>VDFB02270651.1:70952010-71011237 GCA_007258455.2 Sequoia sempervirens
AGAAGTCATGCAATTATATATGTTCTGATCCAAGAGAAATATCCTTTGCTTGGGTCGGAATTACTTCTTGTTTTTCCATTTTACCAGCTAGTATAAGTGACATTGAGTCTTGAAACATCAATTTCCTGACTACAACACCCAATTGATGTTCAGAAATCTACAGAGATGGGGAATATAAATTCAGAATGTAGCTCATGTTCAACTTTCCCAGTATATCTAGAATTTTAGCAAAATATATGGACACTGAAAATTGCTTTGCACACATGATTTGTGATAAACTAGTTTTATTTATTCCTCCTCCCATTGTAGGCTCCTTGAATCCTTGTTGTTTAGATTTTGGAATATATTTTTTTCTCCTACTCTTAAGCACCACCTCTGAATGACATGTAGTTGTTGAAACCTGCTGACTCAAGTCTATAACCTGCCCCCTGTTTTTCCAGATACAAGCTTGATTTTGTGTATTATCCATTTTTGTACATTCAAAAATAGAATTCCCTAACATATGACATTTAACACATGCATTCTAAGGGGTTTCAATGATTAACTCTTGCAACCATTTTCCAAATTTGGATGTTATCTCTATATGCATTGGAAGCTTCTTCGTTGTGTCAAGCAATACACACAACTGGCTTTGATGGGTTATTGAAGAAAATAAAATCATGCTTAAGAAAGATTCCTATCTAGTTAGCCATGATTTCTAGCAAATTCAACTCTTTATATTCCAATGGTAATGCATGCATTTGGAACCAAAAATGAATAAAATGAGCAACAAAATCCTCAAATTTAAAATTTGGAGTCCAATGTTGCATATATAAACCAGATCCTTGAAATGACCATGATTTAATATTGTGTAGACACGTAAAATATATTGATTGACATTACACACCTGATCTTGATTTAACTAACATCTTTTCAACCTAAATCACCTCCTCAAGCTTATCATCACTCTTCATCCCTTAATTATATAAATTATTATTTATCTGATTAAGTCACTCTCTTTTGTTAATTAAATTAATCAATCTAATTTAATTAGCCCTAGGTCTTTATTTAATTAAATAATTCATTTTATTTGATTAAATCTCTAAGTTCATCTTATTAAATTAAATAAATTAAACCTTTATCTAATTTAATCTAACAATCATCCCCTTTAGTTAAATAAATCAAAATATTTATTTAACTAAGTCTAAATCATTTTCCTCTCAAGTTTGATTTATTTAAATCCTAAAATATAAGTCAAAATTGTCAAATCACCTAACCTCTTATTTAATCAAATCCTGATTAAATCTAATTTTAATCCATGTCCCATCCTCTAGCTTTTGCCACTTGCACATGAAAATATGTTTAATTAATTTATTAAATCCCTATTTTCTGTCAACTTGGCATTTTTAGGGGAATATTCCTCCAAATTTGAAAATCCCTCCAAGTGGATTTGTCCTTCCAACAAGGCATTTATTTCACCATGCAAGTCCTTTGCTTTGAGCGAAGTGGCCATAACTCCATTTGACTCTCCCCCACCTTGTCATTTCACTAATTTCAAATTCCACCTAATTGCATTTATGGGCACATTCATCAAAATGTGCACATCCTTTTCCCATTCACATCTTGACAAGTGACACTTCCTCATTAGAAGTTGAATGATCCCACATTGCTTCATTTTGATTATTCCTCCATCTTGTCTTTCTATAAACAAGAGGCTTCTCTCCTCATTTTGATCATCCATAATTTGAGCAAGTTTACTATACTCAATTTCATCCTCAAGCATCACCATTTTCATCAATTTTATCAAAGTCTTAGCTAGGTTATGTAGGTTTTCCATCATGGAGCTCAATTGAATCTTCAACAAAGTGGATCACTCATCAACATTGCATCATAAGAGTTGGGGAAGGGCCAATTTTCACATCAAATTGGCACCAATTCCTCCATGGGATCAAGAGTTTTCTTAACATTGAATAGGATTTGATAGTTTTTGTTTATGTTTGCTTATGTTCTTCATCTCATTTCTCATTCTTTGCAATTTAAATGGATTTCATGGGGAATCTTGATACTAACTTGCATTTGATCTAATATTGTGTTTGTGTAGGTCTAGGATTGGGGTTCTATATTTGGCGCTAGAAGGAGGGCCAATCTCAAATTTTAATCATGTTTTCTAACAAAATTTTGTGTTTTTTCTATTTTTTGGTGTTAACAGGGAACTGCGACGTTATCAGTCCAGCGGTGCCATACAACACCGCTACCAGTTCAACGGTGCCATATAGCGATGCTTTAAACTACAAACCACGTTGCTCATCCTTTCCCGCCCATAATTCAAATTTTTAAACTACGACGCTGGTCTAATTTTCTGGCGTTGGATTTTCAAACTCCAAACTAAATCGTTGAGCAAAACTATGCCGCTATCATGCTTTCTGTTTTGCTGCAGAACGTCGCGTGTAGATTTAGCGGAAATATACGCCACTGAGTTCTTCAAAAAGCACCGCCTATGCAGGTTGCAGCGCTGGAGTAGGGTAAAAAATTTAAAATCAATTAATTTTGACATGTGTTTTTCCTATTTTGGATACTTTGGGCTACTAACTGGTTTTATGACCTCTATTTTGTAGTCCTAACTAATTTTTTTGCAGATTGGCTTAATAAAGATGAAGGAGGAAAACAAAGTTGAAGGTTGCATTATGGCATCACTCTCTCATTACATCAAGTGTTTTTGAACACTTTTGCATTTGTTTAACACTTTTTGAGAATTCATAATCTCTTTTAAGGATTTGTTACCTTTTTATGCTCTTAGGATGCACTAAATTTCTTTTGGACTCTAAAAAGAGCACTACAAAAGCTTTCAATTTTTTCTACAAAGGGTTAAAAAGAACTTTAGGCAAATCTATTAGATTTCGTTTAAGGTTGACAATTGAACAATCAAAATCTCACTTTTCCTTTGGTGCTTAAAGAGAAGTCACTTTTGTTTTGAAAGGATAAAATGAACAAGTGCTTGTTTGTTTTGTAATCATTTACCCAAAATAACACCATCAAAAAATGTATGTGCTTCTCTCACGCCTCACGACGATCTTGAGAATCAAAAGGATTTTTGGTGATCTTAAGTTGGGTGAAGTGATTTCCTACACATTTCATTTTGGGATTAAAAATTGAACAACAATCTTGCGAGTGTGGTTGGAACATATTATATGGGTTCTCTCTTTGTTTTCCAACAAAGATCGATCGAACTACGGATATGTTTGCTTGCTATTGTTTATCTTAGAGGGCCTACCTTGTGAGAAAAAATAATCACCCAAGGGAATGATTCAACTGGGAACATGCTAAAGCCAAGCGACTTCCACCCAAGATATAAGTGTGGATATTGGAACAAAGGCCAATATCACGATGGTCATTCTGATGAGAAGGGAAACAATGGTCTCTCGCTGAATGGATGATCCTCCATGAATGGAATGTCCACATTAAAACCCTTGTTTAGAAAAAGGCCAAAATCCTTGATCTATTTGTTGGTGCAAGAATGGTCGTTCTGAAGCCGCCCTACACTTTTACGACTTTTAGTAGAAATTGAAAGTATGCCATGGGAGTTTCATGGGTACCGATGCTTAGCTGACTCATATAAGTGAGTGTCGTGGAGGGGAGCTAGTGAGTTTAAGCATCTAACCATTCACTAAAAGTAAGCATAGTTGGACTTGTCCAAGTGAGGATTCAACAAATACAGTCTTTCATATCCATAGGGTTGTACATGTTCTTGGAATCAAAACACATTGCTCAATCGAAAACATTGGGAAACAAACATTCAACATGATCATAAAATTTAAAACCCTGTAGGAAGCAAATATCATTGACAAAATTCAAGTGTTATTGCTTACCCTAAGGATTTTATCCTTAGAGGTTTCTAAACATTTGGATTTATATCTCAATTTTCCTACTAAAGTCAACAATAGGAAACTTTTTTCCTTAATTTCCTTGATTTCCATATAAAGCATTTTGTGGGATGATAAGAAGTTAGGACATTAGACATTTAGTTTGTAAATTTAAATCAAGAATTGTTTGTGGTAAAAAGAAGTCACTAAGCAAAGATAAGAACAATTGAACCCCACACATGTGCTTCATCCAATGATTTCAAAAAAGATCAAAATCCAAAAACCCAAGTCAAAAGCTCTTAGTCCAAAAGATCATCAAAAGCGTCTCAATGCTCTACGAATTCAGATAAAGATTTCTTTTCAAATTTTATAGAAGAGCTTCAAGAAACAATCCCAATATGTATTCATTTTATTATTGTCAAAATCCAAATCTTTTTTGGGAATTTGAGCATCTTGTATGAGAAGTAAGGCATGCTTTTCAAAACCGAGGTCTTGTGAAACAAGAGTCTTTTTAGGTACACATAGGATCAAATCAAAACCTTCATCGATATTTAAAAAATCAAAATCAAAATAATCTCACCAACAACTCTTGAAAATATTGAAATCATCCTTCATGCTAGACTTTTTGGAAAATCCATGAATCAAAAAAAAAATTCAAAATCCTTGAATCAAAATCTTTCAAACAAACAATCAAATCATCTTGTTTAGCTAGGTATATGTAGATGTATCCTTCTTCATATGCTTAGTTGAATTATCATCAAATCATATTGTTTAGCTAGGTATATGTAGATGCATCCTTCTCCATATGCTTAGTTGAATAGTCATCTTGTTTGGTTAGGTGTGGGTAGATGCATCCCTCTTCCTACACTTAGTCAAATTATCATCTTGTGAGCAAGTCTATCCCATAGATAGCATCCAACATCTTGGGATCCATTTGTTCATTATCCAAAATAAAAACAATCCAAAATCAAATCAAGGTCAAATCAAAATCCAAGAATCCAAAACAAATCCAAAAAAGTCCCAAAAGTATAGCATCTCCTCAAGACCTAAAATTTCAATCATCCATATCATCCATCTTTCAAACATTTAACCATCCCATCAATTTGATCCTTAATCATCCTAAATTTTCTCTTTTGTACCTAAGATTATATCAATCTAGAGAATTAGAGATTCATCTCCCACATTCTTGAAAATTGATCCCTATTTTATGGTGCAAACTAGATCACAACACAAGTCGAACATGGAAGCTACCAAAGAAACATCAACTTCAAACGATTTGAGCCAAACCGCTCCCCAAATCAATCCTCTAACTAATCTTCCTCTACCATCACAAAATCTACAAGAGGAAGGTCAAGTGGAGGACATTGCCAATAATCGCTTTGGGATGTCACAAGATGAGGTCATCGAAATGATTCAAAATCCTAAGACTCATTGAATTGTCAATATCATGATGAGGCTCAATCCCTCCCAATACATGGTTGAATTAGAAAAAGAAGGGGCTAAATTCCCTTCTGATTATGATTTGAACACACTTGTGGAGAAGCCTCTCGAAATCACACCGCCAATCTCATCTAAACCTCCATTTCAAAACATCACTCAATCCATCCCCCAAATCATATCATCTATTGCTCCAACTCCACCGATCGTCCACAAAGGGAGCACATTTCTCAATGTGATACAAACACATCCCCTTGTGAACAATTAAGGTTTGGATGCAAATACCATATTGGGTCCATCCGTCCCCCAAAATCCATTACACCTATATGTCCCCCTCACCTTTCACGATCCTAATGACCCATCATCATCATCATTTCACGCAACACCTCAAACTTCTCTCCCTATGACCTCGTAGGGAGAAGGTGATCTATTTGGACCAAGGGGCATCTTGCCACTCACTTTTCCACCACTTCCACCCTTGCCATCAATATCCACACCACCTCTTGGTTTAGGGCTTCCCCCTTTACCGAACATCAATCAACAAAACCAAAACAAGCCCCCGATCATTAATCAAAGCATCATACTGAATCCTCCCATCTTGCCATTGTTATCACAACAACAAATGACAACCATCATAGTAATGCAAGCCACCATCACAACATCAACTATCCCCCAAATATCTCAAAACATGGTCTCTCAAGGAGCAAGCATATCGATCGCACCATCCACCACCCAAATCCCCATTATCAGTACAACGTTTCCTCTCATCACAACAACAAACATCATCCCAAATATGCCACCACCTCCACCACCCAACTTAAACACATCAAACTAGTACAAAATTGTGTTACAAGCTGCTCAACAAGCTTCCTACCAAAAGGCACTTCAACAAATCCAAAATCGATAAGCTGCACAACTAGCTGCTCAACAAGCACAAGTACAACTAGTTGCACAACAAGCACAACAGGTTGCTCAAGCCTAGACTTTATTACAACAACAAGAAGCTACCCAAGCAGCTCAAGTAGCTCAAGCCACAAAAGCCACATAGGTTGCACAAGCCGCACAAGCAACCCAACAAGCAACACAAGCACAAGCGCAAGCGCAAGTGCAAACACAAGCACAGTACCTCGTGCAACAAGCAGTCCAACAACAAGCATATCGGCAAGTGTTGAAACAATACCAAGAGTAGGAAGAAGCAGTTCGACTAGTGGCCCAACAACAAGCATTGTTGGCACAACAACAAGCTCAACAATAGGTAGTATTAGTGCAACAACAAGCTCAACAATAGGTAGTATTAGCCCAACAACAAGACCAACAACAAGCATTGTTGGTACAACAACAATTACAAACATACTTGGCACAAAAAAATGTGCAAGCACCATCCACCACACCAACCAATCCACCCATGCCTCCAACAATTGAACCACCACAAAACACCTTCACTCCACCTCCTGATCCGCAAAACGATGTGACGACACAAATCAAGTTGCCCTTGCAACAAGTGCTTGATCTTCAGTCAGGGAAAACCACAAAAACACCCAACAACTTGTGTCCTTATCCGTTTGACATGAATCTTGCAATGAAATTGTTTCCAAAGGGATTTGAAATCCCCAAATTTGATAAATACCATGGGACAAGAAACCTTGAAAATCACATAAGGGAATTCCAAGTGCATTGCATGGAAGTCACATATGATGATACATATCTGATGCGGCTATTTCCTTGAAGTTTGGTTGGCCAAGCCATGGAGTGGTTCTCTTATCTCCCTCCAGACATCAAGAAGTTCCAAGAAATAGTATATTCATTCATAAAAAAATATGCCTTCAATATCGGTATGGATGTCATTCTAGAGAAACTATTCACTCTTAAACAAGCTAAGGGAGAATCATTTGCTTCTTTCCTACAATGATGGCGATCCAAGGCCAATAGGAGAAAATGGGCCATGCCTAAAGAAAAAGTTTGCACTATCATCTCTAATATGAAGGGAACCTTGGCATTTCATTTCAAGGTGCAAGGAATCACCACATACAACCAATTGATCTCCAAGGTGCTTAACATTGAACAAACCATTATTGCACAAGGAGGGACACCCGCCTATCCTGAATAACAAAACAATCGCCCATCCACCAGTTATAATGACAAACCTCACACCTGGGTGAAAAACATAAACATTACCAATGATGGTGTTGTTGATGCCAAAGTTGTCATTAGTGCTCCTCGACAAAACACACCAACACCCCAAAAACAACCCCAAAACAATAATCAGAACAATTGACAAGCTAACACGGTGGTTCAACAACCAAATAATCAGACAGTCAACAATGTGAACGATCAAAGGGGACCACCCCAGTGAAACAAAAATTCCCCCAAGTGGGAAGTACACAATCCTTGGGGAATCAGTTGAATCCATCATGAAGAGACTGGTGGAGGAAAAACTCATCACAATCCCCACATATGAAAACTATCAAGAGCCCTTGGTGAAACTGCTATGGTACAATGAAAATCACCTTTGTGATTTCCACAAAATGAAGGGACATGCAACTGCCAGTTGCATGAGGTTGACAAACTTGATCCAAGACCTCATTGATGATAAAATCATAAATGTGGAACAACCAGTAGGAAATCAAAATCTCAAGATCTACATAAATCTGATGCCCAATCATAACAACAAAGGGAACAATAACAATGATAAGGGAAAAGGTGCATTCAAAAGTGTAAATCATGTATACAACCATGTCGTTACATCCCTAGATGAGTATTGTACTACTATCACCATCAAAGGAGCCAAAGCTGATTGTGGAGTCGCCACAAGAGGCGAACAAGTCACCATCGCAGAATCATCTCAGCCAAATAGAGCATCCACCTCCAATCCAAGGTTTGTTCCTAATGGATACAATGTCCTTGACCAATTGAAAAGAACCCCAGCTTAGATCTCCATCATGGAGTTGCTGAAGATTTCACTAGCCCATAGAAAGATCCTATAAGAAGCCTTGGCCTTATCTTCTGTCCCCACTGATCTTGATGTGGATCAATTCCAAGCTATGGTCACACACCTCACCACACCTCATCTCCTAATGTTTTCAGAACAAGATCTTCCAACACAACCATCTCATAATCATGTGCTTCATTTGGAGGCTTATGTCCATAAAAAACAAGCTCAAGAGAGTCCTGGTAGATGGAGGTGCAGGGTTGAACATATGCACCCTCAAATTAATAAAAGGCTTGGGCTTCTCCAAAGATGCTATTGAAAAAGTAAAAGGCATAAATATCAGAGCCTATGACGATCAATAAAGAGTGTCTCAGGGAACTATCCAACTCCTTGTTCAAGTAGGGCCGACCATCATGGAAACATGTCAAGTTCTCAACCTGGAATTGCCTTATAATATCCTCCTGGGGCATCCCTAGATTCACGAGATGCAAGCTATTTTTTCCACCTTCCACCAGTGTGTAAAGTTTCCATACCAAGGCCAATAAGTATTGTCCATGGGGATCCTGAACCCTTTTCTTAGTGCAAGAGCCTAGAAGCAAAATATTACAAAATCCCCCAAGTGCCTAAAAATGATGAAGGTCCAACTCCATACATTGACCCAGCTACTCTCGCCTCCACTTCTATGATAGAGACACCCACCACCCCCACCATCCCCGCCATCTTTGATATCAAGGTCATTATCCAAGACAATGGGTGTGGGAATTATAAAATGAAGAAAGGTTCTTTCATGGTAGGAGAATTACCACAATCTCCTAGGTCCCATGGGAAACCCCAACCAGTTGGAACATCATCCCAAACTTCCAAAGTTGACCCCGCTAGATTCAGGAGTTGGGGAGACCTCAGTCGGGAAGTAATAGAAGACCCATCAAACATTCTATACCAAGATAACAGACCAACAACTAACCTACATATGGATGATAGTAGTAAAGGCTTACAAATGATGGTCGCCATGGGCTATGACAGAAACTAGAGGCTTGGACAGAATGACAATGGACTTCTAATACCCATCATTCCTGAGACACAAATGAGAAATATTGGCCTTGGATGTACCCCTCCGAGTATAACCATACATGGAAGAGGTCCCCCAGTTAAAGCAGTCAAGACTCCCCCTCAGCCAACAATAGCTGAACTTCGCTTACCCGTATCTACTGGCCGAGTCATTGACAATTTGACATTTGACATTATTGACATCTATAGTAATAGTGATGAGGAGGAAGATGCCATAATAGACCTACCTACACTTTTTGAGAATTCCTCTCTCCTTATGATTAGTACCATGTCATTTGAGTCAACCAGTCAAACCCATGAAATCAACTTAGTCTACCCCTAGCTCATCGATTACAACCAACTAGGACCATCAGTTCTAAAAACTTTCAAAAACATTTAGTCACTCTCAGAATTCATGGGACTGTAGGACACGGTGCCATTCAAAGATCACAAGGCTGGGTTTGATATCATTCTGGACACACAAGCTTACTATGGGGAGACGATTGAATCCTTTAGTCGGAAAAGCAAAAAATTGAGAATAATCTCAAGGTCCTTGAGTGAAAACTACACTGTGGCACTCTCTGACCCTAAAATAGTAAAAATAGAGGATGTATCCAATGGTGAAAACCTATATGAGGTGCCCGAGGATGAAGGATTCAATCTTCCCCTTAGTGCTCTACATCAGGAAAAGTCAACGGTTCTAGCTGAAAAATACAACCCAGTCAACTTGGGAACAAAGGAAACTCTGCATATCACATTTTAAGCTAAATCATTGATGTCAAAAGAATAGGAGCTCCTAGCTTCTTTCTCAAGGGAGGGAAAAGTCAACTTTGCATGGAGCTATGCCAACATGCTTAGACTTAATTTGGAGATTGTGGTCCACCACTTAGTAGTTTACCCTGAAGCAAAGCTTGTCAAACAAAAACTCAGAAAAATGCATCCCTAGATAGCCTTGTTAGTCAAAATGGAATTGAAGAAGCTACTTCATGCAGGTTTCATATGACCAATCGACTATCCAGAGTGGGTATCAAATCTGGTTCCTGTTTCAAAGCCCGATGGGGGCATCCGTATATGCACAAATTTTAGAGACCTAAACAAGGCATGTCCCAAAGATGAATTCCTACTTCCCAACATTGATATGATTGTAGACATGACCATGTGACATGAGATGTTTTCACTAATGGGAGGATTCTCTGGGTATAACCAAATCATGATAGCCAAAGAAGATCAACATAAAATGGCTTTTACTTGTCATGGGGGACATATTACTGGAACATGATGTTGTTTGGCCTAAAGAATGTTGGAGAAACATATCAGAGAGCCATGAATTTAATATTTCATGACATGATCCATAAGACTGTGGAAGATTATGTCAATGACATATTGGAAAAATCTAGAAAGAGGCGGGACTACATAGTAGAATTAAGTACCATATTTGATAGAATTGAGGAATATAAGGTCTGCCTTAATCCAAAGAAGTGTGTCTTCGGTGTACAATTAGGGAAGTTGTTGGGATAAATTATGTCTATGAGAGGAATTGAAATAGATCCTGCTAAGGTAAAGGCAATCCTCGAGATGGAGGCACCTAAGACATTGAAACAGTTGAGAGGCCTACAAGGCATGCTCCAATCCATCAGTCGGTTCATAGCTCAGTTAACAGGCAAATCAATCCCATACTCTCAACTACTCCACAAGGGGGTAGCGTACAAATGGGATGACAATTACGATCAAGCCTTTAACAAAATCAAAAAGTATTTTCTCACACCTCCAATGCTTATGCCATCAATCCCAAGAAAGCCTCTAATCCTCTACATATCAGCAACATCAGTAGCTCTCGGTGCTCTCCTAGTTCAACAGGATGAAAATGGAACGTAGAGGGCCATCTACTACATCAACCAAACCATGGTAGGGAATGAGTTAAATTATTCCTTCATCGAAAAGGCTTGTCTCGTAGTGGTGTTTTCCTCACAGAAGTTTAGACACTACATGTTGACACACAAAATATCGTAGAATATGAGGCTCTAACCATAGGAAATAGACTAGCAGTGTAGTGGCATATCATGGCTCTCAAGGTATATGGGGATTCATAGTTGATAATCAATCAAGTGAATGATGAATACTAGACTAAGGAAAAAAAACTAACTCCATACAAGAAATTGGTGGAAAGCCTTAAGGATTCTTTCATTGAGATAACATTCGAGTAGATACCTAAAGCAAACAACAGAGCAACAAATGCTATGGCAACAATCAGATCCCTACTAGACATCCCTCGCAATGTCCCAAAGCATGAATTCCTGGTAGAGAAGCTTCTCATGCCTACATTCAAGGTACCAGAGTCATAATTTGTGTGTGAAATCATTGGTCCTAGTGATCTTTGGCACCACGATATATACACTTATCTGAGAATAGGAGTCCTCTCAGCTGACATAACCTCAAACCTTAAGAAAAACTTTGTCAAGAAAGCATCTCAGTTTGTCATCCTAGGAGAAACCCTTTACCATAAGAGCATAGAAGGAACCCTGTTACATTGCCTAAATGTTGAAGAAGCCTTGACTGCTTTAATTAAGGTACATAATAGTATTTGTGGTTCACACTCGAGCGGAATGAACTTGGCTAAGAAATTGCTGAGGACGGGGTACTATTGGCCTACTATGGAAAGAGAAGCACATGACTACATTAGAATGTGTTTACAATGTCAACATGGGGACTTCATCCATGCTCTAGTTCAAGAGCTCCATTCGATTGTCACCCCATGGCCCTTTTGGTAGTGGGGGCTTGATCTCGTTGGAGAAATCACTCCCACCTCATCTAGTGGCCAGAAGTTTATCATTACCGCCACTGAGTACTTCACAAAGTGGGTGGAAGCTATACCCATGACATACATAACTATAAAGCAGATATCTAAGTTCATCCTGAACTACTTAATATGCCACTATGGTGCCCCCCAAGCCATCATCTCAGATAATGGGACACCCTTTAAGAATCAGGATGTTCGTGACCTATGCGACAAATTAAAAATCCAACATTGCTTTTCCACTCCATATTATCCCCAAGGAAATGGCCAAGTAGAAGCCACCAATAAAACCATTCTGAAGGTCCTCAAGAAAATAGTCAATGGCGTAGGTCGTGACTGACATCTACATCTAAATCCTGCCATTTGGGCCTATCGAACCAGCATCTGCACACCCATAGGTGCTATCCCCTTATCCCTGGTCTACGGATCATAAGCCATATTACCCATCGATATCGAGCTCCCATCACTAAGAATATCACTACAGAACCTCATCACGGATGAAGAATATTGGGTATCAAGACTGAACAAGCTGGAGTTACTGGATGAGTAGCGTATGGATGCTTTAAATCATTTTTCAAGTCTATCAAAACTGTCTCAAGTGAAACTATAACAAGAAGATTAGGAGCAAGACTTTCCAGGTTTGAGAACTTGTGCTAAAAGAGAATCAAAAGAACATCCCAAACCCAAATGGAAAAGGAAAATTTAAGTACAACTAGTTGGGACCATTCATCATCACAACAAGCTACAAGTTAGGGGCATATCAGTTATCAACACCTGAGGGGGAACCTCTGCAGGAGCCCATGAACAACTCCCATGTCAAAAAAAATTATGCCTAATTTTACAAGGTATAGACCAAAAAATAGAAAAATTAGAAAATGTCTTGAAAAAATTGTCACCTTGATAAAAACTGGAAAATAGGCATCTTGGTGACAAAAAAAAATCAAAAAACATAAAAATCCAAAAAAAATCAGAAAAATGATTCAAAATGTAAAGAGAAAAATAATCCTCTAGTGAAAACCACTTTGGTGGCCTTTGGGCAAGTACCTTGGTGAAAAACTAGAAAACAGATGATTTATGTAAATAAGCACCTTCCATCCACCAGGATCTTCGTGACTTGTTCTGCATCATCCATCATTTTCATTTTCATCATCCATTGCATTCCATATCTCCATCCGCCACTCATCTGCATCTGCATCATAGCTTGGTCCTGTGTTCGTCTCATGATCCCTCCTAGTACTACTCGACCCATTCTCAAGGTCAGTTTTTCTTGTCTTTATTAGAGTAGTCTATTGCATCCCACTGGGGGCATGTTTTCATCGGATTGGATTCATGTATATTCTTGAAGTCCTAAAATCAAAAAATCCAAAAAACATCAGAAAATAAAAAAAATCCAAAAACACCAAAAAATAAAAAAATCCAAAAACATCAGAAAATTAGAAAATCCAAAAAACATTCAAAACATATCAAAATCCAAAAACAAGTCAAAAGTTAGTCAAAAATTCAAAAACAAAGTCATCTTGTCGAACTATAGGTCTCTGAGCCTTGAACATAGGCAAGGTTGATCTTTGATCATCCCCCAAGACACTTAGGCCAGTCCTTTAGGAGTCCATAATAAACTGCCAATCCATCTGTTTATGTCTCATCAATAATCAAGTCTATGCCAGTCTAACTACGTGGTCTCTATGTGTATAACGTAGGCAAGGGTAATATGTTGATCAATTTCCAAGGCCCCTATGATAGGTCTTTAGGTTAGTCTCTTGGTCAAAATCTCGGAAAACCCCAAAAAATTTGAAAATTTGAAAAGCAAAATTTGTAAAATTTTGAAAATACAAAAAAATAGCCTCATAACATTTCAAAAAACTCCAAAAACATCCAAATATTTGAAAAAAATCCATCCACCCTCATCTCGCTTTCACCCGCAATAAACAAATCACTCATAATAAACAATTGTCACCCTTAACCTTTGGTGAGACAATTGGAAACAAATCTGGCAGTTCAAAAGTGAAAACTTAAACATCAAAATCTAAGGTCTAGGTCAGTATGTAAACAAGTTGGTCAACTCTTTGTGTCAATAGCCTATCATCCAATCAGTCCCATATCAATCATCTGATATTGTCATGTCCTAGGATGCATCCTTCCTACAATGGACATCAACATCAAGTATCACTGTAGTTTAGTCTTGGCTAGCAGTATTGAAGAACATTAGCTTGTTTGTTTGCTTTATCTTTGTCTTTTGGCTTATCTTTTTGCACCCATTTCGATGACCTCTCGATGATGTCCCAAACGAAGGGATTTAGAGAGAAAAGAATGGGGCAACTATCATTATCTTTTTATCTACTATGATTGTTGGATATTCTTGTAATATAACTTAGTCATGCGTGCTTTACTTGGTTTGTAGGGAGGGTGTTTTAGGTTTCTTGTTGATTGGCCCAAGATGTCTGAAGTATTCGAACTTCATTTCAAATAAGGTTCTGTATGTTAGGTTTGAACAAGAGTACTCCTATCTGATTGTCAAGTCAAAGTCCATCACACTAGGTTTAACGCCATCCTGGTTCTTTATACCTTGATGTATCGTGCCTATGTGTGTTATCAAACATAAGATAATTGGCCCTTTTAAAATCCCAACTCCTCAGTAGGCAAATCCTTATCATCAACATCATTATCATCATCATCTCGTGTCTTGTTGGAGTCCTCTTCTTTCTTCCATCTCCTTTTTCCGTGCTAACATGGTAGCATGATAGTTAATCAAAAATCATCATCGTATATGCATCCATTTTGCATCCACAAACCGTCAGCATATTGCATACTGCATATCATATCATATAGGAAATATTAAATCATATCACATGTATTGCATTTCCATCATTTGCATAATATAGATTGGTTATTCTAAACATTTCATCAGTTACACATTTGCATTCATTTACATCATCATATTCATAAATCATATAAAACATCATTTGCATTCATCATATCATATCATAAACATCATCATAATATCCATAAAACATATATAAGCATCATTCATTTGCATAAATAAATCACCATATAATGCATAAGAAAAGATAATGAAAAGAGAAAAAGGATTGCAATTCATCATCATCCATTAGGGGCATAATATAGATCTGTTAGTCGCATAATCATTGCATTTTGCATCATCATACCATAACATAAAAGATATCGAAAAAGAAAGTATCTCATCATATTTGCATCATCACATAGCATTATCATCACATAAATATCATAACATCATCTAGAATCATTGCATGGCATATAGAAATTAAAACCATCCATAAATGCATAAATAGAATAGGACATATCACATCATACATAGGATCAAGATCATCTCATCTCATATATCATCATCAAATATACACTGTCATGGTACAAAATCAAATCAAAATATACGTGTATGTCAATGGAGTACAATGGCCCATGGGGCTATAAAAAATGAGCCCATGGGGCACAAAAAAAATCTTGTGTCTGATAAATTTTTTTGGCTAACCTTGTTGGCTTCCCTCACCCTCGCTAGGATGTCTCTCTTTGTGATCCTCAGGGGGTCTGTAGCCTGTCTACTGAGAGAAGTTTGCAACTCTTTGTATGCGCGTAATGAAACAAAACTCCAGGGGGAGGAGGTGAACATGCTCTCCAGTTGCTGACGATGACTTGTCTCCTAGACAACTCTAATCTCTGTAGCCTACCTCTCCTAGGCAGCCCGGTCCCTCTCCTATCTCAGTTGGTCCCGCTCTGTCGTTAAGGAAGCCACCTGTCCCTTAAGCCTACCACCTGACCCTGTAGCTGCAATATCTGAGAATCTCTATGATCGGGTGGTGGTGGAGGTCCCTGATCTCGTGGTGGTTGGCCATCATGTCCGTCGAGCCTGTCCTACCCATCCTGTCCATCCTATCGCCCTTGGTCTTAATCCTATCTTGGGACATCTTGATGAGGTTGACCCTTCTGTGGACCCTACCTTGATTTGGCTAGTGGGGTGGCCCATCTCCTTGGTCCCCGTCTTCGTCTCCGTCCCCTCGGACTCGTCTTTCTCCTCTACCTTTGGCCATGTGCTATGCAGATGGTGTGCATGGTACTGTCAATCGAAGAGGTGGCTAGAACCAATCTCTATATGCCTGTGTGGTCCCTACATCGACCTTTCCCTAATCGTATGGCCATGGCTTGGCCACTAGTTGCATGAAACCTTGTACTGCCTCGGTTATAGGAATATATCGGCCCCATGAGGTCTGACTCATCATACGTGCAAATATCACAACATATTGGTCATCTGGCCTATCCTGGGGCTTCCTAAACTATCTTTATACTCTGCTTGGTAGGTACACCACAAACATAGTGTGCTCCCTGCCTTCCATTAGTCTTTCTTGCCAAGCGAAAAAGAGTTGCTACACATCATTGAACCATGCAGACCATCCAAGGTATGGCCGCCATTTGAAGACTCACATGTCATCAAGTACTCTCCTCTAGTGGGGAATCTTGTGTTGTCCTATATGTGTAAAGGAAACACCTCCTATGTATCGCCAAACAATTGGATCATCTGGCTCCATAGTAACTGGAATAACTCTTGGACAAAGCACAATAATGTGCTCCCATGCCTAGATGTGTAGGAGTGTGACCCCAGCCCCAATGGCTTTACCATCAAGGTATGCAAACTCATGAAGATCTCTATACAAGGAGGCCAATAATACTGCCCCCCACACAAAGCATGTCTGTCACCGGACCATCTAC
The DNA here is from genome assembly GCA_007258455.2 of Sequoia sempervirens. Taxonomy (NCBI): domain Eukaryota; kingdom Viridiplantae; phylum Streptophyta; class Pinopsida; order Cupressales; family Cupressaceae; genus Sequoia; species Sequoia sempervirens. Next base: position 70,968,794 of record VDFB02270651.1, read on the forward strand.
TCCCAAGAAAGCCCCCATCCAGGACTAAAATATCGACCTCGCCAATTTGGTGCAACAAGACCTAATATGATAGCTACAATCACCAAGCGAAAGTGTGACATGATAGGCCTATGACACTCTAGCTCGATTTGGCCCTCGCAAAAGACAATCTCATTGAGGCCCATCACGTCATAGCATGCGTCCCTCCTGGAATCCACATCGTATATCACACACTATCTGTGGATGGGCAATTTAAGTATCCACCACACGTCCTCTAGTGTGACTATGGCCTCACCTGTCGGAAGGTGGAAGGATGATGTCTCGCTGTGTCATGGCTCTACAAGTGTTGTCATCATCCCCAAGTGTGTGCTCATGGGCGATGCATTAGAAATATACCAGAGTCTGATCACCCCTAGGTGCTCCTACTGTCGCTCGGGCATATCATCCAAAGCTTCGAAAAGATCCTGGGACCTGTGCTCATGTGAGTAAAGTATCGTCACCTCCTCCTGCATCAGGAAAATCGTCAAAATTCATAAAAAATCATGATCCTGGTTTTGTCTTGGCATACCCCAAACAACCTGCGCATTGTTGTTTGTGGATGCGACACAGTTTGCAAACTCCAAACTGCACTGCTAGGAGCCCTAAACTCTCAAACTCTGCCACTGTGTCACAGTTTAAGGAAGTGGCTCAGTTTAGCAAGAAAAAGTAATTGCAAAAATGCCCTTCGCGGTGCACTTCACATGTGCAATTTAGTTTGGAATTTGAACCCTAATTCCAAGTTATGTCGTGGCATCGCTATTCATGACTGCGGTGTAGTTTGAGGCCGCGTGACACCGAAAGAAAGTTTTGAGTGGCGCTATAGTGGACCGTTGCTAAGTGACCTAACTTCTAAGCTATTAAATGTGCATGAAAATCAAAATACAAGGTCAAGTCAAGTTGACTCAGTGGTGGTCTAGTTCCAATAAGCCTCTGGTGTGTGTTTACTCGATCTGAAATATGTCGAGGAAGCTATCATTGTGCCATCTCGCGAAGGGGTCAGAGCTCAAAAGTGCAATAATCTCCAAAGGTTGAATGTGAAAATGAATTGGAAGTGGCCCCTCGAGGCCTATTTAAGCCTGGAATTTAGGGTTTTTTTTAACCCCGTTTAGCTGTCCAACCAAGGTTTTGGTCTCTCGATCCCATTCTCGCCCAACCGAGGGCCATTTTGCACATTTTTTCGCGTTTTATCTCATTTTTTGGCATCTTGGAGCCTTTTTGGACCTGTCGGGTGCCTTGTCCTCTTTTTTCGTGAGATCACCCAAAAAGTTGAAATTTTCATCTGATCTCTCGAGGGGGCAATATAGCAACATGTTTTGTTTGCTAGGGTAGTAGTGGGGCAATTTTGAAAATCATTTTTTTTGGCTTTTGATTGAGACATGTTTATTCTTTGAACCAATGCAACAAGTGCATCGCTTCAAAGAGGGGAAAAATGTAGACACGTAAAATGTATTGATTGACATTACACACCTGATTCTGATTTAACTAACATCATTTCAACCTAAATCACCTCCTTAAGCTTGTCATCACTCTTCGTCTCTTAATTAAATAAATCATTATTTATCCGATTAAGTCATTCTCTTTTGTTAATTAAATTAATCAATTTGATTTAATTAACCTTAGGTCTCTATTTAATTAAATAATTCATTTTATTTGATTAAATCTCTAAGTTCATCTTATTAAATTAAATAAATTAAATATTTATCTAATTTAATCTAACAATCATCCCCTTTAGTTTAATAAATCAAAATATTTATTTAACTAAGTCTAAATCATTTTTGTCTCAAGTTTGATTTATTTAAATCCTAAAATTTAAGTCAAAATTGTCAAATCACCTAACCTCCTCTTATTTAATCAAATCTTAATTAAATCTAATATTAATCCATGTCCCATCCTCTAGCTTTTGCCACTTGCACATGAAAATACGTTTAATTAATTTATTAAATCCCTTTTTTCTCTCAACTTGGCATCTTTAGGGGAATATTCCTCCAAATTTGAAAATCCCTCCAAGTGGATTTGTCCTTCCAATAAGGCATTTATTTCACCATGTAAGTCCTTTTTCCTTGAGTGAAGTGGCCATAAATCCATTTGACTCTCCCCCCACCTTGTCATTTCACTATTTTCAAATTCCACCTAATTGCATTTATGGGCACATTCATCAAAATGTGCACATCCTTTGCCCATTCACATCTTGACAAGTGGCACTTCCTCATTGGAAGTTGAATGATCCCACATTGCTTCATTTTTATTATTCCTCCATCTTGTCTTTCTATAAATAAGAGGCTTCTCTCCTCATTTTGATCATCCACAATTTGAACAAGTTTACTAAATTTCATCCTCAAGCATCACCATTTTCATCAATTTTATCAAAGTCTTAGCTAGGTTATGCAGGTTTTTCATTATGGAGCTCAATTGAATCTTCAACAAAGTGGATCACTCATCAACATTGCATCATAGGAGTTGAGAAATGACCAATTTTTACATCAAATTGGCACCAATTCCCCCATGGGATTAAGAGTTTGCTTTACATTGAATAGGATTTGATAGTTTTTGTTTATGTTTGCTTATGTTCTTCATCTCATTTCTTATTCTTTGCAATTTAAATGGATTTCATGGGGAATCTTGATACTAACTTGAATTTGATCTAATAGTGTGTTTATTTCTTGTGTTTGTGCAGGTCTAGGATTGGGGTTCTACATATTGAATACTTCATCTTTGCAAGTTTTGTTAGAAAATAGAACAATGAAAATTCCTTTACCTTGATCTATATAGAACACTTTTATAGCTCCTTCCCATTCATCAAATATTAAATCCTTTAATTTTTCTAAATCCAGGGTAAGGTTCCAAAACTTACATATTAGGGATTTTTCTCTCAGATCTTTAACTTGCAGCTGCAACAAATTCTCTAGAAATGCGACCTTGACAATTCTCTACTGCCGCAGAGGTATATACTTATCCGCCTTCTTGGAGACATTAGCCCCTACTTTAGGCATTACAATGTGGTTTTCTTGGCTCTCTTTTTTCACTTCTTTCCTCCTCCATTCTTTTCTTTATGGGTTCTTGCTTGTTTTCATTTTGGACCTTGATCCTTTTCTTCTATTTTGCCTGCCTTGAAATTTCAACTGTTGGCTCTGTGTAGATGTTACCTTCTGATTAGATTGGAGCACATGCTGACCACCCATGTTCTTTTCATTTTCACTCTGATGGTTGAAACTCCAACTCTTTAGATGTTGATGATTTTGATGTTGCAAACTCTTTTCTTCTCCCTTAATTCCTCTTACCTATCTAGATGAGGCATTTGCCTTCGAATGCTCTGCATGTGAACAATTTGACATGAAGAAATCTTCATTTTGTTGCCTTTGAGAAGATGATGTCTTTTAATTGTGATAACACACGCGTTGAACACCCATGTTCATTTTATTTTTACGCCTCTGTGGGTGTTGTTGATTTTTTTGATGAAAATCCTTTTCTTCACCAGTAACTCCTCTTGCATGTCTAGAAGGGATATTTTCCTTTGACTGTCCAAAAATCCTATTAGATGAAGGTTTTTATTGGCATTTTGTTGACCCTAAATCCTTTTCACAATCTGCATCTATAGAAGCAATCAAAATATCTTCTTTCTCTAGAAGTACTTCCTCTTCACATATATCCAAGATCGACTACTTGTGTTTATCCAAATGCTTGTGTAGCCCAAATGGTTTCCAATTAGGCCTCACAAATCTATTCCTAATCGGTTGTGTTTTTGGTCCTGCATAAAGCTGTCCTACATTTCTCATGGGCCCCTGGTTGTGGTGAGGCCTTCTATCAGGAATTTGATGCTTACAAGGGCCATGAAATCTATCATTTTCTGCAAAATGACCATTGTTCAGCCATGTTTTTCTTGACCGTTTTTAGCCATTTTTCATCTATGGTTTTCATTTTTGATAATTGCATTGAAGCTTATTATAGATATTTAGCTTAAAGTGGCAGAAATAAAATACAAAACTAGAAACTAGTGGTCAAACTGGATAACTGTTGTTTATTTTTCATCTAAAACCATTAGTTAACCATTTTTTTCTCAACATCCAAGAAGTGGCGAATATCCATAGTAGTTTGTAACACATTAACCAAAACCCAACTAGTCCCCAAATCCCTACATTCTGGGTACATCGGTCACATAATTCTCCAAAATTAAATTTGGAATAAGGGTTATACAAAACAACAATACTATTTTAACATTTCTATAGTTTTCAAATTCTATTCAGAAAAAAGCATTTTTTTTTTTTGGCATTTTATAAAGATATATGGCACCAGTACTTTAGCCCTACTACTCTACTAATAGCTTGGATAGTTTTTGAACATAGTATATGAGCACTCAAAGTGAATTCAATCCTGAATTGGAACCTGCATACAACAAGACTAGGGGAAACGTACCAATAGTTGTCAGGGCTAACTTCGCACATTTGTGCAGAGTGCAAAATAGGTCTGATTTCAATTTTTTTTTTGGGCTTCTTTGTAAGCGAGTTAGGACCTTAAAAGGAAAAAAAATGGCTTCTGGGTATTTAAAACGTGCCTTGTGGAACTTGTAAAGTGAAAGGTGCTCAAAAAGGGTGTTTTAAAACCTCCATTCCCTACATCTTTACCACTTCACCAGTACCTGTTCATTTAGACAACCAATAAAAAGCCACAAAAATTTAAGGTGTTTTCAATAGTTAAAAAGGTATTTTCAATAGTTTTCAATGTGTTTTATTTTTTCTAGTCAACTACACATTCAGTAGTGAACATATATTAGTGTAATTTGTAAATTTTTATTGGCATAATTAAAACAATGTAATGACTAAAATGTAAATGGTTATTGGGGGGTCAGGTGAACAAGGAGTAAACAACAATTGGATCATGAACAAAAATTGGGGGTTTTATCCTACTCCATTTGGTAGATTATAGAATATCTCAACTGTACAAATCTGCTCCAACCAATGTTGCTCCCATTTTATTCCCTTTTTATTCGAGGGGTAAACACTTTTTGATCCGGAGTTATGAACCGATGAGGTCACAAACATGGGACCTCAAATGAGGTTTGAATCTTGGTGTCAAGAACAACAATGCCACCTTTAAACCTGTTAGCTCTCAAAAATGCAAGCGGAATGCCTTAAGAGGTTGCCAATCTCTTGGTACGTTTCAGGGTAACAGACAAGGTCAAATGGTTTAGACCTTCTACTCTTTAGGTGCTGCTAGACCTAGGTAGGTGTACCTATATGAGTGAGTCAGACTTGACTTGTGCTTATCTCTTTTGAAATGTTTTTCCCACAAAGGCAGATGGAATGGACAAATGAAACTTGATTTGGTATAAATTGTATAGCAATATTAAAACTAAAACCTAACATGTTCAGTTAACAGATGTAAAAAATGAATGACACTAAATGATGAAAGTGTAGAGACTAGTGCCTTATTGGGTATGCAGACTCAAATGAAATCTAAATGAGTAACTTCTTTCTGGAAAACATTCAAATTGTTTGGCATATATTTTAGTTTATAACTTGTATAAACATGCAAGATTATGACTACCAAGTTCTTCTTAATGATCCAGATGAACTTCCCTGATTACTATGATCAATTAAAAGGATTTAATATTTTCTTGAAAGAACCAATTAATCAACCACACAGATACAACAAATTTGCACTAATAAGATGAATATAAACTTGTTATATCAATTTAAATAACCAGAAAGCACAACCTTGGAGACAACTTTAGCAATAATTTTAATGAACACAACAAACAATTGACACCAGAAATACGCCACCACATTAAATGATTTTCATTGATATCTCCATAATCTTAAACATGCATCATAGTCTCATATCTGTGAAAACACTGTATTCTACTGTATCCTTTTCCTATTTTATCTTTTCTTCTATCCCCCTCTGTTTCGCTACCAAAATAGATATTTATACATCAAATACTCGAAAGGACGCGTCCTTTCAGAAATGTCATATGTTTACATAACAAACAAATTAAAAGACAATTAGGCTCTGTTAAGCCATAAATGAACTTTAGATAAGTGATCCAAATAATCCCGGCGCTCGTGCGTATCTGCATCTCCTATTGCATTCCGGATTGTAATCTCCATTCTTATCATCTTCTTGTTCTGCTCGCATGCCTCATCCAATGTTTTGTCTTCTGCGGTAGCTGTTCTCAGAATTTCTTGAAATATTGATTCACATTCATTTTTCCATCTTGCCGTTTCTTTTAACTCTCCTTTCTCGTCAAAGAATGTTGTCAATTCCTTCACGGTGGAATTTACCAATCCCTATGCATCTTCTTGTAATTCTTCAGAGAAGTCTCGGTGCTTGTTCACAAAATGATTTGCAGCTTCAATTGCTACATTGTTAGAAGCATCCCTCTGGTTTACTTCTTGGAACTTCTCCAGAATCCTTCCACTCATCCTTTCATGTTCTTTTAATGTGACAAAGTTGTGTGAATGTTTTCCCCATAGCTTATTTAACCAAGTTGTTAGGCTAGCCTGTCTATTCTTAATCATTGCTACAATGGCATCATATTTCCCTTGGGAATAAGCACTTGATCCTTCCCAATGATCTTTTAACTGTGAAATTTCGCCATGGGTAAGCAGCTTGGTTGGTTTCATTGTAACACCTAACAAATCTTTTAAGTGGTCATTTTCCCTCAACATCCTTTCATTATTTTCTTTGTACATTTCTCTTTCCTTTATTAGCATTTGAATTTGTGCTTTGTTTAGTTTTGCAACGTTAATTCCAATTTCTGTTGTCGCCACAGGATCAACTTCTCCAATTTTTAGATTCATCACATGCCCAAAAGCCTTCTTAGTATCAATGACCACTGATTTTCTATGAGGAGGATACAAGGCCAAAATCATCAATGACCCCTCATCTGGATTATATTTTGATCCCACATATACCTCTGTCACCTTTTTTGGGCTGAGCTTATGTGTAGCACTACTATCTTTCAAGAAACTATCAAAAACTAGTGCAGAATTGAGATCTAAGCCAGGGAAAATCATCACACCGGCTGTTTCCAGTATTTTCCTCCCCTTTTCAGGGGTCATATCTGCCATTTCCTTATCCACATATATCTTCAAATTATTCAACAATTGCTCCTCATTACCTGAAGTGACATTATCAACCCTCTCCCTTATTTCTTTTCCCTTTAGCTTGTACAAGAATGCCTTAAATTTTGGAGAGTTTATGAATTCATCATCTAAAACAAAAGATCTGTATTCTACATTCCTTTCATCTGCCTCCACATTTTCTTCAGTACTCAATTCTCTGGCAGGGCAAGTATATTGTTGAGTTCTCAATCTAGTCATTTTACTTGGTTGGTTTTGTGGCACATTATCTTCAGGTGTCTCCTCCCCAGAAGCTGACAACTTTGTATCCTGCAATATCTGATTATATCTTTCAACCACCATTTCTGCTTCTTCCTCTTCCTCTTCCAAATTCTGGATCATTTCATCAAAGTGATAGGGCACATGTTGATACCCTCCAAAGTTTATCCTTAGTTTAGCAAAATTAATATACCCTTCTGGGTCAAAATTCTTTCTAGGTGGTCCTCTTTTCATGTTGTACTATAGTAGTTTGTTAAGGATCAAATTGTATCCTTCTTTGGCCAACACAGAAAAATCACCAAAGGAGCTAAAATTCATAACACTAGAATAATCCATCTATCTGACAATTTCCAAATATGCAAATTCTGTTTGGGACTGTTCTTGGCAGAATGAATGGGGCATCTTCAAATCCATAAACTCTAATCATAGTGGCTCCCTTCAGGCAATACCAATCTCCCCAATTATGACTAATCGGACCATTGAAATCCTTTGGCCAAAGAAACCTCTTTATCTCAGATAAAGATTAATTACATGGATGATTGTACAATTTGTACAATGTCTTCACAAAATATTCTTCAAAATGAACAAAACTAGAGTTGGAAAATCTACTATCCCAAATAGCAGTCCATAATTGAACAGGCAATGCTGCACCTTCCTTATCAATTTGAGAAATTCTCATCTCCTGGGGCCACAATCCCAACTCTTGTCCAAAATATAACACTATATGTATCAACAGTGAATAATGCCTGAGATAAAAGATAGAGGCTCCGCCCTTGATTTCCATCAATCCAGAATCAAGCCCCTTAAAAATGTATGAGGCATAGTCAAAGGGCCTAGAGTTGTGGTATTGGATATCTACATAAATTATCATGGGCACAACTGACATGTACTCAGGGACATCCATTCCCAATACCTGGCCCACTGAGAAATAAGTATATTTCATATAAGGTTCAAATAAATCAACATGAAAAGGAGGTCTATCACTATCCTGTAGAGGAATTGGTTTTCCACCTTGTCTAATCCTATGAATTGGCAACCTCCAACCCTTATAGATTGTATCCATTCTTCCAAACTCCATTTCCAATTCTTCACATATGATTTTTTCATTGCAAACCCCTTCCAAATTGAAAACCTCCCCTATTGCCTCTTCTGACAAATATATTTGTGGCTTCCCAGATGGGTCACATATAGCCTTGAGTTTTGAGTTATAGTGGAAAACCAACAATTTCACCAATTCAGCATTAACGAATACATTAGGGCATACTAGCTTTCCTAAGTTAAGTTTCCATGGGTTGCATACTGGTTCAAAACGATTTCTCCTATGATAGTGAAAGTTAAATAACTCATACCCCCTTATTGCAGTCCAAACATCTCCTATGAATTTGCATTTATCATCCAGTTTATCTACTTCTACCCTAAGTTGTGCAGATCTTTTGGCTTTAGGTCCAGAACCCGGTAATTGGTCAACAAGGTCCTGATTTAATCTTCACTCATTTCCCTCATGTTTTATCTCAGTTTTCTATTTCTTTCCTTTTGGTTGACTACTTTCACCATGCTTTCTACCTTTTTATTTTCCTAAGCTAGGAGATTCCATTTCCTCTAAATTACAGTAGTTAAAACTAGAGGAACTAAGGTGCAAGAACTTACTGTATTCGCTTGAAGCCTTCAGACTGAAAGAATTCCTTGGTTCCTCGTTCACCTTTCCAACTCTTTCGCTATCGATTCCACACTAATGTTTTCAATTGAATTCTCCTTATCATGCTCTGTCGCGCCATTGATGTGTTGGCTAAAACACAAGTGTAGTAAGTCCTTTGTTCGAAGCTCTTACTGTCACATCATATAGTATTATCGATGAGACATTTTAAAATCTTTGGCGATAACCTTTAGCAATGTTCATTAAATTATTCATCAAAACATCCTGTAGTCTTCCCGAATCCTCGAGGTCTCACCGACTATTAAAAATTGTACATCGCTATAATGTCCCACCGTCTCATCAAAATTTGGAGTCTCACCAACAAATATCCTTTCATCTTATGTGTTTTTCTATGACTTTTGGAGTCGGGGAGATATTTCATAGATTGCTTTGTGTCTCACCGAGATATGTCCTTTGGTATGTTTTCCGGTCGATGAGACATATTTACTTTCTCATCAATGAAACCACATTCGACAAGACATATGGGTCGGCAAGAATACATAACTTCATCCCGATAATCATTTATAGAATCCCCTTGCGCTTTGTTGGCAAGACCTGATGCATTCGATAAGACTTCATTCCGGGATGAATTTTAGTCTGGCCGATATGATTCCTTGTGCATTGGTCGGTAAGACATGCATGAATTCGTTATGACTTATTCCGACAATAGCTTTCTTTCCGATATGATCTTTCTTTCGTTGAGACAATAAATTGCATCTTGCCGATATGTGTTTATAGATGAAATATTCGGTATGACATTCCTGCACTCTTGCCGATAGACTACAAAAGATACACATTAGTAAGGATGCTTTATGGATCAGGGAGACCCTCACCATCTCTTGCTGATATGAATTATATTGTAAAATATTCAGGACTAGATGGTTTCTACAGGACCACATGACAAAATATGGGAAAAATGTTATGAAGAGAGGATTTTGTGCTTATGGTAAGGACTCATTTGGAAACTCATGGCTATAAACAACTTGTAAAATTTTTCAGAATTTTACAGTTCTGACAAAACCATCACATCATGGCAATATTGGCATGTTGCTTCCACTTTCAATCCCATATTTTGGTTTTGATTTAGGTTTAGTTAGAATATTAAGGTTTATCTTAGTTAAGTGAGTTTAGTAACTTGTTAATTTTGTAATTTAATAATTAGTTATATTTTTAAAAATCGATAGTTTAGAGAAGTTGTATTTTAGAGGTTTTAGAAAAGTCATATTGTAATGCATTCTTCGAATCAACTCAACAATATTATTATAATTTTGTGTTTATTACTATGCAAATGTAATTCTCTTGATTTTTTCAAAATAATCTCGTAATATAATTGTTTATGTGAAATGTTATTAAAAGAATGAAAGCTATGAGAATTGTGAGGACAATTCAATTGGCACAAAGAAGAAAATTATTCACAAAGATTAATCACAAAAGATAAAATTATTTATGTGGTGTTGTATGAATAAAATAAATTGCTCATAAATTTGGTATTCAATAAACTATGCAATAGAAACATGGAAGAATTATTTATGTGTTGTATGAATAAAAGCGATTGCATCCATATTTGAGATTCAACAAATGAGCTTTAGTGGAGACATGGAAGGCATAAAGAGATAATGTCTTTTTGCAGTAGATCAATACAACATAATAACTTGCAATTCAAATAAGAATTTTTTTAACTAATTTTTAAGTGACTATGATAAATGATAAGTTCCCTCATTATCTTAAGCTGAAATAAAATATGGAGAAAAAGTAATCAGGGGTATCTTGGTGTCCTTTCATGCTGCAAATTGGTCAGATGATTTTCTCATGCACCAATGTCCAATGCAATGCTTCATTTTTTTAAGAATTCTAAAAAATGCATTTTGTTCTAGGGGAAAATGCTTAATAAGAAGAAGAGTTCATATATTTAGTTAATATTAATTTTTTTTTGGAGTTATAAGATTGGTATTTTTTTTGTTTTTTTTCAAAATGGAGATTTTATTAGATAAGTATTTTGGTTTCAATTTTCATACTTGAAAAGAAAAAAATCAAGTACTACTAATGAATAAAAATTTATGGGAAATAATGAATGAGATTGAAACACTACCTATAGATGCAAATAAATTATTGGAATGACATAAAAGAGATGATAAAGCCAAAGTTATTATTGGTCTTGCTCTTTATGCCATTGAATTATATCATATAGATTTAAACAAATCATCATCTGAAATTTGAGATAATTTGAATAAAGTGTTTGGAGAAAATGTAGTTATTACAATTATTTTTTGTAAAAATTCAACTATTTAGATCCAAAATGGAAGATAGAATCACTATGTCAAATCACATAAGCAATTTGGGTCTCTCATCAAACAACTAGCATAAGTCAAGGATCTAGTAGATGATGAAGATGCTAAGGCTATTGTGTTAAATAATTTTACTTCAAAATACAATAATGTTATTTTCACTATTTTCAAATATCTTATAAAACACTAGAAAATATGATTTCATCCCTTTTGGTAGAAGATAAAAGAACAAATGAAGAAGATTTAGAAGTTGATTGTCAAAGTGAGAATGTATTACACACTCAAGGCAATAATAGAAAATAAAATTAAACATTACGACTATAAGAAAATGGGTCACACATCTTGGACTTGTAGAACTTGAGCTAATGATGTTCTTAAGGGAAAACTCAAAGAAAAATCAAATGATATTATCTTAGCCTATGTTGAGGACTATGAGGACCCCCCAAATGTTTTTTGTTGAAGATTATTATTTTGAAGATACTAGGGACATATGCTTATTTTCAACCTTCACCATTAGAGACCTTAGAAATTTTTTAATCATCACAAGATAAATTCTTGCTTAGAGATGATGCTTTATTTGAGAATAATATGTTATTTTTTCTTTCATTTTTTAATGTTGACAAGATTGAAGAATGCATATATTTTGAAGTTTTCCTTTTGAAGACAGGTAGGGATTTGGTGAGCTCAATATGGATTATTGCCTAAATAGTTTGGGAGTCTGTGGATTTGGGAAATTATACCCTTTTGAGGGTCATGAACAACTTGATGGAGCAATAAATTATTGTCTAATAACTCAATGAATTTGTGGTAAAGGATTTCAAGGGGATGGCAATCTAAGAACTCAAAAATTTAGATTGAGATATACACCTTTCCAAGACTTATGAGACAACTTGATGGAGTTACACTTGGTTCAATATTTATTTTTTCAAATAAATTCTTTCTAAAGAATATGTATTTATTTGTTTTAATCAAAAAGTTCTATTTTTAGGAAAAAGGTGTCTCAACCTTTGATTTTTTTATAGATTTGATTTTTCTAAATATTAAAAGTTGCTGATTTTCTCACTTTGTCTTTGTGAGTTACAACTTGCAGTTTCTATTCGAATGAGGAGTCAATTTGGAAAGTTGTTTTTTACAAGTGGAGTTGTGCATAAAAGATTTTTCTATTTCCGTGTTGAGTTTAAATGGAATGTGAGTTTTCGAAGAGAAGTTATTTTGGCAAGTGCAAATTTTGCAGATTGGCATGTGGTGACAATTGGAAACTTACCATTGTGCGTCTGTAGTGTTTTTGGTGCTTTCTATGTTGCATCTTCAACCTTTGGAAATTATTTTAGAAATCTTTATTTTATGCATTGTAAGCTCTTATATATTGATCACTTGTATATTTTGGAGTAGTATGAAGGTGTGTTGAGATACCATTATGTTGTTGGATTTACTCCAAAATTGTAACACAGATAAACTCCTGTAGAAGCTTGCACTACAAGTGTATTGTAGTCATTGTTTTCAGATAATACATTGTTTAAGGCTTTTAGGGTGTGGGGTTTTTTTTTCCGAAAGGGTTTCCCCACGTATATTTGGAGTTATGTGTTTTATTGTATCTTTGATGTTGTTTTAGATCTTTAGTTGTAATGTGCATATTCTTTATTGTAATTGAATAAGGGTTTGAAATTGTTGAAATTTGCACATTCTCTCCTCTGATAGATTAGTGTTGAAATCTTTTTTGCATGCTTGGCTTCCTTTTAGTTGGTATCAGAGCTTGATCACCTATGTTCCTATTCTAGGTTAAAGGGTTTTTTGTATTGATCTTATTTGAGTGGGAGCTTGTTGCAGAAATTTTGTGTTGACCTTGTTGTAGGAAGGAGATGGAAAGAACATCAAGTAGAATTGAGATAGAGATTTTAACAGAGGCAACTTTTTGAGCTATGGAAGCTCAAGATGGAAGACATGCTTGTAGACTGTGACTTGTGGACAGTTGTTTCTAGAACTATGCCAACAGGAATGAAAAAAGAAGATTGAGATTTGATGGATTGGAAGGCTAAGGGTTTGATAAGGGGTAGGTGCAAAAAGATGGGGGGCCAAATTGTGGCCAATTTTTAAAAAGACTTCTGATAGGCTATAAGGTGAGCGCGTTATAACGCTTGGTGTTACCGAGCCTAAGGCTTGGCCACATCGAGCCTATTTTGCACTTGTGTTATGAGTTATTAAAAAAAATAAAATCAAATTCATTTGTATGTTGACTTTTTTTCAGTTGCTCGCGGCCAAAATCCTTTCTCTTGTGTGCTCGCATTCTGGGAGGAGACAATATTGCATTTTTTCGTCAATTTGTTGCTATTCATTGCTAGGATGCCACTACGTCGACGGGGAGGTCGAATAGGTAAGGATTGTTTGTCTTTTGTTGTGAATTTGTTAGTTTTAGGTTGTTTTTTATATTCATTTGTTGAATTTTTAGGAATTGATAATGATCCTGGAAGCCCTCTTCAAAACCCTCCTAAAAATCCTCAACAACTAGAGCAACAACAACATAAACAAAATCCTCAAGTTCAAAAAAACACAACAACAATCTCCTCCACCATTTCCTCAACATCCTCCTGACACTCAGCAAAATTTAATGGGGGTAATTGAAAACAATAAAAAACAAATTGAGGAGTTAATCACGAGGTTGAACAATCTAGCAGGTTAAACCATGGAGAGAACACTTGCAAATTCACTTAAATATCTATTAAAACATGTAGATATAATCAACAAACTATTAAGTGGTTGGAAAGATAGGAGGCAAGCGACTAGGAATTTTTACCAAGATAAATTATCATATAAAGATGTAAAAGATCTAAAAATTAGAAAATTAGATTTGTGCTCATTATTCACCGACCCACGCAAAAATGAAAATATTGGCCTCAATGTGAAGAGGTTTCCTATCCATTGGTGCCACCACCAAGGGATCAAGAATTTTTTTTGGGATAGGTGGTACAATGTTTTTGATTACCCTCCATGCAACAATTACGAAGTCCCACAATATTTCCTGAGGAAACTATACTATGAGTTCATCCTGAACAAAATCCTGAATTATTTTGATATGAGGGTCTTCCAAGGGAGAGGTGGGGGGTTGGCTCAAGATAGACCCGGTGCATGAAAGGATCCTGGGTGGAAAGCGAGATGAGCTCTCGCTAGGCTGGATCATGAGAACATTGTTATCCCTTCTATTGCAAAGGACAGTGCCAAGGTAGGCACTTTGCAGGCTATCACCTCTTTGACCCATAGTGTCATCCAACATGCCAGTCCTATACTACAGTACCATCCAGTGGAGTCTTCGAGTGGTAGGCTTCCACCCCATTCATGTTAGGCTTGTGGGGTGACTTGTTCATATGACCCTATTGACACTCAAAAGGCTGATATGCATGATACACTTGTAGCTATGGAGATGGCGAGGGAAGCTGTCATTTTGAATTAGACTTATTGCATCAATACTCAGGTAAATGTTAGCATGTTCATTGAATTTAATTTATTAAATTTCAATTTTGAAATACAAGATTAACTAATTTAGTTTTATGATTTTAATAAAATTTCAGGGTCACAGTGTTTATATTGGATACAACGGACCTACACCTGCTTATTACTCCACTACATCTACCATTGAGGTATGCAACTAGTAAACAATTATAAATTTATCATATGTTAATAACATTATTATATGAATGGTATTCTAATATCTGATTTTGGATGTTGAATAGGCTAATATTGGAGGTTTCATAGGAACACATCCTAGTGCCAGTGGAGTTAGACAAAAGTTCACACAAGTAATAGAATAAAGAGTTTAAATAAAGAGTTATACTTAATAGATTTGTGTAGCTTATATTCATATCATTGATTACATTGCATTGTACATCTTTCAAACTCAAAGCATTACTTCACATTCCATAACTAATAACTAGATTTTGATAGATGATACAATTTCAAAGCTACAATATAGTTATTTAGAAAGTCAACATAAGCAGTGATGTAATTACTTCACATATAGCATAAGTAATAACTAGGAGAAGTTGTCAATTGCATTTTATTTTCATGGCATTCCATGAGACCTCTTTATATTGAGGCATTTTTTGAAACAATTCACTGCCTTGTCTATGCTATGGATGCTTGGAAGAAATATATGAAAGACTAATAGTAAGCAATATAATAGACAAGGCAATGAGTTTTTTGCAAAAAATCCTCTAAGAAATGTGGTCTCATGGTGATTTCCATCACCATGAGACCCAATTTCTTTGAGCCATTTTTTTAAACAGCTCACTACCTTTTCTATGCTACTACATTTTCGATACATTTCTACCAAAGAATTTTATCAAACAATTCACTTCCTTGCTGCTATGGCTAAAATCCTAAAAAAAGGTGCTTTCCAACAAACTATAGGTTCTTGGAAAAAAATCTATCAAAGAATAATAGTAAGCAATAGCATAGAAAAGGTAGTGAGTAGTTTGAAAAATAACTTGAAGAAATATGGTCTCATGGTGATGGAATGCCATTCCATCACCATGAGACCACATTTCTTAGAGGCATTTTTTCAAACAACTCGCCACCTTTTCTATGCTACCACATTTTCCATACATGTCTACCAAATAATTTTATCAAACTACTTGAACTTACTTGATGATATGGCTAAAAGCCTAAAAAAGGTGCTTTCCAACAAACTATGGATGCTTGAAAAAAATCTATCAAAGCATAATAGTAAGCAATAACATAGACAAGGCAGTGAGTAGTTTGAAAAAATGCCTCAAAGAAATGCGGTCTCATGGTGATGGAATGCCATTCCATCACCATGAAACCACATTTCTTTGAGGAATTTTTTCAAACAACTTACCGCCTTTTCTATGCTACCACATTTTTCATACATGTCTACCAAATCATTTTATCAAACTACTCACTTCCTTATTGCTATGGCTAAAATCCTAAAATAGGTGCTTTCCAACAAACTATGGATGCTTGGAAAAAATCTATCAAAGCATAATAGTAAGCAATATCATAGTCAAGGTAGTGAGTTGTTTGAAAAAATGGCTTGAAGAAATGTGGTCTCATGGTGATGGAATGACATGACACATTTGTTTGTAATGGAATTCCATCACCATGAGACCCCATTTCTTTGAGGCATTTTTTTAAACAATTCATTGCCTTCTTTATGCTACCATGGTTATCATACATGTCTACCAAAGTATTTTATCAAGTAGTTCACCGCCTTGCTGCTATGGATAAAATCCTAAAAATAAGTCCTTTCGAACAAGCTATGGATAGGGAAAATAGTACGCATGATAGTCAAAAATATATAGTTTAATAAGTACTCAAAATTTTGTTCATTATCTCATACATTATAAGCCATGACATGCATCACCATTGTAGTTTTCATGATTGAATAATTTGTTGTTTTACTTTTAGATGTTGGAAGTGGATACACCTCCAAATGTTCATAGGGCAATGGAACTTGGTGTTTCGTCTGCTATAGACTCTTCAATTCCCCTCATGGAGGTATGAGGTAGATTACTAAATTTCAATTTACATTTGTTGTTATAGTTGTTAATTAGTGAAAAAGCAAACCATTATTAATTTATAGTTTAATTTATCTTTGGATGGTTTCTACAAGGATTCAACACGCCTCAACATGGGAATTTGCATATTTCCCTTGAGGAGAGTGATCATCAGATGGCGGTAAGTGATTATTTTGTTAAATATATCAATTTTTATAATGTAATTTCTATATATTAATGTCGTTACTTGTTATTGTAACAGGTAAGGCTTGACCAAGAACTAAACCCTAGGAGGAGCACCAAGAGAACTCCTCAAACTCAAAATAAATGAGTGACAAAACTATTGCCATTTGATCAACAAGCAAAGGGAAAGAGTTTATTTCAAGAGCATGGAGAGCAATGACTTTTGATTCTAGAGCCCTTTGTTGTATGCCTATATGTCATTTTTTGTATATATTTTGTATTGCATATATTTGACATTGTATGCCTATATGACATTCTTGTAAGCCTATATGGCTATTTTGTATATATTTTATACTTATATCAACATATATTGATGTATGCCTACATGGCTATTTGATTAATACGACGATTTTTTATCAAAGGTGTCCATATTTGCATTATAAATCCACGGTTCAATAGATATGAGTTACGTGTATTCAAGTGTATACTTTACAAGTTACATGTATACTTTGTGACTTATTTGTATTCCAATGTATACTTTGTGACTTATATGTTTTCATGTTATACCTTGTATTCATGCATATACTTTGTATTAATTTGCGGATACTATGTATTTGTGTGTATACTTCAAGATTTATGTGTATTTGAGTACTTGCACTTCCCTTATTCACATGCATGCTTGACTTATTCATGTGTATACTTATTAATTGGTTAGCCCTATGATTGATCATTGTTTTCCTTCATGGTTTGTCTTGAATATTTATTGCTTGATGCTAAACAACTTCAACATTTCTAGGAATACTAGTAGAGTTAAAAATTACAAAATTACAAAAATTGAAAAGAAAAGATTAATTGTAAATTCAAAGAGTTCCATCAAATGCTTTATCTAAAATAAAAAAACACGTTTTCAATTGGTATTCTATGAGATGTTTCATAAAAAGATTCCAGTATATTTAATCTTTTGATTGGAACAACTCAATTAAGCAAATGATACATAATCTTCACAACACTTGCAAAACATAATATTCATAGTAGATGATGAGTAGTTAACTTCTCAAGACATTATCATACAAACATTTATCTTGAATAGTCTTTAAACATTTTCACAGAATAATCCTCACAATATAGAATGAATTGTTATGTTCTTGATCCATCACCATATAAACACGTCAAAAGATGTATATGTCAACTTTTTGCAATATTATTTCCCATATAAGAAATGGACTTGGGTGAAAGCTTTATAAGTTATAATCAAAATAAGAAATGGACTTGGGTGAAAAATTTATTTATCACACCAAATAATAAATGTACGTGATAGCATCACTTGTTTCTCTTAGACTCCAATTTTCAAGCATAGCAAATCATTCCAAATGAAAATGACAAAATGCTTCACAACCTAAGTTGTTAATTGAGGAAAAATAAAATGTTTCCAAGTTACACCATTGTACACATTTACAATTGGTTGTATATTATTGTGAGGGAAAGGATGATAATTGAAAAATTTCTTGCACTTGCTAGACTTGAGGATGATCATATGCTTTTGGTGTGGAAAACTTAGACTTCTCAACTGTCGTGTGAATGTTTCTCTTTTTTATTGTTTTGCATGCCATCATAAGAGATTGACTCAGTTGAACGTAGCTCAAAGTGATTCAAAAATTTTGGGTGGAAAAGAGGACCATGCCTAGCATTAATGTACCCATCCAGATGTTTTGGAATAATCTATTTGGTCACGCGAATTGTAGAATGGAAGTTGCACCACTTTGCAACTTTACATAGCTTGCATTTGACACTTTTTCCATCAAGTGAAAACTAGACACTATGAGAAAATGACTCCAAGATAACAAAAATTGAGAGAGATTATTGTAGAGGGGCCTAATGTGATCCCATAGACTTAGATGAAAAGTTCACAAGCATCACGGTTTCAGAGTAGTAGCCCGTCAAAGATTGCTGCCCTTTTGCACTTTGGAGTCTTAAGGGATCAAGCTGGTTGAATGTAGCTTGGAGTGATTTGGCGTGTTTGGGTGTGAAAGAGGACCATGCATAATTTAAATGTACCCATATGGATGCATTGGAATAGTCCGTTTGGTCACACGAGTTTCAGAATGAAAGTTGCACTACTTTGCAACTTTACAATGCTTGCATTTGACACTTTTTCCATCAAGTGAAAATTGGACACCACAAAAAAATGACTCCAAGATAACAAAAATTGAGATAGGTTATTGTATAGGGGCCCAATACAATCTTGTAGGCTCAGAAAAAGAGTTCATAAGCATCACAATTTCTGAGTAGTAGCCCGTCAAAGATTGTTGCCCTTTTGCACTTTGGACCCTTAAAGGATGAGCCGGTTGGATGTAGCTCAAGATGATTTGGCGTGTTTGGGTGTGAAAGAGGACCATCATAGAATAAACCTACCCATTCAGACATGTTGGAACAATCTGTTTGCTCACATGAGTTGCAAAACAAAAGTTGCACCACTTTGCAACTTTACACTACTTGCATTTGACACTTTTTCCATCAAGTGAAAACTTGACGCCACGAGAAAAAAATTATGAGATAACAAAAACTGAGAGAGGTTATTGTAGAGGGGCCCAACGCAATCACATAGTCTCAAATGGAGAGTTTGTAAGCATCACGATTTCTGAGTAGTAGCCTATCAAAGATTGTTTCTCTTTTGCACTTTGGATCCTTAAGGGATCGAGCCGGTTGAACGTAGCTCAAAGTAATTTGATGTGTTTGGGTGTGAAAGAGGCCCATTCCTAGAGTAAAAATTCCCATCCAGACGTAATGGAATAGTCTGTTTGGTCACACGAGTTGCAAAATAAAAGTTGCACCACTTTGCAACTTTACACTGCTTGCATTTGACATTTTTTCCATCAAGTGAAAACTGGAC
The DNA here is from genome assembly GCA_007258455.2 of Sequoia sempervirens. Lineage (NCBI taxonomy): Eukaryota > Viridiplantae > Streptophyta > Pinopsida > Cupressales > Cupressaceae > Sequoia > Sequoia sempervirens. The sequence continues at coordinate 70,988,707 of VDFB02270651.1, forward strand.
ACTAGGGAAAACTGACTCTGAGATAAAAAAAAATTGAGATAGGTTATTGTAGAGGGGCCCAATGGAATAACATAGGATTAGACAGAGAGTTTGTAAGCATCACAATTTTTGACTAGTAGCATGTCAAAGATTGTTGCCCTTTTGCACTTTAGACCCTTAAGGGATCGAGTTGGTTGAACGTAGCTCAAAATCATTTGACATGTTTTGGTGTGAAAGAGAACCATGAATAGCATAAATGTACCCATCTAGATGCGTTGGAACAATCCGTTTGGTCACATGAGTTGCAAAATGAAAGTTGCACCACTTTACAACTTTACACTGCTTGCATTTGACACTTTTTCCATCAAGTGAAAACTGGGCACTATGGGAAAATGACTTCGAGATAACAAAGAATGAGAGAGGTTATTGTAGAGGAGGCCAACATGATCTCGTAGGCTCAGATGGAGAGTTCATAAGCATAAAAGTTTCTAAGTAGTAGCCCGTCAAATATTGCTGCCCTTTTGCACTTTGAACCCTTAAGGGATCAAGCTGGTTGAATGTAGCTCAAAGTGATTCAATGTGTTTGGGTATGAAAGAAGACCATTTCTAGCATAAACGTACCCATACAAACACACTAAAATAGTATGTTTGGTCACACAAGTTGCAGAATGAAAGTTCCACAATTTTGTAACTTTACACTGCTTGCATTTGACACTTTTCCATCAAGTGAATATTGGACACCACAAGAAAAAAAATCCAAGATAACAAAAACCGAGAGAGTTTATTGTAGAGGGGCCCAACGCGATCCAATAGGCTTAGACAAAGAGTTCGTAAGCATCATGGTTTTCGAGTAATATCCAGTCAAAGATTGCAACCATTTTGCACTTTGGACCCTTAAGGGATCGAGCTGGTTGAACGAAGTTCAGATTGATTTGGCTTGTTTGGGTGCAAAAGAAGACCATGCCTAGTGTAAATGTACCCATCCAAACATGTTGGAATAGTCTGCTTGATCACATAAGTTGCAAAATGAAAGTTACACCACTTTGCAACTTTACACTGCTTGCAATTGACACTTTTTCTATCAAGTCAAAATTGGACACTACGGAAAAATGACTCCGAGATAAAAAAAAATAGAGAGAGGTTATTGTAGAGGTGCCTTACGTGACCCTGATTCCTCAGACAAAATTCCTATAACTAACACGGTATCTGGGTAACAAGCCATCAAACATTTTTTCCCTTTTGCAATTTGGACTATTAAGGGATTACGTTGCATGAATTACAAATGTTTGAGAGCAGCAATAAATTTCAAAATTTGAGTAAATATCATTAAGAATGTTTATGTGAATAGATGGTATGATATATTGATATTGATATTGATATATAATCATTAGGTTGATTTGTTTAATAAATGAAGTTTTTATAATAAATTAGTCAATTGGTGCTAGTTATAATAGGGAGAGAATAAAATAAGAAAAAAAATTGTTGGTAACCATCAATGGCTATTACACTCACTATATTAATAATATGATTTTTACAATAAAATGAGATTTATTTGGTAGTCCTAATTCTTCTGTTTGTGCAACAATTGTCTAATATGCTTCATACAACATTCTGAAATCCAAGTGCTTGTACTTGTAGGCACAATGCTTTCTCAAAACTATCAAGTGGTAATACAAAATCATGAGAAAAAAATCAAACTATATGAATTCCAACACCCAACTTAAATCAAATATTGAATCAATGTGCCCCATTTTAATGCACAAAAACTCAACTTATAAGATTCTATCATAATAACCAAAAATACAATTCAAGGATGCCTTAGGTACTCAATTCTCACAGATCTTTTACAATGTCACTCATACATTCAAGATTCTCTTATAATGTCTACATCATAGGTGCTCATGATGACGTTAACTTCAAATGAATAACTTGAAATTCCCTCGCTAAGCTTCACACACTCTTTTATAATGGCTTCAAATCAGAGTTGAGATTTGTCAAGATCATAAAAATAAGGATGTTGCATTGCTTTTTTGGTTGAGATTCTCTTAGATGACTCATAAATCAGCCTTTTCTGCAAGGAGACACCAATCAATTTTTAGTAGTTTACTTATAAATAGGAAAAGTAAAAGAATAAAAAGAAAAAAACATCCAAAATGTAAATAAAATTATAAGAGAGGGGGACTACTGCGTGCAAGACCCTAGGTCATAGAGGGTTAAGACGTGAGAGGCTTCCCTAACTTACCTCAACTAAGTGTAATGTTAGGAAATGCAAGGTGAGAGTAACGAGGACCGTGAGCCCTCTCAGTTGCTATGTAGACTATAAATACAGGAAGGGCCTAGGTGACCTAGTTTTTAGGTCTAACACTACACCTCAGGAAGCTCTCTGTCTGAGGATGAAAGGGCGGTCTCTGGATGTCAGCGAGGTGCGCTGGCATCTGTATGACCAGAAAATAGTGAAGACAAGGTCAAACCAACAAAAACTAGCTAACAACCCAACTGACTAACTAAAGGGCCAAAATGACATGATTAATTAAATGAAATACTCTCTAATATTATAAAATAAATATGCAAGAGTAAAGAGAGCAAGGAGGATCTCATCAAGGAATTCATTTTCTAGTTGATCCTTTGAGAAGCATGTACTCCTACACACAAAACTAGAGGAGAATGTTGGGTGGTTGTATAGGGGTCTACCTCAGTCAGACCCCCGTTTAGGTGTTCCCACCTCCATGGAAAGCCAAAGAAACAAGATAAAGGAAACAATACAGTAAAGAGCACAAAACCACTACAAAATAGTATAGTTCTAACTCAACCAAATGATAGAGGAGAGGAGAAGGAAGCTTACCACCTCCACCAAGAGCACTCAAGGTTGCTTGGGGGAGAAAAAGAGAGGAACTCAAGCCTTTGTTGCAATGGCATGGTCCCATACTTGCTCTATCGATGTGATGAAGTGTTGCTTTGGCTACAATGGAATGCAATAATGTTGCTTGAAGCTTGAAGTGGATGCAAAATAGTGTGTTGAAGCTTGTGAATGAAGTGTCTAAGATGTGAAGAGGATGTGAAGAGATGAAAGGCTTGTTGAAGGGATGGATATGAAGAGAAGATGGAGAAAAAGAGCCATATTCGGGTCAGCCAGCCAAAGGGGGCGTTACAACTTGACTCCCAATGAGAAGTGTAACGCCTCTGCAGGTTTAGCCACAAGAATCTACTAAGGACATAAGTGTGTCGTGCAGAATTTTGTGCACCACACGAGCATCCCCCACAGAAACACCTCCACCAATGCTCAAAGCATGTGCCAAGTGGGATGCAAGTAGCGGGTTTAGGTGAAATTAAGCCTCTGAACTTGGTTTTCTAAGGTGGATAAAGGAAAAAAGGGGATTTGCACATGGGGTGCAAATTCACTCTTATACATTTTTCCCCCACTTTAGTGACGACGAATACTGATGAGTGCTCAGTAAAGTAGATCAAGAAAGAGTAAGGTTAGAAATGTATACCTGAATTATCGAGGAAGCAGACTGTGATCTGGCAAACCTGAAGGTGTAGGGAAAGCAAAGGACTTCATAGTTGCTTGGAACTATGAAGTTAGAAAAAAAAAGTGCCTTACAAGCCCGTGGACCTGCAAGGAGGCAACCCCCAAGATCTCTCACATGAAGGAAGCCCCATGAAGTAAGTGCCTTAGATACTTGCAGACCTACAAGGAAGGTGTCCTCCAAGATCTCTCACATGAAGGAAACCGAGAAAGCACCTTATAGACCCACAGACCTGGAAGGAAGGTGTCCTACAAGATCTCTCACATGAAGGAAATCGAGAAAGCACCTTATAGACTCATAGACCTACAAGGAAGGTGTCTTCCAAGATCTCTTGCATGAAGGAAACCCAAAGGAAGTAGACTTTGCAGAGTCAAGAAGCGGCCAAGTAGGAAAATAAGCAGACAGTCACGCAGATCGTCGATGATTCATAAGTCTTTCAAAGGGGTCCACTTAAGGGACGCGTTGTTTGAAAGGTGAGGTCTAGTCAGGCTGCCCCCAAGCTAGACACAAAAAGGGAATGGAATAGGTCTATTCAGGCTACCCCTAGGCTAGATGTGAATGAATCCATTCGAGGTAGAGACTTTCAAAGGAGGGTCCCTTGGGAACTCACCTTGAGGAAAGGGGGGTCCACTGAAGGGACACACAGTTTGAAAGATAATGTTCTTCTTAGAGCGATCCGTCATCAAGGAATTCTTTCCAAAGATGTTCACTTCATCAAGGAATTTGAAAGGAAGGATATTCCCCCATGCTAGGGGAAGATTTAAAGTTGTTCCTAGTTCGGAGGAAGGTCTTCAAGTCCTTTCTTTACAAACCCATGATGAAGGAAACACGTTCCGTTAGGGTTCTAAGTTGAGAATGTGATTCTAAGGAAATTTTTGTGAAGATTTTCGAGAAAAGATTCATTGGAAATGAATGCATTTTCTAAAAATTGAAATGTGAAAGAAAGGCATAGTCACACATGAAAGGGACAACTCAAGCAAAGAAGAGAAAAAGGTAAAGAAAGAAAAAAGAGAGAAAACACAAAAAAGGGCACATGAGGATCTAGTTTAGTGGGGTTAGATCTGTCTGAGCTCATTTAAATAATAGGTAACCATGGTGCAAGGTGAAAGATCATCAATCCCCAACTAGATCAGGAAGAATACACGAGAAGACAAAGTAAAATAAAAAATTGGGTCAACATGGAAGGGAAACCCAAATGCTCCCATCGCTTTGCATCATCCTTAATTTAGAAAAAATCAAGCACAAACATGGAAGAATGATGATAAAAATAGAAGAAGGTTTACGACACAAAAACCACACCTATATTCAAGCACCAATGGGGGTGACGAGGGTCATCCAGGAACACATATCATGAGCACGAGAGAACACAAAAAATGCACACACACACACACAAGATCAAGAAAAAAGGGGCCTCCTCTTAACATTGATCGGCCAAGAGGTCGTTTGCTTCCCAATCTAAATCCTCATAAGGGGAAGGAGGACGAGCATACAATGGTAGGATGTTAAGAGGAGGAGCATCCAACCTTCCCGCAACAAGGGCTAAGGAAGAGGGATCCTCGAGGTCCTCTCCACGTGAGCTCTTGTGGAGTCAAGGTTAGGGATTTCAAGAAGATTGCTGAGAAGGCTGAGACCTCATCCATGGAATTAAACATGCACCCCACATGAGCACCATGTATAATTTCAATGGATAGGATAGGTTGTACCTAAAATTCATTGCTGAGCTCACCAAATGACTTGAGAGCGTTGAGGAACTTAGGGGAAGTTGGGATTGGTTCTGTTATTAGGACAAAACAAGTCAATGTGGGGCTGCTGTGCAAAGAAGGAAGACTCCTCTTACATCCTTCATTGCTAGAGGGACCATCCTCCACCTCCTGTTTTGTCAAAGGAGATAAACTCCCCACGGACAAGGCCAAAGGCATAGAGGAAGAGGAGGAAAGAACAACATCAGATACAACTGAAGTATTAATCATATCCACGAGCTTCGAGAAAGGTTGGATATCTAGAATGAACATCAAGAAAGGAAGCTCCACCAAAGGAGTGATGAACAATTGTACCCATTTAGGGTTAGGAACATTCATACTCACAACAAAAGCTAGAAGGAGTATGGAGCCAGATTGAAGGGAAGTAGAAGGAAGGGAGGAAGAAGACACTAGAGGAGGACCTGAAGCAGGGGCAGTAATTTCTTCCTCATTCTTTTGTGAGGCAACCTGCTCAGCCAAGAGAGCTTTTCGTCGGTGCTTGTGTTCGTGCACAAGGTGGTTTCTATGACTCTTGGAGTTAGAGGCTGAAGGTTGTGAAGGAATAGGAGGCTCTTTCTCAATAATAGGAACGTCTGCTATGGCCGTTTCTAGCAGAGGGATAGGTTCCTACATGGGAGTAGGAGGAATAGGCAAGGGAGTGATAGGAGGAGTCGAATCAAGAGCCTTGGAAATGAGCCTCTTTCTGCTCACTGCCTTAGGAGTAGGAGTAGTAGGAGGCTGCAGGTTGAATTCTCTACGAGAAAATTTCTTTCTGTCGTATAAATAATACCATGGTCTGGGGTATTCATTAGGGAGGTCCACGATCCTGAGCTTGGGCCTACACTCAGGAAGAATCATCGGACTTAGTGGGTAGCCACTAGACTGGCTCATCCAATACTCTTCTCAAGAAGGGGGAGAGGATGAGGTAGACTGAGAGGAGATAGCCTTCTCCTTGCCTTTATAGGAAGGAGAGGGAGCTGGCGTAGACTTCTCCTTCCCTTTTGGGGAAGGAATAGTAGTTAGTGCGGGTTTCTTCTTCTCTTCTCAGGAAGAGGAGGATACCGATTGTTCTATCACGGGAAGGGTAAGATTTGGCTCCCTCTTGCCCCTAGTTTTATACTTCACATAATTCTTGTAAAGTAGGTCTATTCTCAAAGGAAGTCGACCGACCAGGGAGGGCCAAAAGTGATCCAACGAATATTGACCATGGGACACCAAGGGCTGGTGACCATATTAACATAGGCCTTGGGTTGGGTAACAAAATCAATGGGATTAATAATCATGTTAGCGGAGTGTGAAAGAAATGGATCTGTGTATATTTGTAATTCACTATTAGCCTTTGCCACTGATTTGTTAGCATTCAATTTACTCCCATCGAGATGAATCGTACCTTCCTCGATGTGGTCTTGTATTTCATGATGTAGCTACATACATCAATCTATATCATGTCCATTGACATGATGGTATTGACAATAGGTGCTCCCATCATACCAATTAGGGTAGAGTTCTTTAATAGGATTAGGAGTCGGTAAAGTTACGATCCTATCCTTCAACAGTTTTTGTAAGATGGAAGTATAATATTTGGATAACTTTGTGAACTTCTGGTTGCATTTGAGGTCGTTGTCATTATCAGCAACTACTACATTCACAATGGATTTACCTTCCCCAAAGATTGATACGATGGACTTCCCCTCAGAATGGGAGCATGAGTAGGATCCCCCAAATTGAGCAACCATTTTTTGGTATTCTTGTAAGGTTGCACACAAGTGTGTGAAAGAAGGGTATTTCATAAGGGCGAACTTCTCTTTCCAAGGCCTTTGTAAGTTCCCTATGAAAACCTTCTACACATTAGAATTGGGCAGCTGATACAAGATCTATGAAAGGAATGCTTGATAGCGCGCTATGAAATCAATGATCTTTTCATTATCTCCTTGTTTACACCAAATGAGATCCGAAAATGTCATCTTTGAGCCAATGTTTGCTTGGAACTGTCTAAGGAATTAGTTTACAAGTTGATCAAATGAGAAAATAGAGTTGTTAGGCAAGGAACAATACCACTCGAGTGTTGTATCCTTGAGAGATCAAGGAAAAAATTTAGCCATCAACGCATCGTGATGGAAGAAGTTAGTGCAAAGGGTGTTAAAGGCAGACACATGTGTCTATAGATCTCCCTTACCACCAAAATTCTCAAATTTATGGATCTCCATTCCTTGAGGGAAAGGAGTGTTCAAGATGGAAACCGACAATAGGCTATGTCAGAAGAAGGGCTGGAAGATAGGTTGGGCAGAGGCTTGGGAAAGGCTCACCAACTAGCTCTGCATCTTACCCATATTCTAAAGGAGAGTGTTCAGAATAGGGTCATTAGAAGATAGAGGGCCAGAGGGACCTCCTCCGGAACCACCGCCAAGGCCTCCTCGAGAGCCACCACTGGTGTGACCTCCACCAAAACCACCACTAGAGCTACCACCACTAGTAGGGCCTCCGCCGGAACCACCACCGTGACCTCCATCAATCCCTCCTCCACTGGCACTGCCTCTGCTACTGAACCCACCACTACTACCAAAGCCTCCACCACTAGAGGTGATAGGAGGGGTGAAGCTAAATCCCAAGGGGACTCTATTTATTTTGATAAGTTCGAGTTGTTCAAAAGGGATGCTAATATAAGGGACTGCATCGGCCATATAGACGGATGTGGGAGGCATTGATACTCCTAACTATCCTTCATGTTCTTCGAAAGTGACTCCTTGTGCGAAGCTAGGCTTGTTTGAAGGAGCACATGCTTCAGTGAGAGAAAGGAGGCTAGTAATAATTTCAATGCCTATTCGATCTTTACACATCATATGTTTTAGTTCACTAACAACCCAAGTGGCTCTGTCCATCTTCGGGTTTCTTTCCAAGTGGTTTTCTAAATTTCCCAATCCCTTAGTAAGGGTGGCAATGTATTTTGTAGGAATTTGAATGGCCTCATGCTCATCCACTGATGATGGCATAGGAGACGCAGGGGGAGTGGGAATGCAATCAGTTTTGTTAATGAATCCCATCTCGTTCCTTGAAAATTGCTCCTGTGCATCCAAAGTAATGGAGGGAGTGGAGAAAAGGCCTATAGAGAGACCAATCGAGACCTTCATCCTTTCCATCGAGAGGTGTTGCACACTTCTGCTAACGATATACTCAGAAGTTGTGAACTGGGTTGTGATGCTCATAAACCTTCACAAAACTCAGGGACACAATAGTCATGAAGCACACCACAAAGATTTCAACACCAACGGATGAATGGACGTTGGTTCACATCAGGTTCACCAAAAATGTAAGAGAGGGGGACCGCCACGTGCAAGACCAAAGGTCATGGAGGGTCAAGATGCGAGAGGCTTCCCTAACTTACCTCAACTAAGTGTAATGTTAGGAAATGCGAGGTGAGAGTAACGAGGATCGTGAGGCCTCTCAGTTGCTCTGCAGACCCGAAATACAGGACGGGGCTTGGCAAGCCAGTTTTTAGGTCTAAAACTATGCCTCAGGAAGCTCTCTATCTGGGGATGAAAGCATGGTCTCTGGACGTCAGCATGACGCGTTGGCATCTCAAAAGTGTGTTGGTGTCTGTACAACCAGAGAACAGTGAAGATGAGGTAAAACCAACAAAAACTAGCTAATGACCTAGTTGACTAACTAAAGGGCCAGAATGATGTGATTAAGTAAATGAAATATTCTCTAATATTATAAAATAAATATGCAAGAGTAAAGAGAGCAAGGATAATCTCACTAAGGAATTTGTTCGCCAGCTAATCCTTTGAGAAGCATGTACTCATACACACAAAAAGAGAGGATAATGTTGGGTGGTTGTATAGGGGTCTACCTCAGTTAGACCCCCGTTTAAGTGTTCCCACCTCCATGGATAGCCAAGGAAATGAGATAAAGGAAACAATATAGTAAAGAGCACAAAAGCACTACAAAATAGTACAGTGCTAACTCAACCAAATGATAGAGGAGAGGAGAGGGAAGCTTACCACCTGCACCAAGAGCACTCAAGGCTACTTGGGGGAGAAAAAGAGAGGGCCTCAAGCCTCTGCTGCAATGATGTGGTCCAAAAATTTCTCTACCGACGTGATGGAGTGTTGCTTTGGCTGCAATGGAATGGAAGAATGCTACTTGAAGCTTGATGTGGATGCAAAAGAGTGTGTTGAAGCTTGTGAATGAAGTGTCCAAGATGTGAAGAGGATGTGAAGATATGAAAGGCTTGTTGAAGGGATGAATATGAAGAGAAGATGGAGAAGAATGGCCATATTTGGGTTGGCCAGCCGAAAGGGGGCATTACAACTTGACGCCCAATGAGAAGTGTAATGCCTCTATAGGTTCAGTCACAGGAATCTATCAGGGATGTAAGCACGCCATGTGAATGTCTACACACCATGTGGGCATCCCCGATAGAAACGTCTCCACCGATGCTCAAAACAGGAACCAAGTGGGATGCAAGTAGTGGGCTTAGGTGGAATTAAGCCTCTAAACTTGGTTTTCTAAGGTGGATATAGGAAAAAAGGGGATTTTCACATGGGGTAAAAATTCACTCTTATACATAAATGAAAATAGATGGAAGGAACTTACAGACAATAAATCCACACCATTTGGTTCCAATTCGAGAACAACAAGGCTTAAATCTTGATGCTTCCATTAAGGATAGGCATGCCAGTCTCTCAACTTAGTCACTCCTGGTCATACATCTTCATTGGGAGTTCCAAGATACCTATTGCACACAACACCTCTCATGAATAGAATAACTTGAAATTTGATATGCTCTTATAATGTCTACATCATAGGTTCTCATGATGAGGTTAACTTAAAATGAATAACTTGAAATTCCCTCACTAAGCTTCACACACACTTCTATAATGGCTTAAAATCATAATTGAGATTTGTCAAGATCATCAAAATAAGGATGTTGCATTACTTTTTTGGTTGAGATTCTCTTGGATGGCTCATAAATCAACATTTTCTGCAAGGGGACACCAATCAATTTTTAGTAGGTTACTTACAAATAGGAAAAGTAAAAGAAGAAAAATAAAGAGCATCCAAAATGGAAATGAAATGAAAATAGATGGAAGGAACTTACAGAAAACAAATCTACACCATTTGGTTCCAACTTGGGAACAACAAGGCTTAAATCTTAATGCTTCCATTTATGATAGGCATGCCAGTCTCTCAACTTAGTCACTCCGGGCCATACATCTTCATTGGGAGTTCCAAGATACCTATTGCACACAACAACCTCTCATGAATAGAACATGAATAGAAGATAACCAAAATATTACTTTCCAACCTTTTGGAAACTTGTAACCTATTATAGGAAGAACACAATTTAATCTTCCACTTAGTTTACTAATCTATTGAGAATATCCTACATCATTTTTTTTTGCATATTTAAAAAAAAAACAAAATACCATTGAACTTTGTATCCTTTTCCATAGTTCTAAACATAAAGTGTTCTACATTTTCAAGTTTGGTAACTTCATCAATCACCTACATACATGATATAAACATTAGATGATAGAATTTGCATCATAGCATTAGCAGCATACCAATTAATGTGCATACAAGTATAAATTAACAAGAACCAATGTGTATACTTACAAATTAATCCAACAAACCATCTGGGTCTACTCTACTCTTTATTGTGTCAAGTATTGCCTCATGGTCAGACTCATGTACCTTCCACAAGGTCTTGTTCAAAGGTCTACCCCCATATTTGGTCAAATAAACATTGGATTCCACAACGAGGTTTGAGTAATGAAGAATCTTCTGATGCATGTCAAAGTCCTGAAATAGTCATTATTTAACACTCTTATGTGGGTACCTTCTAAGCCACATTCCAGTAATAACAACTGAGCCTATAGGGTATTCGATGTTTTATCCATCTATAACTGGGGCCTCCAGTTTTGTTTTGGCCTCAACACAATGACACAAGTAATAGTATGTTCCCTCTTCATTGTCTTCATCGACAATAATTGCATAAACATGTCTTGCATTGATATGTGCAGAAAATTAGATAAAATTAGTCAACATTACAAATACACTATAAAGTAAGATAATAATAGGAATTTTGAAAAACTATGCAAGTAGATATATTACCCTGTTGAACTAGATTTGATATGTGGTCAAATTCAACCGATGAATCCATCTGTGTTAGGTCCAATGTCATTGGAGGGCGATACGGGTGAAATGGGCTAAGATAACTTAACGACCATTTCTCAACCCACTCCTTTGACTCACAATCATCCTAGGCTTGCATTGTACATGAAGAATAAAATCATGTCATATTTCGTGTATTGATACTCCATGAACCTACATTTGAGCTAAGGAAAGAGTGTAGCTCACTCGATCCTATTAGTGTACAACAATCCTCATATGGTGCAATGATAGTATCATCCATCAACCAAAAAAATCTAAGAACTGAAGATGTACCTTCATTATTTGGACCCATTGAAGCATTACACCACTTGATGATTGATTTTGCATCTGTCAAATTTGCATTGTCTTTATAATTTAACTCTTCTCATGCTAATGCTCTTTTCACACATGCTCCTGCACCATCATGCTCCCCCTTTCCATGCCTAGCCTCACAAAATTTCCACATATGTTGAACACTTGTAATGAAATGCATCTTGGTCAACTAGTAGAACATGTGCAAGTTCTTGAATTGTGTTGCACAGTTATCCGACCATATTATGCGCTGACCGTATGCTATGCCCCTATAAGCCAAATCACTATAAAACATCTAGAAGCAACCTTTCATGAACTCTAGAGAATGTGTGCGATCATCACTAATATAAAAGTGATACTCCCTCAATACCTTCCTTTGGTCCTTTGTACTATTAGATGCATGAATGAATGCTATGTGCACAAATATCGAAACCTGTGTGGAGTTGTAATATTGTGACGACACCTCACGCTGTGGTTGAAGAGTGTATTTCTTTGCAAAGTTGACCATTGAAACTATGCTACCAAATACAAAGGTGTCCTTGCATAACTTGAATTACGTATCCAACCATTGGGCTCTGTGAGTATGCCTTGCATACTCATACACTATATTGTCATGAAACATAGACATAAACTGATACATTAGAATCTTCTAAATAACCAAATCACATCTTTTTGCTTGATTACCACCAAATTTTGTAATGTATGCCACTATTTTATATTTCCAGAACTCTACTAGTTGCTTTCCCACCTCATCTATGCTTTCCATAAGTTGACATACTGGCATACGTTGCAAGCCATCACAACACTGACATGAACCATCCAAGCATTTTTTCATGTAGAATATTTGGCCATCCTCTATTTCACATAATTTTTTTAAAAGAACTCTCTTGAAGATGTTGGTGGGGCTTGTATGCCACAATCCTACAAAACATCGTTAGTATGCAAATCTAAACATATAGAATGATAAACATCATAATGGTTAGAGAATTCAATATGTGTTCTACAACAACAAGTAGTGCATGTGTGATTTATCTTTACATAAAAAGGTTTAATCATTTCAAAATATCTTTGAGAAATTTGAATTTGAGGATAATCCTATTGAAATTTATGAAAAAATTGGGTTTGAGTCATATCCAAAAAATTCTTTGGATGTGGCTCACGGTTCCAACTACCGATTCTCCTTCTTACCACATCCCTTTGATTCAGATATGGCCTTGTGTTATTCTTCCAATACTCTTCAATTAGTGTTCTCGATGCTTCAACAATTTTTTATCTTTTCATGGGAGTCTCCCCGAGAATGCCCATAATTCATTTGAATCAGTGCCCTCAATTCTTTGTAGCCTTTGAATGGCTCTTGATAAAGTTTTTTTATTAATTCTCAATTGTTCACTCGTCTTTCTAATGAGACAAGATCTCTTTGTTTGACTACTTACCACAATTGATGTAATGAAATGTTGGGTGACCTTACTATCCTTTGAGCATGAGGTCTTACCCACACTCTCATAAGCATCCATTAGATTCTTCACAATAGTTTTTCCACTTGAAGCATTCGATGTTCTCAAACCAAGAATCTTGATGATATTTCTATACTTTATACCCCACATCATTTTAACAAATAGCTGACATCTTGTGGTCTCATTTAGCCTTTCAAAGAATAATTTCCAAATCTTATCAGCATATCTTCTACAAGTGCATGCTGGAATCTTACTTTCCATGTGCTACAAAAAATTCTCATTAATATTAATTAGAAATACTTTAGATTTCTACACAAAATTCTAGGTGGTGTTCTCCTACGTACATACATCTCAACATTAGGAATTTAATCAATATTTAAGTGAGGTGAGATAGATCACGTACATTTGATCGAGAGTGGAATAGATGACATAACTTGAGGTTCACATGGAGATGATGGCGTACCTTCTTTGTCAAATATGAGTGATGATGTACTCTCAATTTGAGATGTAGTGGATGGTTTCCCTTCATATTCACTTGTGGTAGATGGTGTCCAACCATATTCACTTGTTGTAGATGGTGTCCCTCCATATTCACTTGCGGTAGATGGCATCCCTCCATATTCACTTGTACTTAATGGTGTCCCTTCGTATTCACTTGTGGTAGATGGTGTCCCTCCATATTCACTTGTGCTTAATGGTTTCCCTTCGTATTCACTTGTGGTATAGGGTGTGTCTCCAACAATGATATTTCAATTTGTCTTACCACGATGCTTTTGCATTCGTGCCCTTTGTGCCGCTAATGCCTTTTCTCTTTTTGATGGTTGAGGTTCCTCTTTAATTGACTTTTTTTCATCAATCTTATCCAATTTCTTCTTTTCACGATATTCCCTCATCCATTCTCTATTTTTTTATTTTTTATAGTTTCATACTCTTCGTCTGTTGGTTTATTCTTTCATTTCCTCGACATGGCGGATAATTTTACCTATAGCATGGTAATGAGATAAATATTAGTTCCTAAAAAATGAATCCATACAAATAAATGAAATATATGTCATTCAAGGAAACATACAAAATACTTACAATCATCCTATAGAAGAGTATTTCTAGCATAGATAAAGGTCACAATAATTTTTTGGATGGAATGCCTTAAAGAAATGTGGTAATGTGGCATGCCATGATTGCAAGATAGGCTCAAAATGGAAGCATTGACAAGGCATTTAAATTGTTTGACAATAATGTTTTCATAGAAATGTATGTAAAATGTGGTACCTTTGACAAGCTAGTGAGCTCACTAGCTTCCCAATTCGGTAGGGTTGACAAGGAAGGGGTAGTGTGAAAAAATGTCAGGGGGTGGGTGGGGGCAGGGTGAAAAAATGCCTCATAGAAATGGGGTATCACGGTGATGTATATCACTATGACACCCCATTTATATGAGGCATTTTTTCATGCTGCCCCTACCTTGTCAACCCTACCGCATTAGCAAGCTAGTGAGCTCCCTAGCTTGCCAATGCTACTACATTTTGCATACATGTCTACGAAAAAATTATTTTCAAACAGTTCACATGCCTTGTCCATGCTTCTATTTTGAGCCTATCTTGCAATGAAGGCATGCCACATGACCACATTTCTTTAAGGCATTCCATCCAAAAAATCATGTAAGCATTGGAAAGCTAGTGAGCTCACTAGCTTGCCAATGTGGTAGGGTTGACAAGGTAGGGGCAACATGAGAAAATGCCTCATAAAAATGGGGTCTCATGATTGATCTCACTAGCTTGCCAATGCTACCACATTTTTCATACATTTTTGTAAACAATTATTTTGGCACCTGAATGCTTTATAGTCCTTCTAGAGTTTTTCACCTAAAAGGATAAAGATTGGGCCAAAATGCAATGTTAACATTCAAAGATGGATGTGATGTGGGTGTAATGTTCCTAGATGAGATGATTTAAATGTATAAAAATATTGAAAGGTATTGATTACTAAATGAAAACTAAGAAATGCACCTTGTTTGAAAACACATAGTGATATGCAAAAACACCTAGAAATGAAAGTAAATTGTAACAAAAATAAATGAAATTGAAGGTGTGCACCTGGGAACTTGTTGGATACTAGAAATTAATTCTAAAATTTTTTTGATGCTAAAAATTTGGCCTACTGGGACTCATTCACCATTCTGGGCAAATTAGTCCCAGATCTAGGAAACTGTTCCAGAGCCCGTTTCAGACAAATGGGTATCCAAAACTACAAAAAAAAAAATTCAAGCCTGGAAGTGGGACTCATTTGCCACTAATGGAGAATCAGTCCACTTTTGAATTTCTAAAAATCCAAAAGTGGAAACAGAAGCCCTCGATCTGCTCTTCGGTTCTTGACAGGTGTTCGTCTCCAAAAGTTTGATTTCTGACACTGAAAGTGACATTTTATTGATATTTTGGATTTGCAAGGAAGAATATGAATTGAATAAGTCTTCAACCTAATCTTCAATGACTTCCAAGCCTTCAAGATGCTTAAATCTGCAAACACACAAGAAGAGAAGGAGAAATGTTGGATGTTAGGGCATGGGGGTTTGCCTTGGTCAAACCTCGTTTTAGGTAATTAAACCAAAATGAAGAAATGATGTAATGAAACATGAAACAATGGAGTTAATACCTTTCTATGAAGATTCTGCCCTTGAATGTCTGAAAAATGCTATCTTGGTGACTTGGAATGATAAAACCCTAGCTTGCTTAAGAAGAATAATGAATGATGAGTGAAGAGTGAATGAATTGGTTATGAATTAGGGTTTAGAGACTTGTATTTATAGTCAATCCACCTTATTTTCCCATTAATTTGATCCCTAAGGCTGACATGAAAGAGAAATAAACTTAAACTCCAAAATTTCCCACTCAAACCCCGAAAATGGCTCAAATGGGACTCATTCACCATCAAGAGAGAATGGGTCCCACCTGGATGAAACTGATTCACCCCTAATGGTGAATGGGTCCCACAGGGGCCATTCTACTAGCTAGAATGTTGGGAAGTAAGAAAATCAAGTTTATGTGATGACTTTGTCAGTTATTTGATCAATTAAGCCTTAGGATGCACAATATGGGACCATAGGGGCTTATTAATGATGATGTAAAGGGTGGATGAGGCCAAGGACACAAAGTTCAATGTGAAGGTGTGATTAAATACACTTTACATCATTAAAATAGGGTCCATACAACCTAGAAAGGCACAACATCGAATGTGAATGTGTAGAACACATTACAACACTAGATTAGAATTAGGTTTAATTTACAAGCCTTATAGATTAATGTGATAATGCAATTAAATATATTTTGAAACATTGAATTAGGGAAAGATAAATCCATTAAGTCTAGAGAGGTGTGAAAGTCTTTTACAATACTTTGCAACACCTTTACAAGACATCGTTAAATGCATTTTATTCAGTTTGCAAGGGTCCAAGACCTAGTGTGTATGTGTAAAACACCTAACTACACCAAATCAAGGCCTCATTAAGTCCAATTTATCATCATTTATTCCCAAATCAAGCAAACAAAAAGGGATACTTTTTTTGTGTCCACAGTTAGCCCCCACTTTAGTGAGAGGATGAACTTGCTTCAAAATCACACTAAAGTAGACATTCAAGAAGTGTCCAGGTGTAGGTCAATGTGGACGACCAAGGATGAAAAAGATGATGGAAGTGATCAAGCCCCCAAGATCCAAGATCCTAGGTCAAACCAACATAAGCACAAAATGACACGCACAAGGGTGAATGATTTGCAACAAAACAAGATATGCAATCATGCAATGACAAGAACTAAAGGAAGGAAAAATGAGGTGGATCAAAGATGTGCTCACTCTCGGGCCACTAAACATCAAGTCATCCATAGGGTGAGTTTCCCAAAGAAGTGGTTAAGTGAGAAAGTCATGCCAGTGTGTCAGCTTCCAACCGTATAATGAGAAAGTCATGTCATTGTGTCGGCTTCCCATTATACTAACCATACCAAAGTTATGCTCTTGATAACTTTGATAAGGTACCACAATGAAAATGATTTTTGTAAAATGTTTTTGAATGTCATGTAAAAAATTTGTTTAAAAGGGATTTTTCTTTGTTCATGTAAGGTCTTCTTCTTAGGGAGCATTATGCCTAATGTCTCCAAGAGAGGAAAAGTCAAGGTGTCAGATCATTTCCCATGGGATGCCTCATTCACATCAGGCCATGTCAGTTGATTGTACGATCTTGGAAGGCATCAAACCTAATGAAACCACCAAGAAGAGGACACATCACAAGAAAAAAGAAAAATCATGCCATGAAATTTTGTCAAAATATGTCATCTATGTGTTCCCCCACTTTAAAGCGTTTGCTACACCATCACTGTAACAAATTTATTTAAAGTAGCCAACGAAAGAAGACATGAGAGCCAATGTGGAAAGCATTATGCAAAGTCATATGTTTTTGAGTTGAGATACATCCTGAATGAGTATGTCACATGTGAGCCAACTTATGGCAAGTTGTCCACATCCCAAGCTTGCTCTTATATGTTCATGAAAGGTTAATGGCTAGCCAAAACAAGTAATGACAAGTGAAATACAAGGAAAAGGATACTTAACCCCTTGCCCCCAATTGGTGCATGGAAAAGGTGAGTCGAGAATGGGTGATGATATTCTTCCCCTTGCGATGAATGGAAAACATGTAGTAGTGAGTATGTTATGATCCTACAACTATTGCATGACAAGGAGCATAAACTAATGTTATTTATTTTGATAAGTAAACAAAGTGTATGCTTGATACATATTTAATGAGATGTCTATGAGTTTAGGATGTACCAAGGTTACAATTGTCTTGGAAGAGTCTTGTGTGATAGTATTGATGTTGAGTGAAGGTTTGTTGGATGGGTTGATTTCTATGAAAGGAAAATCAGTAAGACCATGATTTGGTGCTTTTGTTTTAGGCTCTAGAGGGGCATGGATACTTTGTTCTGTATAATCACATCCTTTTTCATTTTTCTTCATAAGTCTTTCAGGTTCGAGGTTGGCCTTGATTGTATACACTTTTTCAAATATGTGAGCAATGTCATTGTAACTTGGTTGGTATGAAATGTTATGCTTAGGTGGGTAAAGGATGAGTTCAGGTTGGTTTTGAGCTTGTTGCTTGTGTGATGGTGGTTAAAGAATTAAGGGATTCTTTGGATGTCCCACGGGGTATGTATGCGGTTCATTGATTGAGGGGGATCTAATGGACACTTGTGCATTCATAACCTCATTGATATTCATTTGATGTATCCCTAAGGAAGACATCATTTTCTTGCACCATAATAGTTTTCCTAGGAGGAGAATTTGTATATGAATGACAATCCATTTTTTTTTACTTTTAGGGATTGGTTCTTCCAAAATGTTGTCATCATAAGGGAGCTATCCATGGTTGAATTGTCTTGTTCTATGATGTTTTCCCACATAAGATTCTCATGATTTTCATCGATTGGATCGTGTAACACCATAATATTGTCTTCACTAATAGGAGAGATATTAGGAGGGGAAATTTGATTGTTGTCCATAATCTCATTGTCTTGTGCCTTAACATCTACCCTAGTATGGGAGCTTTTAGGAAAGTGACAATCAAGAGGTGCATCACATGTCATGGTTAGATGTTGTAAAGAACCTTCATCACAAAGATGGGAGACATCAAGGGGAGGACAACTAGGATTTTCTTGTGTGTCAATGAGTGGAACTTCTTGTTCAAATAGACCCTTCCAATTGTTAGGAACATTAGGAAGGAGAGAAATAATGCTATAACTCTCAATCATCGGGTTTCTTGATACTAACATATCCTCCTCACAAATGTGTTTGTCATGATCGCTCATAATTGTATCCTTATTCACTAAATTAGTGTAACAAATAGGGGAGGTGTTGGGAGATGAAGGGAAACTAGATAAAGTGGTGGCAATGCATTCATCTTGTATTGTCATACTATATTCCCAAGGGGAATGAGAAGGAAAAAAAGACCTTCATGATTCTCAATGATTGTACCTTCTTTTGCCAAGATACCTTTGTCACTTAGAGGAGAGATATCAAGAGAATTAAAATTATGATAATCATGGTTATATATGTTTGTATTCCCTTATAAATCATCATCCTCACAAATGGGAGAGATATGAGGGAGTGTAATTTTAAGAAAAGCATTTGCATTTTTAGTCTCTTGCGCTAAGAGATTCTCATAACTAGGACATGCATTAAATGAATGGTAAACATGCTTATTGATTAACTTGTTCTTCGCAAACTTGGAAAGAATAGATACTAACATGTTTGAATAACAATCTATGCAAAATTAAAATGCAATGTAAAAGGATGAAAGGAAATGCAATTTTCATATGATAATTGACAGATTATGCTATGCAACAATGTGGGAATGCAAATTTGAAATTAAGCAATGCATGAAATGAGCTAATTTAAGCTATATTTAGTGAAATGCATGTTACAAAAATTCATCCAACTGATACAGATAGGTAATGGAAGCAATCAGAAGCTTAAAAACAAGGTTTTTTAGCTTTGTAAAAGGTAGTTTCAGGGGTGAAAAGGGATTAATCCGCCCAAGGTGGCGAGTGAGTCCTAGTAGGGATTTTTTTTGGAATTTATAGAGATTTCTGAGTGATTTTGATATTTTCTATGTTGTATGATGCAAACCTAAGATGCAAATGAAGAGTTTTAGAGATTTTTAATGATTTGAGATGCAAAAATGCAACCGATATGCACTTTCACTAATGCAAAATTTTGGAAACCCTAGATGCCAATTAACTAATGCAAACCCTAATGCAAAGTCAATGCAAGCTAGATCTAGGATGATGAAGGAATCCAAATCAGAAAAGACAGTATTCCAAAAGCGGGTTCACCAAAATGTAAACAAAGATTTTGGCACCTGAATGCTTTATAGTCCTTCTAGGGTTTTTCACCTAAAAGGATAAAGATTGGGCCAAAATGCAATGTTAACATTCAAAGATGGATGTGATGTGGGTTTAATGTGCCTAGATGAGATTATCTAAATGCAAAAAACTATTGAAAGGTATTGTTTACTAAATGAAAACTAAAGAAATGCACCTTGTTTGAAAACACATAGTGATATGCAAAAACACCTAGAAATGAAAGTAAATTGTAATAGTTCTAAATAAATGAAATTGAAGGTGTTAACCTAGAAACTTGATGGAAACTAGAAATGAATTTTGAAATGTTGTTGATGCTAAAAATTTGGCCTATTGGGACTCATTCGCCATTTTGGGCGAATTAGTCCCAGGTCTGGGAAACTGTTCCAGAGCTCGTTTTGAACAAATGGGTATCCAAAACTGCAAAAAACCTTTTTTAGGCCTCGAAGATGGACTCATTCGCCACTAATGGTGAATCAGTCCACTTTTGAATTTCTAAAAATCCAAAAGTGGAAACAAAACCCCTCGATCTACTCTTCGGTTCCTAATAGGTGTCTGCCTCTAGAAGTCTGATTTCTGACATTGAAAGTGACTTTTTATTGATATTTTGGCTTTTCAAGGAAGAAGATGACTCCAATAAGTCTTCAACCTAATCTTCAATGACTTCCAAGCCTTCAAGATTTTTAAATCTGCAAACACACAAGAAGAGAAGGAGAAATGTTGGATGTTAGGGCATGGGGGTTTGCCTTGGTCAAACCCATTTTTAGGTAATTAAAGAAATGATGTAATGAAGCATGAAACAATGGAGTTAATATCTTGCTATGAAGATTGATCTTGAATTTTTTCAACAAGAGATAAAGATTCTACCCTTGAATGTCTGAAAAATGCTATCTTGGTGACTTGGAATGATAAAACCCTAGCTTGCTTGAGAAGAATAATGAATGATGAGTGAAGAATGAATAAATTGGTTATGAATTAGTGTTCAAATACTTCTATTTATAGTCAATCCACCTTATTTTCCTGTTAATTTGATCCCTAAGGCTGACATGAAAGAGAAATAAAATTAAACTCCAAAATTTCTCGCTCAAACCCTGAAAATGGTTGAAATGGGACTCATTCTCCATCAAGGGAAAATGGGTCCCACCTAGATGGGACTAATTCACCCCTAATGGTGAATGGGTCCCACAGGGGCCATTCTGCTAGCTGGAATGTCAAGAAGTAAGAAAATTAGGTTTATATGATGGCTTTGTTGGTTATTTGATCAATTATGCCTTGGGATGCACAATATGGGGCGATAGGGGCTTATTAATGATGATTTAAAGGGTGGATGAGGAAAGGCACACAAATTTCAATGTGAAAGTGTGATTAAATACACTTTACATCATTAAAATAGGGTCCATACAGCCTAGAAAGGCACAACATCCAATGTGAATGTGTAGAACACATTACAACACTAGATTAGAATTAGGTTTAATTTACAAGCCTTCTAGATTAATGTGATAATGTAATTAAATATATTTTGCAACATTGAATTATGGAAAGATAAATCCATTAAGTCTAGAGAGGCGTGAAATTCTTTTACAACACTTTACAACACCTTTACAATACATTGTTAAATGCATTTTATTTAGTTTGTAAGGGTCCAAGACCTAGTGTGTATGTGTAAAACACCTCACTACAGCAAATCAAGGCCTCATTAAGTCTATGTCGTAGAAAAATGGCCCCTTGTTATTTTCATGGTTTTTTAGGCCTTTTCTCTTGATGCTTGGTCCATTTTTCTCTGATTTATTTATGTAATGTGGCTTGAACATTCACATTAGGTCCTTAAAATTCAAATTATGGCATCTTGTGAAGTTGTTGTGAAGTGTTGTAAAACATTTCTAAACTTTTCTAGGCTCTATTCATTACAACTCACTTAAAAATATCCTTTTTATTCATCATCAAGTCCTATTTTGAAGTGTTGTAACAATATTTCACACTTTTCTAGGCATAATTTCACTATTTACACCTTTCTTATGTTTTATTTGACCCCTTTATGCCCTTATAAGGCTTAATTAAGTTTTTTTCTGAATGTAAACCTGACAAACAACATTAAATTTAACTTAATTTTTGACACCCACATTCAAGTCTAAGGTGGGACCCATTCGCCATGGGTGGCAAATGAGTCCCTCTTGGCTCAAAATTCAAAATATTTCAAAATTTCTTTTTGGTTTTTATTTAAAATCACCTTATGTCGGCCTGCGATGAGGTATCATCAGGTTACTAAGGCACAAGTGTATAAATAAGTATTTTTCTTCTCATTCTAATCACCAATCATCAAGTTCACTAATTCAAACATTCAATTAGCATTTGAGCACTTTGTATCATCTAATCAAGCATCAATCAAACATTCAAAGGAAGCCATTGACATATCTTCAGATTTTCTTCAACAAGGGTTTGGTAAGTTGATAACATTTGCATGTTATTAG
>VDFB02270651.1:71011337-71099519 GCA_007258455.2 Sequoia sempervirens
TAACTCTCCAAGGACACATTCTATTCTTGTATTATTGACATGAAATGACTAATCAAAAGTTATTTTCTCTCTTTCACTTACTCACTAACTTCTAATTTAGAATTTCTAATTTAGAATTTAAGTTTGAAATTTGTTTTATTATATCAATTAAAATAAAAATTTAAAATATAATTATTTTATAATTTAAAGTTTTAATAAGATAAATAATTATAAATTAATTTTAATAATGCTTAATTATTATTTGTAATTTCATCAAAAAAATAAATGATTAAAAAAAATTCAAATTTAAATCAAAATTAAAAATTAAAATCAAATGACTAAATGCAAAGACAAAGAATATATCAAGAATCAAATATTAATAAAAATAACAATATTTTTAAAAAACTAATAATAAATAATCAACTTCTTAAATTAATATATAATTAAATAAAAAAGTAAAATTATTTTTTTAATTTATTAGAAATGAAATATTACTAAAATATGTATCTAAAAAATATAATTGCTATATTACAAACACTTTTAAAATTAATTAGCAATAGACTATTTATTGTGGGCACAACCCACCAGAATTGTCTCATGCCCGAAAATAAATGAGTCTCACGTCTAAAAAAAGTTTCGGATGGTTGAACTAGGGGAGAGGACCCAGTAGTCGTGCACCCTAACTTCGCGCTTCTAATTATCCTATGTCGAAATTTCAAATCACTCCCAATTTTTTACAGCAGCTTACTTGGCAAGTTCTCTGCTTATAACTAAGGTTTCAGGGCCACATCATCAAATATGATGCCACATCAGCATGCGTTTTTGTCAAAGTGTCCAAAAAGGCCCCAAAAAATAGTGAGACCAATTCTCGTGCATTACATCATGAGTAGTTGAGTGCTGATGTGGTATCACATGATTGGTTGCTTTTTAGATCAAAAGCATACATTTTGTTTAATTATGGGTAGTCAAATCACAACTATTGAACATTATATAAACAACTATTGAGTATTATATTCACGATTGGGTGCACGACTATTGGGCCCTCTCCCCTAATCAGTGTCTCAGTGTCTCATTGACATGAGACAATCTATGCAAAATCTTGAGGTAAGTCATTTCCCATGGTTTAATGAGTTTTATTTTACCTCGCTTGCCATGGTTTCAATGAGTTTGATTTCCGAGAATCTGTAAGCGGCCGGATCTTTTTTTTGTGTTTTTATTTTTGAATTTCAGAGATCATCGCTCAAAGTGAGCCAAAGAATAAGACTTTGTTTGTTTAGCATTAATGACTTATTTTGTAAATTATTTGGATGGATTGCTGGAAATTTGGAAGGTTGTGATATTTTTTAGGATTGTTAGGGTTTAAATTTGAGAAAAAAAATGGCAACAGCTCCTAGAAAGTCAAATTGTTTTTCAAGAAGTGTGGAAATCTGCAAGTGGAATCCACGGATGGCGTTTCTGACTCTAATTTGGTATTTTTTTATTGAATTGCTACAAATTTGAAGCGCTTGTATCCATTTCTATTGTTTGACCTTTGGCAACCCTTAGTTTAGCGAAACGAGTTGATAATTCAAAATTGGTTGTCAGATAATGCCGAAATTAGCTGATCTGGCTAACAATTGCGGAGTGAATTTTGTCGTTTATTAAGAGTTGCAGCAAGTTTGGGCTGCTGTATTCTGTTCCTAGGGTTTTTAGGGTTTGAATTTGAATGGATTGCACCATAGCTTGAAATGTGGGTTCACAAATTCCAAAGCTTGCTACGTGAATTGAATTTGGCATTTTCTTTAAAAACTGTAAATTATTTGAACCACTGCAATTAGTAATTTGAAAAGGTCGCACTAGGTCTTGAAGTTATTTGTCCAAGAATTTGAACATTTGCAACTAAATATTCTGACTGGTAACCAGAGATTGAATTCGGCATATTCTTAAAAAACATTTGTACCACTTGTAGGGCTTGTGGGACATCAGGGCTGGAAGTTATTGTTGAAACAATGACGAAATGTTTGCATGTAGATGCTTTGGGTGGCAGCTACCGATCAACTTTGGAATTTTCTTTAAAAGACGTGTTTCAAACATGCAGCAGATATGAGTTCTTAATCAAATGGCCTTACCAAAATCTTCAGCAAGGCACTCACTTACTTTCTTACACATGCAGCAGACATGGATTCTTAATGAATAAACCAATCCGAGTCTTCAATTAAAGGTCTAAATATGTTACTTATTCATACCGTCACTTTATATGGGTCCTTTACTAATAGAGTAAACATGGCTCTTTGCCAAGGTATCCTCTTTATTGTTATTTGTTCATATATTTACTAACAGACTATTAGGGTTTCAATGATTTAAACACACATATAACAAAAATAAAGTGAGTAGAATCCAAAACTGACATTAGGGATGCTCAAATGGATGTACATGTAGGTAGAAAAAAGGCAAATGCTAATTAGAGAAACAATTACAAGGGTAAATCTTAATGGAAAATACACCAAATTTGGTGAAAATAGAACTCTTACTTCGACTTTGCAAAAAACCAAACCAGGTCTTCATCAATGTGCTCACTTTTCACAGAAGATTTCGATAAATATAGTTTTTATTTTAGAATTTTTGTAGGTTTACTATTTTATAATGAGTGAGGCACTTGAATTAAAACACCATTCTCAATATTGTGTTATCTTTAGTGTTGACCAACATTTATGGGGACTCAATTCTAGCACTTGTAAATTATAGATTGTTTATGTTTTCCTCTAGATATTGTCTACTGGTACACATAGGCATTATATAATGATTTATGGGATTCAACTGAATAGTTTTTAGTCAATCTCCATCAGCCTAAATTCCTACTTTAATCAAAACTTATAATAGCTAAATTCCCATTTAGTTGTAAGTGGGATAATCTCTTATCATCCTCTAAGTTAGAGGATTCAGTACCAGCCTCTTCATTTACAAAATTGCATGTGAAAATAAATTTTCTTCTAAATTATTTTCTACAATATTGTCTTCAAACAAATTTGAATCTTCCAGCATTTCTATACTGGCCCTTGCAAGAGAATCACTATCCTTTCCATTTAATGTGTTTTCATTTAAATTATCAGATAAGTTCATTAAAGATTGGTCTGCAATTTTAATTATGCCAGATTTGCTATTTTCAATGCTCAACCGCTTCTTTAACCTGCCCCTGCATTAAAACCATTAATCAGATTTTTTTCAGATCTTGCAGCCCTTAGAAAAATAGAAATAAGACAAATTATACAATGTATGCTTTCATATAACCAATTCTCACGTTGGTTTGAAGTTTATAGGCACTTCATTGTCATGCAACTTGCCCTGTGTCTCACTGTTTCCCATATTACAGCCATTGCTCCTCTCAAGCATCCTCTCCGTTTTCCTAAAATTTAAGTTTACAGAAATAAATTGAATCATAAGGCACTTAAGTAACAACATAGATCACATAAGGGTGCATTTTTCAGCCTTTCAGACCTATATGCTTGAATTTTTAGTTTCATTTTATCTTGTAATGCTCTCGTGGTAGTTTTTGTTTTGCTATAAAGAGAAATTGCATTAAAGATTGGCAGATGTCTAGGAAAGATAAATGAAATGAATGAGAATATTAGATTGAACTAAAAAAACAATAATACCATCCAGAATGAATCTAAACAAACACAAAAAGAGAACAATATACATGAATAAACAATGAAAGCATAGAGTATGAGGGAATAAACTTGCAGAACCCTTCTGTTTAACTTTGCATTATTCTGGTCTAAGACATTGCCACTTGAACTTATACCAAAGATGCCCATAGGTGACCAAAATGTGGTCAATGGATCTTTGAAACAACGTACAGCTACAATAGGTAACTGCCAGGGTAAGAAGACCCATAAAGCATGCACATCCAAAGGGTTTTATTGTTCAGTAATGGTCATTCCCTTTAAACTGGGAATTTTGGCCTTGCTCTTAAAACACATAAATCCCTTCTTGATGAATATTAACAAAGGTTTTATTATTCAGTAAAGAATTTACCTAAATTGACAAGTTTTCCCTGATTTCGTCTAATATTGCTTTTATCCAGTCTTCCCTCCTACAAGGCACATTGGGTGTGATCGCTAAATTGAGGAAGACGGATGACTTGTTTTGCCTGAGTACTTGTTGAATGTTGTGTGCCTTGTGATGAGATCGAATGATTTCTTTCATGGTTGGTTGAATGGTCAATGGGGTGCTCGATATTGGAAGTCCATATATGTCAAAAATCATACACTAGAATATACCGAAAACAAGTTCTTCGTGCAGCTGACCATCTGCAGTCAAAGCTTTCGTGAGTTGAGGCAAGCCCAGCGGCAGAGCATCTCCCTTATCAAGCTGCCAAAAGTGAAATACCTTCCAATAAGTCTTACAGACGTTTTGCAGGCCCTGTCTCTGTATTGGGTCTGGAATTCCTAGCATGAAGATTGCCCCACTCTTTACTTAATATTCATGAGAATACCACAACTTTTTCTCACCAGGCAGAGTCAAAAACAATTTCTTAGATACCATGTATGCAACTCCTATAAGCCTAGCATTTTTTCTGTAGAATAATATAGCAGGCATTGACTCACCCTTATTGATGTGGCTATAAAAATGGTGGTTCTTTGTTTACCTTCTGATGTCATGGGCTATGGAAACTACACAGAGAAAACAATAGTAATATCATGAAAACATCCATTTCATTGAAGGTTGAAAATTTTTCTGCAGTATTTTGGATGAAAGAACAAAATAAGTCACATGAAGAGATGCTCACGGACCTTTTTAATCGGTGCAAATTTTTAGAAGAGTTTTTTTCCAAGTTCCAGCACGGCAATAGTTGTTTTGCTGGGCTCCCCTGGAATATGAAGGGACAGAGAGATTGGCTTTGGTTCTACTGCAAGCATTTTTTTTACTTTAAAGTCTAACATGTTTGCAGATTGCATTTTGTTACCCAAGTTTGAACAATTTTGTTAATAATTATATCAAGTTCTATCTTCTCTGACATCTGCCCTGGATTCATGTGCATGCACCGCATTTTGGCAACAAATGTGTCATGTTATGAGCAACATGCAAAACACTTAATAGCGAATAGGAAATTCAACAAGTCGAGAGACCTGTTATTGAGAAATTAACACGTACATTGCTAAGAACATACATAGCAGGAGCAGAGGGCAGCTAAGGTCCAATGCAAATTACATAGGTTAAATTAGAGATATATTTAACAACCTTGCTTTTTAACATGTCTGTATCAAAATCAAATAATTTCATATGAAACATACCAATTTACATTCTTTATCAATGTGTGAATATTATCATTTTTTATTGAAAAATATAATTTTGTTCTATATAACATGTTTTGTAATTAATTATTGTAAACAATTCTATAACATAAATTAATGTCAAATAAATTAATATGTAATTATGTGAATAACTTTATATTTATGTAGTATGTATATTTTTTTTTGGAGATGCAGGGTTACCATATTGATATGATTGTAAGGATATCAATCAAATTAAATGTGTATAAATGAACATGAGATGGGTCTTAAAATAACACAGCTTCTTAAAATTGCTTTATAAACATGGGAGTATTGCAAAAATCCTTTCAGTCCACCCTCTTCACTGTATATTACAACAATCACATTAGTATTTTGAACCTATAATTAAAATACTCCATGAGACACATGAAACAACATTCACAATAAAATAATAAACAACAGATAATCCATTGACATAAAATACTTACAAACATGGACTCTGTTGTGGGGGTAACAAAAGAAATATAGTCTTTGATAAATCAGCCACACTGGCTTTCTTAGTTTAAAATTTCATTTCCGTTTTTTACATTTAAATTCATCAATAAGATCATAGAATAATTACATTATACATTTCAAATGATGCAAGTTACATATAGGTTTATAAATGTGCAGCGTTTTATAATCTCATATCATTAATATAGAGGTCAACATGATCTTATAACCATCATGTGTAAATTACAATCGTAACCATTGCATCTCCTTTTGGTGCAAGTGCTAATAAAAGATTAAACTCAATATTAACAAATAAAAAATTATAAATTTAAATATAAATATAGTTAATTCTTAAATAGACTAAATTAAAAAAAATTAAAACCTTACTTCAAAGAGAAAAGTAAAAAAATAAATAAACAATATACAAATTACTAAAGTTACAATAAAACCAAACTTAAAAAATTAAAAATAAAATGTTTTCCAATTTTGATTAATAATTTTTTATTATCATTTTTGATATTTTAATGTAAAATATTATTAAAGTTGTTCTTAAAAAAAAATCCATATTTAAAAAAAAATTCAAATATAATTATTAATAATATTTTTTTTAAAAATATAATAATGGAGATTTTTAATGTTATTTAAATTAGTATAAAATTTTAAATTATAGATATGATATTATTATATATTAATAAAGATTTTTTAAATCAAAGATCAAATATGAAAAAAAATTAAAAAAATTATTCAATATTTTTTTTCAATTATTTAAATTATTTTATATAAATTAAAATTATCTTTAAAATTGATTTTAATGTATTATTATGAGTAAAAGAAATTACTTTATAAAAAATAAATAATAAATATATTTAATTATTATTTAAATCAAAGATAAGTTTTAAAATTAATCATTTGTCCAAATAAAAAATAAATAAAACGTTTTAATATTTTTGCCGAAATAGTGGTTAGATATATTGATGGGAATTCAGGTCGAGGGACAAAAAAATAATCGCCAAACCCAGGGCATAAATAAAAAGGCAATCCTGTCAATATCTGTATCGCCAAACACAGGGCAGAACTGTCAGCGATTTCTGCAAATGGAAAGATGAAGAAGATAATAATCATGGTAAAAAGACTCAGTGACAATCGAACGACACTTGGCTGTTACACTGTGTACCTCAGATTTGGAGAATCATGCAGATAGCTATTTTTAGATGGGCTTTCCAATGAAAATCGCATCTTGGATTAGCGAAATCTGTCATGGATTGCCTTTTATTTCTGCCAGATAGATATTGCTATTCATAGATAATAGAATAGAATGCGAATGCTATATAACCCAGTTCTCGCTGTTTTATTATTCATACATGGAGAATATCGATGTGGGTGTGACTGTGGATACATATTATGTATATGTACAGAAAGATATATCTTATGTGTATGGGTTTGTATAGCATAAGTTAAGCTGCCATTGGAGATAGTTTTTAACGTTTATATAGCTCCAATGTGTGTGTACCTAGTTGTCAAGTTACAATCTCCTATTTGAAAGTATAATCTTTCAAACATTAGCGTTCATAGGCGTTTGATTTCTAGTCATATATTTCAATTCTTGTTGCTTCCTGGTTTTACAAAGGTAAATTGAGCGTTGGGTTTGAATCATAAACTAGAGTTTTAAATGTGCTTTAGACAAAGTGGCTTATTGGTCTATCAAAAAATGTCTTGTTCTTTTTTGCTTCATGATTTCGATTTGAGTTTATGAATTTGAGGACTGCTTTTCTGAAGTGGGTTTATGTGTCTCAAGGATATGGATTGCTGGGACAAGGAGGAGACGAAGCTTGAATTGAAGCTCTGCTGCTCACCTGTGAAGAAGAAAAGAATATATAATTGCAGTCTGGATTTGTTCAATGCGAGTTCATGTAAAACTGTTTTTGGAATTATTAAGTCTGCATTTGTTCTTTTTTGCTTGTACATTGCCATGACGTTTAGTTCTGTAAGTGTTGATCTAGCGGGGGAGTTGAAGGAGCGAGACCTTATCAAATGAATATTTACAGCAGCTCTAAGTGCAATAGTTTTGCTAGTTTCAGCAGTGGTGTAGTTAGCACGCTGTCTCTGGGCATGCCTCATACTGGCCAAGTCCAGACGAACTAAACTTAGTGTGGTAGTTATTTCATTGGCTAAGTTTAGTTCGTCTGAACTTGGCCAGTATGGCGTGCATCAACCAGGCTGCCGCATTTCATATACATGCTAATGAGATTGTTTCCTATAAAAGTATCCCGTTCGAATCCTGTGTGGGTTATGTGAGCATGGAATCACTTTCCTTGTCTCAAATCTTTACTGCGGGCGCACTCCTGCAAAATAACACCATAGCTTTGGAAGTCTCTCTTTAAAATATCCACAGCTTCCTTCAATCCTGATCCTTGCTTGAATGGAATGACCATGGATTGTTGTGTATGACATGACGGCAGAAACTGCAATGGCAGTTTTGCAGGGCTGTTGCAAAGATTTCATTATATTTGAAATGGCATATATTACCAAAACTACCATCGCACATTTTGCTTGTACCTGAAATGGCATATATTACCAAATTTTGGAAAAAAGTTTATGTACATGCATTTAAAGGTCACACAATCATGCAAAATGAAGCATTTATGAAGCTTTGTGTTAT
Organism: Sequoia sempervirens; assembly: GCA_007258455.2. Taxonomy (NCBI): domain Eukaryota; kingdom Viridiplantae; phylum Streptophyta; class Pinopsida; order Cupressales; family Cupressaceae; genus Sequoia; species Sequoia sempervirens. Next base: position 71,019,720 of record VDFB02270651.1, read on the forward strand.
CCACAATGTTCATAGAACACCTGTTCCACTACATCAACGGTTCATCGTTACACCACAGTCTCAGCAGCAGTTCACACAGGGATCAGACCAACTTTCAGGTTGAGGACGTTCAGAATAAGGAACAACTTTGCATTATTGATAGGTATACAGTTTACTTCACTAAAATATATTTTTGTACTTTCTATTTTGCACCGGAAATCTGTACTGATGGGAATTAGTTGCAATTGTACTTAATGGAGGAGGATTATTGAGGAATTAATTGCTATTTCTATTTTCAGAGAGCTTCTTGCAGTCTTAATACACGCTTAGCATTTACAACCTACTTGTTTGTTTTAGGCAATGTAATTTTGGTTGTGCCTGTGTATTAGATTTTCTTTTAGCGGAATGATAATGATAATAAGTTACTGTTTCTTATTTTTCATGATACAGACATCATGTAGATCTCAGCAGGACTAAGAGCGGCAGTACTGCTACCTGAGTGGAGGCTTCACATCTTGGATTGCAAGTTTCTGTTTGTCGTTCTAGAGGTAAGGATTATTATCGCATACGGTCAGATGGAGAACATTTGAGTTGAACCATTTGAAAGGATTGTAATTATATGCGGATTGCCTGGACACCCTGAGCATTTTTTCTCTTCCTAGTGAAGAAGTTGTATGTTAGGAGCATTACGCTTTCACAGTCCATATTAGTTAAGTTAAGCTTTTGGAAAAAGATTATGGAGCAGACTTTTTCATCTGCTACACAATTTTTCTCCAAAAGCTCTACAACTTAACCTGGGTCTTGTAAGAAAAAATATGGTAGCACTAATCTTTGCTTTTGCTTTATTAGTCAATTTCCTGGTTAAATCATGCTATTGAAGCATAACAGATGAGACTGCAGATGGTAGGACCATCTGTGATTTGTTATTTCCATTTGCTCTTTTGAGCAGATATAAATTACATTATCTTTTTCTCAAGATCCTGTTAATGGAGGAAGCAAGGTCGGTTTTAGAATGCCAATTACAATGTTCATGAATTCAGATTTCTATGGAGATCTAAGAGTGCGATCAAGATAAGATGGCTATGCAAGCATCAAATATCAATCTGAACTTTTTATCCACCTCTATCACACTCTAGCCCATTGGTAGTGTGTCATGGTTATTTATTGGTCAGCTTAGTTTGCTTTGGATCATATCTACATAGTTGCTATATAATTTCACATTTTATGGGATTCTTCAATTCAAGGACTAGGGATGATTTTTATGGAACTGATTGGAAACCATGTGAAAAACAGTTGAATAAAGAATATGTTATGAAATTGTAGTTTTAGCTAGTGAGTGGTTCTGATAGGTCAGAATGTGGGTTCGTTTGGGATAGTTGAGATTTGGAGGGGTGGTGGTTTTATTTGAATAGCTATTTTTTCTACATCTTAGGTTTAATTGATTTTTTTCTACTTTTAAAATAGTTTTTTTTTTTACAATTAGAGGATGGACATCCCGAGGAAAATTCGTTTTAATGATTAGATACATTTTGATAGAAGCTATAGATGAATTTGGCCTAAGCTGATTGCATATAGTGTTACAGTTGAGATCTTAATCAGGACACTCAAATAGAGCTCATATAACTTATTTTAAAACTTGACATCTGCTGAAGCAATCATCATCAAAATTAATAAATACACTTGACAGGACATACAAGTCAATTTAGCCTCAAGGGGGTTAAATGTTATCATATCTCATTTCTAATGCATGTTTACAGTCACAACTTAGCATAGCATAATATAAATTTGGACAATCGAGTTAAATTTGGAGAATATATTTTAATACTGAACATCCATAAGAACAGTCATCTAAACATATGTATTGACTTTTATAGTAGTAGTAGTAGTACATACCATCCTGGTCTAAAGGATTTTAAATGTCATCTCTTCTCATTTCATATATGTTTGTTCATAAATGTGGGTGGACTGGATATTCACTAAGGTAATGGTTGTTATATGGATGAATTTGGGGTGTTAGATTATTTATGTGGGTGTATTGGTTTGGTATAGCATATTCACAAATGCAGATGGAGATGGATCAGGAGCCTACCAATTTCAAACCTTCATGGAAATTGTCCCTGCCACATGTATGCGTGCCCATCATGGCTTCTTTTATGTTTGGATACCATCTTGCGTAAGTAGAAACAATCTATGGATCTTTTTCTGTCACTATCTTTGGAGAAACGTGACTCTTGTAGTAGATTTTTTTAGTTGAGTTATAGAACTAAACAAGATATATTTTATCATTGTTTTTTCATGTCAATGGATGTAAGTAGTTTTCAGCTGGTTAGTTGTCATTCATGTGAGATTCTGATGGTGACGATCTGCAGAGTTATAGTGGACCTTTGAGAAACTTATTTGGGTGCTCCTTCTGTTGAATATTTCATACCATTTGATGGAATAATTTTAAATTTATGTTTGTTTGGTGTTATTTTGGTTAAATCTCAAAAGTGATGGTGATAATGTGCAGGGTGGTAAATGCACCTCTTGAATACATTGCCTTTGATCTTGGTTTCTCGGAGAATCCTTTGGCAGAAGGTAAGGACATGATTTATGTGTTCAACAAAGGGGGCATGGTGGATGAGTTTGATACAGTCTGTTTATGCACTCTATGTGTAACCTTGTTGTATTTTCATGTGTGATATAGGTCTCCTTGTGAGTATGTGTCTTGTGGGAGCATTTTTTGGGTGTGCCATAAGTGGTTGGATTGCAGATGGGCTAGGTCGTTATCATGCCTTCCAAGTTAGTGCAGTGCCAATGATTGTTGGTGCATTATTCAGGTTATCTAATTTACACAACCTGATTCAATCATCCAAATTGTGTCCAATGGTTTATCAATTTCACAAATGAGCCAAAGCTTTCTTTTTTGTTCTTTCAAGAACTGTAGATCTAGATGTATGCTATTCCAAGTAAATAGGTGTTTACTACTGTCAATGTTGTATTTTGAATATATTTATTGTTTGCCCAGTTTAGTCATCCTAATTGATATTCCCTAAATGTGCAGTGAAGGCTTTTGGAAAAATTGTTTACAATTTGTTTACATCAACATTTAATATCACGTTCTAGTTCTACGATCAATTCATCAAAAAGAAAATCAGATTGCAGATATGGAACAGTATAAAGAGCCAAGAGATGCCAGTGTGGATACCGGATTATGAAGAAGGAAGAGTTTGGGAAATCACAAAAATAAACGTTAAAATCAAAGTGTACAAAATAGTGGTTGTTTTTCATTTTCTCAATTTCTTATACTGTTATTAACTAAAAGCTATGGATGACATAAATAAATTGATTTGTGTTGATTGACAATCAGGTCATGGACATAGACAAGAAGTTGCTTCCAAAGTGTTCGGCCTCGATTTAACATTGGTCTCATCCTGTTTTTGTACTTGCTATTCATTGCATTCACTTTCAACCAGGTTCACCTTTCACATGCCTTTTGTGTGGCTCATGTTTGTTTATAGACATAAATCCTTTAAAGATTTCAACAACTTCAGACAAAATTCTATGAGCTTGTACAAATTGTGAAGAAGTTTCTTAATGCCATTTTAAAAATCTCTTTGGGTTTGGAGAGCAACTGGAGGCATTTTTCCAAACAGTTTACATGCATATCTTTCATTCTTCTTTTGTGTTGTTAATACATTCCAGCCTTGAGGATCTACGTATCCAACTTAACAGTTTCCCATGTCTCTTTAAACACCATTAATTTTTGCATTTTTATTGCCCAGTAGTCATAGAGATCACCATTGAATGGAGGAACCTGCGGAAGAGAATTTGTCGATGCCATTTTTTTCTTTGTTCCTTAAGAAGTTAAAAAAAAAAAGCTTTCAACAACTGAGCCATTTCAAGACATCTGTAACCCAGTGCTTTGATACTAATTGAAAAAAGATTAAATCGTTGTAGATCTACTGCAAGCTTCAAGTCTACTATTGTAGAATAAAAAAGGGATTTCATAGAATTTGGGTAAAATGCATTCAACTGAAAATAAACTTCTGTCACATTCATTTTTGATAAAAAATTTTTTTGGATAAAAGGCTAGAGCCTATAATTATATATTAATATTGTAATATTGAGGATTACATAGAGGCCAAAATTATAGTATTAGCATTGATAGTGCTGTTATAACAAAAGAAAAATTGCCAGTAATAGAAAGTGACATTCAGATGAGCCCAAATATGCAAATATTACATTTCTAGGTAAATAATTGGGCTCAATACAGAGGCATATAAACCAAAAAACCAAGTTAATACATTGATTTTTGCATATTATGGAAGTACTTGTGAGCTTTTTTATCATTTCTCCATAGGTCTAGTGTTAGCTAAAGTGTCCACCTTGCTGATGTTCAAATCAAACCCATTGCCTCCTTCTCCTTCACCCAATTCTACACCATTTGGGGAATCTGAGATGTCTCTTGCTAATGGAATTTCCCTCTCGCCGATTTGTTTGAGTCACTCTGACGAGTGCAATACCCGCCAAACCAAATAGTCATCAGAGTATCGACGAAACAAGAGACCGTGTCTCACTGAACACTCGTCATCCCATCAAAACAAGCTCCTTAAAGTATATCGTCGACCAAGTCCATCGCCACATCAGGGAGACACCATGTCACTTCCCACCGATACAAACAAGTCCTGTCGATGTCTACTTTACCACTCAAAAGGTTCACCATGTATTGGAAAATCGGTGAGACACCAAAATGATTCCCATCGATATGAGGATGTCATACCGATTAAGTTCACACTGGTCGATGTGGTCCCCACTGCCAAATTAGAACCAACTACCGCTCCCCACCTGTCAGCTCGGGTCCCACCATGTATCAGAGTATTGGTGAGACAAGAGACTGTGTCTCACCAAACATTCATCGCCCCACCGAGATAGGCTCCTTAAAGTATATTGTCGACCAAGTCCATCGCCACATTGGGGAGACACCATGTCACTTCCATCGATACAAACAAGTCCTGCCGATGTCCACTTTACCGCTCAAAAGGTTCACCATGTATCCGAATATCGGCGAGACAACTAATTGACTCCCATTGATATGAGGACTTCATACCGATGAAGTTCACACCGGTCGATGTGGTCCCCACTGCCAAGTCAACATCAATTACCTCTCTCCACCTATCAGCTTGGGTCCCACCATAGTCATCGGACCATCGCCAAGACACAGTGGGGAGTCCCACTGATAGTATAGTGTCCCATTGACAAGATAGTGATATCGTTCTATTGGTGAGACAAAGCATGCAGTCTCGCCGATAGAGAAAACTTACGCCAATAGAACATGACAGTGAATCGATAAAGACCATTGGACCATCGATGGGATTATAGACAAGGTCTCGCCAACAAGATTATGTCCTACCAATGAAACACATGACAACAAAGGGTGATATCAGACCATCGAGGGGGCAGTGAACAAGGTCTCACCGATCAAAGGAAGAAAAGAACACAATGCTGCCAATATCAAACCAATAAGTTGAGACACATTTTCAATCTGGATAATGTGCATCTTGACACATGAACCAGATGGGAATATGATAAATAACCATGACATATTTTGTGTTGAAATTTAGAGTGTTGAATTGTAAGATGACCATCCGCCATAGCAGACTTTTATGATAAACTTTAGAATGTTGAAACAGTAAGTTGATTATCCGCCTACCACGTGTATTAAGATTGCTTGGTCTATACCATGCTTCCCTTTTTGATGACATAACATATATATGTATATATTTAACAAAATGCACCTTTTGTGCCTTTAGACTATTCCAGATTTAAAGCATCTCGGTGTGCAATTTCCTCCAAGTGAGGGTGTTCTCTGATTCGACTAATGTCTTGGGCTAGAAAAATTTCCTGATTATTACATCCCATATTTGCTAAGTAATCTTCTAATTTGTTACCTTCACGATATGTGTGAGTGATTTGGTAATTCTGAAAATTTTCTAACAAAGACCAAACTCTTTGAAGAATGTAACCTGAACCCCAATTTTGAATGTTTTTTACTTTGCAAGCATTAACAATCAGCAAAGAATCACCTTCAATATGCAACTTTGTAATGCCAAGCTTAAATGCAATCTCCAATCCTATAAAAAGTGCTTTTGGTTTTGTAAGATTGTTGGAACCTTTGGGAGGTGATTATAACAAACTGCTATTACCTTTCACCTTGAATCTCTTAAACAAATACCTACCCCTGACTCCCCTGGATTTCCTTTTGAGGCCCCATCAAAATTCAACTTTATGAAACCGTCCTGGGGTGCCTTCCATTTAACATACTTCCTATCAGTCTTCACAAAGTGAGAATTTAGAAGACTACCTAGAAATGGTAGCTTTAAACTCTTCCAGTTGTGTAGAATCAGGTCATCCCAATTTGTAAAAACTGAACTAATACCCTTATGCTTTTGAACACTTGAATTTACAGTCTCATAAATTTCCTTCTCAGTTACATTTACTAAATCATTTGAAGAAGCCACTTTCCTGAAAAATGTGCAAGTTACGCTCCCACTATAAATTCCCTATGACTAAAGCTGGTACCCCTTTCCAAATACACACAAAAAAAGAAGATTTAAATAAAACCTGGTAGCTTTGAAACATATCCCACAAAGAATTTGGAAAAGGAGTATTCAAGTTAAGCTTGATCATAACAAAGGCCCAACACTGTTGCGCAAAACTGCATTTAATAAACAAATTATCTACATCTAGCTCCTCATCACATAATGGGCAGTTAAAAGGGTCTGCTATTTTTAGCTTTGTTATTCGGTCACTAGTTAGAATTCTCTTCCTTAATGCCAACCATGTAAAACTCTCAGCCTTAGGTAGAATTTTGTTGTTCCAACAAAATGAATAGGCCTTTTGAGGAGCTAGTTGACCTGTTTTCTGACTTAGAACCTTGTAACCTTGCTTAATTATGTAATTACCATCTTTTGATGCTGCCCAAATAAGTCTGTCAGGCTTTGAAGAAAGAAAAACCACACGTTCATTTAATATTTTTTGAATCCCATTACACTGCTGCATAGAAAGAGAAGGATCTGAGATGCTCTTCCAAACCACTTTTCCTGTTGTAGCTTCAACTGATTGCACATAATCCAGAAAAATTTCCCCCCATGCCTCCTTTAAAGTTACCATTGCATGAATTATTTTAGGGTTATTTTGCAAAGGAGGATTCCCATTCCAAGAATCACTCCAAAATTTGACACTCTTACCGTTATTTACCTACCATGAAATTTATGTAGTAATTAGTTTCTTACAGGAAATCAAAAAATTCCACATAGCCGATCCTTTTGGGGGATTAGAGATGGTGAAAATTCTCGGGGGATTCAAGTTATCCAAATATTTCGCTTGCATAATTTTGCACCATTTAGCCTTTGGATTCACATACATTTTCCAAACAAGTTTTGCACCAAATGCTTTATTCATATTTGCTATGTTGTGGATTTCAACCTCACCTTGACATTTGTCTTGTGCCATGCCCTCTAATGAGATTAGTGGCACCTTCTTTTGTTCATCAATATTTCCTTTCCAGGTGAAGCATCTAATAACTTTCTCAATTTTTGATATCATTGATTGTGGAGCTTTGAGAACTACTAGAAAATAATTAGGAATTGAGGACAAGATTGCTTTTTGTTAATGTTAGGGTTAGATTTAACAAAAAGTAGAAAATGCAACACAAACACATGAAGACATGAATAATATAACATAGTATATATCCTGGGAAAACCCTCCTCGAGGGAGAAAAACCCAGCCTCAAATATATCTCTTATATATTGAAATGTCAACACAAATGTCTCCTTTATAAAGGCCAATATGAAGGCCAATAAGAGGCACCACAAACTGATGCAAGCACAGTAATACAATGATGTAATTTGCTGATGATAGACTCATCCTTCTACAGAATCTCTAACTGCTCTTTTATAGAATTCACATCAAGAATATTGAGCTATCTTGAACAATGAATGACAACACCTCTCTTAGATGCAAAATACAGAATACTTTATTTTCCCTTGAAGTCGATCTGTTGCTACAAAATTATAATCTGTTGTAAGTGTCTGCTATTGTATAACTAGTATATACAAACTCCTCTTATAGGACAACCTCACACCAAATAATACAAAATCTGTCTCCAGTTATATATAAACAAGGACTCATTACATGCATAAGAAGACGCACTAGGAGGGGCGTTACATTTGCTTAAATTAGAGATTCTCATGCATGTCAGTACAAAGATTCCTTTGCATGTTAGATAAATGCATGTTAGTTACCTCTGCATGTTAGACTGTTGTAAATAAGACATTTTGTATAGGTCGGCCCAGCCTGTCATAGCAATTTTAGATTTTACCAAATAAAGTAAAGGAGACAGCTGGAAGAATACGACTGACGCTGCCATAAAAATCAACACTCCCTCTCAACTAGGGAGGATGCTTCCAGCTGCACAAGACAAATCACCTCATCGTGATGTCTACTACTATGGCTACAACCATGAGTGGACAAGAAGAATATCACCTCATCGTGATATCGGATATCACCTCAACATGATATCAACCATAATGGCTACAACCATACTATGGTATGTACAAGTGTTCATCACTTGCGTGATGTTGTCACCTCAACATGACTTTCACCATGGCTCTCCCAGAGGGTGAAACAAAAGTACAAGATGTTGTCATGGAGTCACACACATGACATCCACCATGACTCTCTCAGAGGGTGGAAACAAGGGCTTTCACCTCAAATCTCAAAGAGAAATGCATTAACAAGGGCTTGCACCTCAAATATCTCTCAAAGAGAAATGCATTAACAAGGGCTTGCACCTCAAATCTCTCTCAAAGAGAAATGCATTAACAAGGGATTTCACCTCGAACTTCTCTCACAGAGAAGAACTCATTAATCAAGAATCGCTGATATTGAGACTCCTTCTCAGTTAGGGTTGTATTCTCCACCATACCAAGCTTATCTTGAAAGTACTCAAACTTTATCCTGGAGAGAGGCTTGGTGAGAATGTCTGCCGTCTGCTCATCAATGTTGATATACCTCAACTGTATAGCTTTCCTCAATACCATATCTCTGATATAATATTTGATCTCAACATGCTTAGTTCTGTCATGAAACACATGATTGACAGAAAGCTTCACATAGCTCTGGTTATCACAATGAATGATAGTAGGCTCCATTGATTGTCCAAACAATCTTGCAAGCCACACTGCTTCCCGAGCTGCCATACAAGTTGCAATATACTCTGCCTCTGCTGTACTCAATGCTATAGATGACTGCTTCCTGCTTCACCAGGATATCATAGCAGATCCCAAACTAAAGCAACACACAAATGTACTCTTCCGATCAGGAACACACCCTACCCAATCAAAATCAATATATCCATGCAACTTCAAATCCACATTTGAAGAATATCTCAACCCATATCCAACTGTGCCACGCAAGTATCTCAGGATGTGTTTTGTTGCAACTAAATTACCATCTTCTTCAGGTTTAGTAAGCTCCCTCTGAATCTTCAAGTACTTGCATCAACCTTCTGACCTCTTCATCCAAGATTTCCTGCAACACTTGACTTAGATAAATGTTTTCCAGCGTGCACCTCAGGTACTGTAGAGAGTTCAAGATAGTCCTCCTCGACCTCATCCCAGATCACAATATTTTGAATAGGTTTGCGAGGCTACCAATGACAAATCCAGAAGACAGTCTTGGGAAATTCTGATCTCAGCAGCTGAAGGGATCCTCTAAGGGTTTAGCACCTATCCTTGCAACACAACAATCTTCACTTCTTCTCAGTGAGTTACAAAACTCCCTCTTGACCCCTGCTTTAGAGATTGCAAAGAAGACTTCTGGAAGTGAACTCCCTCTAGCCACCAACTCAGTCCCATGGCTGCAAGATGTGACTTCATGCTTGATCATTTCTTTGGTTGGCATGACTTCTTTTCATCACTAAGCAATCTCTCATAACCTTTTTGCTCCTAGATTCATCCTGGAAGCATTTTAGAGAGAGATTACTAACAGTTTATAACTATCCAAAGAAATATCAAGGCTAGAATCATACAAGGTTTACTATCTCAAGTTATAGCACAAATACATAAGAATTTATAAACAATATTAAAAACATGAATAAAGAAATCAACCTATAAGTGAAAATATGTAGCAAATATCAAAAGATCAGAATGAAGGGATACAAAACTTATCTTCATTGAATTCTGATATAACTCTTTCTTCCACCTTTTACTCCTCTCGAGAGTGCTAAACTTAGCACAACAAAAGACAATCTGCACAACTACAGATTTCTTGCATGCATTATGCAGTTAGCATGTAGAACCAACCCTCTCCAAGAGTCAAGGCTCTATCACAGACCATGCATAAGAGAATGATATCGATGTGAACAACCAATCACAATTGAAATTTTAGATCTCCTTTCATTTCTGAGTCACACTCAGAAATCTTCACAACTAGCATGAATAATGATCTTTACTACACACACAATAAATAAATGACATCAGATCTGCACAACTCAACAGACTAAAAATTCAACCCAGAAGAAAGGAAATTGCAAGAGCACAAACAATAAAAAAATACTTATCTCAGAATTTCCTTAAGTGTTGTATTAATTCTGACTCAGCTTAGTGCAGTCTACAGAAACAACAATTCCTTTCGAAACAATTCTGGGTATGGATTCGCCTAGGAATGTGAAGGGTTGTTGATGTCCAATAGACTCCAGCCATGCTGCTATAAAAAACAACTTAATCTGAGGTTCGAGGCGTCCAGATTCCATCAGATTTCCACCTTAAATTCCCATGCAGACATAGGAAAGACCACCTCTGGAAGCATGCAGGATAATATGGACACAACGACCAGGTTTATGGACTTCCAACGCCTCTTAAAAATGAAGGAATTGAGTCTGAAACAGTGATTAGAGACTGCAAGGTGAAATGTCCCTCTTTCTCGAATGTCACACTTTCATTATATTGTCTTTGAACCCCTGAAGGAAGATTTAATAATATTTTGATTCGAGAAGAGCAGTTTCAACATTCTTGTGTGGTCTAGAAGCAACAAGGTATGAGCTCTTCATGCCTTCTACAGGTAGATTCAGCTGGTATGAGTACTCAACCAACCTGGTAATGGCATCCCTTAATTTGTTCATCATGATCAATTTCCAAAGGCCCAAAATACTTATTGTTTGTTGCTCTCAACAGGTATGGTTTCCTTTATGTCAGCTTTGAATGACCAAGTGAAGACTTTCATGAATAGTAACGTCCCATGTAGCTTTTTCCAGACCTCACATTTCACTTAGATTGCTTGAATCTGATCGGATCTTTTCTTGGACATGCTCTGATACCATGTTAATGTTAGGATCAGATTTAACAGAAAGCAGAAAGTGCAACACAAACACATGAAGACATGAACAATATAACACAATATATATCCTGGGAAAACCCTCCTTCTCGAGGGAGAAAAACCCAACCTCAAATATATCTCTTATATATTGAAATGTCAACACAAATGTCTCCTTTACAAAGGCCAATATGAAGGCCAATAAGAGGCACCACAAACTGATGCAAGCACAGTAATATAATGATGTAATTTGTTGATGATAAGACTCAGCCTTCTACAGAATTCACATCAAGAATATTGAGCTATCTTAAACAATGAATGACAACACCTCTCTTAGATGCAAAATACAGAATAATATATTTTCCCTTGAAGTCGATCTACTGCTACAGAATTATAATCTATTGTAAGTGTCTGCTTTTGTATAACTAGTATATACAAACTCTTCTTATAGGACAACCTGACACCAAATAATACAAAATCTATCTCCAGCTATATATAAACAAGGACTCATTACATGCATAAGAAGACACACTAGGAGGGGCGTTACATTTGCTTAAATTAGAGATTCTCATGCATGTCAGTATGAAGATTCCTTTGCATGTTAGATAAATGCATGTCAGTTACCTCTGCATGTCAGACTGCTATAAATAAGAAATTTTGTATAGGTCAGCCCAGCTTGTCATAGCAATTTTAGATTTTACCAAATAAAGTAAAGGAGACAGCTGGAAGAATACGACTAACGCTACCATAAACATCAACACTTTTACCAAAAGAATTTTCGTTGACAAAGATAGCCATCTGGCCTTCCATAATAAGATCCTTGACTTTAATATTCTATTACTTTCACCCACTATGCTTCCTTGTTTGGACCCTTGAAAAATGAATCCGTAAATAATTACATGGTAAGACAGCTTGTTGAAATCCAAGAATTTTGACTATCTTTTTTCCTATCTCCTCCTGTGTGTTAAGAATATAAAATTTTGACTTTGAGTCATTTATCTTTTGACCTGGTGCTGAAGAATATTTATATAGGACTTCCTTAATCTATTTTGTTTATGCAATGGTGGCTTTCCCAAAAAAATTGGTGTTCTCTACAAAAAGAGAATGTGTGACTACTAAGCCCAATTTTTCAATTTGAATCCACCTCCAAAGCCCTTGAGAATATTTGCTAATAATAAACCTACTCAACTCCTCGCGGCCATGATTATAAATAGGAAAGGTGAAAGAGGGTCCCCTTGCCAAACACCTTGTGATGCACTAAAGAAACTAGTGGGAGATCCATTGAGTATGATTTCAAAACTTTTCCCCTAAAAGATATGATAGTATCCATTTGCACCATCTTGCACTAAATCCAAACTTTGCAAGCACTTTTTTCAAGAACTTCCAATTAGCTTTGTCATAAGCCTTCATCATGTCCAACTTGACCATGATGGAAGGAGCATTAGTAGTAGAAATCGAGTGCAAAGCTTCATGGGCTACAATAGCCCCTTCAAAAGTTTCTCTTCCTGGAACAAACCCACCTTGCTCTTGAGAAATGATCTTTGGTATAATGGGCTACAACCTCAAATAGATTGCCTTAGCAAATATCTTATAAATTGTATTACATAAAGATATCGGTTTGTATTCTGCAAATGTTTTAGGATCCTTAACTTTTGGAAAATTTGCTATATAATTTGTTACATTGAATTGTTTTAGCAATGTACCCATTCTTCTTGATTCTTCAAATTCCCACAACAAATCAAAGCACAAAATGTTCCAGCATTTTTGGAAAAAGAGGGCAGTAAAACTATCTAGGCCAGGAGCTTTATCTGGAGCCAAAGAGAAAACAACTTTTTTAACCTCCTCTAACAAGAATGGTCTCATCAAAGATTCATTATCCCTTTCAGTAACAATTTGCGGAATTGCTTTCAAAAGTTTTGCTTCATTTATCATTTTGTTCTCCTCTGTCCTGTGGTGCAGATAAGAGTTCTGAATAAAATCTAACACACTCTCTACTTATATCTTCTTTCTTAGTAAGTCAATTTCTAGTTGGAATCTCCTGGACACACTGAATGACTTTGGCAACCCTTTTAATTTGAGTAGAAGCATGGAAATACTTGGTATTACGATCACCCTCCCTTAGCCACAACTCCCTTGACTTTTGGCTCCAGTATATCTCTTCTCTTGCACATATTTCTTCCCACTCTTGCAATTTTTTTTGTTTATCATATGAGAAATCATCCAAACCATGTTGAGTAATTTGTTCATGCACATCTTCTAGTTATTTACAAATGAACTCTATTTGGTGAAAAATGTTCTTGAAAACCTCTTTATTCCATTTTATGAGTTGTTTCTTAATGTGCATTAACTTTTTACATAGTTGAAACATTATTGTGCCTTGTTCATATGGTGTTGTAGTCCACCAATGATGAATCAAATCCATGAACTGGGGATGCCTAAACCACATACTCTCAAACTTTAAAGAAGATTTGATTCTTGAACAAGAGACATTTGAGATGCTGAGAGAGATTTAATAATGATTGGAATCTAGAAAAGGAAATATCTCTGATACTAAATTATGTTGTGAGTTGAACTAGATAGGTGAGACAAGGTATCTATCCAGCTTTACTGCTATCTGAAGAAATCTTTTCCTTCTATTTTTCCATGTAAAATTTCCCTTAGCTGGAATAATATCCCTCAAAGCATTAGTGTTGATGAATGTGCTAAAATTTGCCATTACTTTAGGTGGACTAATGCCCCCTTTCTTTTCTTGTAGTGAACTTGTAATAGCATTAAAGTCTCCTGCCAGTATAAATTTTTCATCCCCTAAATCAATTAATACTTGTGTGATTTGATCGCACAAGTTTTTCTTATCAGAAGTGGAGGATGGCCCATAAATGTTAAGCAACCAAAATTTTAAGTCAAATTTTGTTATTTCCAACAATTGCCAATTTTTCTCATTTTTGCTTGACATCACACTTACTGACTTTGGATTCCATAAAGCCACTAGCCCCCCTGATGTACCTTGAGCAGGCGAGTGCACTTATTTCCACAACCGCCATTTTGTATTGTAGCTTCTTATGTGTCTACTGAAGTTTTTGTTTCGTGAAGAATCACAATATCAGCTTCACACCCGTCCACTTGACGTTTGATGCGAGTGCATTTGTCAGGGGCATTAATACCCCTGACATTCTATGATATTATTTTCATTGTGCGCGAGGAGAGCAATAAGCTCTCCTCGAGTGCTTATTTGTTGAGTTTGTAATTGAATCATGTAATGTCTTTTGGACTTCTGCATCTATTTCCTCCTATAGCTTTGTAAGTTTTGATTTGCGACCTCTCTTTCCCAGAGATTTTTTTGTCATTGATTGGCATGGGGTCTGAGATATAGATAAGGATTGTGAATAATCAAACTCTGCATCATCCTAACTCAACAATTAATCTGTTTTAGTCAATGACAGATTATTTGTCTAAACATTTTGAATTGATGCCTCTGATATATTGCTATTGATTACAACCTTGTCTTTTGCAATGTTGCAATCCCAAAAGTCCCCTTCTTCTGCAATTACATATGCTATTTCATCAACTATTTATGAACCAACTGACATAAAGATCTTCTTTGCTAAAACTTCCAACTCTGCATCACTAACCTTCTCATTGTTCTTTAAGAAGTCATACAATTGTATATGTTCTGATCCAAGAGAAAGATCCTTTGCTTGGGTCGGAATTACTTCTTGTTTTTCCATTTTACCAGCTAGTATAAGTGACATTGAGTCTTGAAACATCAATTTCCTGACTACAACAACCAATTGATGTTCATAAATCTGCAGAGATGGGGAATATAAATTCAGAATGTAGCTCATGTTCAACTTTCCCAGTATATCTAGAATTTTAGCAAAATCTATAGACACTGAAAATTGCTTTGCACACATGATTTGTGATAAACTAGTTTTATTTATTCATCCTCCCATTGTAGGCTCCTTGAATCCTTGTTGTTTAGATTTTGGAATATATTTTTTTCTCCTACTCTCAAGCACCACCTCTGAATGACATGTAGTTGTTGAAACCTGCTGACTCAAGTCTATAACCTGCCCCCTATTTTTCTAGATACAAGCTTGATTTTGTGTATTATCCATTTTTGTCCATTCAAAAATAGAATTCCCTAACATATGACATTTAACACATGCATTCTAAGGGGTTTCAATGATTAACTCTTGCAACCATTTTCCAAATTTGGATGTTATCTCTATATGCATTGGAAGTTTCTTTGTTGTGTCAAGCAATACACACAACCTGACTGGCTTTGATGGGTTATTGAAGAAAATAAAATCATGCTTAAAAAAGATTCCTATCTAGTTAGCCATGATTTCTAGCAAATTCAACTCCTTATATTCCAATGGTAATGCATGCATTTGGAACCAAAAATGAATAAAATGAGCAACAAAATCCTCAGATTTAAAATTTGGAGTCCAATGTTGCATATATAAACTAGATCCTTGAAATGACCATGATTTAATATTGTGTAGACACGTAAAATGTATTGATTGACATTACACACCTGATCCTGATTTAACTAACATCTTTCCAACCTAAATCACCTCCTCAAGCTTATCATCACTCTTCATCCCTTAATTATATAAATTATTATTTATCTGATTAAGTCACTCTCTTTTGTTAATTAAATTAATCAATCTAATTTAATTAGCCCTAGGTCTTTATTTAATTAAATAATTCATTTTATTTGATTAAATCTCTAAGTTCATCTTATTAAATTAAATAAATTTAACCTTTATCTAATTTAATCTAACAATCATCCCCTTTAGTTTAATAAATCAAAATATTTATTTAACTAAGTCTAAATCATTTTCCTCTCAAGTTTGATTTATTTAAATCCTAAAATCTAAGTCAAAATTGTCAAATCACCTAACCTCTTATTTAATCAAATCTTGATTAAATCTAATTTTAATCCATGTCCCATCCTCTAGCTTTTGCCACTTGCACATGAAAATATGTTTAATTAATTTATTAAATCCCTATTTTCTCTCAACTTGGCATTTTTAGGGGAATATTCCTCCAAATTTGAAAATCCCTCCAAGTGGATTTGTCCTTCCAACAAGGCATTTATTTCACCATGCAAGTCCTTTGCCTTGAGCAAAGTGGCCATAACTCAATTTGACTCTCCCCCACTTTGTCATTTCACTATTTTCAAATTCCACCTAATTGCTTTTATGGGCACATTCATCAAAATGTGCACATCCTTTTCCCATTCACATCTTGACAAGTGACACTTCCTCATTAGAAGTTGAATGATCCCACATTGCTTCATTTTGATTATTCCTCCATCTTGTCTTTCTATAAATAAGAGGCTTCTCTCCTCATTTTGATCATCCATAATTTGAGCAAGTTTACTATACTCAATTTCATCCTCAAGCATCACCATTTTCATCAATTTTATCAAAGTCTTAGCTAGGTTATGCAGGTTTTCCATCATGGAGCTCAATTGAATCTTCAACAAAATGGATCACTCATCAACATTGCATCATAGGAGTTGGGAAAGGGCCAATTTTCACATCAAATTGGCACCAATTCCTCCATGGGATCAAGAGTTTGCTTAACATTGAATAGGATTTGATAGTTTTTGTTTATGTTTGGTTATGTTCTTCATCTCATTTCTTATTCTTTGCAATTTAAATGAATTTCATAGGGAATCTTGATACTAACTTGCATTTGATCTAATATTGTGTTTATTTCTTGTGTTTGTGTAGATCTAGGATTGGGGTTCTATATTTGGCGCTAGAAGGAGGGCCAATCTCAAATTTTAATCACATTTTCTAACAAAATTTTGTGTTTTTTTCTATTTTTTGGTGTTAATAGGGAACTGCGACGTTATCAGTCCAACGGTGCCATACAACACTGCTACCAGTTCAATGGTGCCATATAGCGATGCTTTAAACTACGACACTAGTCTAATTTTCTGGCACTGGATTTTCAAACTCCAAACTGAACCGCTGAGCAAAACTATGCCGCTATCATGCTTTCTGTTTTGCTGCAAAACGTCGCATGTAGATTTAGCGGAAATATATGCCATCGAGTTCTTCAAAAAGTGCTGCCTATGCAGGTTGCACCGCTGGAGTAGGGTAAAAAATTTAAAATCAATTAATTTTGACATGTGTTTTTCCTATTTTGGATACTTTGGGCTACTAACTGGTTTTATGACCTTTGTTTTGCAGTTCTAACTGGTTGTTTTGCAGATTGGCTTAATAAAGGTGAAGGAGGAAAACAAAGTTGAAGGTTGCATTATGGCATCATTCTCTCATTACATCAAGTGCTTTTGAACACTTTTGCGTTTGTTTAACACTTTTTGATAATTCATAATCTCTTTTAAGGATTTGTTACCTTTTTATGCTCTTAGGATGCACTAAATTTCTTTTGGACTCTAAAAAGAACACTACAAAAGCTTTCAATTTTTTCTACAAAGGGTTAAAAAGAACTTTAGGAAAATCTATTAGATTTTGTTTAAGGTTGACAATTGAACAATCAAAATCTCACTTTTCCTTTGGTGCTTAAAGAGAAGTCACTTTTGTTTTGAAAGGATAAAATGAACAAGTGCTTGTTTGTTTTCTAATCATTTACCCAAAATAACACCATCAAAAAGATGTATGCGCTTCTCTCGCGCCTCACTACGATCTTGAGAATCAAAAGGATTTTTGGTGATCTTAAGTTGGGTAAAGTGATTTCCTACACATTTCATTTTGGGATTAAAAATTGAACAACAATCTTGCGAGTGTGGTTGGAACATATTGTGTGGGTTCTCTCTTTGTTTTCCAACAAAGATCGATCGAACTACGGATATGTTTTCTTGCTATTGTTTATCTTAGAGGGCCTACCTTGTGAGAAAAAATAATCACCCAAGGGAACGATTCAACCGGGAATATGCTAAAGCCAAGCGACTTCCAACCAGGATATAAGTGTGGATATTGGAACAAAGGCCAATATCACGATGGTCATTCTGATGAGAAGGGGAACAATGGTCTCTCGCCGAATGGATGATCCTCCATGAATGGAATGCCCACATTAAAACCCTTGTTTAGAAAAAGGCAAAAATCCTTGATTTATTTGTTGGTGCAAGAATGGTCGTTCTGAAGCCGCCCTACACTTTTACGAATTTTAGTAGAAATTGAAAGTATGCCATGGGAGTTTCATGGGTACCGATGCTTAGCTGAATCGTATAAGTGAGTGTTGTGGAGAGGAGCTCGTGAGTTTAAGCATCTAACCATTCACTAAAAGTAAGCATAGCTAGACTTGTCCAAGTGAGGATTCAACAAATACAGTCTTTCATATCCATAGGGTTGTACATGTTCTTGGAATCAAAACACATTGCTCATTCAAAAACATTGGGAAACAAACATTCAACATGATCATAAAATTTAAAACCCTGTAGGAAGCAAATATCATTGACAAAATTCAAGTGTTATTGCTTACCTTAAGGATTTTATCCTTAGAGGTTTCTAAACATTTGGATTTATATCTCAATTTTCCTACTAAAGTCAACAATAGGAAACTTTTTTCCTTAATTTCCTTGATTTCCACATAAAGCATTTTGTGGGATGATAAGAAGTTAGGACATTAGACATTTAGTTTGTAAATTTAAATCAAGAATTGTTTGTGGTAAAAAGAAGTCACTAAGCAAAGCTAAGAACAATTGAACCCCACACATGTGTTTCATCCAATGATTTAAAAAAAGATCAAAATCTAGAAACCCAAGTCAAAAGCTCTTAGTCCAAAAGATCATCAAAAGCGTCTCAACGCTTTATGAATTTAGACAAATATTTCTTTTCAAATTTTATAGAAGAGCTTCAAGAAACAATCCCAATATGTATTCATTTTATTATTGTCAAAATCCAAATCTTTTTTGGGAATTTGAGCATCTTGTATGAGAAGTAAGGCATGCTTTTCAAAACTGAGGTCTTGTAAAACAAGAGTCTTTTTAGGTACACATAGGATCAAATAAAAACCTTCATCCATATTTAAAACATCAAAATCAAAATCTTCTCACCAACAACTCTTGAAAATATTGGAATCGTCCTTCATGCTAGACTTTTTTGAAAATCCATGAATAAAAAAAAAAATTCAAAATCCTTGAATCAAAATCTTTCAAACAAACAATCAAATCATCTTGTTTAGCTAGGTATATGTAGATGTATCCTTCTTCATATGCTTAGTTGAATTATCATCAAATCATCTTGTTTAGCTAGGTATATGTAGATGCATCCTTCTCCATATGCTTAGTTGAATAGTCATCTTGTTTGGTTAGGTGTGGGTATATGCATCGCTCTTCCTACACTTAGTCAAATTATCATCTTGTGAGAAAGTCTATCCCATAGATAGCATCCAACATCTTGGGATCCATTTGTTCATTATCCAAAATAAAAACAATCCAAAATCAAATCAAGGTCAAATCAAAATCCAAGAATCCAAAACAAATCCAAAAAAGTCCCAAAAGTATAACAGCTTCTCAAGACCTAAAATTTCAATCATCCATATCATCCATCTTTCACACATTTAACCATCCCATCAATTTGATCCTTAATCATCCTAAATTTTCTCTTTTGTACCTAAGATTAGATCAATCCAGAGAATTAGAGATTCATCTCCCACATTCTTGAAAATTGATCCCTATTTTATGGTGCAAACTAGATCACAACACAAGTCAAACATGGAAGCTACCAAAGAAACATCAACTTCAAAAAATTTGAGCCAAACTACTCCCCAAATCAATCCTCTAACTAATCTTCCTCTACCATCACAAAATCTACAAGAGGAAGGTCAAGTGGAGGGAATTACCAATAATCGCTTTGGGATGTCACAAGATGAGGTCATCGAAATGATTCAAAATCCTAAGACTCATTGAATTGTCAATATCATGATGAGGCTCAATCCCTCCCAATACATGGTTGAATTAGAAAAAGAAGGGGCTAAATTCCCTTCTGATTATGATTTGAACACACTTGTGGAGAAGCCTTTCGAAATCACATCGCCAATCTCATCTACACCTCCATTTCAAAACATCACTCAATCCATCCCCCAAATCATATCATCTATTGCTCCAACTCCACTGATCGTCCACAAAGGGAGCACATTTCTCAATGCGATACAAACACATCCCCTTGTGAACAATTAAGGTTTGGATGCAAATACC
This sequence comes from Sequoia sempervirens, assembly GCA_007258455.2. Lineage (NCBI taxonomy): Eukaryota > Viridiplantae > Streptophyta > Pinopsida > Cupressales > Cupressaceae > Sequoia > Sequoia sempervirens. Next base: position 71,040,232 of record VDFB02270651.1, read on the forward strand.
ATATTGGGTCCATCCGTCCCCCAAAATCCATTACACCTATATGGTCCCCTCACCTTTCACGATCCTAATGACCCATCATCATCATCATTTCACGCAACACCTCAAACTTCTCTCCCTATGACCTCGTAGGGAGAAGGTGATCTATTTGGACCAAGGGGTATCTTGCCACTCACTTTTCCACCACTTCCACCCTTGCCATCAATATCCACACCACCTCTTGGTTTAGGGCTTCCCCCTTTACCGAACATCAATCAACAAAACCAAAACAACCCCCCGATCATTAATCAAAGCATCATACTGAATCCTCCCATCTTGCCATTGTTATCACAACAATAGATGACAACCATCATAGTAATGCAAGCCACCATCACAACATCAACTATCCCCCAAATATCTCAAAACATGGTCTCTCAAGGAGCAAGCATATCGATCGCACCATCCACCACCCAAATCCCCATTATCAGTACAACGTTTCCTCTCATCACAACAACAAACATCATCCAAAATATGCCACCACCTCCACCACCCAACTTAAACACATCAAACTAGTACAAAATTGTGTTACAAGCTACTCAACAAGCTGCCTACCAAAAGACACTTCAACAAATCCAAAATCGATAAGCTGTACAACTAGCTGCTCAACAAGCACAAGTACAACTAGTTGCACAACAAGCACAACAGGCTACTCAAGCCTAGACTTTATTACAACAACAAGAAGCTACCCAAGCAGCTCAAGTAGCTCAAGCCACAAAAGCCACATAGGTTGCACAAGCCGCACAAGCAACCCAACAAGCAACACAAGCACAAGCGCAAGCGCAAGTGCAAACACAAGCACAATACCTCGTGCAACAAGCAGTCCAACAACAAGCATATCGGCAAGTATTGAAACAATACCAAGAGCAGGAAGAAGCAGTTCGACTAGTGGCCCAACAACAAGCATTGTTGGAACAACAACAACAAGCTCAACAATAGGTAGTATTAGCGCAACAACAAGACCAACAACAAACATTGTTGGTACAACAACAATTACAAACATACTTGGCACAAAAAAATGTGCAAGCACCATCCAACACACCAACCAATCCACCCATGCCTCCAACAATTGAACCACCACAAAACACCTTCACTCCACCTCCTGATCCGCAAAACGATGTGACGACACAAATCAAGTTGCTCTTGCAACAAGTGCTTGATCTTCAGTCAGGGAAAACCACAAAAACACCCAGCAACTTGTGTCCTTATCCGTTGACATGAATCTTGCAATGAAATTGTTTCCAAAGGGATTTGAAATCCCCAAATTTGATAAATACCATGGGACGAGAAACCTTGAAAATCACATAAGGGAATTCCAAGTGCATTGCATGGAAGTCACATATGATGATACATATCTGATGCGGCTATTTCCTAGAAGTTTGGCTAGCCAAGCCATGGAGTGGTTCTCTTATCTCCCTCTAGACATCAAGAAGTTCCAAGAAATAGTAGATGCATTCATAAAAAAATATGCCTTCAATATTGGTATGGATGTCATTCTAGAGAAACTATTCGCTCTTAAACAAGCTAAGGGAGAATCATTTGCTTCTTTCCTACAATGATGGTGATCCAAGGCCAATAGGAGAAAATGGGCCATGCCTAAAGAACAAGTTTGCACTATCATCTCTAATCTGAAGGGAACCTTGGCATTTCATTTCAAGGTGTAAGGAATCACCACATACAACCAATTGATCTCCAAGGTGCTTAACATTGAACAAACCATTATTGCACAAGGAGGGACACCTGCCTATCCCGAATAACAAAATAATCGCTCATCCACCAGTTATAATGAAAAACTTCACACTTGGGTGAAAAACATAAACATTACCAATGATGGTGTTGTTGACGCCAAAGTTGTCATTAGTGCTCCTCAACAAAACACACCAACACCCCAAAAACAACCCCAAAACAATAATTAGAACAATTGACAAGATAACATGGTGGTTCAACAACCAAATAATCAGACAGTCAACAATGTGAATGATCAAAGGGGACCACCCCAGTGAAACAAAAATTCCCCCAAGTGGGAAGTACACAATCCTTGGGGAATCAGTTGAATCCATCATGAAGAGACTGGTGGAGGAAAAACTCATCACAATCCCCACATATGAAAACTATCAAGAGCCCTTGGTGAAACTGCTATGGTACAATAAAAATCACCTTTGTGATTTCCACAAAATCAAGGGACATGCAATTTCCAGTTGCATGAGGTTGACAAACTTGATCCAAGACCCCATTGATGACAAAATCATAAATGTGGAACAACAGGTAGGAAATCAAAATCTCAAGATCTATATAAATCTGATGCCCAATCATAACAAAAAAGGGAACAATAACAATGATAAGGGAAAAGGTGCATTCAAAAGTGTAAATCATGTATACGACCATGTCGTTACATCCCTAGATGAGTATTGTACTACTATCACCATCAAAGGATCCCAAGCTGATTGTGGAGTCGCCACAAGAGGCGAAAAAGTCACCATCGCAGAATCATCTCAGCCAAACAAAGCATCCACCTCCAATCCAAGGTTTTTTCCTAATGGATACAATGTCCTTGACCAATTGAAAAGAACCCCAGCTTAGATCTCCATCATGGAGTTGCTGAAGATTTCACCAGCCCATAGAAAGATCCTATAAGAAGCCTTGGCCTCATCTTCTGTCCCCACCAATCTTGATGTGGATCAATTCCAAGCTATGGTCACATACCTCACCACACCTCATCTCCTAATGTTTTCAAAACAAGATCTTCCAACACAACCATCTCATAATTGTGTGCTTCATTTGGAGGCTTATGTCCATAAAAAAACAAGCTCAAGAGAGTCCTGGTAGATGGAGGTGCAGGGTTGAACATATGCACCCTCAAATTAATAAAAGGCTTGGGCTTCTCCAAAGATGCTATTGAAAAAGGAAAAGGCATAAATATGAGAGCCTATGACGATCAATAAAGAGTGTCTCAGGGAACTATCCAACTCTCTGTTCAAGTAGGGCCGGCCATCATGGAAACATGTCAAGTTCTCAACCTGGAATTGCCTTATAATATCCTCCTGGGGCATCCCTGGATTCACGGGATGCAAGCTATTGCTTCCACCTTCCACCAGTGTGTAAAGTTTCCATACCAAGGCCAAGAAGTACTATCCATGGGGATCCTGAACCCTTTTCTGAGTGCAAGAGCCTAGAAGCAAAATATTACAAAATCCCCCAAGTGCCTAAAAATGATGAAGGTCCAACTCCATACATTGACCCAACTACTCTCGCCTCCACTTCTATGACAGAGACACCCACCACCCCCACCATCCCCACCATCTTTGATATCAAGGTCATTATCCAAGACAATGGGTGTGGGAATTATAAAATGAAGAAAGGTTCTTTCATGGTAGGAGAATTACCACAATCTCCTAGGTCCCATGGGAAACCCCAACCAGTTGGAACATCATCCCAAACTTCCAAAGTTGTCCCCGCTAGATTTAGGAGTTGGGGAGACCTCAGTCGGGAAGTAATAGAAGAAAACCCATCAAACCTTCCATACCAAGATAATAGACCAATAGCTAACCTACATATGGATGATAGTAGTAAAGGCTTACAAATGATGCTCGCCATGGGCTATGACAAAAAATAGAGGCTTGGACAGAATGACAATGGACTTCTAATACCCATCATTCCTGAGACACGAATGAGAAATATTGGCCTCGGATGTACCCCTCTGAGTGTAACCATACGTGGAAGAGGTCCCCTAGTTAAAGCAGTCAAGACTCCCCCTCAGCCAACAACAACTGAACTTTGCTTACCCGTATCTACTGGCCGAGTCATAGAAAATTTCACATTTGACATTATTGACATCTATAGTAGTAGTGATGAGGGGGAAGATGCCATAACAGACCTACCTACATTTTTTGAGAATTCCTCTCTCCTTATGATTAGTACCGTGTCATTTGAGTCAACCAGTCAAACCCATGAAATCAACTTAGTCTACCCCTAGCTCATCAATTACAACCAACTAGGACCATCGGTTCTAGACACTTTCAAAAACATTGAGTCGCTCTCAGAATTCATGGGACTATAGGACACGGTTCCATTCAAAGATCACAAGGCTGGGTTTGATATCATTCTGGACACACAAGCTTACTACGGGGAGACGATTGAATCCTTTAGTCGGAAAAGCAAAAAATTGAGAATAATCTCAAGGTCCTTGAGTGAAAACCACACTGTGGCACTCTCTGACCCTAAAATAGTAAAAATAGAGGATGTATCCAACGGTGAAAACCTATATGAGGTGCCCGAGGATGAAGGATTCAATCTTCCCCTTAGTGCTCTACATCAAGAAAAGTCAGCGGTTCTTGCTGAAAAATACAACCCAGTCAACTTGGGAACAAAGGAAACTCTGCATATCACATTTTATGCTAAATCATTGATATCAAAAGAATAGGAGCTCCTAGCTTCTTTCTCAAGGGAGGGAAAAGTCAACTTTGCATGGAGCTATGCCGACATGCTCAGACTTAATCTGGAGATTGTGGTCCACCACTTAGCAGTTTACCCTGAAGCAAAGCCTGTCAAACAGAAACTCAAAAAAATGCATCCCCAGATAGCCTTGTTAGTCAAAATGGAATTGAAGAAGCTACTTGATGCAGGTTTCATATGACCAATCGACTATCCAGAGTGGGTATCAAATCTGGTTCCTGTTTCAAAGCCCGAAGGGGGCATCTGTATATGCACAGATTTTAGAGACCTAAACAAGGCATGTCCCAAAGATGAATTCCTACTTCCCAACATTGATATGATTGTAGACATGACCATGTGACATGAGATGTTTTCACTAATGGGAGGATTCTCTGGGTATAACCAAATCATGATAGCCAAAGAAGATCAACATAAAATGGCTTTTACTTGTCATGGGGGACATATTACTGGAACATGATGTTGTTTGGCCTAAAGAATGTTGGAGAAACATATTAGAGAGCCATGAATTTAATATTTCATGACATGATCCATAAGACTATGGAAGATTATGTCGACCACATATTGGAAAAATCTAGAAAGAGGTGGGACTACATAGTAGCATTAAGTACCATATTTGACAGAATTGAGGAATATAAGGTCTGCCTTAATCCAAAGAAGTGTGTCTTCGGTGTACAATTAGGGAAGTTGTTGGGATACATTGTGTCTATGAGAGGAATTGAAATAGATCCTGCTAAGGTAAATGAAATCCTTGAGATGGAGGCACCTAAGACATTGAAATAGTTGAGAGGCTACAAGGCATGCTCCAATCCATCAGTCGATTCATAGCTCAGTTAGCAGACAAATCAATCCCATACTCTCAACTACTCCACAAGGGGGTAGCGTACAAATGGGATGACAATTACGATCAATCCTTTAACAAAATCAAAAAGTATTTTCTCACACCTCCAATGCTTATGCCATCAATCCCAAGAAAGCCTCCAATCCTCTACATATCAGCAACATCAGCAGCTCTCGGTGCTCTCCTAGCTCAGTAGGATGAAAATGGAACATAGAGGGCCATCTACTACATCAACCGAACCATGGTAGGGAATGAGTTAAATTATTCCTTCATCGAAAAGGCTTGTCTTGTAGTGGTGGTTTCCTCACAGAAGTTCAGACACTACATGTTGACACACAAAATCAAACTCATTGCCAAGACTGACTTGCTCAAGTATCTTCTTTCCAAAGCAATGCTCACAGGAAGGATGGCCAAGTGGGTCATGATCCTATTAGAGTATGACATCGAGTATGTAGAGTGGAAAGACATCAAAGGACAAGTCATTACAGACCAACTGGAAAAAGCACCAATGTATTCAGAGAACCTGCTAATATCAGAATTCCCAGATGAATCCATCTTCAACTTGAGCATAGAAGACCACTGGAAGTTGTACTTTGATGGTTCCTACACACATCATGGATTAGGATTCAAGGTCCTTTTCATCACTCCATAGGGGGACTGCATACCAAGATCCTACAAGTTGGATTTTCCTTGCAGAAACAATATCGTAGAATGTGAGGCTCTAACCATAGGAATTAGACTAGCAGTGTAGTGGCATATCATGGCTCTCAAGGCATATGGGGATTCACAACTGATAATCAATCAAGTGAATGATGAATACTAGACTAAGGAAAAAAAAACTAACTCCATACAAGAAATTGGTGGAAAGCCTTAAGGAGTCTTTCATTGAGATAACATTCGAGTAGATACCTAAAGCAAACAACAGAGCAACAAATGCTATGGCGATAATTGGATCCCTACTAGACATCCCTCGCAATGTCCCAAAGCATGAATTCCTGGTAGAGAAGCTTCTCATGCCTACATTCGAGGTACCAGAGTCAGAATTCATGTGTGAAATCATTGGTCCTAGTGATCTTTGGTACCACGATATATACACTTATCTGAGAATAGGAGTCCTCTCAGCTGACATAACCTCAAACCTTAAGAAAACCTTTGTCAAGAAAGCATCTCGGTTTGTCATCCTAGGTGAAACCCTTTACCATAAGAGCATAGAAGGAGCCCTGTTACATTTCCTAAATGTTGAAGAAGCCTTGATGCTTTAATTAAGGTACATAATAGTATTTGTGGTTCACACTCGAGCGAAATGAACTTGGCTAAGAAATTGCTGAGGACGGGGTACTATTGGACTACTATGGAAAGAGAAGCACATGACTACATTAGAATGTGTTTACAATGTCAACATGGGGACTTCATCCATGCTCCAGTTCAAGAGCTCCATCCGATTTTCACCCCATGGCCCTTTTGGTAGTGGGGGCTTGATCTCGTTGGAGAAATCACTCCCACCTCATCTAGTGGCCACAAGTTTATCATTACCGCCACTGAGTACTTCACAAAGTGGGTGGAAGCTATACCCATGACATACATAACTATAAAGCAGATATCTAAGTTCATCTTGAACTACTTAATATGCCACTATGGTGTCCCCCAAGCCCTCATCTCAGATAATGGGACACCCTTTAAGAATCAGGATGTTCGTGACCTATGCGACAAATTAAAAATCCAACATTGATTTTCCACTCCATATTATCCCCAAGGAAATGTCCAAGTAGAAGCCACCAATAAAACCATTCTGAAGGTCCTCAAGAAAATAGTCAATGACATAGGTCGTGACTGACATCTACATCTAAATCCTGCCCTCTGGGCCTATCGAACCAGCATCTGCACACCCATAGGTGCCACCCCCTTCTCCCTGGTCTATGGATCATAAGCCATATTACCCATCGATACCGAGCTCCCGTCACTAAGAATATCACTACAGAACCTCATCACGGATGAAGAATACCGGGTATCAAGACTGAACGAGCTGGAGTTACTGGATGAGTAGCGTATGGACGCTTTAAATCATTTTGCAAGTCTATCAAAACTGACTCAAGTGAAAATATAACAAGAAAATTAGGAGCAAGACTTTCCAGGTCTGAGAACTTGTGCTAAAAGAGAATCAAAAGAACATCCCAAACCCAAATGGAAAAGGAAAATTTAAGTCCAACTAGTTGGGACCATTCATCATCACAACAAGCTACAAGTTAGGGGCATATCAGTTATCAACACCTGAGGGGGAACCTCTGGAGGAGTCCATGAACAACTCCCATGTCAAAAAAATTTATGCCTAATTTTACAAGGTATAGACCAAAAAATAAAAAAATCAGAAAATGTCTTGAAAAAATTGTCACCCTGATAAAAACTTGGCAAATAGGCATCTTGGTGACAAAAATAAAATAAAAAAACATAAAATTCCAAAAAAAATAAAAAAAGGATTCAAAATGTAAAGAGAAAAATCATCCTCTAGTGAAAACCACTTTGGTGGCACTTTGGGCAAGTACCTTGGTGAAAAACTAGAAAACAGACGCTTTATGTAAATAAGCACCTTCCATCCACCAGGATCTTCGTAACTTGTTCTGCATCATCCATCATTTTCATTTTCATCATCCATTTCATTCCATATCTCCATCCTCCACTCATCTGCATTTGCATCATAGCTTGGTCATGTGTTCGTTTCATGATCCCTCCTAGTACTACTCGACCCATTCTCAAGGTTAGTTTTTCTTGTCTTTATTAGAGTAGTCTATTGCATCGTGCTGGGGGAATGTTCTCATCGGATTGGATTCATGTATATTCTTGAAGTCCTAAAAAATCCAAAAAACATCAAAAAATCAAAAAAATCCAAAAACACCAAAAAATAAAAAAATCCAAAAACATTAGAAAATTAGAAAATCCAAAAACATTCAAAACATATCAAAATCCAAAACAAGTCAAAAGTTAGTCAAAAATTCAAAAACAAAGTCGTCTTGTCGAACTATAGGTCTCTGAGCCTTGAACATAGGCAAGGTTGATCTTTGATCATCCCCCGAGACACTTAGGCCAGTCCTTTAGGAGTCCATAATAAACTGCCAATCCATCTGTTTATGTCTCATCAATAATCAAGTCTATGTCAGTCTAACTACGTGGTCTCTGTGTGTATAACGTAGGCAAGGCTAATATGTTGATCAATTTCCAAGGCCCCTATGATAGGTCTTTAGGTTAGTCTCTTGGTCAAAATCTCAGAAAACCCCAAAACATTTGAAAATTCGAAAAGCAAAACATTTGTAAAATTTTGAAAATACAAAAAAACAGCCTCATAACATTTCAAAAAACTCCAAAAACATCCAAATATTCGAAAAAAATCCATCCACCCTCATCTCGCTTTCACCTGCAATAAAAAAATCACTCATAATAAACAATCGTCACCCTCAACCTTTGGCGAGACAATTGGAAACAAATCTGGCAGTTCAAAAGTGAAAACTTAAACATCAAAATCTAAGGTCTAGGTCAGTATGTAAACAAGTTGGTCAACTCTTTGTGTCAATAGCCTATCATCCAATCAGTCCCATATCAATCATCTGATATTGTCATGTCCTAGGATGCATCCTTCCTACAATGGACATCAACATCAAGTATCACCGTAGTTTAGTCTTGGCTAGCAGTATTGAAGAACATTAGCTTGTTTGTTTGCTTTATCTTTGTCTTTTGGCTTATATTTTTGCACCCATTTCGATGACCTCTCGATGATGTCCCAAATGAAGGGATTTAGAGAGAAAAGAGTGGGGAAACTATCATTATCTTTTTATCTGCTATGCTTGTTGGATATTCTTGTAATATAACTTGGTCATGCGTGCTTTACTTGGTTTGTAGGGAGGGTGTTTTAGGTTTCTTGTTGATTGGCCCAAGATGTCTGAAGTATTCGAACTTCATTTTGAATAAGGTTTTGTATGTTAGGTGTGAACAAGAGTACTCCTATCTGATTGTCAAGTCAAATTCCATCACACGAGGTTTAATGCCATCCTGGTTCTTTATACCTTGATGTATTGTGCCTATGTGTGTTATCAAACATAAGATAATTGGCCCTTTTAAAATCCCAACTCCTTAGTAGGAAAATCCTTATCATCAACATCATTATCATCATCTCGTGTCTTGTTGGAGTCCTCTTCTTTCTTCCATCTCCTTTTTCCATGCTAACATGGTAGCATGATAGTTAATCAAAAATCATCATCGTATATGCATCCATTTTGCATCCACAAACCGTCAGCATATTGCATACTGCATATCATATCATATCACATGCATTGCATTTCCATCATTTGCATAATATAGATTGGTTATTCTAAACATTTCATCAGTTACACATTTGTATTCATCATATCATATCATAAACATCATCATAATATCCATAAAACATATATAAGCATCATTCATTTGCATAAATACATCACCATATAATGCATAAGAAAAGATAATGAAAAGAGAAAAAGGATTGCAATTCATCATCATCCATTAGGGGCATAATATAGATCTGTTAGTCGCATAATCATTGCATTTTGCATCATCATATCATAACATAAAAGATATCGAAAAAGAAAGTATCTCATCACATAGCATTATCATCACATAAATATCATAACATCATATAGAATCATTGCATGGCATATAGAAATTAAAACCATCCATAAATGCATAAATAGAATAGGACATATCACATCATACATAGGATCAAGATCATCTCATCTCATATATCATCATCAAATATACACTGTCATGGTACAAAATCATATCAAAATATGTGTATGTCAATGGAGTACAATGGCCCATGAGGCTATTAAAAATGAGCCCATGGGGCACAAAAAAATCCTGTGTCTGATAAATTTTTTTGGCTAACCGTGCTGGCTGCCCTCACCCTCGCTAGGATGTCTCTCTTTGTGATCCTCAGGGGGTCTGTAGCCTGTCTGCTGAGAGAAGTTTGCAACTCGGGATGCTCGAGACACAACCTAATAATAATGGACCCTGTAGTAGTGAGTCTTTCTGATGGCCTCTTTGTATGCGCGTAATTGAACAAAACTCTAGGGGGAGGAGGCGAACATGCTCTCCAGTTGCTGACGATGACTTGTCTCTTGGGCAACTCTAATCTCTGTAGCCTACCTCTCCTAGGTAGCCCAGTCCCTCTCCTATCTCAGCTAGTCCTGCTCTGTCGTTAAGGAAGCCACCTATCCCTTAAGCCTACCACCTGACCCTGTAGCTGCAATACCTGAGAATCTCTATGATTGGGTGGTGGTGGAGGTCCCTGATCTTGTGGTGGTTGGCCATCATGTCCGTTGAGCCCGTCCTACCCATCCTGTCCATCCTATATCCCTTGGTCCTAATCCTATCTTGGGACATCTTGATGGGGTTGATCCTTCTGTGGACCCTGCCCTGATTTGGCTAGTGGGGTGGCCCATCTCCTTGGTCCCTGTCTTTGTCTTCGTCCCCTCGGCCTCATCTTTCTCCTTTGCCTTTGGCCATGTGCTGTGTAGATGGTGTGGATGGTACTGTCAATCGAAGAGGTGGCTAGAACCAGTCTCTATATGTCTGTGTGGTCCCTACATCGACCTTTCTCTAATCGTATGGCCATGGCTTGGCCACCAGTTGCATGAAACCTTGTACTGCCTCAGTTATAGGAATATATCGGCCCCATGAGGTCTGACTCATCATACGTGCAAATATTGCAACATACCAGTCATCTGGCCTATCCTGGGGCTCCCCAAACTGTCTTTGTACTCTGCTTGGTAGGTACATCACAAACATAGTGTGCTCCCTGCCTTGCATTAGTCTTTCTTGCCGAGCGAAAAAGAGTTGCTACACATCATTGAACCATGCAGGCCATCCAAGGTATGGCTGCCATTTGAAGACTCACATGTCATCAAGTACTCTCCTCTAGTGGGGAATCTTGTGTTGTCCTGTATGTGTAAAGGAAACACCTCCTATGTATCGCCAAACAAATAGATCATCTGGCTCCATAGTAACTAGAATAACTCTTGGAAAAAGCACAACAATGTGCTCCCATGCCTAGATGTGTAGGAGTGTGACCCCAGCCCCAATGGATTTACCATCAAGGTATGCAAACTCATGAAGATCTTTGTACAAGGAGGCCAATAGTACTACCCCCCACACAAAGCATGTCTATCACCGGACCATCTACTCCCAAGAAAGACCCCATCCAGGACTAAAATATCGACCTCGCTGATCTGGTGCAACAAAACCTAATATGATAGCTACAATCACCAAGCGAAAGTGTGACATGATAGGCCTATGACACTCTAGCTCGATCTGGCCCTCGCAAAAGACAATCTCATCGAGGCCCATCACGTCATAGCATGCGTCCCTCCTGGCATCCACATCGTATATCACACACTATCCGTGGATGGGAAATTTAAGTATCCACCACAGGTCCTCTAGTGTGAATGTGGCCTCGCCTGTCGGAAGGTGGAAGGATGATGTCTCACTGTGTCATGGCTCTACAAGTGTTGTCATCATCCCCAAGTGTGTGCTCATGGGCGATGCATTGGAAATATACCAGAGTCTGATCACCCCTAGGTGCTCCTACTGTCGCTCGGGCATATCATCCAAAGTGTCGAAAAGATCTTGGGACCTGTGCTCATGTGAGTAAAGTATCGTCACCTTCTCCTTCATCAGGAAAATCGTCAAAATTCATAAAAAATCATGATCCTGGTTTTGTCTTGGCATACCCCAAACAACCTGCGCATTTTTGTTTGTGGATGCGACATAGTTTGCAAACTCCAAACTGCACTGTTAGGAGCCCTAAACTCTCAAACTCTGCCACCGTGTCGCAGTTTAAGGAAGTGGCTCAGTTTAGCAAGAAAAAATAATTGCAAAAAGGCCTGCCGCGGTGCACTTCACATGTGCAGTTCAGTTTGGAATTTGAACCCTAATTCCAAGTTATGTTGTGGCATTGCTATTCATGAATGCGGCGTAGTTTGAGGCTGTGTGACATCGAAAGAAAGTTTTGAGTGGCGCTATATTGGACCGTTGCTAAGTGACCTAACTTCTAAGCTATTAAATGAGCATGAAAATCAAAATACAAGGTCAAGTCAAGTTGACTTAGTGGTGGTCTAGTGCCAAGAAGCCTCTGGTGTGTGTTTACTTGATCTGAAATATGTCGAGGAAGCTATCATTGTGCCATCTCGCGAAGGGGTCAGAGCTCAAAAGTGCAATAATCTCCAAAGGTTGAATGTGCAAATGAATTGGAAGTGGCCCCTCGAGGCCTATTTATGCCTGAAATTTAGGGTTTTTTTTTACCCCATTTAGCTGTCCAGCCAAGGTTTTGGTCTCTTGATCCCATTCTCGCCCAACCAAGGGCCGTTTTGCACATTTTTTCGTGTTTTATCTCATTTTTTGGCATCTTGGAGCCTTTTCGGACCTGTCAGGCGCCTTGTCCTCTTTTTTCGTGAGATCACCCAAAAAGTTGAAATTTTCGTCTGATCTCTCGAGGGGGCAATATAGCAACATGTTTTGTTCGCCAGGGTAGCAGTGGGGAAATTTTGAAAATCAAATTTTTATTGGCTTTTGATCGAGACATGTTTATTCTTTGAACCAATGCAACAAGTGCATCGCTTCAAAGAGGGGCAAAATGTAGACACGTAAAATGTATTGATTGACATTACACACCTGATCCTGATTTAACTAACATCATTTAAACCTAAATCACCTCCTTAAGCTTGTCATCACTCTTCATCTCTTAATTAAATAAATCATTATTTATCTGATTAAATCATTCTCTTTTGTTAATTAAATTAATCAATTTGATTTAATTAACCTTAGGTCTCTATTTAATTAAATAATTCATTTTATTTGATTAAATCTCTAAGTTCATCTTATTAAATTAAATAAATTAAATATTTATCTAATTTAATCTAACAATCATCCCCTTTAGTTTAATAAATCAAAATATTTATTTAACTAAGTCTAAATCATTTTTCTCTCAAGTTTGATTTATTTAAATCCTAAAATTTAAGTCAAAATTGTCAAATCACCTAACCTCCTCTTATTTAATCAAATCCTAATTAAATCTAATATTAATCCATGTCCCATCCTCTAGCTTTTGCCACTTGCACATGAAAATACGTTTAATTAATTTATTAAATCCCTATTTTCTCTCAACTTGGCATCTTTAGGGGAATATTCCTCCAAATTTGAAAATCCCTCCAAGTGGATTTGTCCTTCCAATAAGGCATTTATTTCACCATGTAAGTCCTTTTTCCTCGAGTGAAGTGGCCATAACTCCATTTGACTCTCCCCCCACCTTGTCATTTCACTATTTTCAAATTCCATCTAATTGCATTTATGGGCACATTCATCAAAATGTGCACATCCTTTGCCCATTCACATCTTGACAAGTGGCACTTCCTCATTGGAAGTTGAATGATCCCACATTGCTTCATTTTGATTATTCCTCCATCTTGTCTTTCTTTAAATAAGAGGCTTCTCTTCTCATTTTGATCATCCACAATTTGAACAAGTTTACTATACTCAATTTCATCCTCAGGCATCACCATTTTCATCAATTTTATCAAAGTCTTAGCTAGGTTATGCAGGTTTTTCATTATGGAGCTCAATTGAATCTTCAACAAAGTGGATCACTCATCAACATTGCATCATAGGAGTTGAGAAATGGCCAATTTTTACATCAAATTGGCACCAATTCCCCCATGGGATCAAGAGTTTGCTTTACATTGAATAGGATTTGATAGCTTTTGTTTATGTTTGCTTATGTTCTTCATCTCATTTCTTATTCTTTGCAATTTAAATGGATTTCATGGGGAATCTTGATACTAACTTGAATTTGATCTAATAGTGTGTTTATTTTTTGTGTTTGTGCAGGTCTAGGATTGGGGTTTTACATATTGAATATCTCATCTTTGCAAGTTTTGTTAGAAAATAGAACAATGAAAATTCCTTTACCTTGATCTATATAGAACACTTTCATAGCTCCTTCCCATTCATCAAATATTAAATCCTTTAATTTTTCTAAATCCAAGGTAAGGTTCCAAAACTTACATATTAGGGATTTTTCTCTCAGATCTTTAAAACTTGCAGCTTCAACAAATTCTCTAGAAATGTGACCTTGAAGATTCCCTACTGCCGCAGAGGTATATCCTTATCCACCTTCTTGGAGACATTAGCCCCTACTTTAGGCATTACAATGTGGTTTTCTTGGCTCTCTTTTTTCACTTCTTTCCTCCTCCATTCTTTTCTTTATGGGTTCTTGCTTGTTTTCGTTTTGAACCTTGATCCTTTTCTTCTATTTTGCCTGCCTTGAAATTTCAACTGTTGGCTCTGTGTAGATGTTACCTTCTGATTAGATTGGAGCACGTGCTGACCACCCATGTTCTTTTCATTTTCACTATGATGGTTGAAACTCCAACTCTCTAGATGTTGATGATTTTGATGTTGCAAACTCTTTTCTTCTCCCTTAATTCCTCTTACCTATCTAGATGAGGCATTTGCCTTCGAATGCTCTGCATGTGAACAATTTGATATGAAGAAATCTTCATTTTGTTTCCTTTGAGAAGATGATGTCTTTTAATTGTGATAACACACGCGTTGAACACCCATGTTCATTTTATTTTTATGCCTTTGTGGGTGTTGATTTTTTTGATGAAAATCCTTTTCTTCACTAATAACTCCTCTTGCATGTCTAGAAGGGATATTTTCTTTTGACTGTCCAAAAATCCTATTAGATGAAGGTTTTTGTTGGCGTTTTGTTGACCCTAAATCCTTTTCACAATCTGCATCTATAGAAGCGATCAAAATATCTTCTTTCTCTAGAAGTACTTCCTCTTCACATATATCCAAGATCGACTACTTGTGTTTATCCAAATGCTTGTGTAGCCCAAATGGTTTCCAATTAGGCCTCACAAATCTATTCCTAATCGGTTGTGTTTTTGGTCCTGCATAAAGCTGTCCTACATTTCTCATGGGCCCCTGGTTGTGGTGAGGCCTTCTATCAGGAATTTGATGCTTACGAGGGCCATGAAATCTATCATTTTCTGCAAAATGACCATTGTTCAACCATGTTTTTCTTGACCGTTTTTCAGCCATTTTTCATCTATGGTTTTCATTTTTGATAATTACATTGATGCTTATTATAGATATTTAGCTTAAAGTGGCAGAAATAAAATACAAAACTAGAAACTAGTGGTCAAACTGGACAACTGTTGTTTATTTTTCATCTAAAACCATTAGTTAACCATTTTTTTCTCAACATCCAAGAAGTAGCGAATATCCATAGTAGTTTGTAACACATTAACCAAAACCCAACTAGTCCCCAAAGCCCTGCATTCTGGGTACATCGGTCACATAATCCTCCAAAATTAAATTTGGAATAAGGGTTATACAAAACAACAATACTATTTTAACATTTCTATAGTTTTCAAATTCTATACAGAAAAAAGCATAATTTTTTTTTGGCATTTTATAAAGATATATGGCACCAGTACTTTAGCCCTACTACTCTACTAATAGCTTGGATAGTTTTTGAATAGAGTATATGAGCACTCAAAGTGAATTCAATCCTGAATTGGAACTTGCATACAATAAGACTAGGGGAAACGTACCAATAGCCGTCAGGGCTAACTTCGCACATTCGTGCAGAGTGCAAAATAGGTCTGATTTCAATTTTTTTTTTTAGGCTTCTTCGTAAGCGAGTTAGGACCTTAAAAGGAAAAAATTGGCTTCTGGGTATTTAAAACGTGCCTTGTGGAACCTGTAAAGTGAAAGGTGCTCAAAAAGGGTGTTTTTAAACCTCCGTTCCCTACATCTTTACCACTTCACCAGTACCTGTTCATTTAGACAACAAAAAAAAAACCACAAAAATTTAAGGTGTTTTCAATAGTTAAAAAGGTATTTTCAATAGTTTTCAATGTGTTTTATTTTTTCTAGTCAACTACACATTCAATAGTGAACATATATTGGTGTAATTTGTAAATTTTTATTGGCATAATTAAAACAATGTAATGACTAAAATGTAAACGGTTATTGGGGGGTCAGGTGAACAAGGAGTAAACAACAATTGGATCATGAACGGAAATTGGGGGTTTTCTCCTACTCCATTTGGTAGATTATAGAATATCTCAACTGTACAAATCTGCTCCAACCAATGTTGCTCCCATTTTATTCCCTTTTTATTCGAGGGGTAAACACTTTTTGATCCAGAGTTATGAACCGATGAGGTCACAAACATGGGACCTCAAATGAGGTTTGAACCTTGGTGACAAGAACAAAAATGCCACCTTTAAACCTGTTAGCTCTCAAAAATGTAGGCGAAATGCCTCAAGAGGTTGCCAATCTCTTGGTACGTTTCAAGGTAACAGACAAGCTCAAATGGTTTAGACCTTCTACTCTTTAGGTGCTGCTAGACCTAGGCGGGTGTACCTATATGAGTGAGGCAGACTTGACTTGTGCTTATCTATTTTGAAATGTTTTTCCCACAAAGGCAGATGGGAGTGGACAAATGAAACTTGATTTGGTATCAATTGTATAGCAATATTAAAACTAAAACCTAATATGTTCAGTTAACAGATGTAAAAAATGAATGACACTAAAAGATGAAAGTGTAGAGACTAGTGCCTTATGGGTATGCAGAGTCAAATGAAATCTAAATGAGTAACTTCTTTCTGGAAAACATTCAAATTGTTTGGCATATATTTTAGTCTATAACTTGTATAAACATGCAAGATTATGACTACCAAGTTCTTCTTAATGATCCAGATGAACTTCCCTGATTACTATGATCAATTAAAAGGATTTAATATTTTCTTGAAAGAACTAATTAATCAACCACACAGATACAACAAATTTGCACTAATAAGCTGAATATAAACTTGTTATATCAATTTAAATAACTAGAAAGCACAACCTTGGAGACAACTTTAGCAATAATTTTAATGAACACAACAAACAATTGACACCAGAAATATGCCACCACATTAAATGATTTTCATTGATATCTCCATAATCTTAAACATGCATCATAGTCTCATATCTGTGAAACACTATATTCTACTGTATCATTTTCCTATTTTATCTTTTCTTCTATCCCGCTCTGTTTCGCTACCAAAACAGATATTTATACATCAAATACTCGAAAGGATGCATCCTTTCAGAAATGTCATATGTTTACATAACAAACAAATTAAAAGACAATTAGGCTCTGTTAAGCCATAAATGAACTTTAGATAAGTGATCCAAATAATCCCGGTGCTCGTGTGTATCTGCATCTCCTATTGCGTTCCGGATTGTAATCTCCATTCTTATCATCTTCTCGTTCTGCTTGCATGCCTCATCCAATGTTTTGTCTTCTGCGGTAGCTGTTCTCAGAATTTCTTGAAATATTGATTCGCATTCATTTTTCCATCTTGCTGTTTCTTTTAACTCTCCTTTCTCGTCAAAGAATGTTGTCAATTCCTTCACGGTGGAATTTACCAATCCCTGCGCATCTTCTTGCAATTCTTCAGAGAAGTCTCGGTGCTTGTTCACAAAATGATTTGCAGCTTCAATTGCTACACTGTTAGAAGCATCCCTCTGGTTTACTTCTTGGGACTTCTCCAGAATCCTTCCACTCATCCTTTCATGTTCTTTTAATGCGAAAAAGTTGTCTGAATGTTTTCCCCATAGCTTATTTAACCATGTTGTTAGGCTAGCCTTTCTCTTCTTAATCATTGCTGCAATGGCATCATATTTCCCTTGGGAATAAGCACTTGATCCTTCCCAATGATCTTTTGACTGTGAAATTTTGCCATGGGTAAGCAGCTTGGTTGGTTTCATTGTAACACCTAACAAATCTTTTAAGTGGTCATTTTCCCTCAACATCCTTTCATTATTTTCTTTGTACATTTCTCTTTCCTTTATTAGCATTTGAATTTGTGCTTTGTTTAGTTTTGCAACGTTAATTCCAATTTCTGTTGTCGCCACATGATCAACTTCTCCAATTTTTAGAGTCATCACATGCCCAAAAGCCTTCTTAGTATCAATGACCACTGATTTTCTATGAGGAGGATACAAGGCCAAAATCATCAATGACCCCTCATCTGGATTATATTTTGATCCCACATATACCTCTGTCACCTTTTTTGGGCTGAGCTTATGTGTAGCACTACTATCTTTCAAGAAACTATCAAAAACTAGTGCAGAATTGAGATCTAAGCTAGGGAAAATCATCACACCGACTGTTTCTAGCATTTTCCTCCCCTTTTCAGGGGTCATATCTGCCATTTCCTTATCCACATATATCTTCAAATCATTCAACAATTGCTCCTCATTACCTGAAGTGATATTATCAACCCTCTCCCTTATTTCTTTTCCCTTTAGCTTGTACAAGAATGCCTTAAATTATGGAGAGTTTATGAATTCATCATCTGAAACAAAAGATCTGTATTCTACATTCCTTGCATCTACCTCCACATTTTCTTCAGTACTCAATTCTCTAGCAGGGCAGGTATATTGTTGAGTTCTCAATCTGGTCATTTTACTTGGTTGGTTTTTTGGCACATTATCTTCAGGTGTCTCCTCCCCAGAAGATGACAACTTTGTATCTTGCAATATTTGATTGTATCTTTCAACCACCATTTCTACTTCTTCCTCTTCCAAATTCTGGATCATTTCATCAAAGTGATAGGGCACATGTTGATACCCTCCAAAGTTTATCCTTAGTTTAGCAAAATTAATATACCCTTCTGGGTCAAAATTCTTTCTAGGTGGTCCTCTTTTCATGTTGTACTGCAGTAGTTTGTTAAGGATCAAATTGTATCCTTCTTTGGCCAACATAGTAAAATCACCAAAGGAGCTAAAATTCATAACACTGGAATAATCCATCTGTCTGACAATTTCCAAATATGCAATTTTGTTTGGGACTGTTCTTGGAAGAATGAATGGGGCATCTTCAAATCCATAAACTCTAATCATAGTGGCTCCCTCCAGGCAATACCAATCTCCCCAATTATGACTAATCGACCCATTGAAATCCTTTGGCCAAAGAAACCTCTTTATCTCTTCAAATAAAGAATAATTACATGGATGATTGTACAATTTGTACAATGTCTTCACAAAATATTCTTCAAAATGAACAAAACTATAGTTGGAAAATCTACTATCCTAAATAGTAGTCCATAATTGAATAGGAAATGCTGCACCTTCCTTATCAATTTGAGAAATTCTCATCTCCTAGGGCCACAATCCCAACTCTTGTCTGAAATATAACACTATATGCATCAACAGTGAATAATGCCTAAGATAAAAGATAGAGGCTCCACCCTTGATTGCCATCAATCCAGAATCAAGCCCCTTAAAAATGTATGAGGCATAGTCAAAGGTCCTAGAGTTGTGGTATTGGATATCCGCAGAAATTATCATGCGCACAACTAACATGTACTCAGGGACATCCATTCCCAATACCTGGCCCACTGAGAAATACGTAGATTTCATATAAGGTTCAAATAAATCAACATGAAAAGGAGGTCTATCACTATCCTGTAGAGGAATTGGTTTTCCACCTTGTCTAATCCTGTGAATTGGCAACCTCCAAGCCTTATAGATTGTATCCATTCTTCCGAACTCCATTTCCAATTCTTCACATATGATTTTTTCATTGCAAACCCCTTCCAAATTGAAAACCTCCCCTATTGCCTCTTCTAACAAATATATTTGTGGCTTCCCAGATGGGTCACATATAGCCTTGAGTTTTGAGTTATAGTGGAAAACCAACAATTTCACCAATTCAGCATTAACGAATACATTAGGGCATACCAGCTTTCCTAAGTTAAGCTTCCATGGGTTTCATACTGGTTCAAAACGATTTCTCCTATGATAGTGAAAGTTAAATAACTCATACCCCCTTATTGCAGTCCAAACATCTCCTATGAATTTGCATTTATCATCCGGTTTATCTACTTCTGCCCTAAGTTGTGCAGATCTTCTAGCTTTAGGTCTTGATTTAATCTTCAATCATTTCCCTCATGTTTTATCTCAGTTTTCTGTTTCTTTCCTTTTGGTTGACTGCTTTCACCATGCTTTCTACCTTTTTATTTTCCTACGCTAGGAGATTCCATTTCCTCAAAATTACAGTAGTTAAAACTAGAGGAACTAAGGCGCAAGAACTTACTGTATTCGCTTGAAGCCTTCAGACTGAAAGAATTCCCTGGTTCCTCGTTCACCTTTCCAACTCTTCCGCTATCAATTCCACACTAATGTTTTCAATTGAATTCTCCTTATCATGCTCTGTCACGCCATTAATGTGTTAGCTGAAACACAAGTGTAGTAAGTCCTTTGTTCGAAGCTCTTACTGTCACATCATATAGTACTATCGATGAGACATTTTAAAATCTTTGGCAATAACCTTTAGCAATGTTCATTAAATTATTCGTCAAAACATCCTGTAGTCTTCCCAAATCCTCGAGGTCTCACCGACTATTAAAAATTGTACATCGCTATAATGTCCCACCATCTCATCGACATTTGGAGTCTCACCAACAAATATCCTTTCATCTTATGTGTTTCGTTGTGACTTTTGGAGTCAAGGAGATGTTTCATAGATTGCTTTGTGTCTCACTGAGATATGTCCTTTGGTATGTTTTCCGGCCGATGAGACATATTTACTTTCTCATCAATGAAACCACATTTGATGAGACATATGGGTCGGCAAGAATACATAACTTCATCCCGATAATCATTTATAGAATCCCCTTGTGCTTTGTCGGTAAGACCTGATGCATTTGATAAGACTTCATTCCGATGACTTTTAGTCTGGCCAATATGATTCCTTGTGCATTGGTCGGTAAGACATGCATGAATTCGTTATGACTTATTCTGACGATAGCTTTCTTTCCGATATGATCTTTCTTTCGCTGAGACAATAAATTGCATCTTGCTGATATGTGTTTATAGATGAAATATTCGGTATGACATTCCTACACTCTTGCCGATAGACTACAAAAGATACACATTAGTAAGGATGCTTTATGGATCGGGGAGACCCTCACCATCTCTTGCCGATATGAATTATACTGTAAAATATTCAGGACTAGATGGTTTCTACGGGACCACATGACAAAATATGGGAAAAATGTTATGAAGAGAGGATTTTGTGCTTATGGTAAGGACTCATTTGGAAACTCATGGCTATAAACAACTTGTAAAAAATTTCAGAATTTTACAGTTCTAACAAAACCATCACATCATGCCAATATTGGCATGTTGCTTCCACTTTCAATCCCATATTTTGGTTTTGATTTAGGTTTAGTTAGAATATTAAGGTTTATCTTAGTTAAGTGAGTTTAGTAACTTGTTAATTTTTTTATTTAATAATTAGTTATATTTTTAAAAATTGATAGTTTAGAGAAGTTGTAGTTTAGAGGTTTTAGAAAAATCATATTGTAATGCATTCTTTGAATCAACTCAACGATATTATTATCATTTTGTGTTTATTACTATGCAAATGTAATTCTCTTGATTTTTTCAAAATAATCTCGTAATATAATTGTTTATGTGAAATGTTATTAAAAGAATGAGAGCTATGAGAATTGTGAGGACAATTCAATTGGCACAAAGAAGAAAATTATTCACAAAGATTAATCACAAAAGATAAAATTATTTATGTGGTGTTGTATGAATAAAATAAATTGCTTATAAACTTGGTATTCAATAAACTATGCAATAGAAACATGGAAGAATTATTTATGTGTTGTATGAATAAAAGAGATTGCATCCATATTTGAGATTCAACAAATGAGCTTTAGTGGAGACATGGAAGGCATAAAGAGATAATGTTTTTTTGCAGTAGATCAATACAACATAATAACTTGCAATTCAAATAAGAATTTTTTTAACTAATTTTTAAGTGACTATGATAAATGATAAGTTCCCTCATTATCTTAAGCTGAAATAAAATATGGAGAAAAAGTAATCAGGGGTATCTTGGTGTCCTTTCATGCTGCAGATTGGTCAGATGATTTTCTCATGCACCAACGTCCAATGCAATGCTTCATTTTTTTTAAGAATTCTAAAAAATGCATTTTGTTCTAGGGGAAAATGCTTAATAAGAAGAAGAGTTCATATATTTAGTTAATATTAATTTTTTTTTGGAGTTATAAGATTGGTATTTTTTTTGTTTTTTTTCAAAATGGAGATTTTATTAGATAAGTATTTTGGTTTCAATTTCCATACTTGAAAAGAAAAAAATCAAGTACTACTAATGAATAAAAACTAATGGGAAATAATGAATGAGATTGAAACACTACCTATAGATGCAAATAAATTATTGGAATGACATAAAAGAGATGATAAAGCCAAAGTTATTATTGGTCTTGCTCTTTATGCCATTGAATTAAATCATATAGATTTAAACAAATCATCATCTGAAATTTGAGATAATTTGAATAAAGTGTTTGGAGAAAATGTAGTTATTACAATTATTTTTTGTAAAAATTCAACTATTTAGATCCAAAATGGAAGATAGAATCACTATGTCAAATCACATAAGCAATTTGGGTCTCTCATCAAACAACTAGCATAAGTCAAGGATATAGTAGATGATGAAGATGCTAAGGCTATTGTGTTAAATAATTTGACTTCAAAATACAATAATGTTATTTTCACTATTTTCAAATATCTTATAAAACAATAGAAAATATGATTTCATCCCTTTTGGCAGAAGAAAAAAGAACAAATGAAGAAGATTTAGATGTTGATTGTCAAAGTGAGAATGTATTACACACTCAAGGCAATAATAGAAAATAAAATTAAACATTACGACTATAAGAAAATGGGTCACACATCTTGGACTTGTAGAACTTGAGCTAATGATGTTCTTAAGGGAAAACTCAAAGAAAAATCAAATGATATTATCTTAGCCTATGTTGAGGACTATGAGGACCCCCCAAATGTTTTTTGTTGAAGATTATTATTTTGAAGATACTAGGGACATATGCTTATTTTCAACCTTCACCATTAGAGACCTTAGAAATTTTTTAATCATCAAAAGATAAATTCTTGCTTAGAGATGATGCTTTATTTGAGAATAATATGTTATTTTTTCTTTCATTTTTTAATGTTGACAAGATTGAAGAATGCATATATTTTGAAGTTTTCCTTTTGAAGACAGGTAGGGATTTGGTGAGCTCAATATGGATTATTGCCTAAATAGTTTGGGAGTCTGTGGATCTGGGAAATTATACCCTTTTGAGGGTCATGAACAACTTGATGGAGCAATAAATTATTGTCTAATAACTCAGTGAATTTGTGGTAAAGGATTTCAAGGGGATGGCAATCTAAGAACTCAAAAATTTAGATTGAGATATACACCTTTCCAAGACTTATGAGACAACTTGATGGAGTTACACTTGGTTCAAGATTTATTTTTTCAAATAATTTTTTTCTAAAGAATATGTATTTATTTGTTTTAATCAAAAAGTTCTATTTTTAGGAAAAAGGTGTCTCAACCTTTGATTTTTTTATAGATTTGATTTTTCTAAATATTAAAAGTTGCTGATTTTCTCACTTTGTCTTTGTGAGTTACAACTTGCAGTTTCTATTCGAATGAGGAGTCAATTTGGAAAGTTGTTTTTTACAAGTGGAGTTGTGCATAAAATATTTTTCTATTTCCATGTTGAGTTTAAATGGAATGTGAGTTTTCGAAGAGAAGTTATTTTGGCAAGTGAAGATTTTGCAGATTGGCATGTGGTGACAATTGGAAACTTACCATTGTGTGTCTATAGTGTTTTTGGTGCTTTCTATGTTGCATCTTCAACCTTTGGAAATTATTTTAGAAATCTTTATTTTATGCATTGTAAGCTCTTATATATTGATCACTTGTATATTTTGGAGTAGTATGAAGGTGTGTTGAGATACCATTATGTTGTTGGATTTACTCCAAAATTGTAACATAGATAAACTCCTGTAGAAGCTTGCACTACAAGTGTATTGTAGCCATTGTTTACAGATAATACATTGTTCAAGGATTTTAGAGTGTGGGGTTTTTTTTTCCGAAAGGGTTTCCCCATGTATATTTGGAGTTATGTGTTTTTATTGTATCTTTGATGTTGTTTTAGATCTTTAGTTGTAATGTTCATATTCTTTATTGTAATTGAATAAGGGTTTGAAATTGTAGAAATTTGCACATTCTCTTCTTTGATAGATTAGTGTTGAAATCTTTTTTGCATACTTGGCTTCCTTTTAGTTGGTATCAGAGCTTGATCACCTATGTTCCTATTCTAGGTTAAAGGGTTTTTTGTATTGATCTTATTTGAGTGGGAGCCTGTTGCAGAAATTTTGTGTTGACCCTTTTGTAGGAAGGAGATGGAAAGAACATCAAGTAGAATTGAGATAGATATTTTAACAGAGGCAACTTTTTGAGCTATGAAAGCTCAAGATGGAAGACATGCTTGTAGACCGTGACTTGTGGACAGTTGTTTTTGGAACTATGCCAACGGGAATGAAAAAAGAAGATTGGGATTTGATGGATTGGAAGGCTAAGGGTTTGATAAGGGGTAGGTGCAAAAAGATGGGGGGCCAAATTATGGCCAAATTTTAAAAAGACTTCTGATAGGCTATAACTTGAGCGCGTTATAACGCTTGGTGTGATTGAGCCTAAGGCTCAGCCACATCAAGCCTATTCTACACTCGCATTATGAGTTATTAAAATTAAAAAAAAAACAAATCAAATTCATTTGTATGTTGAATTTTTTTTAGTTGCTCGCGGCCAAAATCCTTTCTCTTGTGTGCTTGCATTCTGGGAGGAGATAATATTGCATTTTTTTCATCAATTTGTTGCTATTCATTGCTAGGATGCCACTACGTCGACGGGGAGGTCGAATAGGTAAGGATTGTTTGTCTTTTGTTGTGAATTTGTTAGTTTTAGGTTGTTTTTTATATTCATTTGTTGAATTTTTAGGAATTGATAATGATCCTGGAAGCCCTCTTCAAAACCATCCTAAAAATCCTCGAAAACTAGAGCAACAACAACATAAAAAAAACCCTCAAGTTCAAAAAACCACAACAACAATCTCCTCCACCAATTCCTCAACATCCTCCTGACACTCAGCAAAATTTAATGGGGGTAATTGAAAACAATAAAAAAAAAATTGAGGAGTTAATCACGAGGTTGAACAATCTAGCAGGTTAAACCATGGAGAGAACACTTGCAAATTCACTTAAATATTTGTTAAAACATGTAGATACAATCAACAAACAATTAAGTGGTTGGAAAGATAGGAAGCAAGCGACTATGAATTTTTACCAAGATAAATTATCATATAAAGATGTAAAAGATCTAAAAATTATAAAATTAGATTTGTGCTCATTATTCACCGACCCACGCAAAAATGAAAATATTGGCCTCAATGTGAAGAGGTTTCCTATCCATTGGTGCCACCACCAAGGGATCAAGAACTTTTTTGGGATAGGTGGTACAATGTTTTTGATTACCCACCATGCAACAATTACGAAGTCCCACAATATTTCCTGAGGAAACTATACTATGAGTTCATCCTGAACAAAATCCTGAATTATTTTGATATGAGGGTCTTCCAAGGGAGAGGTGGGGGGTTGGCTCAAGATAGACCCGGTGCATGACATGATCCTGGGTGGAAAGTGAGACGAGCTCTCGCTAGGCTGGATCATGAGCACATTGTTATCCCTTCTATTGCAAAGGACAGTGCCAAGGTAGGCACTTTGCAGGCTATCACCTCTTTGACCTAGAGTGTCATCCAACATGCTAGTCCTATACTACAGTACCATCCAGTGGATTCTTCGAGTGGTAGGCTTCCACCCCATTTGTGTTAGGCTTGTGGGGTGACTTGTTCATATGACCCCATCGACACTCAGAAGGCTGCTATGTAGGATACACTTGTAGCTATGGAGATGGCGAGGGAAGTTGTCATTTTGAATTAGACTTATTGCATCAATACTCAGGTAAATGTTAGCATGTTCATTGAATTTAATTTATTAAATTTCAATTTTGAAATACAAGATTAACTAATTTAGTTTTATGATTTTAATAAAATTTCAGGGCCACAGTGTTGATATTGGATACAACGGCCCTACACCTGCTTATTACTCCACTACATCTACCATTGAGGTATGCAACTAGTAAACAATTATAAATTTATCATATGTTAATAGCATTATTATATGAATGGTATTCTAATATCTGATTTTGGATGTTGAATAGGCTAATATTGGAGGTTTCGTGGGAACACCTCCTAGTGCCAGTGGAGTTATTGCACATTTCACACAATTAATAGAATAAAGAGTTTAACTAAATTGTTGTACTTAATAGATTTGTCAAGCTTATATCATATCATTGATTACATTGCATTGCACATCTTTCAAAATCAAAGCATTACTTCACATTCCATAACTAATAACTAGATTTTGATAGATGATACAATTTCAAAGTTACAATATAGTGATTTAGAAAGTCAAATAAGCAATGATGCAATTAATTCACATATAGCATAAGTAATAACTAGGAGAAGTTGTCAATTGCATTTTATTTTCATGGCATTCCATGAGACCACTTTTTATTGAGGCATTTTTTGAAACAATTAACTGCATTGTCTATGCTATGGATGCTTGGAAGAAATATATGAAAGGCTAATAGTAAGCAATAGAATAGACAAGGAAATGAGTTTTTTGCAAAAAATCCTCTAAGAAATGTGGTCTCATGGTGATTTCCATCACCATGACACCCAATTTCTTTGAGCCATTTTTTTAAACAGCTCACTACCTTTTCTATGCTAAACATTTTTGATACATTTCTACCAAAGAATTTTATCAAACAATTCACTTCCTTGCTGCTATGGCTAAAGTCCTAAAAAAAGGTGCTTTCCAACAAACTATAGGTTCTTGGAAAAAAATCTATCAAAGAATAATAGTAAGCAATAGCATAGAAAAGGTAGTGAGTAGTTTGAAAAATAACTTGAAGAAATATGGTCTCATGGTGATGGAATGCCATTCCATCACCATGAGACCACATTTATTAGAGGCATTTTTTTAACAACTTTGCCTTTTCCATTGACACCACTTTGTGTACGGTCTTACAATAGCCACTAAACTTAACAAACTTGATAACATGACTAGGGTTTACAAGTGCACAAAGTAATCTCACAATAACAAATAATTCTAACGGTCATAAAACTAGCATCAAAATAGGTAGGCAGTGAGTATATTTAATAAATGCACGACCCAAGTCTACTTATGAAACATATTTAAACATTAATACTCCCTTTTAACATGATTTACTTGAAAGGCTTATCAACAAGACTTTCCCAATTTTCCCCAAAAGAAAACACGTACAAAAGAAAATCAAGAAAAGTAAATACTATTATTCAGATATGCTAAATCCATATGCATGAGTTTAAAACAACATAACAAATATCATCTTAACAAAAGATATAAGAATAATCAAAAATATGGTCTTGTTAGAAATGTGGTCTCATGGTGATGGAATGACATGACACATTTGTTTGTAATGGAATTCCATCACCATGAGACCCCATTTCTTTGAGGCATTTTTTTAAACAATTCATTGCCTTCTCTATGCTACCATGGTTATCATACATGTCTACCAAAGTATTTTATCAAGCAGTTCACCGCCTTGCTGCTATGGATAAAATCCTAAAAATAAGTCCTTTCGAACAAGCTATGGATAGGGAAAATAGTACGCATGATAGTAAAAAATATATAGTTTAATAAGTACTCAAAATTTTGTTCATTATCTCATACATTATAAGCCATGACGTGCATCACCATTGTAGTTTTCATGATTGAATAATTTGTTGTTTTATTTTTAGATGTTGGAAGTGGATACACCTCCAAATGTTCATAGGGCAATGGAACTTGGTGTTTCGTCTGCTATAGAGTCTTCAATTCCCCTCATGGAGGTATGAGGTAGATTACTAAATTTCAATTTACATTTTTTGTTATAGTTGTTAATTAGTGAAAAAGAAAACCATTATTGATTTATAGTTTAATTTATCTTTGGATGGTTTCTACAGGGATTCAACATGCCTCAACATGGGAATTTGCATATTTCCCTTGAGGAGAGTGATCATCAGATGGCGGTAAGTGATTATTTTGTTAAATATATCAATTTTTATAATGTAATTTCTATATATTAATGTCGTTACTTGTTATTGTAATAGGTAAGGCTTGACCAAGAACTAAACCCTAGGAGGAGCACCAAGAGCACTCCTCAACCTCAAAATAAATGAGTGACAAACCTATTGCCATTTGATCAACAAGCAAAGGGAAAGAGTTTATTTCAAGAGCATGGAGAGCAATGACTTTTGATTCTAGAGCCCTTTGTTGAATGCCTATATGTCATTTTTTGTATATATTTTGTATTGCATATATTTGACATTGTATGCCTATATGACATTCTTGTAAGCCTATATGGCTATTTTTTATATATTTTATACTTATATCAACATATATTGATGTATGCCTACATGGCTATTTGATTAATACGATGATTTTTTATCGAAGGTGTCCATATTTGCATTATAAATCCACGGTTCAATAGATATGAGTTATGTGTATTCAAGTGTATACTTTACAATTTACATGTATACTTTGTGACTTATTTGTATTCCAATGTATACTTTGTGACTTATATGTTTTCATGTTATACCTTGTATTCATGCATATACTTTGTATTAATTTGCGTATACTATGTATTTGTGTGTATACTTCAAGATTTACGTGTATTTGAGTACTTGCACTTCCCTTATTCACATGCATGCTTGACTTATTCATGTGTATACTTATTAATTGGTTAGCCCTATGATTGATCATTGTTGTCCTTCATGGTTTGTCTTGAATATTTATTGCTTGATGCTAAACAACTTTATTAGTTGATGCTAAACAACTTCAATATTTTTAGGAATACTACTAGAGTTAAAAATTACAAAATTACACAAATTGAAAAGAAAAGATTAATTGTAAATTCAAAGAGTTCCATCAAATGCTTTATCTAAAAGAAAAAAACATGTTTTCAATTGGTATTCTATGAGATGTTTCATAAAAAGATTCCAGTATATTTAATCTTTTGATTGGAACAACTCAATTAAGCAAATGATACATAATCTTCACAACACTTGCAAAACATAATATTCATAGTAGATGATGAGTAGTTAACTTCTCAAAACATTATCATACAAACATTTATCTTGAATAGTCTTTAAACATTTTCACAAAATAATCCTCACAATACAGAATGAATTGTTATGTTCTTGATCCATCACCATATAAACACATCAAAAGATGTATATGTCAACTTTTTGCAATATTATTTCCCGTATAAGAAATGGACTTGGGTGAAAGCTTTATAATTTATAATAAAAGTAAGAAATGGACTTGGGTGAAAATTTTATTTATCACACCAAATAATAAATGTACGTGATAGCATCACTTCTTTCTCTTAGACTCCAATTTTCAAGCATAACAAATCATTCCAAATGAAAATGACAAAATGCTTCACAACCTAAGTTGTTAATTGAGGAAAAATAAAATGTTTCCAAGTTACACCATTGTACACATTTACAATTGGTTGTATATTATTGTAAGGGAAAGGATGATAATTGAAAAATTTCTTGCACTTGCTAGACTTGATGATGATCATATGCTTTTGGTGTGGAAAACTTAGACTTCTCAACTGTTGTGTGAATGTTTCTCTTTTTTATTGTTTTGCATGCCATCATAAGAGATTGAGTCAGTTGAACGTAGCTCAAAGTGATTCAAAAATTTTGGGTGGAAAAGAGGACCATGCCTAGCATAAATGCACCCATCCAAATGTTTTGGAATAATATGTTTGGTCACACGAGTTGTAGAATGAAAGTTGCACCACTTTGCAACTTTACATAGCTTGCATTTGACACTTTTTCCATCAAGTGAAAACTAGACACTACAAGAAAATGACTCCAAGATAACAAAAATTGAGAGAGATTATTGTAGAGGGGCCCAATTTGATCCCATAGACATAGATGAAGAGTTCATAAGCATCACGGTTTCAGAGTAGTAGCCCGTCAAAGATTGCTGCCCTTTTGCACTTTGGAGCCTTAAGGGATCAAGTCGGTTGAATGTAGCTTGGAGTGATTTGGTGTGTTTGGGTGTGAAAGAGGACCATGCATAGTTTAAATGTACCCATATGGATGCGTTGGAATAGTTCGTTTGGTCACACGAGTTGCAGAATGAAAGTTGCACTACTTTGCAACTTTACAATGCTTGCATTTGACACTTTTTCCATCAAGTGAAAACTGGACACCACAAAAAAATGACTCCAAGATAACAAAAAATGAGATAGGTTATTGTATAGGGGCCCAATACAATCCTGTGGGCTCATAAAAAGAGTTCGTAAGCATCATGATTTCTGAGTAGTAGCCCGTCAAAGATTGTTTCCCTTTTGCACTTTGGACCCTTAAGGGATGAGCCGGTTGGATGTAGCTCAAGGTGATTTGGAATGTTTGGGTGTGAAAGAGGACCATCATATAATAAACCTACCCATTCAGACACATTGGAACAATCCGTTTGCTCACATGAGTTGCAAAACAAAAGTTGCACCACTTTGCAACTTTACTCTACTTACATTTGACACTTTTTCCAACAAGTGAAAACTTGACGCCACGAGAAAACAACTCTGAGATAACAAAAACTGAGAAAGGTTATTGTAGAGGGGCCCAACGCAATCCCATAGGCTCAAATGGAGAGTTTGTAAGCATCACAATTTCTGAGTAGTAGCCTATCAAAGATTGTTTCTCTTTTGCACTTTGGATCCTTAAGGGATCGAGCCAGTTGAACGTAGCTCAGAGTAATTTGATGTGTTTGGGTGCGAAAGAGGCCCATTCCTAGAGTAAATGTTCCCATCCAGACGTAATGGAATAGTCTGTTTGGTCACACGAGTTGCAAAATAAAAGTTGCACCACTTTTCAACTTTACACTACTTGCATTTGACATTTTTTCTATCAAGTGAAAACTGGACACTAGGGGAAACTGACTCTGAGATAAAAAAAATTGAGATAGGTTATTGTCGAGGGGCCCAACCCAATAATATAGGGTTAGATGGAGAGTTTGTAAGCATCACAATTTTTGACTAGTAGCATGTCAAGGATTGTTGCCCTTTTGCACTTTAGACCCTTAAGAGATTGAGTTGGTTGAACGTAGCTAAAAATCATTTGACATGTTTTGGTATGAAAGAGAACCATGAATAGCATAAATGTACCCATCTAGATGCGTTGGAGAATCTGTTTGGTCACATGAGTTGCAGAATGAAAGTTGCACCACTTTACAACTTTACACTACTTGCATTTGACACTTTTTCCATTAAGTGAAAACTGGGCACTATGGGAAAATGACTTCGAGATAACAAAGACTGAGAGAGGTTATTGTAGAGGAGGCCAACATGATCCCGTAAGCTCAGATGGAGAGTTCATAAGCATAAAGCTTTCTAAGTAGTAGCCCGTCAAATATTGCTGCCCTTTTGCACTTTGAACCCTTAAGGGATCAAGCTAGTTGAATGTAGCTCAGAGTGATTCAATGTGTTTGGGTATGAAAGAAGACCATTTCTAGCATAAACGTACCCATACAAACACACTAAAATAGTATTTTTGGTCACACAAGTTGCAGAATGAAAGTTCCACAATTTTGTAACTTTACACTACTTGCAATTGACACTTTTCCATCAAGTGAATATTGGACACCACAAGAAAAAAAATCCAAGATAACAAAAACCGAGAGAGTTTATTGTAGAGGGGCCCAATGCGATCCAATAGGCTTGGACAAAGAGTTCGTAAGCATCATGGTTTCCGAGTAATATCCAGTCAAAGATTGCAACCATTTTGCACTTTGGACCCTTAAGGGATCAAGCTGGTTGAACGAAGTTCAGACTGATTTGGCTTGTTTGGGTGCAAAAGAAGACCATGCCTAGTGTAAACGTACCCATCTAGACATGTTGGAATAGTTTGTTTGATCACATAAGTTGCAAAACGAAAGTTGCACCACTTTGTAACTTTACACTGCTTGCAATTGACACTTTTTCTATCAAGTCAAAAATGGACACTACGGAAAAATGACTCCGAGATAAAAAAAAAATAGAGAGAGGTTCTTGTAGAGGTGACTTACGTGACCCTGATTCCTCAGACAAAATGCCTATAACTAACACGGTATCTGGGTAACAAGCCATCAAACATTTTTTCCCTTTTGCAATTTGGACTATTAAGGGATTATGTTGCATGAATTACAAATGTTTGAGGGCAGCAATAAATTTCAAAATTTGAGTAAATATCATTAAAAATGTTTATGTGAATAGATGGTATGATATATTGATATTGATATTGATATATAATCATTAGGTTGATTTGTTTAATAAATGAAGTTTTTATAATAAATTATTCAATTGGTGCTAGTTATAATAGGGAGAGAATAAAATAAGAAAAAAATTTGTTGGTAACCATCGATGGCTATTACACTCACTATATTAATAATATGATTTTTACAATAAAATGAGATTTATTTGGTAGTCCTAATTCTTTTGTTTGTGCAACAATTGTCTAATATGCTTCATACAACATTCTGAAATCCAAGTGCTTGTACTTGTAGGCACAATGCTTTCTCAAAACTATCAAGTGGTAATACAAAATCATGAGAAAAAAATCAAACTATATGAATTCCAACACCCAACTTAAATCAAGTATTGAATCAATGTGCCCCATTTTAATGCACAAAAACTCAACTTATAAGATTCTCTCATAATAACCAAAAATACGATTCAAGGATGCCTTAGGTACTCAATTCTCACAGATCTTTTACAATGTCACTCATACATTTGAGATTTTCTTATAATGTCTACATCATAGGTGCTCATGATGACGTTAACTTCAAATGAATAACTTGAAATTCCCTCGCTAAGCTTCACACACTCTTTTATAATGGCTTCAAATCAAAGTTGAGATTTGTCAAGATCATCAAAATAAGGATGTTGCATTGCTTTTTTGGTTGAGATTCTCTTGGATGACTCATAAATCAACATTTTCTGCAAGGAGACACCAATCAATTTTTAGTATTTTACTTACAAATAGGAAAAGTAAAAGAATAAAAAGAAAAAACATCCAAAATGTAAATAAAATTATAAGAGAGGGGGACTACTGCATGCAAGACCCTAGGTCACATAGGGTTAAGATGTGAAAGGCTTCCCTAACTTACCTCAACTAAGTGTAATGTTAGGAAATGTGAGGTGAGAGTAACGAGGACCGTGAGCCCTCTCAGTTGCTATGCAGACTATAAATACAGGAAGGGGCTAGGTGACCTAGTTTTTAGGTCTAACACTACACCTCAGGAAGCTCTCTATCTGAGGATGAAAGAGCAGTCTCTGGATGTCAGTGAGGTGCGCTGGCATCTGTATGACTAGACAATAGTGAAGACGAGGTCAAGCCGACAAAAACTAGCTAACAACCCAACTGACTAACTAAAGGGCCAAAATGACTTGATTAAGTAAATGAAATACTCTAATATTATAAAATAAATATGCAAGAGTAAAGAGAGCAAGGAGGATCTCACCAAGGAATTCATTTTCTAGTTGATCCTTTGAGAAGCATGTACTCCTACACACAAAACTAGAGGAGAATGTTGGGTGGTTGTATAGGGGTCTACCTCAGTCAGACCCCCGTTTAGGTGTTCCCACCTCCATGGACAACTAAGGAAACAAGATAAAGGAAACAATACAGTAAATAGCACAAAAGCACTACAAAATAGTATAGTTCTAACTCAACCAAATGATAGAGGAGAGGAGAAGGAAGCCTACCACCTCCACCAAGAGCACTCAAGGCTGCTTGGGGGAGAAAAAGAGAGGAACTCAAGCCTTTGTTGCAATGGCATGGTCCCATACTTGCTCTACCGACGTGATGGAGTGTTGCTTTGGCTACAATGGAATGCAATAATGTTGCTTGAAGCTTGAAGTGGATGCAAAATAGTGTGTTGAAGCTTGTGAATGAAGTGTCTAAGATGTGAAGAGGATGTGAAGAGATGAAAGGCTTGTTGAAGGGATGGATATGAAGAGAAGATGAAGAAAAAGAGCCATATTTGGGTCAGCCAGCTAAAGGGGGCATTACAACTTGACTCCCAATGAGAAGTGTAATGCCTTTGCAGGTTCAGCCACAAGAATCTACCAAGAATGTAAGTGTGTCGTGTAGAATTTTGTGCACCACGCGGGCATCCCCCACGGAAACACCTCCACCAATGCTCAAAACATGTGCCAAGTGGGATGCAAGTAGCGGGTTTAGGTGAAATTAAGCCTCTGAACTTGGTTTTCTAAGGTGGATAAAGGAAAAAATGGGATTTGCACATGGGGTGCAAATTCACTCTTATACATTTTTCCCCCACTTTAGTGAGGATGAATACTGATGAGTGCTCAGTAAAGTAGATCAAGAAAGAGTAAGGTTAGAAATGTATACCTGAATTATCAAGGAAGTAGACTGTGATCTGGCGAACCTGAAGGTGCAAGGAAAGCAAAGGACTTCATAGTTGCTTGGAACTATGATGTTAGAAAAAAAAAAGTGCCTTACAAGACCATGGACCTGCAAGGAGGCAACCCCCAAGATCTCTCGCATGAAGGAAGCCCCATGAAGTAAGTGCCTTAGAGGCTTGTAGACCTACAAGGAAGGTGTCCTCCAAGATCTCTCACATGAAGGAAACCAAGAAAGCACCTTATAGACCCACAGACCTGTAGGGAAGGTGTCCTACAAGATCTCTCACATGAAGGAAACTGAGAAAGCACCTTATAGACTCATAGACCTACAAGGAAGGTGTCTTCCAAGATCTCTTGCATGAAGGAAACCCAAAGGAAGTAGACTTTGCAGAGTCAAGAAGCGGCCAAGTAGGAAAATAAGCAGACAGTCACGCAGATCGTTGATGATTCATAAGTCTTTCAAAGGGGTCCACTTAAGGGACGCGTTGTTTGAAAGGTGAGGTCTAGTCAGGCTGCCCCCAAGCTAGACGTAAAAAGGGAATGGAATAGGTCTAGTCAGGCTACCCCTAGGTTAGATGTGAATGAATCCATTCGAGGTAGATACTTTCAAAGGAGGGTCCCTTGGGAACCCACCTTGAGGAAAGGGGGGTCCACTCAAGGGACACACAGTTTGAAAGATAATGTTCTTCTTAGAGCAATCCGTCATCAAGGAATTCTTTCCAAAGATGTTCACTTCATCAAGGAATTTGAAAGGAAGGATATTCCCCCATGCTAGGGGAAGATTTAAAGTTGTTCCTAGTTCGGAGGAAGGTCTTCAAGTCCTTTCTTTACAAACCCGTGATGAAGGAAACATGTTTCGTTAGGGTTCTAAGTTGAGAATGTGATTCTAAGGAAAATTTTGTGAAGATTTTTGAGAAAAGATTCATTGGAAATGAATGCATTTTCTAAAAATTGAAATGTGAAAGAAAGGCATAGTCACACATGAAAGGGACAACTCAAGCAAAGAAGAAAAAAAGGTAAAGGAAGAAAAAAGAGAGAAAACACAAAAAAAGGGCACATGGGGATCTATTTTAGTGGGGTTAGATATGTCTGAGCTCATTTAAATAATAGGTAACCGTGGTGCAAGGTGAAAGATCATCAATCCCCAACCAAATCAGGAAGAATATGCGAGAAGACAAAGTAAAATAAAAAATTGGGTCAACATGGAAGGGAAACCTAAATGCTCCCATCGCTTTGCATCATCCCTAATTTAGCAAAAATCAAGCACAAACATGGAAGAATGATGATACAAATAGAAGAAGGTTTACGACACAAAAACCACACCTATATTCAAGCACCAATGGGGGTGATGAGGGTCATCTAGGAACACATATCATG
Source organism: Sequoia sempervirens (assembly GCA_007258455.2). Taxonomy (NCBI): domain Eukaryota; kingdom Viridiplantae; phylum Streptophyta; class Pinopsida; order Cupressales; family Cupressaceae; genus Sequoia; species Sequoia sempervirens. The sequence continues at coordinate 71,076,465 of VDFB02270651.1, forward strand.
AGCACGGGAGAACACAAAACATGCACACACACACACAAGATCAAGAAAAAAGGGGCCTCCTCTTAACATTGATCGGCTAAGAGGTCGTATGCTTCCCAATCTAAATCCTCATAAGGGGAAGGAGGACGAGCATATAATGGTAGGATGTTAAGAGGAGGAGCATCCAACCCTCCCGCAACAAGGGCTAAGGAAGAGGGACCCTCGAGGTCCTCTCCACGCGAGCTCTTATGGAGTCAAGGTTAGGGATTTCAAGAAGATTGCTGAGAAGGCCAAGACCTCATCCATGGAATTAAACATGCACCCCACATGAGCACCATGTATAATTTCAATAGATAGGATAGGTTGTACCTAAAATTCATTGCTAAGCTCACCAAATGACTTGAGAGCATTGAGGAACCTAGGGGAAGCTGGGATTGGCTTTGTTATTAGGGAAAAACAAGTCAATGTGGGGCTGCTATGCAAAGAAGGAAGACTCCTCTTACATCCTTCATTGCCGGAGGGACCATCCTCCACCTCCTGTTTCGTAAAAGGAGATAAAATCCCCATGGACAAGGCCAAAGGCATAGAGGAAGAGGAGGAAAGAACCGCATCAGATACAACTGAAGTATTAATCATATCCATGAGCTTCGAGAAAGGTTGGATATCTGGAATGAACATCAAGAAAGGAAGCTCCACCAAAGGAGTGATGAACAATTATACCCATTTAGGGTTAGGCACATTCATACTCGCAATGAAAGCTAGGAGTATGGAGCCAGATTGAAGGGAAGTAGAAGGAAGGGAGGAAGAAGACACTAGAGGAGGACCTGAAGCAGGGGCGGTAATTTCTTCCTCATTCTTTTGTGAGGCGACCTGCTCAGCTAAGACAACTTTTCATCGGTGCTTGCGTTCGTTGGCAAGGTGGTTTCTACGACTCTTGGAGTTAAAGGCTGAAGGTTGGAAGGAATAGGAGGCTCTTGCTCAACAATAGGAATTTCTGCTATGGCTATTTCTAGCATAGGGATAGGTTCCTACATGGGAGTAGGAGGAATAGGCAAGGGAGTGACAGGAGGAGTCAAATCGAGAGCCTTGGAAATGAGCCTCTTTCCGCTCACTGCCTTAGGAGTAGGAGCAGTAGGCGGCCACAGGTTGAATTCTCTATGAGAAACTTTCTTTCTGTTGTATAAATAATACCATGGTCTGGGGTATTCATTAGGGAGGTCCACGATCCTAAGCTTGGGCCTATGCTCAGGAAGAATCATCAGACTTAGTGGGTAGCCACTAGATTGGCTCATCCAATACTCTTCTCAAGAAGGGGGAGAGGACGAGGCAGACCGAGAGGAGATATCCTTCTCCTTGCCTTTACAGGAAGGAGAGGGAGCTGGCGTGGACTTCTCCTTCCCTTTTGGGGAAGGAACAGTAGTCAATGTGGGTTTCTTCTTCTCTTCTCAGGAAGAGGAGGATACCGATTGTTCTATCACGGGAAGGGTAAGCTTTGGCTCCCTCTTGCCCCTAGTTTTATACTTCACATAATTCTTGTAAAGTAGGTCTATTCTCAAAGGAAGCAGACCGACCAGGGAGGGCCAAAAGTGATCCAACGAATATTGACCATGGGACACCAAGGTCTGGTGACCATATTAACATAGGCCTCAGGTTGGGTAAAAAAATCACTGGGATTAATAGTCATGTTAGCAAAGTGTGAAAGAAATGGATCATTGTATATTTGCAATTCACTATTAGCCTTTGCCACTTATTTGTTAGCATTCAATTTACTCCCATCGAGATGAATCGTACCTTCCTCAATGTGGTCTTGTATTTCATGATGTAGCTACATACATCATTCTATATAATGTCCATTGACATGATGGTATTGACAATAGGTGCTCCCATCATACCAATTAGGGTAGAGTTCTTTAATAGGATTAGGAGTCGGTAAAGTTACGATCCTATCCTTCAACAGTTTTTGTAAGATGGAAGTATAATATTTTGATAACTTTGTGAACTTCCGGTTGCATTTGAGGTCATTGTCATTATCAGCAACTACTACATTCACAATGGATTTACCTTCCCCAAAGATTGATACAATGGACTTCCCCTCAGAATGGGAGCATGAGTAGGATCCCCCAAACTGAGCAACCATCTGTTGGTATTCTTGTAAGGTTGCACACAAGTGTGGGAAAGAAGGGTATTTCATAAGGGAAAACTTCTCTTGCCAAGGCCTTTGTAAGTTCCCTATGAAAACCTTCTGCACATTAGAATTGGGTAGCTGATACAAGATCTATGAAAGGAGTGCTTGATAACACGCTATGAAATCAATGATCTTTTCATTATCTCCTTGTTTACATCAGATGAGATCCGAAAAGGTCATCTTTGAGCCAATGTTTGCTTGGAACTGTCTAAGGAATTAGTTTACAAGTTGATCAAATGAGAAAATAGAGTTGTTAGGCAAGGAACAATACCACTCGAGTGTTGTATCCTTGAGAGATCAAGGAAAAAATTTATCCATCAACTCATCGTGATGGAAGAAGGTAGTGCAAAGGGTGTTAAAGGCAGAGACATGTGTCTGTAGATCTCCCTTACCACCAAAATTCTCAAATTTATGGATCTCCATTCCTTGAGGGAAAGGAGTGTTCAAGATGGAAACCGACAATAGGCTATGTCAGAAGAAGGGTTGGAAGATAGGCTGGGCAGAGGCTTGGGAAAGGCTCACCAACTAGCTCTACATCTTACCCATATTCTGAAGGAGAGTGTTCAAAATAGGGTTATTAGAAGATAGAGGTCCAGAGGGACCTCCTCCAGAACCACCGCCAAGGCCTCCTCGAGAGCCACCACTGGTGTGACCTCTGCCAAAAGCACCACTAGAGCTACCACCACTAGTAGGGCCTCCGCCGGAACCACCACCGTGACCTCCATCGATCCCTCCTCCACTGGCACTGCCTCTGCTACTGAACCCACCACTACTACCAAAGCCTCCACCACTCATCCTACTAAAGCATCCACCACTAGAGGTGATAGGAGGGGTGAAGCTAAATCCCAAGGGGACTCTATTTATTTTGATAAGTTCGAGTTGTTCAAAAGGGATGCTAATATAAGGGACTGCATCGGCCATATAGACGGATGTGGGAGGCATTGATACTCCTAACTATCCTTCATGTTCTTCGAAAGTGACTCCTTGTGTGAAGCTAGGCTTGTTCGAAGGAGCACATGCTTCAGTGAGAGAAAGGAGGCTAGTAATAATTTCAATGCCTGTTTGATCTTTACACATCATATGTTTTAGTTCACTGACAACCCAAGTGGCTCTGGCCATCTTCGAGTTTCTTTCCAAGTGGTTTTCTAAATTTCCCAATCCCTTAGTAAGGGTGGAAATGTATTTTGTAGGAATTTTAACGGCCTCATGCTCATCCACTGATGATGGCATAGGAGACGCAGGGGGAGTGGGAACACGATCGGTTTCGTTAGCGAATCCCATCTCGTTCCTTGAAAATTTCTCCTGTGCATCCAAAGTAATGGAGGGAGTGGAGAAAAGGCCTATAGAGAAACCAATCGAGACCTTCATCCTTTCCATTGGGAGGTGTTGCACACTTCTGCTAACAATATACTCAGAAGTTGTGAACTGGGTTGTGATGCTCATAAACCTTCACAAAACTCGGGGACACAACAATCATGAAGCACACCACAGAGATTTCAACACCAATGGAAGAATGGACATTGGTTCACATCGGGTTCACCAAAAATGTAAGAGAGGGGGACCGCCACGTGCAAGATCAAAGGTCATGGAGGGTCAAGATGCGAGAGGCTTCCCTAACTTACCTCAACTAAGTGTAATGTTAGGAAATGCGAGGTGAGAGTAACAAGGATCGTGAGGCCTCTCAGTTGCTCTGCAGACCCGAAATACAGGACGAGGCTAGGCAAGCCAGTTTTTAAGTCAAAAACTATGCCTCAAGAAGCTCTCTATCTGGGGATGAAAGCACGGTCTCTGGATGTCAGCATGACGCGTTGGCATCTCAAAAGTGTGTTGGTGTATGTACGGCCAGAGAACAGTGAAGATGAGGTAAAACCAACAAAAACTAGCAAACGACCGAGTTGACTAACTAAAGGGCTAGAATGATGTGATTAAGTAAATGAAATACTCTCTAATATTATAAAATAAATATGCAAGAGTAAAGAGAGCAAGGATAATCTCACTAAGGAATTTTTTCGCTAGCTAATCCTTTGAGAAGTACGTACTCATACACACAAAAAGAGAGGAGAATGTTGGGTGGTTGTATAGGGGTCTACCTCAGTTAGACCCCCGTTTAGGTGTTCCCACCTCCATGGATAGCCAAGGAAATGAGATAAAGGAAACAATACAGTAAAGAGCACAAAAGCACTACAAAATAGTACAGTGCTAACTCAACCAAATGATAGAGGAGAGGAGAGGGAAGCTTACCACCTGCACCAAGAGCACTCAAGGCTACTTGGGGGAGAAAAAGAGAGGGCCTCAAGCCTCTGCTGCAATGATGTGGTCCAAAAATTTCTCTACCGACGTAATGGAGTGTTGCTTTGGCTGCAATGGAATGCAAGAATGCTGCTTGAAGCTTGATGTGGATGCAAAAGAGTGTGTTGAAGCTTGTGAATGAAGTGTCCAAGATGTGAAGAGGATGTGAAGATATGAAAGGCTTGTTGAAGGGATGAATATGAAGAGAAGATGGAGAAGAATGGCCATATTCAAGTCGGCCAGCCGAAAGGGGGCATTACAACTTGACTCCCAATGAGAAGTGTAATGCCTCTACAGGTTCAGTTGCAGGAATCTATCAGGGATGTAAGCGCGCCATGCAAATGTCTATGCACCATGTGGGCATCCCCGATAGAAACATCTCCACCGATGCTCAAAACAGGCACCAAGTGGGATGTAAGTAGCGGGCTTAGGTGGAATTAAGCCTCTGAACTTGGTTTTCTAAGGTGGATAAAGGCAAAAAGGGGATTTTCACATGGGGTGAAAATTAACTCTTATACATAAATGAAAATAGATGGAAGGAACTTACAGACAACAAATCCACACCATTTGGTTCCAATTCGAGAACAACAAGGCTTAAATCTTGATGCTTCCATTAAGGATAGGCATGCCAATCTCTCAACTTAGTCACTCCTGGTCATACATCTTCATTGGGAGTTCCAAGATACCTATTGCACACAACACCTCTCATGAATAGAATAACTTGAAATTTGATATGCTCTTATAATGTCTACATCATAGGTTCTCATGATGAGGTTAACTTAAAATGAATAACTTGAAATTCCCTCACTAAGCTTCACACACACTTCTATAATGGCTTAAAATCATAATTGATATTTGTCAAGATCATCAAAATAAGGATGTTGCATTAATTTTTTGGTTGAGATTCTCTTGGATGGCTCATAAATCAACATTTTCTGCAAGGGGACACCAATCAATTTTTAGTAGGTTACTTACAAATAGGAAAAGTAAAAGAAGAAAAAGAAAGAGCATCCAAAATGGAAATGAAATGAAAATAGATGGAAGGAACTTACAGAAAACAAATCCACACCATTTGGTTCAAACTCGGGAACAACAAGGCTTAAATCTTAATGCTTCCATTTAGGATAGGCATGCCAGTCTCTCAACTTAGTCACTCCGGGCCATACATCTTCATTGGGAGTTCCAAGATACCTATTGTACACAACAACCTCTCATGAATAGAACATGAATAGAAGATAACCAAAATATTACTTTCCAATCTTTTGGAAACTTGTAACCTATTATAAGAAGAACACAATTTAATCTTCCACTTAGTTTACTAAACTATTGAGAATATCCTACATCATTTTTTTTTGCATATTTAAAAAAAAAACAAAATACCATTGAACTTTGTATCCTTTTCCATAGTTCTAAACATAAAGTGTTCTACATTTTCAAGTTTGGTAACTTCATCAATCACCTACATACATGATATAAACATTAGATGATAGAATTTGCATCATAGCATTAGCATCATACCAATTAATGTGCATACAAGTATAAATTAACAAGAACCATTGTGTATACTTACAAATTAATCCAACAAACCATCTGGGTCTACTCTACTCTTTATTGTGTCAAGTATTGCCTCATGGTTAGACTCCTGTACCTTCCACAAGGTCTTGTTCAAAGGTCTACCCCCATATTTGGTCAAATGAACATTGGATTCCACAACAAGGTTTGAGTAATGAAGAATCTTCTGATGCATGTCAAAGTCCTGAAATAGTCAATATTTAACACTCTTATGTGGGTACCTTCTAAGCCACATTCCAGTAATAACAACTGAGCCTATAGGGTATTCAATGTTTTATCCATCTATAACTGGGGCCTCCAGTTTTGTTTTGGCCTCAACACAATGACACAAGTAATAGTATGTTCTCTCTTCATTGTCTTCATCGACAATAACTGCATAAACATGTCCTGCATTGATATGTGCAGAAAATTAGATAAAATTAGTCAACATTACAAATACACTATAAAGTAAGATAATAATAGGAATTTTGAAAAACTATGCAAGTAGATATATTACCTGGTTGAACTAGATCTGATATGTGGTCAAATTCAACTGATGAATCCATCTGTGTTAGTTCCAATGTCATCGGAGGGTGATATAGGTGAAATGGGCTAAGATAACTTAACGACCATTTCTCAACCCACTCCTTTGACTCACAATCATCCTAGGCTTGCATTGTACATGAAGAATAAAATCATGTCATATTTCATGTATTGATACTCCATGAACCTACATTTGAGCTAAGGAAAGAGTGTAGCTCACTCGATCCTGTTAGTGTACAACAATCCTCATATGGTGCAATGATAGTATCATCCATCAACCAAAAAAATCTAAGAACTGAAGATGTACCTTCATTATTTGGACCCATTGAAGCATTACACCACTTGATGATTGATTTTGCATCTGTCAAATTTGCATTGTCTTTATAATTTAACTCTTCTCGTGCTAATGCTCTTTTCACACATGCTCTTGCACCATCATGCTCCCCCTTTCCATGCCCGGCCTCACAAAATTTCCACATATGTTGAACACTTGTAATGAAATGCATCTTGGTCAACTAGTAGAACATGTGCGAGTTCTTGAATTGTGTTGCACAGTTATCCGACCATATTATATGCTGACCGTATGCTATGCACCTATAAGCCAAATCACTATAGAACATCTAGAAGCAACCTTTCATGAACTCTGGAGAATGTGTGCAATCATCACTAATATAAAAGTGATACTCCCTCAATACCTTCCTTTGGTCCTTTGTACTATTAGATGCATGAATGAATGCTATGTGCACAAATATCGAAACCTGTGTGGAGTTGTAATATTGTGACGACACCTCATGCTGTGGTTGAAGAGTGTATTTCTTTGCAAAGTTGACCATTGAAACTATGCTACCAAATAGAAAGGTGTCCTTGCATAACTTGAAGTGCGTATCCAACCATTGGGCTCTATGAGTATGCCTTGCATACTCATACACTATATTGTCATGAAACATAGACATAAACTGATACACTAGAATCTTCTAAATAACCAAATCACATCTTTTTGCTTGATTACCATATTTTGTAATGTATGCCACTATTTTATACTTCCAGAACTCTACTAGTTGCTTTCCCACCTCATCTATGCTTTCCATAAGTTGACATACTGGCATACGTTGCAAGCCATCACAACACTAACATGAACCATCCAAGCATTTTTTCATGTAGAATATTTGGCCATCCTCTATTTCACATAATTTTTTTAAAAGAACTCTCTTGAAGATGTTGGTGGGGCTTGTATGCCACAATCCTGTAAAACATCGTTAGTATGCAAATCTAAACATATAGAATGATAAACATCATAATGGTTAGAGAATTCAACATGCATTCTACAACAACAAGTAGTGCATGTGTGATTTATCTTGACATAAAAAGGTTTAATCATTTCAAAATATCTTTGAGAAATTTGAATTTGAGGATAATCCTATTGAAATTTATGAAAAAATTGGGTTTGAGTCATATCCAAAAAATTCTTTGGATGTGGCTCACGGTTCCAACTACCGATTCTCCTTCTTACCACATCCCTTTGATTCATATATGGCCTTGTGTTATTCTTCCAATACTCTTCAATTAGTGTTCTCAATGCTTCAACATTTTTTTATCTTTTCATGGGAGTCTCCTCGAGAATGCCCATAATTCATTTGAATTAGTGCCCTCAATTCTTTGTCACCTTTGAATGGCTCTCTATAAAGTTTTTTTATTAATTCTCAATTGTTCACTCGTCTTTCTAATGAGACAAGATCTCTTTGTTTGACTACTTACCAAAATTGATGTAATGACATGTTGGGTGACCTTACTATCCTTTGAGCATGAGGTCTTACCCACACTCTCATAAGCATCCATTAGATTCTTCACAATAGTTTTTTCACTTGAAGCATTCGATGTTCTCAAACCAAGAATCTTGATGATATTTCTATACTTTATACCCCACATCATTTTAACAAATAGCTAACATCTTGTGGTCTCATTTAGCCTTTCAAAGAATAATTTCCAAATCTTATCAGCATATCTTCTACAAGTGCATGCTGGAATCTTACCTTCCATGTGCTGCAAAAAATTCTCATTAATATTAATTAGGAATACTTTAGATTTCTACACAAAATTCTAGGTGGTGTTCTCCTACGTACATACATCTCAACATTAGGAATTTCATCAATATTTAAGTGAGGTGAGATAGATCACATACATTTGATCGAGGGTGGAATAGATGACATACCTTGAGGTTCACATGGGGATGATGGCATACCTTCTTTGTCAAATATGAGTGATGATGTACTCTCAATTTGAGATGTAGTGGATGGTTTCCCTTCATATTCACTTGTGGTAGATGGTGTCCAACCATATTCACTTGTTGTAGATGGTGTCCCTCCATATTCACTTGCGGTAGATGGCATCCCTCCATATTCACTTGTACTTAATGGTGTCCCTTCGTATTCACTTGTGGTAGATGGTGTCCCTCCATATTCACTTGTGCTTAATGGTTTCCCTTCGTATTCACTTGTGGTATAGGGTGTGTCTCCAACTATGATATTTCAATTTGTCTTACCACGATGCTTTCACATTCGTGCCCTTTGTGCCGCTAATGCCTTTTCTCTTTTTGATGGTTGAGGTTCCTCTTTAATTGAGTTGTTTTCATCAATCTTATCCAATTTCTTCTTTTCACGATATTCCCTCATCCATTCTCTATTTTTTATTTTTTATAGTTTCATACTCTTCGTCTATTGGTTTATTCTTTCATTTCCTTGACATGGTGGATAATTTTACCTATAGCATGGTAATGAGACAAATATTAGTTCCTAAAAAATGAATCCATACAAATAAATGAAATATATATCATTCAAGGCAACATACAAAATACTTACAATCATCCTATAGAAGAGTATTTCTAGCATAGACAAAGGTCACAATAATTTTTTGGATGGAATGCCTTAAAGAAATGTGGTAATGTGGCATGCCATGATTGCAAGATAGGCTCAAAATGGAAGCATTGACAAGGCATTTGAATTGTTTGACAATAATGTTTTCATAGAAATGTATGCAAAATGTGGTACCTTTGACAAGCTAGTGAGCTCACTAGCTTTCCAATTCGGTAGGGTTGACAAGGAAGGGGCAGTGTGAAAAAATGTCGAGGGGGAGGGGGGCAGGGTGAAAAAATGCCTCATAGAAATGGGGTGTCACAAAGATGTATATCACCGTGACACCCCATTTATATGAGGCATTTTTTCATGCTGCCCCTACCTTGTCAACCCTACCGCATTAGCAAGCTAGTGAGCTCCCTAGCTTGCAAATGCTACTACATTTTGCATACATGTCTACGAAAAAATTATTTTCAAACAATTCACATGCCTTGTCCATGCTTCTATTTTCAGCCTATCTTGCAATGAAGGCATGCCACATGACCACATTTCTTTAAGGCATTCCATCCAAAAAATCATGTAAGCATTGGAAAGCTAGTGAGCTAACTAGCTTGCCAATGTGGTAGGGTTGACAAGGTAGGAGAAACATGAGAAAATGCCTCATAAAAATGGGCTATCATGATTGAGCTCACTAGCTTGCCAATGCTACCACATTTTTCATACATTTTTGTAAACAATTATTTTGGCACCTAAATGCTTTATAGTCCTAGAGTTTTTCACCTAAAAGGATAAAGATTGGGCCAAAATGCAGTGTTAGCATTCAAAGATGGATGTGATGTGGGTGTAATGTTCCTAGATGAGATGATCTAAATGTATAAAAATATTGAAAGGTATTGATTACTAAATGAAAACTAAAGAAATGCACCTTGTTTGAAAACACATAGTGATATGCAAAAACACCTAGAAATGAAAGTAAATTGTAACAAAAATAAATGAAATTGAAGGTGTGCACCTGGGAACTTGTTGGATACTAGAAATTAATTCTAAAATTTTGTTGATACTAAAAATTTTTCCTACTGGGACTCATTCACCATTCTGGGAGAATTAGTCCCAGATCTAGGAAACTGTTCTAGAGCCCGTTTCAAACAAATGGGTATCCAAAACAACAAAAAAAAAAATTCAAACCTGGAAGTGGGACTCATTTGCCACTAATGGAGAATCAGTCCACTTTTGAATTTCTAAAAATCCAAAAGTGGAAACAAAAGCCCTCGATCTGCTCTTCGGTTCTTGATAGGTGTTCGTCTCCAAAAGTTTGATTTCTGACACTGAAAGTGACCTTTTATTGATATTTTGGCTTTGCAAGGAAGAATATGAATCGAATAAGTCTTCAACCTAATCTTCAATGACTTCCAAGCCTTCAAGATGCTTAAATTTGCAAACACACAAGAAGAGAAGGAAAAATGTTGGATGTTAGGGCATGGGGGTTTGCCTTGGTCAAACCTTGTTTTAGGTAATTAAACCAAAATGAAGAAATGATGTAATGAAACATGAATCAATGGAGTTAATACCTTTCTATGAAGATTCTACCCTTGAATGTCTGAAAAATTCTATCTTGGTGACTTGGAATGATAAAACCCTAGCTTGCTTAAGAAGAATAATGAATGATGAGTGAATGAATTGGTTATGAATTAGGGTTTAGAGACTTGTATTTATAGTCAATCCACCTTATTTTCCCATAATTTGATCCCTAAGGCTGACATGAAAGAGAAATAAACTTAAACTCCAAAATTTCCCACTCAAACCCCGAAAATGGCTCAAATGGGACTCATTCGCCATTAAGAGCGAATGGGTCCCACCTGGATGGGACTGATTCACCCCTAATGGTGAATGGGTCCCACAAGGGCCATTCTACTAGCTAGAATGTTGGGAAGTAAGAAAATCAGGTTTATGTGATGGCTTTGTTAGTTATTTGATCAATTAAGCCTCAGGATGCACAATATGGGGCCATAGGGACTTATTAATGATGATGTAAAGGGTGGATGAGGCCAAGGACACAAAGTTCAATGTGAAAGTGTGATTAAATACACTTTACATCATTAAAATAGGGTCCATACAACCTAGAAAGGCACAACATCGAATGTGAATGTGTAGAACACATTACAACACTAGATTAGAATTAGGTTTAATTTACAAGCCTTATAGATTAATGTGATAATGCAATTAAATATATTTTGAAACATTGAATTAGGGAAAGATAAATCTATTAAGTCTAGAGAGGCGTGAAAGTCTTTTACAATACTTTGCAACACCTTTACAAGACATCGTTAAATGCAATTTATTTAGTTTGCAAGGGTCCAAGACCTAGTGTGTATGTGTAAAACACCTAACTACACCAAATCAAGGCCTCATTAAGTCCAATTTATCATCATTTATTCCCAAATCAAGCAAACAAAAAGGGATACTTTTTTTGTGTCCACAGTTAGCCCCCACTTTAGTGAGAGGATGAACTTGCTTCAAACTCACACTAAAGTAGACATTCAAGAAGTGTCCAAGTGTAGGTCAATGTGGACGACCAAGGATGAAAAAGATGATGGAAGTGATCAAGCCTCCAAGATCCAAGATCCTAGGTCAAACCAACATAAGCACAAAATGACACGCACAAGGGTGAATGATTTGCAACAAAACAAGATATGCAATCATGCAATGACAAGAACTAAAGGAAGGAAAAATGAGGTGGATCAAAGATGTGCTCACTCTCGAGCCACTAAACATCAAGTCATCCACAGGGTGAGTTTCCCAAAGAAGTGGTTAAGTGAGAAAGTCATGCCAGTGTGTCGGCTTCCCACTGTATAATGAGAAAGTCATGTCATTGTGTCAGCTTCCCATTATACTAACCATACCAAAGTTATGCTCCTGATAACTTTGATAAGGCACCACAATGAAAATGATTTTTGTAAAATGTTTTTTAATGTCATGTAAAAAATTTGTTTAAAAGGGATTTTTCTTTGTTCATGTAAGGTCTTCTTCTTAGGGAGCATTATGCCTAATGTCTTCAAGAGAGGAAAATTCAGGGTGTCAGATCATTTCCCATGGGATGCCTCATTTGCATCAGGCCATGTTAGTTGATCGTACGATCTTGGAAGTCATCAAACCTAATGACACCACCAAGAAGAGGACACATCACAAGAAAAAAGAAAAATCATGCCATGAAATTTTGTCAAAATATGTCATCTATGTGTGCCCCCACTTTAAAGCGTTTGCTACACCATCTTGCTACACCATCACTGTGAGAAATTTATTTAAAGTAGCCAATGTGGAAAGCATTATGCGAAGTCATATGTTTTTGAGTTGAGATACGTCCTGAATGAGTATGTCACATGTGAGCCAACTTAAGGAAAGTTGTCCACATCCCAAGCTTGCTCTTATATGTTCATGAAAGGTTAATGGCTAGCCAAAAGAAGTAATGACAAGTGAAATACGAGGAAAAGGATACTTAACCCCTTGCCCCCAATTGGTGCATGAAAAAGGTGAGTCGAGAATGGGTGATGATATTCTGCCCCTTGCGATGAATGGAAAACATGTAGTAGTGAGTATGTTATGATCCTACAACTATTGCATGAAAAGGAGCATAAACTAATGTTATTTATTTTGATAAGTAAACAAAGTGTATGCTTGATACATATTTAAAGAGATGTCTATGAGTTTAGGATGTACCAAGGTTACAGTTGTCTTGGAAGAGTCTTGTGTGATAGTATTGATGTTGAGTGAAGGTTTGTTGGATGGGTTTATTTATATGAAAGGAAAATCAGTAAGACCATGATTTGGTGCTTGTGTTTTAGGCTCTAGAGGGGCATGGCTACTTTGTTCTATAGAATCACATCCTTTTTCATTTTTCTTCATAAGTCTTTCAGGTTCGAGGTTGGCCTTGATTGTATACACTTTTTCAAATATGTGAGCAATGTCATTGTAACTTGGTTGGTATGAAATGTTATGCTTAGGTGGGTAAAGGATGAGTTCAGGTTGGTTTTGAGCTTGTTGCTTGTGTGATGGTGGTTAAAGAATTAGGGGATTCTTTGGATGTCCCACAGGGTATGTATGCGGTTCATTGATCGAGGGGGATCTAATGGACACTTGTGCATTCATAACCTCATCGATATTCATTTGATGTATCCCTAAGGAAGACATCATTTTATTGCACCATAATAGTTTTCCTAGGAGGAGAATTTGTATACGAATGACAATCCAATTTTTTTTTTACTTTTAGGGATTGGTTCTTCCAAAATGTCATCATCGTAAGGGAGCTATCCATGGTTGAATTGTCTTGTTCTATGATGTTTTCCCACATAAGATTCTCATGATTTTCATCGATTGGATCGTGTAACACCATAATATTGTCTTCACTAATAGGAGAGATATTAGGAGGGGAAATTTGATTGTTGTCCATAATCTCATTGTCTTGTGCCATAACATCTACCCTAGTATGGGAGCTTTTAGGAAAGTGACAATCAAGAGGTGCATCACATGTCATGGTTAAATGTTGTAAAGAACCTTCATCACAAAGATGGGAGACATCAAGGGGAGGACAACTAGGATTTTCTTGTGTGTCAATGAGTGGAACTTCTTGTTCAAATAGACCCTTCCAATTGTTAGGAACATTAGGAAGGAGAGAAATAATGCTATAACTCTCAATCATTGGGTTTCTTGATACCAACATATCCTCCTCACAAATGTGTTTGTCATGATCGCTCATGATTGTATCCTTATTCACTAAATTAGTGTCACAAATAGGGGAGGTGTTGGGAGATGAAGGGAGACTAGATAAAGTGGTGGCAATGCATTCATCTTGTATTGTTATACTATATTCCCAAGGGGAATGAGAAGGAAAACAAGACCTTCATGATTCTCAATGATTGTACCTTCTTTTGCCAAGATACCTTCGTCACTTAGAGAAGAGATATCAAGAGAAGTAAAATTATGATAATCATGGTTATATATGTTTGTATTCCCTTATGAATCATCATCCTCACAAATGGGAGAGATAGGAGGGAGTGTAATTCTAGGACATGCATTGAATGAATGATAAACATGCTTATTGATTAACTTGTTCTTTGCAAACTTGGAAAGAATAGATACTAACATGTTTGAATAACAATCTATGCAAAATTAAAATGCAATGTAAAAGGATGAAAGGAAATGCATTTTTCAGATGATAATTGACAGATTATGCTATGCAACAATGTGGGAATGCAAATTTGAAATTAAGCAATGCATGAAATGAGCTAATTTAAGCTAGATTTAGTGAAATGCATGTTACAAAAATTCATCCAACTAATACAGATAGGTAATGGAAGCAATCATAAGCTTAAAAACAAGGTTTTTCAGCTTTGTAAAAGGTAGTTTCAGGGGTGAAAAGGGACTAATCCGCCCAAGGTGGCGAGTGAGTCCTAGTAGGGATTTTTTTTGGAATTTACAGAAATTTCTGAGTTATTTTGATATTTTCTATGTTGTATGATGCAAACCTAAGATGCAAATGAAGAGTTTTAGAAATTTTTAATGATTTGAGATGCAAAAATGCAACCGATATGCACTTTCACTAATGCAAAATTTTGGAAACCCTAGATGCCAATTAACTAATGCAAACCCTAATGCAAAGTCAATGCAAGCTAGATCTAGGATGATGAAGGAATCCAAATAAGAAAAGATAGTATTCCAAAAGCGGGTTCACCAAAATGTAAACAAAGATTTTGGCACCCGAATGCTTTACAGTCCTTCTAGGGTTTTTCACCTAAAAGGATAAAGATTGGTCCAAAATGAAATGTTAACATTCAAAGATGGATGTGATGTGGGTTTAATGTGCCTAGATGAGATTATCTAAATGCAAAAAAATATTGAAAGGTATTGATTACTAAATGAAAACTAAAGAAATGCACCTTGTTTGAAAACACATAGTGATATGCAAAAACACCTAGAAATGAAAGTAAATTGTAACAGTTCTAAATAAATGAAATTGAAGGTGTGAACCTAGAAACTTGCTGGAAACTAGAAATGAATTCTGAAATGTTGTTGATGCTAAAAATTTGGCCTATTGGGACTCATTCGCCATTCTGGGCGAATTAGTCCCAGATATGGGAAACTGTTCCAGAGCTCGTTTTGAACAAATGGGTATCCAGAACTACAAAAAACCTTTTTTAGGCCTTGAAGATGGACTCATTCACCACTAATGGTGAATCAGTCCACTTTTTAATTTCTAAAAATCCAAAAGTGGAAACAGAAGCCCTCGATCTACTCTTCGGTTCCTAGTAGGTGTCCGCCTCTGGAAGTCTAATTTCTGACATTGAAAGTGACTTTTTATTGATATTTTGGCTTTTCAAGGAAGAAGATGACTCCAATAAGTCTTCAAACTAATCTTCAATGACTTCCACGCCTTCAATATTTTTAAATCTGCAAACACACAAGAAGAGAAGGAGAAATGTTGGATGTTAGGGCATGGGGGTTTGCCTTGTTCAAACCTCTTTTTAGGTAATTAAAGAAATGATGTAATGAAGCATGAAACAATGGAGTTAATAGCTTGCTATGAAGATTGATCTTGAATTTTTTCAACAAGAGATAAAGATTCTGCCCTTGAATGTCTGAAAAATGCTATCTTGGTGACTTGGAATGATAAAACCCTAGCTTGCTTGAGAAGAATAATGAATGATGAGTGAAGAATGAATGAATTTGTTATGAATTAGTGTTCAAAGGCTTCTATTTATAGTCAATCCACCTTATTTTCCTGTTAATTTGATCCCTAAGGCTGACGTGAAAGAGAAATAAACTTAAACTCCAAAATTTCTCGCTCAAACCCTAAAAATGGTTGAAATGGGACTCATTCTCCATCAAGGGAAAATGGGTCCCACCTAGATGGGACTGATTCACTCCTAATGGTGAATGGGTCCCATAGGGGCCATTCTGCTAGTTGGAATGTTAAGAAGTAAGAAAATCAGGTTTATATGATGACTTTGTTGGTTATTTGATTAATTATGCCTTGGGATGCACAATATGGGGCGATAGGGGCTTATTAATGATGATTTAAAGGGTGCATGAGGCAAGGAACACAAATTTCAATGTGAAAGTGTGATTAAATACACTTTACATCATTAAAATAGGGTCCATACAGCCTAGAAAGGCACAACATCCAATGTGAATGTGTAGAACACATTACAACACTAGATTAGAATTAGGTTTAATTTACAAGCCTTCTAGATTAATGTGATAATGTAATTAAATATATTTTGCAACATTGAATTAGGGAAAGATAAATCCATTAAGTCTAGAGAGGCGTGAAATTCTTTTACAACACTTTACAACACCTTTACAATACATTGTTAAATGCATTTTATTTAGTTTGTAAGGGTCCAAGACCTAGTGTGTATGTGTAAAACACCTCACTACACCAAATCAAGGCCTCATTAAGTCTGTGTCATAGAAAAATGGCCCCTTGTCATTTTCATGGTCTTTTAGGCCTTTTCTCTTGATGCTTGGTCCATTTTGATCTGATTTATTTATGTAATGTGGCTTGAACATTCACATTAGGTCCTTAAAATTCAAATTATGGCATCTTGTGAAGGTGTTGTGAAGTGTTTTAAAAAATTTCTAAACTTTTCTAGGCTCTATTCATTACAACTCACTTAAAAATCACCTTTTTATTCATCATCAAGTCCTATTTTGAAGTGTTGTAAAGTCTTGTAACAATATTTCACACTTTTCTAGGCATAATTTCACTATTTACACCTTTCTTATGTTTTATTTGACCCCTTTATGCCCTTATAAGGCTTAATTAAGTGTTTTTTTGAATGTAAACCTGACAAACAACATTAAATTTAACTTAATTTTTGACACCCACATTCAAATCTAAGGTGGGACCCATTTGCCATGGGTGGAAAATGAGTCCCTCTTGGCTCAAAATTCAAAATATTTCAAATTTTCTTTCTGGTTTTTATTTAAAATCACCTTATGTCGGCCTGCGATGAGGTATCATCAGGTTACTAAGGCACAAGTGTGTATAAATAAGTATTTTTCTTCTCATTCTAATCACCAATCATCAAGTTCACTAATTCAAACATTCAATTAGCATTTGAGCACTTTGTATCATCTAATCAAGCATCAATCAAACATTCAAAGGAAGCCATTGACATATCTTCAGATTTTCTTCAACAAGGGTTTGGTAAGTTGATAACATTTGCATGTTATTAGTTTATCTTTCTCTTTCATTTCATCATTTTATTAAGGGTTTGATTACCAAAGTGGGATTTGACCAAGGAAAATCCCTTTTCCCTAACCCTTAACCATTTTTCCTCTTTGTGTATGTGTTGTGTATGAAGATTTATCAAGCATTTAGGTGTTGAAAAGTGGAGAAGAAGTCAGCAAAGTGTTTCAAGTCAACTACTTCCTATTTCAAGCTTGGAGAAGACATTCTGTCCATTTTCTGTAGGATTAACTTCGTCAACCCGATAAGAAGACAACTTCAGATTTGGTGCTACAAAATTGGTACCTTATTTATTAGAATTTTGGGAGAGGACTAATTCACCATCAGTGGTGAATGAGTCCCACCTTAAGGTTGGAAATCCATATTTTGTCAGTTTTTGAATCCTGACACTCAAAAAATAGTTTTCGACAGTTTTCATCAGAAGCAAGACTGATTCACCATTAGTGGTGAATGTGTCCCACTGGTGATTTTTAGTGATTTCCATCAGCATTCAGAATATTCCAGATTCTCCATTCTCTTCCCAAGTGCACTCTGAATCAACCTTCTTCTATTTTTTTTGCATTTGTTCATTCTTAGTTCATGTTTGCAAACATCACTGTGTTTTCCAACATCACTCATCTCTTAGGTTTTGCATTCATAACCAGTCAAAAATTTCATTTAGTTGCATTCATATCATTCCATTTAGTCCAAATTACATCATACATTACATAATTTGAGTGAACTAGCTAGATATTTTGGCCCTTCTTTCTCCTTTTAGGTGAAAAACCCTAGAAGTGCTAGAAAAGACTAGGGTGCCAAAAATCTATAGTTCAAAGTCCAATTTATCATCATTTATTCCCAAATCAAGCAAGAAAAAATGGATACTTTTTCCATGACCACAATTTCTACAAAAACATTATTGTCAAAAAATTCACATGCCTTGTCCATGCTTCCATTTTGAGCCTATCTTGAAATGAAGGCATGCCAATTGCTGACATTTCTTTAAGGCATTCCATCCAAAAAATAATGTGAGCATTTGAAAGTTAGTGAGCTCACTAGCTTGCTAATGTGGTAGGGTTGACAAGGTAGGGGCAGCATGAGAAAATGCCTCATAGAAATGGGGTCTCACGGTGATGTACATCACCATGAGACCCCATTTCTATGAGGCGTTTTCTCACATTGCCCCTACCTTGTCAACCCTACCACATCCAATGCTACCACATTTTGCATACATTTCTATGAAAACATTATTGTCAAACAATTCACATACCTTGTCCATGCTTCCATGTTGAGCCTATCTTGCAATGAAGGCATGCCACATGACCACATTTCTTTAAAGAATTTCATCCAAAAAATCATGTGAACATTGGCAAGCTAGTGAGCTCACTAGCTTGCCAATGCGGTAGGGTTGACAAGGTAGGGGCAGCGTGAGAAAATTTATCATAGAAATGGGGTCTCACGGTGATGTACATCACTGTGAGACCCTATTTCTATGAGGAATTTTCTCATGCTGCCCCTACCTTGTCATTCCTTCTGCATCGAATGCTACCACATTTTGCATACATTTCTATGAAAACATTATTTTCAAACAATTCACATTCCTTGTCCATGCTTCCATTTTGATCCTATCTTGGAATGAAGGAATGCCACATGACCACATTTCTTTAAGCCATTCTATTAAAAAAATCATGTGAGCATTGGCAACCTAGTGAGCTCACTAGCTTTCCAATGCAGTAGGTTTGACAAGGTAGAGGTAGGGTGAGAAAATGCCTCATAGAAATGGGGTCTCATAGTGATGTACATCACCGTGAGACCCCATTTATATGAGGAATTTTGTCACACTACCCTGAGACGTACATCACCATGAGAACCCATTTCTATGAGGCATTTTCTCACGCTGCCCCTACCTTGTCAACCCTATCGCATTGGCAAGCTAGTGAGCTCACTAGCTTTCAGGTTTAGGGCAGCATGAAAAATCATGCTGCCCCTACCTTGTCAACCCTACCGAATTGGAAAGCTAGCGAGCTCACTAGCTTGCCAATGTGGTAGGGTTGACAAGGTAGTGGTAGCATATGCCTCATAGAAATGGGGTCTCACGATGATGTACATCACCATGAGACCATTGTATTCCTCATAGAAATGGGATCTCATAGTGATGTACGTCACTGCGAGACCCCATTTCTATGAGGCATTTTTTCATGCTCCCCTACCTTGTCAACCCTACTGAATTGGAAAGCTAGTGATCTCACTAGCTTTCCAACGCGGTAGGGTTCACAAGGTAGGGGTAGTGTATGCCTCATAGAAATGGGGTCATCACTGTGATACCTCATTTCAATGAGGCATACGCTGCCCCTACCTTGTCAACCCTACCGCATTGGCAAGCTAGTGAGCTCACTATCTTGTCAGTGCTACCACATTTTGCATACTTTTTTACAAAAAAATTATTGTCAAACAATTCACATGCCTTGTCCATGCTTCCATTTTGAGCCTATCTTGCAATCAAGGCATGCCACATGACCACATTTCTTTAAGGTATTCCATTCAAAAAATCATGTGAGAATTGGAAAGCTAGTGAGCTCACTAGCTTGCCAATTTAGTAGGGTTGACAAGGTAGGGGAACTGAGAGAAACTGCCCCATAGAAATGGGGTCTCATGGTGATACATCACCGTGAGACCCCATTTATATGGGGCAGTTTCTCATGGTTCCCCTACCAAATTGGCAAGGTGAGACCTCATGGTGATACATCACTGTGAGACCCCATTTCTATGGGATAGTTTCTCATGGTTCCCCTACCTTGTCAACCCTACCGAATTGGCAAGGTGAGACCCCATCTCTATGGGGCAGTTTCTCACGGTTCCCCTACCTTATCAACCCTACTGAATTGGAAAGCTAGTGAGGTCACTAGCTTGGCAATGCTCACATTATTTTTTGGATGGAATTCCTTAAAGAAATGTGGTCATGTAGCATGCCTTGATTGCAAGATAGGCTCAAAAGGGAAGCATGGACAAGGCATGTGAAATGTTTGACAATAATGTTTTCGTAGACATGTATACAAAATGTGGTAGCATTGGCAAGCTAGTGAACTCACTAGCTTTCCAATTTGGTAGGGTTGACAAGGTAGGGGCAATGTGATAAAATTCCTCATAGAAATGGGATCTCACCATGAGACCCCATTTCTATGAGGAATTTTGTCACGCTACCCCTACCTTGTTAACCCTACCGCATTGACAAGCTAGTGTTTTGTCAATAGAGATTAAAACCAAAGATCTATCAATGTGGGAGGAGTATATTCAAATTTTTTGGAGACATGTATGAAAATTTAGTAGCATAGACAATGCAATTAGTTGTTTGATAAAATGCACATCACCATGAGACCCCATTTCTTTGAGGCATTTCTTCAAACAACTGATTGCCTTGTTTATTTTGTTTGATAAAATGTTGTGGTAGACATGTATGGAAAATTTTGTTGCATAGACAAGGCAACCAATTGCTTGGTATATATGTTTGAAAAAATACCTCAAAAATACATGTCCTCGTGGACTAGAATGATTGGAGTATATGTACAAAACAAATTTTCAAGCATATGCATTTTGTAGGTGTAAAACCAATTCAACTGCATTTTCCAAAATCCCCCATGCCTATACCAAAATGAAAACTTTGGAGAGTGGTATGTACATCAATAGTAGAGGATTGAGAAATGATGTATTATTTTACTTACTTATAACTTTTGTCATATATATATATATGTGTATACAAAATGTGGAAGCATACAAAATAAACAAATCAAAGCAAGCCAAAATAGAATGAAAGAAAATTTGTAAAGACTTCACATACCTAAAAACCCAAAGTTTCAAATGGAGGAGTTCTACCCAATTATGTAGCCTTTGCTTCTTCTTTCCTCAAACTCCTCAATAATTTGATTTTTTCAAAGCGTGTTCCCCTCCAAACTTCAATTGTATATCACTCTTCAATGGAATTTATACTTGAATTGATATTATATTCCTTTCAATGTGAAAACTCTACTATTTCATGCAAAGGTGGTGGAAAGATCATGAAAAAGGTGGTGGAATGTGTAAAAATTGAATGCACACTTCACAAAATCATCAAAAAGATTTTTTAGTCGGAACACATGCAGAACCAGGAGAATATGCAGAATGGGGCCTTGAGATCACAGGTGTATTGTGTTTTTTACCATTTTTAGAGCAAGACAAAATGCGCTCATGTTATAACATGAGCGTGTTATGTCTTTCTAAAAATGACCATATCTCTACTACTTCAAAAAGCACTCACGTTATTAGAGTTTATTTTTTTATGTTTCTTTTCTCTATTTCTCTCTATCCCCTACCCTCTACCCTCTATCTCTCTCCCACTCCCTCCCTCTCTCTCTCTCTCTATATATATATAAATATATCTCTCTCTCTCTCTCTCTGTTAAGTATCTCCCTCCTACCTCCCTCTCCTGGAGTCTATCCTCTCACCTGCTCACCCTCATCTCTCCTCTAACATTAACCTCTACCCCACCCCCATCTCTCAGCTCAATTCCTCCTCCTCCATCTCTCTCTCTCTCTCAAATATCCTCCTATCCTCTCCTCTCAAGTCTCTCTCTCACCACCAACCTATATCTCCCCACTCCCTCACCATCTATCTCTCCACCTCCTCCTCTCTCTCTCTCTCTCTACTCACTTATCTCTCCTCACCCTTTAACCATCTACCCTTTACCTCACCATCCATCTCTATCTCCTACTCCCTCCCTCTCTCTCTCTCTCTGAAGTATCTTCCTCCTACCTCCTCTCCCTCTCTCAAGTCTCTCTCACTCACTCACTCACATCTATCTCTCTCCCCTCTCCCCTCTCCCCTCTACCCTTAAACCCTATACCCTTTCTCTCTCTCAAGTCTCTCCCACCTATGCCCTCTCCCTCTCTCAAGTCTATCTCTCTCACTCACTAACTCCTTCTATCTCTCTCCCCTCTCCCCTTAATCCTCTACCCTCTACCCTTAATCCTTAACCCTTAACCCTTAAACCCTTAAAAACTCTACCTTCTACCATTTATCTCTCTCCCACTCCCTCCCTCCCTCTCTCTCTCTCAAGTCTCTCTTTCTCACTCACTCACTCACTCCTTCTATCTAAAACCTTAAACCCTAAACTCTCAACCCTTAACCCCTTAAACCCAAAACCCTCCACCCTTAAACCCAAAACCCTCCAACCTCAACCCTCAACCCTCAACCCTAAACCCTTAGACCCTAAAATGTTAAACCTTCTACCCTTTAACCTCAACCCTAATCCCTTGACCCTATACCCTCAATTCTAAACCCTCCACCCTATACATTGGATCCTCAACCCTCATATATCTTTTTCCCTCCTTCCCTCCTCTTCTCTCCTTCCCTCTAGCTTAATCCATCAACCCTCTCCCCTCAACCCTAAACTCTCAACACTT
>VDFB02270651.1:71099539-71134527 GCA_007258455.2 Sequoia sempervirens
TACCCTCTACCCTTAAGCCCTAATTCCTCAACCCCTATACCATCTACCCTATCCATTAGACCCTCAACCCTATAACCTCAATCCTCTACCCTCAACCTTAAAAGATCAACCCTTAAACCCTCTACCCTATACATTAAACCCTCAATCCTCAATTCTCAACCCTCAACCCTTAATCCCTCAACCCTCAACACTTAAACCCTATACCCTCTACCCTATATATTGGACCCTCAACCTAATCCTTCAACCATATACCCTCAAACCTATACCCTAAACCCTCTACCCTCAACCCTTAATCCTCAACCCTAAACCCTATAACCCTAAACCCTTAAACCTTCTACCCTCAACCCTAATCCCTCAACCCTATACCCTCAACCTAATACCCTAAACCATCAACCCTATAGGTCCTCCACCCTAATCCATCAACCCTATACCCTCAACCCCTATCCATTCTCTTTATCTATACATATCACCTCTCTCTCCCTCCCTCTCTCCTACCCTCTCCATCTTTCTACATACCTCTCACTCAATTAATCCCTACCACTCTCTCTTGCTCCCTCTATCTATCTCTCTCTATATCCCTCCCACCGCCTCTCCATCACTCCCTCTCTCTCCCACTCCCTCTCTCTCCCTATCTCTCAGGTCTCTCCCTCCCACCCACTCTCTCTCTCAGGTTCTCCCTTTGGCACCCTACCTAGGTAACTCTCTCTATATCTCTCTCCCCCTTTCTCTATCTATCCCTCCCACCCTACCTAGATAAGTCCCTCTCACTCCACCCCCCCTCTCTCTCAAGTCACTCCCTCCCACTCCCTCTCCATCTCTCTCCCACTCCCACTCACTACCTATCTCTCAAGTCTCTTCCTCTCACCCCCTTCACATTCTCAAGTATCTCCCTCTAGCAACCTACCTACATAACTCTCTCTTTCTCTCCCCCCCTCTCTCTCTCCCTCTCTCTCTCTCAATTCCATCTCTCCCACCCCCATCTCTCTCTCTCTCTCCCTCTATCCCTCCCACCCTACCTAGCTAAGTCCCTCTCAACCCCTTCTCTCCCACTCCATTTCTCTTAGTCTCTCCCTTCCACCCCATCTCCCTCTCTCAAGACTCTCTCTCTCTTAGGTCTCTCCCTCCCACCTTACCTAGACAACTCTCTCTCTGTGTCTTAAACTTCTCCCTCCCTCTAAAGACATACATAAATACATACATACAAGCATAATGCATATGTACATACAATCCTACATACATACAAGCATACATGTACATATGTACATACAATCTTAAATACATACATACAGGAATACATATAGGCATACATACATACATACAAGCATGCATACATACATACATACATACATACATACATACATACATGACATACAAGAATACATGTACACACAAACATACAAATATATAAACATACATTCAATAGAGTATCATTTAACATAAAGCAAGATCTAATCTGAGCACTTTATAATGCACTCATGTTATTTCTTGCTAGACATGCCCCACACAAACACAAAAAACTATGTAAAAACTAAGATATAACATGAGCACGTTATAATGTACTTGCATTATATCTTGCTTTGGGAATCCTCAAGCCCTAGGCTTGGTATTTTCTTTGGAATACCAACCCAAAGGCTTGGAGGGCCTTCCCAATGACCAGAAACATGTTTTTGCAAATTCTGTAATATTTCACATAATCAAGTTTGTGCTCATCGTCAGGATTGCACGTGTTTCAATGTCGAACAAATCAAACACCTAGGTAATGTTAGGGTCTCTCTTAGATATCCAATGATGTAATTTTTTCACTTTTTGACAATGTTAAGCCTTTGATCTATAGTTTCTTTTGTTTGTGTGTCTCTTTTTTGGAAAAAAGAAATGTTTGGTGTTTTTTTGTTATAAATTAACTATTCATCAAAATTCCAAATAAATTACATTTTTAGAAACTAGACTCCATTCTACAATTTAAAAAAAAAAATCAATTAGTTTCCAAAATTTGTAGGGGTAGCATGGCCAAAATTCTATGTTTCAAGAAGTTTCCACTTTGAAAATTAGTTAAAAATCAAATATTCATTAAAAAATTATCAGAAAAATCATGTATAAACTATATACTGTTAGCTAATTTCTCTTTGAATCGATTTTAAAAATACTAAATTTTTTTTCACCATTCTACATTCCCACAAAATTTGCTATGTTATGTTTTTTTTTAAAAAAAAACACCAATTTCTGTGGGTACATCATTTGAACCCCTTAATCTCACCATTTTCAAAATAAATCAGTAGTTTAGAAAGTAGAATCAAAGGACTATGATCCTTGTTTTTGTTGCATCTCAAAATTTTGAATGTAACTATCCTCAATTTCACGTCCAAGGTCAGTATTTCTTGATTTCAAAAAAAAGTGGCCACTTAAGGCCCCTTTTTGGCCCCCCATCTTTTTGCATTTACCCGAAGACTCTATTTAGCTGATTCATTACTCTTAAACGTTCATGAAGAGAAGATTTTTGCACTTATTTGGAAGAAACTTTCTTAGATTTATTAGGTTAAATCCCTAGTAAATAAGTTGTTCCTACAAAAGAAGATGTATTCTCTGTGGATGGAGGAAGGAGGATTTGTCATAGAACAGTTGAATGCATTCAACATGCTTGTTTCCTAGTTGAACTCTGTTGGTGTGGAAATGGAGAAGGAGGATCATTGCATGACTTTTTTGTGTTCACTACCAGATTCTTGTGACCACCTTATCATGGCCATTGGAATTACCACTACCACCTTTAAGATGGATGAAGTGGTTGCGTCATTGGTATCTAAAGAGATGCGGAGAAAATATTCTAAAACAGATAAGGAGGCTCTGGTGGTTCGAGGAAGAATGAAAGAAAAAGGAAAAAAGAAGAACACAAAGCAAGAAAAGTAAGAATCAAAATCTCATGGGAGATCTAAGTCTCCTGGTAAGACCAAGGAAAAATGTTAGAATTGCGAAAAACCTGGTCATTTACACAAAGATTGTAAAGAGGAGAAAAAGAAGAAAAGAAAGACATTTTGTGATTCTGAATTTGATAAATACTCTAAGGATGATGCAAATTCTTTTGTCATTGCCTTGGCAATGCATGCATCACAAGATGTGTCACTGATAGACTTTGGTGCTTCTTTCCACATGAATTTGCATCAAGATTAGTTTTCTAAGTATGAAAGTAATGATTGTGGGAAGGTGTACTTGGGTGATGACTCTCACCTAAACATTGATGGTCGTGGAAGAGTCAAGATAAGATTCCCAGATGGTAGAGTGAAGGGGATCGATGGTGTCTTGCATATCCCTAATTTGGGACAAAACCTTCTTTTTTTAAGTATGTTGAATGATGTGGGTGTGCAAGTTGTTTTCTTGAACGGAGGATGCAAGCTGACAAGAGGAGCTATGTTGCTTGCTAAGGGTGTTTAGATAGGAACTCTTTTTTAGCTGGATGCATGCATAGTTCAATGCAATAGTTCTTTTGTGGAAAAGAAGAAAATAACTTATGAGTTACTCTCATCACCATTGGAACCAAAAACAAAGAAGAAAGTTGCATCTACTTCTGATGGTCATGCTTTGTGGGTACCCAAAGGTGCTCATGCTTTGGAGATGAAGTTACCTACTAAGAAGACAATACTTTGGCACCAAATACTTGGTCACATTGGTGAAAAGGGTTTAAGAACCCTAAAAAATAAATTCCTTGTTGAGCGGCATGATGATTGTAATCTTGAGTTTGATTTTTGTGAACAATATATTTATATAAAGCAAAACCATGTTCAATTTTATCACAGTTCTCACAAATCTTCTGGGGTTTTGGACTATGTACATTATGATGTTTTTGGTTCTATAAATGTATTATCAAATCTTAATTTTTTGTTTCTTTCATAGATGATTACAATATGACATTTATTTATTTTCTCAGAAGTAAATCTTTCATCTTCAATCAATTTAAGGAGTTTAAGGCCTTGGTAGAAAATCAAATTGGTAGGAAGATAAAGTGTTTGAGGACTGAAAATAGTGGTGATTTTTGTTCTGTAGAATTTGATAAGTTCTATAAAGAATGGTGGATTGAAATGCATAAGAAAACTCCATATACCCCTCAGCAAAATGGAGTTACAGAGAGGATAAACATGATGTTGATGGAGAGGGCTAGGAGTATGCTAAGTGTAGCTGGCCTTGAACAAAAATTCTGGGCTGAAGCTATTGCCACTACATACTATTTGGTAAGAATATCTCCTACATTAGCTCTTGTTGATAAGACACCTATGGAGGTGTGGTTGGGAAAGAAGCCCTCATTGAGAAATCTTTGTGTGTTTGGTTGCGAGGCATATGCTCATGTTCCAAGGGAGAAAAGGTCGAAGTTCAAAAACAAGGATATCAAGTGTATCTTCATTAGATATGGTATTGGTTTGAAAGGGTGCAAGCTTTGGGATCCAGTGGTTGAAAAGGTTCTCTACAGTCGAAGTGTTATCTTCAAATAGATGAAACCTTCTTCCACTATTTGGTAGCCTATAGAAGAATAGAAGAAAGAAGATGTGGTTCAACATCCTCTTGACCCTAAGAAAGTTGAACCTAAAGCCCAAAATGGACCTGATGATGAGGAGAGCTTGAGAAGCTCTAATTTTTTTTTGAAGAAGAATAGCCTCAACCTCAACAAGTAAGGAGGTCTATGAGAGACAGGCGGTAACCTGATAGGTTTGGATATTCACCTGAAATGTTTGGTGATTCATTGTTGGATCTTGGTTGTATTTTTTCTTTGATTGCTAACACTAATGAGCCTAGGACTGTTAGGGAGGCTATGGGTATGAGTGATGTAGATTCCTGGATGAAGAAATGGTTGCACTAAAGAAAAATGATACATGGGATCTGATACCTTTTCCTAAAGGACATAAACCCATTGAGTGTAAATGGGTGTTTAAGAGAAAATCTGGTCTAGATGGTAGTCTTGAGAAGAATAAGGCACATTTGGTCACTAAGGGATATTCTCAAGTGGAGGGAATTGACTATGGTGAGATTTTCTCTCCTGTTGTGAAGTTGATATCTATATGATTCTTGTTATCACTTGCAACAACATATGATCTAGAAGTGGAAAAAATGGATGTGAATACAACGTTCCTTCATGGTGACTTGGAGAAAGAGATTTATATGTCACAACCAAAGTAATTCATGGTTAAAGGTAAAGAAAATATGGTTTGCAAGTTGAAAAATTCTTTGTATGGTATGAAGCAGTCTCCTAGAATGTGGTACCAAAAGTTCGATAATTATGTGTTCTTATTGGGATTTTTGAGATCTAAATCTGACCATTGTGTGTATTACAAATTTGATAATGGTCGTATTCTCATAATTGCATTGTACGTAGATGATATGTTATTTTTTGGGAATGGTAAAAGTTTGATTTCATATTTGAAGTCTCAGTTGTCAGCATAGTTTGAGATGAAGGATCTAGGTGCGGTGAGGTATATTATAGGGATGGAGATCAAAAGAGACATAACTAATAGAAAGATTTGGTTAAGCTAGAGCAAGTATGTGAATATAGTGTTGGAGAGGTTTAGCATGACAACTTGCAGATAGTTAGTTGTTCCTGTAATGTAGGGGATGAATATTTTTGTGGAGGATTGTCAAAAATCTCCTACAAAGATGGAGGACATGACCAAAGTATTATATGTGAGTTTTGTTGGTAGTCTTATGTATGTTAGGTTTGTATGAGGCCAGACATTACCCAAGCAGTGGGAATCCTGAGTTGGTTTATGGCTAATCCTAGATGGGTGCATTAGGATGTAGTGAACATAGTGTTTAGATATTTGTGTGGTACTTCTGAGTATTCCTTATGTTTTCATGGTTATCCTACTGGACCTCAAAACTCAGTGAGTATTTGTGGATATGTGGATTCAGATTGGGTAGGTGACATTGACAGTAGAAGATCCACCAGTGGATATGTGTTCACGATGTATGCTGGTGCTATTAGTTGAATGAGTAAGTAGCAAGCTTTAGTTGATTTGTCCACTATAGAAGTAGAGTACATGGAAGCTACTCATGCTTGCAATGAATCCATTTTGCTTAAGCATTTGTGTTCTGATATTGGTTTTTATGCAGGGAAGATTACTATTTGTTGTGACAGTCAGAGTGTCATTTACTTGGTAAGGAATCCTACTTTCCATGCCAAAACAAAGCACATTGATGTTCAATTTCATTTTGTTCATGATATGGTGGAAGATGGAAAGATGAAGCTGGAGAAATTTGACACCTTGATGAATTTTGCAGATGCATTGACAAAGCCAGTGAGCACAAAAAAGTTCAAATGGTGTTCAGAGTCTATGGGCCTCACGACCTCTAGCAATTAAATCTTGTTACTTTCATTGGCTCTTCAAAGGTGTTCGAAAAGTGGGAGAATGTTAGCAAAAAGGTGTCTCAACCTTTTATTTTTCTAAATATTAAAAGTTGCTGATTTTCTCACTTTGTCTTTGTGAGTTACAACTTGTAGTTTCTATTCAAATGAGGAGTCAATTTGGAAAGTATTTTTTTACATATGGAGTTGTGCATAAAAGTTTTTTCTATTTTCATGTTGAGTTTACATGGAATGTGAGTTTTCAAAGAGCAATTATTTTGGTAAGGGAAAATTTTGTAGATTGGCATCTGGTGACAATTGGAAACTTACCATTGTGTGTCTGTAGTGTTTTTAGTGCTTTCCATGTTGCATCTTCAGCCTTCGGTAGTTGTTTTAGAAATTTTTATTTTATGCATTGTAAGCTCTTATATATTGAGCACTTGTGTATTTTTGGAGTAGTATGAAGTTGTGTTGAGATACCATTATGTTGCCAGATTTACTCCAGAATTGTAACAAAGATAAACTCTTTTAGAAGCTTGCATTGCGAGTGTATTGTAACCATTGTTTACAGATAATACATTGTTCAACTTTTTGGAGTGTGGGGTTTTTTGCTTGAAATGGTTTTCCCCATATATATTTGGTGTTATGTGTTGTTATTGTATCTCTGATGTTGTTTTATCTTTAGCTGTAATGTGCATCTTCTTTATTGTAATTGAATAAGGGTTTGAAACTGTAGAAATTTGCACATTCTCTCCTGTGATAGATTAGTGTTGGAAGCTTTTTCATGTACTTGGCTTCCTTTCATTTGTTGTGTGGAATGTAATCCTTAAGAGGAGGGGTGTTGGAATATTAAGGTACACCTTAATAAATTCATCTTAGTGACTTGTTTATTTTTATTATTTAATAATTAATTATATTACTGTAAGTTGGTAGTTGAAACATAGAAAAATATGTTCACCATCAATAGGGTATCAATGATTAACCTAATTTTCATTCGATGGGTGTTTCATTCAATTATGAAGGCCAAAACACACAAATAACAACAAGAAACTAATCCTATCTATTATAGCAATGAAAAGGAGAGTTTTGAGAGCTTGAAATGATGTGCACCTTGTATAAAACTTGTTTTTAGGCCACAAAGGATTCATTCGCCTTTAATGGTGAATAGGTCCCTATTAGGTTTCCGAAAAATGACTTATGGGTTTTATTCCTCTCAGTTTGCACTCTCAAATACCAGGTTTTCACTGCTTCAAGCCCTACTAAGGACTCATTCACCTTTAGTGGCCAATGAATTCTTTTAGGGTTTCAGAAAACTAATTTCTGGGTCCTGTACCTCAATGTCTACATTCTCAATTCCTAGGTTTCTAGCTCCCGAAAGTTGAAAATTAATTTTGTAGAACTCTTTCTATGATCTTGCAATAAAGTTGACAACTTTGCAACTTGACAACTTTAACAATTTTGCTCCAAATCTTTCTCTTCAACCTAAATCCTACAAATACACATTCAAGAGGAGAAAAGCTTGTTGATTTTTAGTGCATAGGGGTTTTCCTTGGTCAAACTCCTTTTAGGTGGTTAAACCAAATGATGAAATAATGAAATTAAAGCATGAACATGAAATAATAGAGTTTTGATAACTTGGATATTGTCTTGGAAGATAAATATGCAATCTAACATGTAGTGGCCATGAATAATGTAGATCTTGGATGTGAAATAATGCTTGCAGGTAGGTCATCAATGCTATATTGACAATCTTAGCTCAACAACATGCATGAATGCATTAAACCCTTGACATGATGAAATGATCTTTAATTGTTGCAATAGAATTCACTAATAAACCTTGAAATGCCTTTGAAAATGCTCTTTTAGACTCTATAATACTCTTGTGAATGTACTCTTGAGTGCTCATGAAGATCTAGGATGAAACTATGTGAATTAACCCCTTATTTATACTAATTTTATAGATTAACCCCAAAATTCAAATAATTCAAGCTGACCTCAAATCTGGGTATTAAAATCATAAGGATCCCACCACAATTAAATTCAAAAATGGGTGTCCTACTGAAGTAGGACCCATTGTCCACTAAAGGAGAATGGGTCAGATGTAGTACCCCTCCATTTTGCTTATGTTTTCTGTTAGCATGTTTTCACTTTGATAGACCCTGGTACTTTGTTTTGATGTATTGATCATTGACATTAGAGCGATGGTGGATTTATTTGGATATATTGTATGGTGGTAATTATTTCTGACATGCTTTATGTTAGCATAGATTTTTACTTCAAATGTTACTGCTATATATATGATTATGTTAGATTAATTGTTGTTTATTTTGTCAGTTAGATGTGATATTGTATTGGTGAGGAGAATGGAGTTGCATCACTCGCTTGCAAGTGCCCTGTGATTTCTGTGATCTTCTCCTCACGGTGTGTTTGAATCATGGATTATATACATGTATGTTATATGTCTGATTGCAGGATTGCAGGTACATGACACTGACTCCACCTGGCTTCACAGGTCTGAGCATGTCCAGACTCAACGGTAATGTTGATTGGGAGGTAGTAACAAGGCTTTTCCTAGTCTAGTCTCAAACCTAGTCACAGTATGTCATCAGTATAGGTCTGGTATTTTTAGTTGTCTCATCTGGTCTATTTTGATTATTTGTTATATAAGGTTTATTTTGTGAATTTAATGTTAGATTAAAGTTCTTTATAATTTAATGTCTATTGAAATTAATTTTAAATATTGTAGATAAAAGCTTCGTATTTTATTTAATTAATTAAATTAGTTTATTGGTACAATAATTTAGTCATTGAGATTAAAATTATTTTATTAAATTAATTAATTAATTAATTAAAGTTACTTATATTGTGAGAATAGATTAAATATAAATTAAATGTTTTGTTGGAAATGGGATTTTAAATATGTATAAAAATAAAAAATGAAATTAATTTGATTTTTGAATTCTTTAATTTTGTTAAATGGAATAAATTCTTGATAAGTGTGAGGAGAAAATATCTGTGGGTGGATAGTAGATATTTTCTTGAAAATTTCCATGTGTGTTAGTTAAATTTAATGCAAAATTCTTGTTGGGATTTTTCTCGGAAAAAATATTGTGAGATCTGGGGAAAACAAGAAAAACACTTCACGGGAAAAGAAAAAGAGAATTCTGCTGAAGAAATTGGAAAAAAAATTGTGATTTCTTTTGGGGTTTTTGTTTTAAATTTCTGGAAGAAGTTCTCGGATACATATTTGTTTAGTATTTTGCAATCTTTTGGAAAGAGGTGACTTAAAAAGAGTTTGGGAAGTTGCACGCAGCAGGCAAAGCTTCTCTTCAACAGTCAAATTCTTCAAGCTACAGGAATACAGGTTCCATCCTATTTATTTAGTTTATTTTCTTTTGAAAAGATTGCATGTGTAAAGAATTAGTTTTGTGGAAGTTTTGTTAAAATGTGTTAATTTAAAAGATTATCTCAGGAAATTATTGTGTTTGTAACTTCTATTCTTCTCGATAGATTTTTGTTGATAATATTCTGTAGAAAATTTGTTACCTCTCTGTGCATTTTATGAAACAAGATTTTATAGTGAAATCAGAGGGCAACACAGAAGATTTTGTTAAACAATAGAAAACTTAATTGAAACCTCTGGGAAGAACTTTGATAAACATTACCTGTAAAAAAATTGGTAAGTTGAATTGAAAATCCTCTATTGTTGAAATCGAAGATCTTTGACAAAATTTGTATTAAATTGATAGTTTTCTCAATTTCCTGTAGAAAACCTCTGTGAAAATTATTGCCTGGTTTTAATATATTTGTTGATTAAATTATATATATATATATATATATAGAAATTTATATATGTATATGCATAAAAACAATGTATATACATATACATATACAAATTTACATTTATGAATTTTTGTATTGTGAAATTTTAATTTCAATAAATCAAATTCCGTACGCGAATTTATAAAATCGCACGAAATTGTATCACGAAAATTTGAAATAAATAAATGTGTTCTTGAAAATCATCGTACGGGCGAAATGAACAGGGAAATTTTTTTAAAAATAAATGTTTATTTTTAGGGCTGCTGGGGTTACCCCTGTAGCCGCCCCATAAGGGGCCACGGCTGTGGAGGCAACCGACACTGCCCTCACAGGAAGCACACGGCTGCTAACACAGTCGTTACAATGTATGGGTTGGCTATGAAGGCAGTCGTGGTTGTATTTACACAGCCCTACGAACGAACGAACTTCGCCGTGTATTTTCTTTTAAAAATTTCGATAATCTTTTATGGAATGAAATCCAAATTTAGGTTTTAGAATATAAATGTATATATATATCATATATATAAATATATGTATATATTAATTTGTATATATATATATATTTATATATCTATAATTATATATATACTTATATAATTTTGGGAAAATAGTTTTAGTATTAAGATAAGATTTTCTTTTAAATTAAAATGCATGTAAAGCTTAAGATTAACTATTTTTTTTTTAAAATATTGAAAGAGAAAATTTGGTATTTATTTTTATGAGAAATTGAGAAAATCAAAATTAGATTAACTGTAACAATTTCTTTTATTATTTGAGAAAAGAACTATAATCATGTTGTTTGATTTTCATGCTAAAAGAAATGGATTTGATTGGATTTAAGTAAATCCTAATATTAGATTCTTATTGTGTTTGAATTTGCAATAAGTTGTTTTTGAATTCTTATTGGGAAAATTGGGGATTGTATGTGATTTTAAGTCTTCCAGATGTAATTTCTTAAAGGGAGTTAATTTTTATAATGGTTTCATATTTTGAACAAACTAGGGTAGTGCACATGGTTTTGTTTGGTTTTTAGACACCTGGTTCTATAAACAGGTTGTCATGTCCTTTGTTATATGATTGGTATTGATGCTAGTTTATGTGCACCTTTTCTACCTTAGTTAGTGGACTTAGATTCCTTGTGTTATTTTTAGGGGAGTGGCTCTTAATGAGGGCCGACACACAAAGTGGTGCCAGGGTAACTCATGTAGAGTTAGTTAATCAGTGAAAACTAAAACAACATGTTAGGTAGTCTATAACCTTTAACTAGATTAATAAGCCTCACTCATAGACTCAAGGGCTAGTACAAACTTGAGAATGAGTCGAGAAGGCCTGGAATGGAAAAATTGATATCTTGTTATTTTAAAAGATATTCTATTCCGCAACAGATTGCATGAGGGGCCAGGTTTCGTAAGAGGTTACCAGGGTAACCCAAGATGGGGGCCGAAACCTAGGAAGAAACACCTAGGTAACCTATGCAACATTGTGATGACACTCCACCTATAATAACAGTGACCTTGTGAACGTAGTATTTTTTATCATTCTGTTCTGGAAGCAATGTAACCATTAAGTTAAGTTTGTATTTGTATAGTTTAGTCAATGGTTTTACTTGTGTCTAGGGTTTGAAGGTTATGTCTAGGGAACCTTTTTACTATCTCCTAGCATGGGGGGTGGACCTACAGGTACCACATGGTTGGGTGGAATGCGCACCTTACTCCGTTGGGTCCCCAGTTCTTGTTCGTGGCAACGAGTACTTCTTGGATGGAGGGCTCGTGAGCGGAAATGTATTTTCTTATTTTTATCAGTGGAAACTTTACATATGTATCACTCCTCAATTGTTAACGAGGTGAACAATTGTAATATGTAATTGTATATTTTTATTTGACCTACCTCATTTGGAGAATGAGTATTGTAAATGTTATTTCAAATGCAATGTAAGAAAGAATATTATTTGTACTATATATTATTAATGATGTAATTTAAATGTTATTCAATGTATGCTCTTAATTTTATGTGAATTAAATACATGTCATGTTAAATACTTTTGTCATCTATGGGATTTTCAAGTAGCGTGTCATCGCATATCTTAGGGAATGTTTGCAATTAATAAAGTTTATATTAACATTTAAAAAAAAAATTATTACACTTTCGTAGTCATTGCAACATTCTTTAGGTTACAAGATGGGGCATTACAGGGTCATGGCATAATTTCCAGGACCAAGCTTCGGGGAGGTGAAAGTACATAAAAAATCCACCTCAAAAATGTAAAGAAAGGGGTGTCCTATGGGGAGAGGACTCATTTTCCAATAAAGGAAAATGGGTCCTAGCAACATTTTTTAGGACGCTAGATTTTCCAAATTAAATGTCATATAATATCATTATTGGGTGTCGGGGTAGATCCTTGAAAAGAGGGCTTGAATTTGAATTAAAGGGACCAATTAAACTCAATTAAACACCATTAATTAAGAGGACCCTATATAAATGTGAAAGTGTGTTACAACACTTTACAACACCTAAATAAGGTACAAATTAAGTACATTTCATTAAAAGGGCCCCATTAGGCTTAATTCATTAAATAAATGCTAGGAAAGTGTGAAAGTTTGTTACAACACTTTACAACACTCTTGCAAAGGAAAATTTATGGTACATTTTAATTAAATAAGGACCCTAGAATGGTGTGAATGTGTACAACACATTACAACACTATTCCAAGATACAATTAATTCAAATTTATGTCAATTATCCAAATTAAGTATGAAAAAGGATTACTTTTTTCGACACTACCTTTTGCCCCCACTATAGTGAGAGGATGACCCCATGTCAAACTCACACTAAAGTAGACATTCAAGACACTTAAGTATGCATAAATAACAAACATACATGATCATACCCTATCAAAAGGCCAAGAGAAATAGTGAAAACTAAGGATCAAGCACAACCATCCCAATGTGATGTGGAGCGGGGTTGTTTGTCCAAGAAAAAGGATAAAGCTTCGATAGTACAACATGATGTGGAATAAATCTAGGTTGTTTTTTCATAACATATGCTACTCACTCTAGGGTAGTGGAACCTCAGTCTATCCACTAGGCGAGTTATCCCAACGAAGTGGAAAATGAGAGAATTATATTAGCCTCTCATACCATATCGAATTTATCCTCCTGACAACTTCGATAAGGCACCATAATGTAATGCTTTTTGTAAATGCTTTTGAATGCAAAATTTTGTTAAAGGGGATTTTTCTTTGTTCATGTAAAGGTCTTCTTCTTAGGGAGCATTGTACCTAATGTCTCCAAGAGAGGACAAGTCAAGGTGTCAGATCGTCACTCATGGGATGCCTCATTTGCATCATGCCATGATGGTAGATTGTACACTCTTAGACGAAATCAAACCCAATGACACTACCAAGAAGAGGACACATCACAAGAAAAAAGGAAAATCACACCATGAAATTTTGTTGATAGATGTCATCAATGTATGCCCCACTTAAAAGCGGTTGCTACACCATTACTGTGAGCAGCTGTTTTAAAGTAGCCAAAAATTTTATGTAAGACATGAGATTTTTCCTCAGAAAACCCTATACCAAGTCATACGTTTCCGAGATCAGCTGCGTCATGAAATAGGAAAGAATGGTTTCCCCCACAAATACAATGCTAAACCTAGAAAGAAAAGTATGTTACATGTGATCCTACTTAAGGCATGTCATTCACATCCCAAGCTTGCTCTTACATATACATGGAATGTGGTCAAATAGCCACAAGAGACAACAACAAGTGACATATAAGGACAAAGCTACCTAATCACTTGCACCCACTGAGTGCAGGACAAGGATGAGCCAAGGATGGATGATGGTATACCACTCCTTTCGATAATGAATGTAAAACATGCAATAGGGAGTATCCAATGATCCTACAACTATTACATGGAAAGGAGCATAAACTATTGTTATTGTTTATAAAGAGTAGATAAAGTATGGACTTGATGCCTATCTAATGTAGTATCTATCAGTTTAGGATGCAACAAAGTTAAAATTTTCTTGGAAGAATCTTTTGTAATAATGTTGCTATTAAGTGAAGGTCTGTTTGATGGTTTGATTTCTATCAAAGGACAATAACCAAGACCATGAGTTGTTTTTTGCATGTTAGGTTCTATAGGGACACAAATACCTTGTTCACTAGCACCACATCCTTTTCCACTATAACCAATTTTTCTTGTAATTTTATAACCTCTTCCATAAAGATTTTTCATTTCTTTAGGATTTAGTGGTTGTTCATAATTAACTTCATCAAAATTTGTTGTGTAATTTGCTTGATCCTCTAAAGTAGTTGAGGTGGATGCTTTGAATTTTTTGTTGACATTACCCCTTTTGCTTTTTCCTTTTCAGACTCTTTGTTTATTATCTTGTAGTTTCCCATGAATGTAGGTGTGAAATCTAAGGAACCCCAATAATCTTCCAATAGCTCAATCACTTCCTCAGTTTGCTTCTCATGTTCTTCCTTTGTTATTTTCCCTTTTGATTCTTGATTCAATGCTTCCAAAGGATCTCACCCTTCTCTCTTAGAAATCAAACAACATTCAGGTTCAAGATCAGCCTTAAGTGTGTAAAATTTATTGTTATAGACATACTTCATTATGCAGTGAAGGGTAGAAGGCACCCCATTCATTTCATGAATCCATGGTCTCCCTAAAAGGAGATTGTAAGAAAGATCATCAGGCATAATGTGGATTGGAGTTTGTAATGTTACGTTCCCAAATATGATAGGTAATTCGATGACTTCAAGTGGTTGTTTCTCTATGTTATCAAATCTGTGAATAGATAAAGAATTGGGTTTAATATTTCTTTCACTCATTTTTATCTTTTCCAAAAGGCTCACATTACACACATTCAGGGCTAAACCATTGTCTACAAGGGTTCATTTTATCACAATTTGATCAATATGGACTATTATGTTGAAGGATTCATATTTCTTTTGAATTTTTATGGGAGGTAACTCACTCTAGTGAAAAACAATATCTAAGTTCATGTCATTCATTCCTTGAAATAACATTATCACATCGTTTGAACTAGTGTTAGAAGGAATCATAAATTTTTGCAAAGCCTCTTGAAGAATGCTATGATGACTAGGTGATGTTTGAAGCAATTCCCATATGGAAATCTTAGTGCGAATATTCTTAATATGTTCAACAAGATTGTATCCCTTTCCAATATTCTCGGGTAAATGAGGAGCACTAGGAAAGATAGGGTTAGGAAGGGTAATGAGACATGATTTGTTTGTTGTTGCCTATTATTCCTTGTATATTAGGTATGCACAACTGTACTATAACCCATTTATTGTGAAGTGTTACCATCGTCAAGTGTAATCTTGTTTTTCGGTGGTTCAAAGATAAAAAAAAAGGTTTGTTTTGAACTTGTGGTCACTGTGAGGGTGGGTAAATAATTAGAGGATTCTTCGGATGTCCCACATGGTATGTAGGAGGTCCAATAATCAACGGGGATTTAATGGACACTTGTGCATTCATGACCTCAATGGTTTCAATTTGATTTCATTCTAATGAAGGGGATTCTAGTGTCTCTTCATCATCTTCATCTAAGGGAGCCTCATCCCTAATAGGAGAGTTTTTATGAGAGCAACAAACTAGATTTCCATGACATTCAATGGTTGGTTCTTCTAAAGTAACTTCATCACATGTAGGGGAATCATCAATGGTTGGGTTTTCTTGTTTATCAATGATGTCATTCTCTTTTTCCATAATGTTTTTCCTAAGGGAAGAGAGACAACTAAGATTTTCATGATTTTCATCGATTAGATTTTCTAACATCAAAGTATCTTCTTCACAACTAGGAGAGATACCAGGAGAAAAACAAATGTGATTGTCATGATTGTCTGTAATTTCATATCTTTGTCCCATAACATCTTCCAAAATAGGATAGGTAGGGGAAGGAACATAAAGAGGGTTATTATATAGCTTAAAATTTGGATCATCTAACACCAACCTATTGTCCTTACAATATGATTTTCATGATTCCTTACAATTGCATCCTCTTTCACTAAAACATTCTCACAAGCAAGGAATGAATGGATATTAGGTAAGGTGATATTTAGAAATGTGTCTATGATCTCATTCTCTTGTGTTATAGTATCTTGCCAAGGGGGAGGAGGAGAAGGACAAACAAGACTCTAATGATTCTAAACAATTGCATCGTCTTTCACCAAGATACCTTCATCACTCATAGGAGAGGTATCAGGAGAAGAACAATTATGTTCGTGATGGTTGTCTATGCTTTCATCTTCTTCTATCACATCATTCCCAGAAATAGGAGAGATAAGAGGGATTGTAGGTTTAAGGAAAGTGTCAACATTTGTACTCTCTTGTGCACTAAGAGACTCTCATAACTAGGAGATGTATTGAATGGGTGACTAACATGCTTATTGACTAAATTTTTCTTTGTAAACTTGGAAAAGACAAATACTAACATTTGTGAAAATTAATCTATGGCATGCAATGCAATGACCTAGAATGAAATGTGTAAATGCAATTTTGACTTTTGACAATACACTAAATGAAGCAAATTAAGCTAGATCTAATGAATTTGATGAAACAAAAAATCTGAAAAATGAAACAGAAAAGTAACAACAGTAAACAAAATCCCAAGACTAAGATTTCAAATTCCAAAAAATGCAGATCAAGATCTAACAGGGACTCATTTTCTAGTAAGGGCGAATGGGTCATGGTTAGGTATTTTTGAAATGTATCTGGTGATTTCTAAGTGATTTTTGATGCTTTTTAGATGCAAGAAGGTATAGGCTCAACCTGATTAGGGACTCATTTTACAGTAAAGGCTAATTGTAATGCCCCGTCTTAATAACCTAAGAATGTTGCAATTGTGTAATAAAGGTGTAATAATTTTTTTAAAAAAGTTTAATTATTAAATTAATTAGTTGCATACATTCATTAGGCTAAACAACGTTACACTACTTTGAGTTTCCATAAGTGACTTAAGTATTTCACATTGCACATATTAATTCATAACATAAAACATTTTAAGATAAACATTGCATTTCATTTGATTACCATTCATAATAACAGAAAGTACAAACATGTTTTTCCATACATTTCATTTGATAGAATATACAATACTCATCCATCTGATGAGGTAGTTCAAATAATAGTTACATTTTACAAATGATCACCTCACAACATTGAGGGATGTTTTAACAATACAAGTTTACAATATAAAAATTTGAAAATACACATAAGATTCAAGTGCGAGCTCTCCATCCTTGAAGCTCTCGATGCCATGATCACAAAACTGGGGACCCAAAGGAGTAAGGTGCACGTTCCACCCAACCATGTGGTACCCGTAGGTCCACCCCCCGTGCTAGGAGATAGTAATAAGGTTACCTAGACCTAATCTACTAACCCTAGACACTAGTACAAACAATCTATTGGTTACATTGCTTCCAGATTTAGACAATTGATTGAAATACAAACACAAGGTTAACTGTTATTCTAGGTGGAGTGTCATCACAGCGATGCAAAGGTTACCCTGGTGTTTCTTCCTAGGTTCCGGTCCCCAATCCTTGGGTTACCCTGGTAACCTCTTACGAAACCCGGCCCCTATTGCATACTATTGTGGAATCGAATGTCTTTTAAGGAAACAAGACACCGATTTGCCATTCCAGGCCTTCTCATCTTATACTCATGACTGTAGTAGCTCAAGAGTCATAAGAGAGGCATGCACATCTTGTTAAAAATTTTAAATCTAACTACTATGTCATTAATTATCACTGACTTAGTTAACTATTTGTAAGTTACCCTGACACCACTTTGTGTGTCGGCCCTTACAAATAGCCACTCCCCTAAACATAACATGGGAATCTAAGTTTTCAAGACTAGGGTTTACAAAGTGCACAAAAGATCAACACATAACTGCCAGAATTACCTCAATAAAAGTCTCAATTTCGTTCACTAAATTACAGTGCACTACCCTAGTTTGTTCAAACATAAGAAACCATAGTATATTTTACTTCCCAAGAAAGACCACATCTGGAAGACTTAATAACACATTAAAACAATCCCCATTTACCCAATACAAAATTTAAACCATTAAAGCAAATACGCGTCTACCATTTGGATATTCTAAATCCATATGCATCATCTTGAAAACAATATGTTTATAAATCAATTTAATAAAAGATCTATTTTAACATCAATATAATTAAAAGTAATTGTTTCATTTATTTCAGTCCTCTTTTTTTTTAAAACAATTTTCATAAAAATAATTTTCTATACTTCCACAATTTTCAAATTTCTCATGCAATATTGAAATAACGAAATTTATATTTTCTAATTTAATACAATACATGAATTATACAAATATCTATACTTAAACATATATACATGTTTTAAATATAAATATTAATGTAAAAGAAATACCATATTTAATTCCAATAAATATACATATATATATATATACCTATATATATATATACATATATATATATATATATTCATTAAATTAAAATCCGAATTATAAATTTATACTCATTTAAATTTTATTTATAAACTATTAATAAAATCCGTATGAAATCAAAATCTAAAAAGTAACAAAGTTTTTTTTAAAACAGAATCGTAGCCTGTACTTGGCCGTGACGAGGGTTTCGGCAAGCATCGGCCGTAGCCGAGCCGAACTGTTAATGGCGGAGGCGGTGGGAGTTACTCCCACTGTCGCCTCCCTTAGG
The DNA here is from genome assembly GCA_007258455.2 of Sequoia sempervirens. Lineage (NCBI taxonomy): Eukaryota > Viridiplantae > Streptophyta > Pinopsida > Cupressales > Cupressaceae > Sequoia > Sequoia sempervirens. Next base: position 71,118,419 of record VDFB02270651.1, read on the forward strand.
GGCGGCGGCTGTGGGAGTGGCAACAGCCACCTCCCACTGTCGCCTCCCTTAGGGGCGGCGACTGTGGGGAAAACCCCCACGGCCCCTCCAATATAGCCCTTATATTTTTAAAAATAAAATTTTCAACGAAATAAAAATCGCGTTCAGTGAATTTCGATTAACGAAATGCAATACAATCTAATGAAATAATTTAATATATATATATATATGTATTTGTATATGTATGTATATACATATTCATTACTGATATATATATATACATCTATGAATACATATATATAAAATTCATATAAAACAGTTTAACAGTGAAACTGGGCAGTATTTATCAACAGGGATTTGAAAAAGAAATTACAATCCCTTCTACTATTTAATACAGTTTTCTTGTTTTCATAGTTTTCACAATTTTCACAGAGTTTTGAAATAAAACAATAGAAAATTTCTTTTTTATCACCACTAAAATTCTTTATAGATCATTTCCCCTGTTTGAATAAAACTTTACCAGATTCTCAAAAAGAACACAAGAATTACAAAGCATATTATTTCTCTATCTTTTAAGGAAAGAACATTCATAACAAGAAAAATACCTGTACTAAGATGACTGCCTGTAGGAATATTCCTTTTTCCTGTAGTGTACAAATCCCAAAACCTTCTTCCAAAAGAAATTCTTCAATCCAAGAGAGCTTAACCAACCACCAAGATCCTCCAAGGGATCTTCCACAAATATACAACCCCAGAGGAAATAAAAAATCCTCTTAGAAAATAAATTTTACACAGCAAGAGTTTTTTTTTTGCAAAAAGCTTTGATAATTTCCCCGTGAGGAAATTGAACAACCTCTGTCTATTTCCCGAGATCCAAAATATCCTCTCTGTAACAAATTTTCAACAACCCCAATGCAATTATTACACTCACACACATGTCGAGAAGTGGTTGCAAAATATCTTCCCACCACTTCTCAGAAAACTTCCATTTTCAATTTGCATGCAAATATTTATTTAATTTACATTTTAAAACTAAATTACAATTCACATGCATTTATTTTTTATTTTAATTTCTAATTTTCAAATGCAATATAATTTACACACTTAATAATTTAATTTAATTAATTTATTTATTTAATTAAAATAGTTTAATCCTTTTAAGATCAACTATTTAACCAAATAAGCTAATTAATGAATTAAATTATCAAGCAAGTAAACTTCTACCACATTTAAACATTAATTAAATAATCAATAATTTAAAACACAATATTCCAACATTAAAAATTAACCAAATTTACCTTTTCAAAATGATTTATCCAAACAGAAAATACAAGACAAACCTATGACTCAGAACTAAAACAGACAAAGTACTAAGACCAGGGTTAAAGACTAGACTAGGGTAAACCAGACTACTATCTCCCGATCAACGTATCCGTTGAGTCTTGACACGCTCAGACCTGAGTACCCAGGTGGAGTCAGTGTCATGTACCTGCAAATTCCTGCAACCAAGCAAATAACGTGCATACATATACATATATAAAACATTAAACAGACACACCGTGCGGAGAAAATCACAGATATCGCAGGGCACTCGCAAGCGAGTGATGCGATTCCGTTCTCCACACCAATACACTTCACAGCAGACTGACGAAATAAATAGCTGTTAGTCCATCATAACATATACATAGCAATGATCAACTGAAAGTAAACATCTAAACTATATCAAATCATGTCTAAAATCAGTAATCATTAAACAAAATATCATCATGTCACAGAATAATCCACTATCGCTCAAAACCAGCGATCAAAATATCCAACAAAGTATCATCATCAATAGTGTGAAAACATAGCAACATAAAACATAAGCACAAATGGAGGGGTACTACATCCTCCCCCCCTAGGATCAGGCTTGCTCCTGAAAGCCTGCGAACAGATAGGGATAAAGTTCCCTCATGCGTGTCGCATCCTCCTAGGTAGCTGAAGCCTCGTAGCTAGGATCCCATTGGACCCTCACCTGATCAACGTCTCGACCCCTGAGACTGAGCGTTCGGTGCTGTAGAATGGCCACGGGCTCCAAAGCCAGCTGCCCGTCCTCTACCTGTAACGCATTCCAATCAAGTACATGAGATATGTCGGGATGATATGGTCTAAGAACTGATACATGAAAAACATCATGAATACGAGACAAACTGGGTGGTAAGGCAAGCCGATATGCCACGGGACCAATTCTCTCTAAAATATTGAATGGTCCAACGAATCGAGGTGCAAGCTTAGAGCCTTTTCCATAACGGATTGGACTCTTTCGCGGTCACACTCGAAGAAACACTCTATCACCAACAACAAACTGTCGGTCTATCCTATGCGCATCGGCATATTTCTTTTTCCTATCCTGAACTGCAATCAAATGCTCTCTAATACGGTCAACCTGTTGCTCCATATCACGAAGCATCTCAGGTCCAAGTAACACTCTATCCTCTAGTCGATCCCAACTCAAAGGAGTTCGACAAGGACGATCGTATAATGCCTGAAATGGTGGCATACCTATGGAACTCTGACATCCGTTGTTGTAAGCGAATTCTACTAAATACAAATAATCCTCCCAACGAGACTGTTGATCCATTACATACATCCTAAGCATATCCTCTAATATTTGGTTAACTCTTTCAGTTTGACCATCGATTTGAGGATGATAGGCTGAACTAAAGTTCGATTGTGTACCTAGAGCATGTTGTAACAACGTCCAAAGGGCTGAAGTAAATACAGGATCTCTATCAGAAATGATCCTACGAGGAATCCCATGCAATCTAACGATGTCCTCCATAAATATCCTAGCTACAGATGAAGCATTGTAAGATGATCGTACTGGTGAAAAGTGAGCTACTTTAGTCAAATGGTCAACAGTTACCATAATGGCATTGTGTCGACGTGAGGACGTAGGTAACCCAACAATGAATTCAATGGATATAATATCCAATTTCCATTTAGGAATGAGATGTGGCTGCAATAGTCCAGCGGGATGTTGATGCTCAGCTTTGACTCGCTGGCATTCCAGACATCTCGATATGTAATCAGCAATATCACGTTTCATACCAGGCTAGAAATACAATTGCCGAAGATCGGCATGCATTTTCTTAACTCCTAGATGAGCTGAATACGGAGCTCGATGAGCTTCAGTCATAATTAATGTACGAAGTCTCTCAACATGTGGTACATAAATACGACCTAAGTGTCGTAATATACCATCCTATTCTAAAACATAACCTGCAAATCGACCTTCTAAAGGTCTACCCGATTCAATTTCTGACTTCACTTCCTGATATAATCTATCAGTAGGAAGTGCAGCTAATATTTGACCTCTCAAATCTACTGCAAGAGTAGTTGCAGAGATCTCATATCTACGACGGCTAAGAGCGTCAACCACTACGTTCTCCTTGCCTTGAACATATTTTACTTCAAAATTGTACTCACACAAGAACTCCATCCACCGTCTTTGCCTAGCATTCAAGTTAGGTTGCGTAAAGATATATTGCAAACTACGGTGATCAGTATGAAGTTCAAAACAATGACCTAAAAGAAAATGTCTCCATCAAACTAAAGCATGCACAACTGCAGCTAGTTCTAGGTCATGAGTGGGATAGTTTAATTCATGATCTTTAAGTTTGCGAGACTCATAAGCAATCACACGCCCATCTTGCATCAAGACTGCCCCCAAACCTTCTAAAGATGCATCCGTACACACTACGAAATCCTTAGTAAGATCAGGAACAATTAGTATAGGTGCATTAGTTAACTTTTCTTTAAGAGTCTGAAAAGCTAACTAACACTGTTCTGTCCAAACAAACTTCTTCCCTTTTCTTTGAAGAGAAGTAATAGGATGACCGATTCTAGAAAATCCCTCTACAAACTGCCTATAGTAACCAACTAGACCCATAAAACTATGAACTTCACCTACATTAGTAGGCGCAGGCCAATCTACAATGGCTTGGATCTTTGAAGGATCCACAGCAATACCTTTTCCAGATATTACATGTCCAAGGTATTTTATTTCAGGTTGAAAGAAGTCACACTTCTTTAGGTTTGCATATAATTGATTTTCCCTTAAACATTGCAATACCTGTCTCAAGTGTTCTTCATGTTCCTTCATGTTTCTCGAATAAATCAAAATATCATCGAGAAATACTAGGACAAAGCGATCCAGGTATGTACGAAATACACCATTCATTAAACTCATGAATACTGATGGTGCGTTCGTTAACCCAAATGGTACTACTGTGAATTCGTAGTGCCCATAACGAGTTCAAAAAGTAGTTTTATGAATGTCTGCTTCAGCTATACACAATTGATGGTAACTGGATTTCAAATTGATTTTAGAGAACACATTAGCTCCCTTAATCTGATAAAAAAGATCATCGATTCTAGGAAAAGGATAACGATTCTTTATCGTAACCTTGTTCAATTGATGATAGTCAATGCATAGCCTAAGAGATCCGTCCTTCTTCTTTACGAAGATGACAGGTGCTCCCCAAGGGGAAACACTTGGATGAATGAAACCATTTTCTAATAGTTCCTCTAACTGAATACGAAGTTCCTCTAACTCCTGAGTTGTCATTCTATATGGAGCTCTAGATATAGGCTCAGCTCCAGGAACTAGGTCAACTCTAAAGTCAATATCCCTCTTCGGTGGCATTCTAGGAATGTCATCGGGAAACACATCAGAAAATTCCCTAAGAATAGGATGATCATCTAGAGATACCTCTCGACTCTCACCCTCTTCCAAATCAGTAACTGTTGTTGCAAACAGTTGACATCCCTGACGAAGACATCTCTTTAATTGCATAGCAAATATCATCCGCAAAGAGATAGGTCTATGAATACCTACGATTTCCACTTTCGCACCTAAATCATTAATGCAACTAACTGTCTTAAGTCGACAGTCAATTACAGCATGATAAGATGTTAACCAATCCATGCCTAGTACTATGTCGTACGATCCTAAGGGTGTAACATATAAATCTACTAAGGAAGTTAACGTACCAATTTTAAGTTCACAGTTATGTACTAAGTTTTCTACTGCTACTTTCACCCCAGAGGCGAATTCAACTTGCCACTTACCACCTTGCTTTATCGCCACAAGACCACAATAGTCAACAATGGTCGGTGAAATAAAGGAGTCAGTGGCTCCGAAATCAAAAAGTATAGAAACACTAACACCATGCAACTTACCTGAAGTTTCGACCACCATGTTCTGGTGATCGGCTTGGTGGTCATTAACCATAGCATATACTGTATGTGCTCTTCCTGCATCTCCCACCGTAGGCTCTGAAGCAGTAGGTCAAAACCCATAACTAGAAGGACCTCTCATCGGACACTGCCTAGCTATGTGTCCCTGCTGCCCATAAGAATAGCAACCTGTGCCTTTGCCAAATCCTCTGCCACCTGAAGGTGCATTGGACTACTGATAACTACCCCAACTAATAGTAGACTGAGCACTCTACACAGGCTGATCCTGCCTATTGCGCTTGTTGCACCACCAGTTACGACCCTTTCCTATTTGAGGACTGTTTTGTTGTTGTGGTTGAGGGTTATTGTTCTTTTGAGGAGTTCGTTGTTGTTGTTGTTGCCCACCCTTTGTGGGTGTCTGTTGGTTCTTAGAAGAACCACCTGTCTGTGCCTGTCCACCTCGTGGACTAAAACCTGCTGCAGGAGCACTCCCAATCTGCACTCCTGTGTGCCCACCTAATGCCATAATAAGAATCTCCTCAACTATGCGAGCCTTCTCCATTGCGAATTCCATAGTCTTTGGCTCAAAGACTCGGACACCACCACTGATGCGGGTGTTTAAACCCCTAATAAAATGCTGTACTAGCATAGGCTCATCATCGCCAATACCAGCATACTGCTTAAGTTCATAAAACCTACGTTCATATTGCTCTACAGAAAGAGCTAACTGACGTAGATCATGGAACTCGTCAGCCCTACGCTGCCTCCAGTGTTCTGACAGGAACCGTGCTCTAAACCTCTCGAGAAACATCTCCCAAGATACAGAACCAATATCTATATGGAGCTTCTGCTCCTCTAGGCACCACCAAGTAGAGGCAAATCCTCTCAAGTGCATAATAGTGCATCTGGCATAGGTATTGCTACCGTATGGGTGCATGGAAAAGCATCTACCCAAATCTAGTAGCCAAGTCTCAGCCTCTAAGCCACCTCCAGTACCATCAAAGGTAGGAGGGCGTGCCCTCAGTAAATCCCTCATATGACCTACAATGATAGCATCCTGATGTGCTATGTCCTCAACTCTCCTAGGGGATCTATCCCTCTCTCTGACAACCTCCTGCTCATCTGCCTGTCTAGGTCCAAGACGAGCTAGGACCTCCTCTAAAAGTGGATGTATCTGAGAACCCTCTACTGCTGACTGTTTGGGATTCTGACCCTCATTTCTTTGACCCATCTGTTCTGCCTGGTCACTATGGTGAGGGCTAGGAGGGGGAGTAACCTGAGGGATTGGCCCTCGGCCTCCACCTCGACCTCTACCACAACCTCTTCCTCCTCGCCTAGGCATCTTCCTACACATAACAATAATGAGTCTTAGATACTATTCAACCAAGGTTATAAGTTGCGACACTACGTACTAGGTCAACCTAATGGGCTCGTGATTACCCAAAGCGTCCAGTGTTTGTAACCTTGGCTCTGATACCAATCTGTAATGCCCCGTCTTAATAACCTAAGAATGTTGCAATTGTGTAATAAAGGTGTAATAATTTTTTTTTAAAAGTTTAATTATTAAATTAATTAGTTGCATACATTCATTAGGCTAAACGATGTTACACTACTTTGAGTTTCCATAAGTGACTTAAGTATTTCACATTGCACATATTAATTCATAACATAAAACATTTTAAGATAAACATTGCATTTCATTTGATTACCATTCATAATAACATAAAGTACAAACATGTTTTTCCATACATTTCATTTGATAGAATATACAATACTCATCCATCTGATGAGGTAGTTCAAATAATAGTTACATTTTACAAATGATCACCTCACAACATTGAGGGATGTTTTAACAATACAAGTTTACAATATAAAAATTTGAAAATACACATAAGATTCAAGTGCGAGCTCTCCATCCTTGAAGCTCTCGATGCCATGATCACAAAACTGGGGACCCAAAGGAGTAAGGTGCACGTTCCACCCAACCATGTGGTACCCGTAGGTCCACCCCCCGTGCTAGGAGATAGTAATAAGGTTACCTAGACCTAATCTACTAACCCTAGACACTAGTACAAACAATCTATTGGTTACATTGCTTCCAGATTTAGACAATTGATTGAAATACAAACACAAGGTTAACTGTTATTCTAGGTGGAGTGTCATCACAGCGATGCAAAGGTTACCCTGGTGTTTCTTCCTAGGTTCCGGTCCCCAATCCTTGGGTTACCCTGGTAACCTCTTACGAAACCCGGCCCCTATTGCATACTATTGTGGAATCGAATGTCTTTTAAGGAAACAAGACACCGATTTGCCATTCCAGGCCTTCTCATCTTATACTCATGACTGTAGTAGCTCAAGAGTCATAAGAGAGGCATGCACATCTTGTTAAAAATTTTAAATCTAACTACTATGTCATTAATTATCACTGACTTAGTTAACTATTTGTAAGTTACCCTGACACCACTTTGTGTGTCGGCCCTTACAAATAGCCACTCCCCTAAACATAACATGGGAATCTAAGTTTTCAAGACTAGGGTTTACAAAGTGCACAAAAGATCAACACATAACTGCCAGAATTACCTCAATAAAAGTCTCAATTTCGTTCACTAAATTACAGTGCACTACCCTAGTTTGTTCAAACATAAGAAACCATAGTATATTTTACTTCCCAAGAAAGACCACATCTGGAAGACTTAATAACACATTAAAACAATCCCCATTTACCCAATACAAAATTTAAACCATTAAAGCAAATACGCGTCTACCATTTGGATATGCTAAATCCATATGCATCATCTTGAAAACAATATGTTTATAAATCAATTTAATAAAAGATCTATTTTAACATCAATATAATTAAAAGTAATTGTTTCATTTATTTCACTCCTCTTTTTTTTTTAAACAATTTTCATAAAAATCATTTTCTATACTTCCACAATTTTCAAATTTCTCATGCAATATTGAAATAACGAAATTTATATTTTCTAATTTAATACAATACATGAATTATACAAATATATATACTTAAACATATATACATGTTTTAAATATAAATATTAATGTAAAAGAAATACCATATTTAATTCCAATAAATATACATATATATATATATATATATATATATATATATTCATTAAATTAAAATCTGAATTATAAATTTATACTCATTTAAATTTTATTTATAAACTATTAATAAAATCCGTATGAAATCAAAATCTAAAAAGTAACAAAGTTTTTTTTTAAATAGAATCGCAGCCTGTACTTGGCCGCGACGAGGGTTTCGGCAAGCATCGGCCGCAGCCGAGCCGAACTGTTAATGGTAGAGCCGGTGGGAGTTACTCCCACCGTCGCCTCCCTTAGGGGCGGCGGCTGTGGGAGTGGTCGTAGCCACCTCCCACCGTCGCCTCCCTTAGGGGCGGCGACTGTGGGAAAAACCCCCACGGCCCCTCCAATATAGCCCTTATATTTTTAAAAATAAAATTTTCAATGAAATAAAAATCGCGTTCAGCGAATTTCGATTAACGAAATGCAATACAATCTGATGAAATAATTATATATATATATATATATATATATGTATTTGTATATGTATGTATATATATATTCATTACTGATATATATATATATATATACATATATGAATACATATATATAAAATTCATATAAAACAGTTTAACAGTGAAACTGGGCAGTATTTATCAACAGGGATTTAAAAAAGAAATTACAATCCCTTCTACTATTTAATACAGTTTTCTTGTTTTCACAGTTTTCACAATTTTCACAGAGTTTTGAAATAAAACAATAGAAAATTTCTTTTTTATCACCACTAAAATTCTTTACAAATCATTTCCCCTGTTTGAATAAAACTTTACCAGATTCTCAAAAAGAACACAGGAATTACAAAGCATATTATTTCTCTATCTTTTAAGGAAAGAACATTCATAACAAGAAAAATACCTGTACTAAGATGACTGCCTGTAGGAAGATTCCTTTTGCTTGTAGCGTACAAATCCCAAAACCTTCTTCCAAGAGAGCTTAACCAACCACCAAGATCCTCCAAGGGATCTTCCACAAATATACAACCCCAGAGGAAATAACAAATCCTCTTAGAAAATAAATTTTACACAGCAAGAGTTTTTTTTTGCAAAAAGCTTTGATAATTTCCCCGTGAGGAAATTGAACAACCTCTGTCTATTTCCCGAGATCCAAAATATCCTCTCCGTAACAAATTTTCAACAACCCCAATGCAATTATTACACTCACACACATGTCGAGAAGTGGTTGCAAAATATCTTCCCACCACTTCTCGGCAAACTTCCATTTTCAATTTGCATGCAAATATTTATTTAATTTACATTTTAAAACTAAATTACAATTCACATGCATTTATTTTTTATTTTAATTTCTAATTTTCAAATGCAATATAATTTACACACTTAATAATTTAATTTAATTAATTAATTTATTTAATTAAAATAGTTTAATCCTTTTAAGATCAACTATTTAACCAAATAAGCTAATTAATGAATTAAATTATCAAGCAAGTAAACTTCTACCACATTTAAACATTAATTAAATAATCAATAATTTAAAACACAATATTCCAACATTAAAAATTAACCAAATTTACCTTTTCAAAATGATTTATCCAAACAGAAATACAAGACAAACCTATGACTCTGAACTAAAATAGACAAAGTACTAAGACCAGGGTTAAAGACTAGACTAGGGTAAACCAGACTACTATCTCCCGATCAACATATCCATTGAGTCTTGACACGCTCAGACCTGAGTACCCAGGTGGAGTCAGTGTCATGTACCTACAAATTCCTGCAACCAAGAAAATAACGTGCATACATATACATATATAAAACATTAAACAGACACACCGTGCGGAGAAAATCACAGATATCGCAGGGCACTCGCAAGCGAGTGATGCGATTCCGTTCTCCACACCAATACACTTCACAACAGACTGACGAAATAAATAGCTGTTAGTCCATCATAACATATACATAGCAATGATCAACTGAAAGTAAACATCTAAACTATATCAAATCATGTCTAAAATCAGTAATCATTAAACAAAATATCATCATGTCACAGAATAATCCACTATCGCTCAAAACCAGCAACCAAAATATCCAACAAAGTATCATCATCAACAATGTGAAAACATAGCAACAGAAAACATAAGCATAAATAGAGGGGTACTACACTAATGGATCCTAGATTAGGGTTTTAAAGAGGTGAAAACTATAATTTTTAAGTTATTTTATTTGCTTTTTGTGCTAGTTTCAAACTGTAACTCCTGTGACAAAAATTTCCAGAATTTGATTACCTAATGCAAGTGAAATGAAAGGTAAATGATGACCTATATGACACCTTTTGAAATGAAATTTTGAATCAAGTTTTGAATATGAATGGTGAAAAGACACTAATATGCAAACACTATTCAAATTCAATGTGATATGCATTGAAATTTTTGAATTTTTTAGATTTAAAAAATGCAAGAATGAAAATTCAAACCCCTATATGCCATGTTAACTAATGCACAATGAAGAAACCCTAAATGAAATGCAAATCTAATGAAAACTAGGATCTAGGGTTTTGATGCACTCCAAATAAAAAATTAGGATGTTCAAAGAGGTTGAGTTCACCAAAATGAAACATAGAAAAAGAGGTTCACCATTAATAGGGTATCAATGATGAACCTAATTTTCATTGGGTGGATGTTTCATTCAATTATGAAGGCGAAAACATGCAAATAATAACCAAAAACTAATCCTATCTATTATAGCAATGAAAAGGGAAGTTTTGAGAGCTTGAAATGATGTGCACCTTGTAGAAAACTTGTTGTTTTTATGCCACAGAGGACTCATTCGACTTTAATGGTGAATGGGTCCCTGTTAGGGTTCTGGAAAATGACTTTTGGGTTTTAGTCCTCTTAGTATGCACACCTAGATCCTAGGTTTTCACTGCTTCAAGCCCTACTAAGGACTCATTCACCTTTAGTGGCAGATGAGTCCTTTTAGGGTTTCAGAAAATGAATTTCTGGGTCATGTACCTCAATTTCTACACTCTCAATTCCTAGGCTTCCATCTCTTGAAAGTCAAAAATTAATTCTGTAGAACTCTTTCCGTGATCTTGCAATAAAGGTGACAAATTTTCAACTTGACAGCTTTGACATTTTTTCTCCAAATCTTCAACCTAAATCTTGCAAATACACATTCAAGAGGAGAAAAACTTGTTGATTGTTAGTGCATAGGGGTTTTCCTTGGTCAAACCCCTTTTAGGTGATTAAACCAAATGATGAAATAATGAAATTGAAGCATGAACATGAAATAATGGAGTTTTGATACATTGGATGTTTTCTTGGAAGATAAATATACAATCTAACATGTAGTGGCCATGAATAATGTAGATCTTGGATGTGAAATAATGCTTGCAAGTAGATCCTCAATTCTACATTTACAATATTAGCTCAACAACGTGCATGAATGCATTAAACCCTTGACATGATGAAATGATCTTGAATTGCTGCAATAGACTTCACTAATCTACCTTGAAATTCCTTTGAAAATTCTCTTGTAGACTCTATAATGATCTTGTGAATGTACTCTTAAGTTCTCATGAAGATCTAGGATGAAACTATGTGAATTAACCCCTTATTTATACTAATTTTAGAGATTAACCTCGAAATTCAAATAATTCAAGCTGACCTAAGATATATGTATTAAAATCGTAAGGATCCTACCACAATTAAATTAAAAAATGGGTGTCCTACTCAAGGAGGATCCATTCTCCACTAAAGGCAAATGGGTCTTGGCACAATTTCTGGTACCAAGCTTCGGGGAGGTGAAAATACATCAAAAACCCACCTCAAAAATGTAAAGAAAGGGGTGTCCTATGTGGAGAGGACTCATTTTCTAGTAAAGGCGAATGGGTCCTAGCAACATTTTTAAGACACCATATTTTCCAAATTAAATGTCATATACTATCATTATTGGGTGTTAGGGTAGATCCTTGAAAAGAGGGCTTGCATTTGAATTAAAGGGGCCAATTAAACTTAATTAACCACCATTAATTAAGAGGACCCTAGATAAATGTGAAAGTGTGTTACAACACTTTACAACACCTAAATAAGGTACAAATTAAGTACATTTCATTAAAAGGGGACCATTAGGATTAATTCATTAAATAAACCCTAGGAAAGTGTGAAAGTGTGTTACAACACTTTACAACACTCTTGCAAAGGACAATTTAAGTTACATTTTAATTAAATAAGGACCCTAGAATGGTGTGAATGTGTACAAAACATTACAACACTATTTCAATATACAATTAGTTCAAATTTATGTCAATTATCCAAATTAAGTGTGAAAAAGGATTACTTTTTCTGACACTAGAGTAGTTTAGGAAGTTATATTTGAGAGGCTTTATAAAATCCATATTTAATGCATTTCCAAATTTACTTTTAGTAATATATTATCATTTTAAGTTTATTATTGTGCGAATGATGCTCTTGTTTTTTTCCATAGGCTTTGATTGATTATCAATATGGTATTTTTTGGTATATATGTATATATAGGTCAGTGCAGGATCATGAGGAGCCAAACTGGGCCTCTAAGTGGCAATGAAAATTTAGAACAATAGAGTTACACAACTTGACATAAAAATTTGAATAGGTTATTAATATAATTTGAAAAATATGTAAGAACAAAATTTGTAGCAAATTGAATGTAGTTTCTAAGCTACTAGTCCTTTTTTGGAAAAAAGAAAATATGTTTGGTTAAAATTTGAAATTTCAATGCAGTAGTTCTAAATTTTTTAGGAAAAAAATAAAAAACAAGTGTTTTTCCAGCCACCCTAATGATGAACAAAAATAAATATATATTTTTTTTCTGAATCTTTCAATATAAGTAGACACATATGTGACACATATTTTTTTCTAATTTTTTTGCAAGTAAATAATTAGTTATGAATTTTCTAGTAGGAATCTTTAAAAATATTAAAAACCATTTGTTTGGCCACCCTCACTTGGTCAAAATATTATGAAATTCAATTTTTTTAAAAACAATAGTTTATGAAGCATAGTGTATGGTGCATCTTTTAGATTCAAAAAATCTATAACCATTTAAAATTTATAGATGTTTTTCAATCAATCTATCAATCAGTACTTTACACATAGTGCATGTATAAAATCAATAATAATTATCTATTAAATTCAAAATAAAGTATATCTTATATCGGTAGAATGTGGATAGTTTGTTGAACAAATCCATTTCATTTCATCAAAATTAGATGAAAAAATCCATTAGGATGAAGGGTGAAGTCCAAAAAACTCTTAGAGTTCTTGAAAACACATTGGGGTTGTTGAATTTTAGGCTTGGTAGTCCCCAAGCCAAGTACCAAAGCAATATTGAAGCAAAATGGATATTTGATATAAACAAGTATCTATTTTGACCAAATCTCCATTAATACTAACAAAATAATGAATATCCATTATTTTGTAATAGATATCTATTTATTGACATATTCTTATTTATATTTATGTATATTTTATATTAGGTTATATAATATATTAATATATATTCATATGTTAATAATATAATATATTATTTTTATATATAAGGTTATATAATATTTATACATATATTATATTAGGTTACATAATATATTAATATATATTTATATGTTAATAATACAATATATTATTTATATATATAAGGCTATATAATATATAAGATATAATATATAATATAATATAAAATATTAATATATTATATATAATATATAATATTAATTTATATTATATTATTTATATAATATTATAATACTAAATTATTTATTTTATATTATATTATATATAATATGTATAATCTATACATATTTATAATTTACACAAAACAAAATAGGCACCCATTCAATCCATAATGGATATCCATTATGCAATAGAATAGATATCCACTATGCTTAAGAATGGATATATGTTACTTGCAACTCAAAACAAACCCCCTAATGTCTTCAAACACAGGATGTTTGTGGTCTAAGGAATGAATATCTGCTTTTTAAAAGTAGATATATGTTTGTAAGAAATTCAAATCTATTGAAGCTTTTCCCTATGCATACAATATAATATATAATATAATTTATATACTATATATAATACAGTATATACTATATAAAATATAATATATAGCATATATTTTATATAATATATATACTATATATAACATATAATATATAATACATTTATTACATATACAATAATTTATATACTATATATAATATAGTATATATTTTATAACATACAATATATAGTATATATATTATATAATATATATAGTATATATAACATATAGTATATAATACATAACTATATGAATTCAAGAGAGAGGGGGTGCAGGAGGAAGAGAGAGAGAGTGTGTGTGAGAGAGAGAGAGGGGGGGTTGGAGTGACAAAGAGTTTTCTAGGTAGGGTGGGAGGGATAGAGGGAGGGAGTGACATGAGAGAGAGAGAGATAGAGAGAGAGATAGAGAGAGATACTTGAGAGTGAGAGATAGAGAGAAACTTGAGAGGGAGAGAGAGACATGAGAGAGAAATACTTGAGAGAGAAAGGGAGTGGGAGAGAGATAGAGAGAGATATCTAGGTAGGGAGGGAGGGAGAAACCAAAGAGAGGGAGAGATGGAAAGAGTTATTTAGATAGGGAGGGATAGAGAAATGAGAGAGAGAGAGAGGTTGGGAGGGATAGAGGGAGTGAGATACATAAGAGAGGGGGGGTAGGAGGGATAGATGGAGGGAGAGACATGAGAGAGAGGGGGGGTGGGAGGGATAGATGGAGGGAAAATAGAGAGATGCAAGAGAGACCTAAGAGGGGGTTGGAGTGAGAGAGAGTTGAGAGAGAGAGAGAGTTTAGAGAGAGATTCAATGACTTGAGAGGGGATTGGAGTGATAGAGAGTTTTCTAGGTAGGGTGGGAAGGATATAGAGAGGGAGAGACTAGAGAGAGAGAGGGAGAGAGAGAGAGAGAGAGAGAGAGAGAGAGAGAGAGAGAGAGAGAGAGAGAGAGAGAGAGAGAGAGAGAGAGAGAGAGTTATCTAGGTAGGGAGGGAAAGAGAAACCAAAGAGAGAGAGGGTGGGAGGGATAGAGGGAGCAAGATACCTAAGAGAGAGAAGGTGGGAGCGATAAATGTAGGGAGATACATGAGAGGGGGTGGGAGCGATAGAGGGATAAATGGAGGGAGACCCAAGAGAGACCTAAGAGGGGGTTGGAGAAAGAGATATAGTTTTCTAGGTAGGGGGGAGAGATAGAGGGAGGGAGATACCAGAGAGAGAGAGAGAGAGAGGGATAGACCTGAGAGATAGGGAAGGAGATAGATAGAGAGAGTTATCTAGGTAGGGAGGGAGGGAGAAACTAGAGAGAGAGAGATGGTGGGAGGGATAGAGGGAGAAAGATACCTAAGAGAGAGAGTAGGAGGGAAAAATTGAGGGAGAGACATGAGAGGGGGGTGGGAGGGAGGGATATATAAGAGGGAAAGAGGGAAAGAGAGAGACTTGAGAGAGAGAGAGATAAAGACTTGAGAGGGAGAGACATGAGAGAGAGGGAGGGAGAGAGATAGAGATTTATCTAGGTAGGGAGGGAGGGAGAAACCAAAGAGTCTTGAGAGGGAGGGAGGTAGAGAGTTATCTAGGTAGGGAGGGAGGGAGAAACCAAAGAGAGGGACTTGACTTGAGAGGGAGAGAGAGAGATAGAGAGAGTTATTTAGGTAGGTAGGTATGAATAAATGAGTGAGAGAGAGGGTGGGAGGGATAGAGGGAGTGAGATACCTAAGAGAGAGAGGGTAGGAGGGGTAGATGGAGGGAGAGACATGAGAGAGAGGGGGGTGGGAGGGATAGAGGGTGGGAGA
>VDFB02270651.1:71134547-71480646 GCA_007258455.2 Sequoia sempervirens
AGAGAGAGAGAGAGAGAGAGAGAGAGAGAGAGAGAGAGAGAGAGAGAGAGAGAGAGAGAGAGAGAGGGTAGAAGGGATAGATGGAGGGAGAGACATGAGATAGAGGGGGTAGGAGGGATAGAGGGATGGAGATGAGAGAGAGACCCAAGAAAGACCTAAGAGGGGGTTGATGTGTGAGAGAAAGAGACTTGAGAGGGAGAGACCCAAGATATACCTGAGAGGGGCTTGGAGTGAGAGAGAGAGTTTTCTAGATAGGGTGGAAGGGATAGAGGGAGGGATAAACTAAAACACATAATACAATATATGATAATAATAAAATATATAATAATACAATATATAAATACAATATAGGAGGGTTATTAAAATACATTATAAATATAATATATATTAAAAATAATAATATATAATAATAATACAATATATAATATATATTAAAACATATTAATATATATATAATATATTATATAATATATATTAAAAATAATAATAATATGTAATATATACTATATATCATATAATACATATTATATAATATAACATTCAATATATTATAGAATTTTTAATTTTGATATATTAGATATCCATTTTTGGCATCATGGTTCTACAAAACCAAGCGAGGTTTGCTATGAGCTTTAACTAACATATATTGGTTATTGGGTAATGGATATCCGTTATTGACAAATATATTTTCCCTTCACATTAAAATTTATATATTATTATATATAAATAATATAATATTAAATATATTTTATATAATATAAATATATTTTATATTAATATAACGTGCTAGAAATAATAGATATCTGTTTTGAAAAAAATGGATATCTGTTTTGTGAGAGTGGACAAAAAAATAAAAGTCAATTTTTTCTGTTCCAAAAACCCCCACATTCTCTGCTTTATCGGTAATATAATGCTTTATGCTCATTAGAGACAAGAAATCACTTTTGGAGCACTTCTTTTCACAAAAAAGTTTATTCTTTCAATCATTGGTACATCTTTGGGTTGGGATAAGGAGAAGCAGTAGTCGTTGGAAAGTGAAAAAGAAGAGGAATTGTCAAGTGGAAGCAATTGAGGCAAGTAGAGAAAATGATAGAGAAAAGAAGAGGTTGCAAAGAAAAGGCATGTCAAATTCTCTTCAAGGGAAAGGCTCCTCTTTACCTTTAAGTGAAATTCAAAGTGACCATGATATTGAATTTGAAAATATTGAAGAATAAATTGAAATTAAAACTTTACAACATGAAAATGATGTGCAAAATGTTGAACATGAAATTGTAAATGTTGAGCATGAAAATGAAATTCAAAATGTTGAACACTCAATTGAAAATATTAATTTTGAATATGAAATAGGTGAAAATGAAACAATGAATGTCAATGTATCTCCTAATTTTGCAAGAAGAGATGATATTTATGAAGAAGAAAATGAAATCCTAAATCCATCTTTTGTAATAAACCCAATGAAAATTGTAGTGCCCCTCCATTCTCACTGTGGATGTGCAGGTAGTTTGGCTTTGGAACTTGGAGATGAAGGTAAAATAATAGGGATATTTAAAGGTATGTGTTAATGAGGTTTTAAGCACATGTTATGATTAGTATATGGTTTTATTTGATTACGTAGAATAATCCTATCATGAGCACTATGTGACTGTCTAACCATGACTATTATGTGATTATCTTGTGATTGTTCTTATCCTGATTGTTATGAGTTGATGTGTTTACTTGGTGATGTTCTTACTAATGTGTTTGGGTGAAAGGTATAGTGTCACATCACTCACATGTGAGTACCTTGCGACATTGTGATTCCCTTTCACGGTGTGCCTGATTATATGTATATGTATATGTATATGCACAACCATTTTGTGTGTTGTAGGTTGCAAGTACTAGGAAACGACTCCACTTGAATTGGAAGGTCTGAGTGTGCCTTAAACCCAATGGAAAATTTGATTAGAGATAGCACTTGGTCCCCTACCCTAGCCATCATCCTCGAAGAGGCTGAGTATCTGGTCCAATACCCCGTCAGTTTTGTTAGTTTGTCAGTTAGTCAGTTGGTGTTGCTTGAGGTCTTGCTTTTCAACACTGGATAGTGGTCAGGTAATCGATTGGAATTTGGTTTATTTAATTTAATTTGTCTGATAATATTCCTTTGGTTATTTTATGTATTAAAATAAATTGGGTTATACTTTGATAAATAAATATATAAATAAATAATCTTGGTGAATAATAAAATAAAATTATGGTGGAATGTTATAATTAATAAATAGTAAAAATAATATGATAAATAAATAGAAAGTTTTTGCATGCAACAACATGCAGCTACAAACAGTTATTGAAATTAATTATTTACTTTTAAAAAAAGAAACTTTGCATGGAATCTTCAGCTTTGTCTCCTGTAAATATTTTTGGGGGGTTTTAGAGATTTTCTTTGGTTTTTTTGGTTTTGGGGAGATTGTTTTTTCATTCTGTTCTTTTGGGGAGAAAATTGTTTGTAAAAATTTCTTGGATTGTTGAATATGCGGGAAATTGTGGTTTTGAGAATTTGGAATTGTGGATTCAAAGAAATTGGGTTTTCTAGTGAAAGTTTGGGCTTGACATCCATTTCATTCCTTCCAAGCATTGGATCCGGGTTGGATTTTAACCTTTTGTTTACATTTGCTTTCCTATTTGTGTGATCAGTTTGATGGAATTCTCCCTTTCCTTTATGAAATTAAATGTTTATTTTTTCTGCGTGATGAATTGTGAGTCAAGGTTGTAGTTGATCTCATTCAATTTCCTCTATGTTTCTCTTTCTGTGTCTTTCACCATGTTTATTTTGTGCTTGGCTTTTGGTGTGTGCATTTTATATTCCCTTTGATCATAAGATATTGGATTTTTAATTCATCTTTTTTGTTTCTTTCCAATAAAAAGGTTTGATTTCATTGTCCATAACTCTATTTTTATGAACTAGGTTGGTGAGAAATTTAAAGGGTTTCTTTATCTTATTGTCTTAAAAATCTCAAAAACCCAGATCGTAGTTTATGAGATATGGTTGAAACACGAGGCTATTGTCAGACTGCTCCACCATGGCTACAAATACCTTTGTTTCTCCCTGTAACTAGCCAATGGAAGATTAGCATTTGAGATTTTAATTTTATGTTTTAAAATTAGTGTAAAATGAATAAAGTGGAATTTCTTGTTTGTAAATGATGGAAATTTAATGAATAATGTGTGCTTTGTGTGTATATTTATGTTGTGTTTTATAGAAATGTAGCATTTTGATGTATTGATTGCTTAATAGTGTTTTGAAGAGAAATTGTAATTTAAGGGAAAAGAATATGAAATGGTGATGCATTTGAAATTGAATACTTTTATATGTTCTTGTTATGAAAAATTCTGCTAGTTAGGATTAAAAGGGGACAATATTTTCTTTTTCCTAAAGGAAACTGCTAGGGTGTTAATGCTAATATGTAAGGATTTTGAGTGGTTTATGTACCATGGAATCATTTTTGAAATGCAAGTCTTGATTGTGTTATTATTGTGACATTGAAAACTAAAAGAATAGGTCATGTTTGAAATGGACTATATAAGTATATATCCTTGTGAGATGAATTATTTTCATAGGAAAAACTAGTGTATATTATTTTGATGTAATGAATCAGTTTTGATGTTGGTAATAGAAATTAGTAGTACTAATGTGTTAGGTTTCCACCCTAGTTTACTGTTGTCCTTGGGGTTCCTTGGCGGGGGCATTACACCTAATATTAGAGCCAGGTTACAACACTGGGATGTAGTACCCCTCCATTTATGCTTATGTTTTATGTTTGCATTTTTTCACACTATTAGACTTTGGTACTTTGGTTTGGATATTTTGATCGCTGACTTTGAGCGACAGTGGATTCGTTTTGTGATATGATGATACATTGTATGGTGATAATTAATTTCTGACATGCTTTGTAATAGCGTAGATATTTCCTTCAGATGTTATTGCTATATATATGTTTATGGTAGATTAACTATTATTTTAATTTGTCAGTCTGATGTGACGTGTATTGGTGTGAAGAATAGAGTTGCATCACTCGCTTACGAGTGCCTTGTGATTTCTGTGATTTTCTCTGCACGGTGTGCTTGTATAATGGATTATATATATATGCATGTTATTTATTTGGTTGTAGGATTGCAGGTACATGACACTGACTCCACCTGGTTACTCAGGTCTGAGCGTGTCAAGACTCAACGAAAATGTTGATTGGGAGGTAGTAACAAGGTTCATCCTAGTCTAGTCTTAAACCCAATCACAGTACATCGTCAGTTTTAGTTTGGAGTCTTTGGTGGTCTTGTTTGTCTCTGATTGGATTAATTGTTTTGAAAGAAATTTTATTGTCAATTTAATGATAGTTTGTTATTCTTTAATTTACTGTTTATTTAAATTAATTTTAAATGTTGGAAATAAAGTTTTACATTTTATTTAATTAATTAATTAGTTTGTTTGGTTAAGTAATTTGATCACTGAGATTAAATTTAGTTAATTAAATAAATTAATTAATTAAATTAAAATTGCTTTAATTGTGTGAATAGATTTATATTTAAAATTAATTGCTATGTGGGAAATAGTATTTTAATTGTTAAATAAATAAATAAAATAAAGGAAAGGGAAATTGCATTTTTAAAGTTTGAATTCTTTAAATCTAAAAATGCATTCAATTTTTGATAAGGAAGAAATAAAAGATTGTCGTGAGGTTGCTGAAAGATATTTTTTCTTCTCGACATGTGTGCCAGTGGAATTTATTGCTTCTTGTTGAGAATTTTCTTGGATGTTATCTGGGATTTGGGGAAAATAGAAGATTACCTTTTCTTCATGGGAAATGAAAGAATAGTGTTCTATTAAAAATTGTTTTTGGAAAAAAAATTGTGATTGCCTTTGTGAATTGTTGTATATTTCCGGAAGATCTCTTTGGTTTGGTATTAGCATCCTTTTGGATTTGGGTTTTTTGGAGAAGCTTTGGAGGATTGCACGCAACATGCAACATAGGTTCTCTTCTACATACAGTTTTCAAGCTATAGGAAAACAGGTACTTTCCTTTGTATTTAATTTATTTTCTTTAGAAAAGATTGTCTAAGGAAATATTTGTTTTGTGAAAGCTGTATTTCTTCTCGAAGATTTTTGTAAAATAATTCTGTAAAAAAAATTGATTTCCTCTCTATGAAAATTATGAAAACAAAGTATTATAGAGAAATCAAAGAGCAAAACTGAGATTTATTTTAACAATAGTAAATCTACAGAAGAAATTGACAAAATCTTAGAAGGGTTTTATGTTAAAATCATATGTTAAAATTGGTGATTAATTTGGGGTTTTGTAATAAAAACCTCAGTTAATGAATTTATTAATTTGGGAATAAATTGTTCAGATTTGAAGCTTTTCCAATTTCCTGTTGAAAACTTTGTTAAAAATTATTGCCCAGTTACAGTATTATATTGCTATTTAAATTATACATATGTATTCATATATGTATATATATTAGTGTTAAATATACATATACATATACAAACACATATATACAATTATTTTATTTTAAATTGCAGTGAATCTTAATATTTAAAATCACCGTACGCGATTTTGTTCCGTCAAAATTTTTGTGGTTTTAAAGAATTTAACAAAAATAAAACCTGAGCAATCCATGGCTGCGGGGGTTTTTCCCCACAACCGCCGCCCCCTACGGGAGGTGACAGTGGGAGAGGGCTGTGGCCATTCCCACAGCTGCCGCCCCTAAGGGAGGTGACGGTGAGAATAGCCAGCACCGCCCCACCACACAGGCCAGCGCCCTTATTTGGGAGCCGACGACTGTAAAAAAAAACGCAGCCTAGACTTGCCGCGGCCGCATGAATATAAACCCTAAGTTTGTAAACTTTGAACAGTAAAAAAAAAGAATTTCAATTTTTGTGTATACAGATTTGAAAATAAAATATCAGTCGAATATTATTATTAATAACTTTTAATAATATATATATATATATATATCTGTGTGTGTGTTTTAATATTACATAGAAATTTGTATACATGTATTTGTTTTTAAATTTAAATGATTAAAAAATATTTAAGGTGCATGTAGATATATGATAAGTATGAGATTAACTAGTTCTGAAACATTATGAATGAAAGAGAAAATTTAGTCTTTATTTTTATGTGAAATTGAGAAAGAAAAAATTAGAATAAAATTGATGTAATTTCTTTATTGTATGAGAAAATAATTACGATCAAATTGTTATATTTTTTGCAAATACTTATTGAATGACTGGATTTAGTAAATCATAATGTAGACTCCTTTTTTTTTTGATTTGCTTTAAATTGTGTTTCTTTTTATTGGGAAAATTGGGAATGTTTTAGATGCTCAAGTCTTCCAGATTAGTTGGTGTAATAAGGGTGATGTTATTGTTGTATTACAATCCTTGAGTTGACTAGGGTAGTGCACATGTTATAGTATGCTGTTTTGACACTTGGTTTTATGAACAAAGATTTGTAGACCGTTATGTATTGTTTGGTATTATATGTTGATTTGTGTGCATCTTTTCTACCTTAGTTCAGGGAACTTAGATTCCTTTTGTTAATTTTATAGGAGTGGCTCTGTGTGAGGGCCGACACACAAAGTGGTGCCAGGGTAACTTACAAAGAGTTAGTAACTCAGTGAAAACTAAACAACACAGTAGTTAGATTAAAATCTTTAACTTGATTAATATTCCTCACTTATAGACTCAAGAGCTAATTTAGTCTTGAGTATAAGTTGAGAAGGCCTAGAATGGAAAATCGATATCTTGTTACTTTAAAAGATATTCGATTCTGCAATAGTTTGCATGTGGGGCCAGGTTTCGTAAGAGGTTACCAGGGTAACCCAAGTTGGGGACCGGAACCTAGGAAGAAACACCAGGGTAACCTTTACAACATTGTGATGACACTCCACCTAAAATAACAGTTTACCTTGTGAACTTAGCATATTTGATTGTCTTAATTCTGGAAGCAATGTAACCATCAGTTAGTTATGTACTAGTGTCTAGGGTGAATAGGTTATGTCTAGGTAACCTTATTACTATCTCCTAGCATGGGGGGTGGACCTACGGGTACCACATGATTGGGTGGAACGTGCACCTTACTCTGTTGGGTCCCCATTTTATGATCATGGCAACGAGAGCTTCATGGATGGAGAGCTCGTAATTGGATATATATGTACTTCCTTTATTGCATCATTGGAAATCTTGTATTTGTAACATCCCTCAATTGTTTATGAGGTGAACATTTGAAATATGTAATTGTAATCTATTATTTGATCTACCTCATTTGAAGAATGAGTATTGTAATGTTATTTCAAATGCAATGTAAGAATCTTATTTGTACTTTATACTATCATGAATGAAATTCAAATGTTATGCAATGTTTACTTTTAAGTTTATGTTAATTAAATACATGCAATGCTAAATACTAAAGTTGTCTATGGAATCTCAAGTAGTGTGACATCGCATAACTTAGAGAATGTATGCAACTAATAAAATTAATATTATTACTTTTAAAAAAAAAATATTTCACTTTCGTTGACAATTGCAACATTCCTTAGGTTACAAGATGAGGCATTACAGATTGGTATCAGAGCCAAGGTTTCTAACACTGGATGCTCTGGGTAATCACGAGTCCATTAGGTTGACCTAGTACATAGTGTCGCTATCTGTTAGCCTTGGTTGAATAGTATCTGAGACTCATTATTGTTATGTGTAGGATCATGCCTAGGCGACGAGGTAGAGGTCGTGGTAGAGGTCGAGGTGGAGGTGGAGGCCGAGAGCCAATCCCTCAGGTTACTCCCCCTCTGAGCCCTCATCAGAGTGATCAGGCAGAGCAGTTGGATTAGAGGAATGAGGGACAAAATCCTGAACAGTCAGGAGTAGAGGGTTCACAGATACGCCCTTTATGAGAGGAGGTCCTAGCTTGACTTGGACCTAGACAGGAGGTTGATCAGGAGGTTGTTAGAGAGTGTGATAGATCTCCAAGGAGAGTAGATGATATAGTGCATCAGGATGCTATTATTGTAGGACACATGCAAGATTTGTTGAGGGCACGCCCTCCTACTTTTGATGGTACAGGAGGTGGTTTAGAGGCAGAGACCTGGCTATTGGACTTGGGTAGATGTTTTGCTATGCACCCATACGGTAGCAATACCCGAGCGAGATGCACTATCATGCATATGAGAGGATTCACCTCTACTTGGTGGCGCTTGGAGGAACAGAAGCTCCACTTAGATATTGGGTCAGTGTCTTGGGATATGTTTCTGGAGAGGTTTAGAGCACGGTTCCTATCGGAACACTGGAGGCAACGACGGGCTGACGAGTTTCATGATTTACATCAGTTGGCTCTATTTGTTGAGCAATATAAACGTAGATTTTATGAACTCAAGCAGTATGCAAGAGTTGGAGATAATGAGGCAATGTTGGTACAACATTTTATCAGGGGTTTGAATGCCCACATTAGTGGTGGAGTTAGAGTCTTTGAGCCAAAGACTATGGAAGTTGTTGTGGAGAAGGCTCGTATAGTGGAAGAGAATCTTGTTATGGCATTACGTGGTCACACAGGAGTACAGATAGGCAATGCTCCTACAATAGGTTTTAGTCCACGGGGTGGACAGGCACAGATAGGGGGTTCCTCTAGGAACCAACAGAAACCCTCAAAGGGTGGGCAGCAGCAGCAGCAATGTACACCTCAAAAGAATAATAATCCAAAACCATAGCAAGGTAATAGCCCACAGTCAGGAAAGAATCGCAACTAGTGGCGCAACAAGCGCAATAGACAGGATCAACCCACTCAGAGTGTGCAGTCTACCATTAGTAGAGGTAGTTTCCAACAGTCCAATGCACCTTCAGGTGGCAGAGGATTCAGTAGAGGCACTGGTTGTTACTCGTGTGGTCAGCAGGGACACATTGCTAGGCAGTGTTCGATGAGAGGTTCTTCTAGTTTTGGGCCTCGACCTACAGCATCTGAGCCTATAGTTGGTGATGCAGGACGATCACATACAGTTTATGCTGCGGTTAATGACCACCAAGCTGATCTCCAGAACACAGTGGTTGAGACTTCAGGTAAGTTACATGGTGTTAGTGTTTCCATTCTTTTTGATTTTGGAGCTACCGACTCCTTTATTTCACCTACCATCATTGAGTGATGTGGTCTTGTGGCGGTAAAGCAAGGCAGTAAGTGGCAGGTAGAATTCGCCTCTGGGGTGAAAGTAGCAGTAGAGAACCTTGTACATAATTGTGAACTTAAAATTGGTACGTTAACTACCTTAGTGGATCTTCATATTACACCTTTAGGATCATATGACATAGTTTTAGGTATGGATTGGTTAGCATCTCAACATGCTGTGATTGACTGTCGACTTAAGATGGTTAGTTGCATTAATGATTTAGGTGTGAAAGTGGAAATTATAGGTATATAAAGACCTATCTCTTTGCGGATGATATCTGCTATGCAATTAAAGAGATGTCTTCGTCAGGGTTGTCAATTGTTTGCCACAACAGTTACTGATTTGGAAGAAGGTGAGAGTCGAGAGATATCTCTTGATGATCATCCTATTCTTAGGGAATTCGCTGACGTGTTTCCTGATGATATGCCTGGAATGACACCGAAGAGAGATATTGATTTTGGAGTTGACCTAGTTCCTGGAGCAGAGCCTATATCTAGAGCTCCATATAGAATGACAACTCAGGAGTTAGAGGAACTTCGTATCCAGTTAGAGGAACTATTAGAAAAAGGTTTCATTCGTCCAAGTGTTTCCCCTTGGGGAGCACCTGTCATCTTCGTAAAGAAGAAGGACAGATCACTTAGACTATGCATTGACTATCGTCAATTGAACAAGGTTATGATTAAGAATCGTTATCCATTGCCTAGAATCGATGATCTTTTTTATCAGATCAAGGGAGCTAATGTGTTCTCTAAAATCGATTTGAAATCTGGATATCATCAATTGCGAATTGCTGAAGCAGACATTCATAAAACTGCATTCCGAACTCGTTATGGGCATTACGAATTCACAGTAGTACCATTTGGGTTAACAAACGCACCATCAGTATTTATGAGTTTAATGAATGGTGTTTTTCATACATACCTTGATCGCTTTGTCCTTGTATTTCTCGATGATATTTTGATCTATTCGAGAAACATGAAGGAACATGAAGAGCACTTGAGATAGGTATTGCAATGTTTAAGGGAAAATTAGTTGTATGCAAACTTGAAGAAGTGTGACTTCTTTCAAACTGAAGTAAAATACCTTGGACATGTGATTTCTGGAAAAGGTATTGCTGTGGATCCTTCAAAGATTCAAGCTATTGTAGATTGGCATGTGCCTACTAATGTAGGTGAAGTTCATAGTTTTATGGGTCTAGATGGTTATTATAGGTGGTTTGTTCAGGGATTTTCTAGAATTGGTCATCCTATTACTTCTCTTCAGATAAAAGGGAAGAAGTTTGTTTGGACAGAGCAGTGTCAGTTGGCTTTTCAGACACTTAAAGAAAAGTTGACTAATGCACCTATATTGATTGTTCCTGATCCTACTAAGGATTTTGTAGTTTGCACGGTTGCATCCTTAGAGGGTTTGGGAGTAGTTCTGATGCAAGATGGGCATGTGATTGCTTATGAGTCTCGCAAACTCAAGGATCACGAATTAAACTATCCCACACATGATTTGGAACTTGCTGTAGTTGTGCATGCATTAGTTCGATGGAGGAATTTCTTATTGGGTCACCATTTTGAACTTCACACTGATCACCGTAGTCTACAATACATTTTTACGCAACCTAACTTGAATGCTAGACAAAGACGGTGGATGGAGTTCTTGTGTGAATACGATTTTGAAGTGAAATATGTTCAAGGAAAAGAGAACGTAGTGGTTGACACTCTTAGTCGTCGTCGACATGAGATTTCTGCTACTACTCTTGAAGTAGATTTGAGAGGTCAAATATTAGCAGCACTTCCTACTGATAGATTGTATCAGGAAGTAAAGTCGGAGATTGAATCTGGTAGACCTTTAGAAGGTCGATTTGTAGAGTATGTCCGTGAACCAGATGGTATATTACGACATTTAGATCATATCTATGTACCACATTCTGAGGGTCTTCGTACATTAATTATGACTGAAGCACATCGAGCTCCGTACTCAGCTCATCCAGGTGTTAAGAAAATGCATGCGGATCTTCGTCAATTGTATTTCTAGCCTGGTATGAAATGTGATATTGCTGACTATGTATCGAGATGTCTTGAATGCCAACGAGTCAAAGCTAAGAATCAACATCCTGCTAGATTATTGCAGCCACATCTCATTCCTGAATGGAAATGTGATATTATATTTGTTGACTTTATTGTTGGGTTACCTACGTCATCACATCGACATGATGCCATTATGGTAACTATTGATAGATTGACTAAGGTAGCTCATTTTTCGCCAGTACGATCATCATATAATGCTTCATCCGTAGCTAGGATATTCATGGAGGACATAGTTAGAATGCATGGGATTCCTCGTAGGATTATTTTTGATAGAGATCCCGTATTTACATCAGCCCTATGGACTTCATTACAACATGCTCTAGGTACACAGTTGAACTTTAGTTTAGCGTATCATCCTCAAACAGATGGACAAACGGAGAGAGTTAATCAAATATTAGAGGATATTCTTAGAATGTATGTAATGGACCAACAGTAACGTTGGGAGGATTATTTGTATTTAGTAGAATTTGCTTACAATAACGGATATCAGAGTTCCATAGGTATGCCACCATTTCAGGCATTATACTGTCATCCTTATCGAATTCCATTAAGTTGGGATCGACTTGAGGATAGAGTGTTACTTGGTCTTGAGATGCTTCGAGACATGGAGCAACAGGTTGACCGTATTAGAGAACATTTGATAGCAGCACAAGATAGGCAAAGGAAGTATGCCAATGCACATAGAATTGATCGACAGTTTACTGTTGGTGATAGAGTGTTTCTTCGAGTGCGACCGCGAAAGAGTCCAATCTGTTATGGAAAAGGCTCTAAGCTTGCGCCTCATTTCATTGGGCCATTTGAGATCCTAGAGAGGATTGGTCCTGTGGCGTATCGACTCGCCTTACCACCTAGTTTGTCACGTATTCATGATGTTTTCCATGTATCAGTTCTTAGACCATATCATGCCGACATTTCTCATGTACTTGATTGGAATGAGTTACAGGTAGAGGACGGGCAGCTAGCTTTGGAGCCCATGGCCATTCTACAGCGTCGGACGCTCGGTCTCAGGGGTCGAGACGTTGATCAGGTGAGGGTCCAATGGGATCCTAGCCATGAGGCTTCTGCTACTTGAGAGTATGCGACACGCATGAGGGAACTTTATCCCTATCTATTCGCAGGCTTTCAGGAGCAAGCCTGATCCTAGGGGGGGAGGATGTAGTACCCCTCCATTTATGCTTATGTTTTATGTTTGCATGTTTTCACACTGTTAGACTTTGGTACTTTGGTTTGGATATTTTGATAGCTAACTTTGAGCGACAGTGGATTCGTTTTGTGATATGATGATACATTGTATGGTGATAATTAATTTTTGACATGCTTTGTAATAGCGTAGATATTTCCTTCAGATGTTATTGCTATATATATGTTTATGGTAGATTAACTGTTATTTTAATTTGTCAGTCTAATGTGACGTGTATTGGTGTGGAGAACAGAGTTGCATCACTCGCTTGTGAGTGCCCTGTGATTTTCGTGATTTTCTCCGCACGGTGTGCTTGTATAATGGATTATATATATATGCATGTTATATGCTTGGTTGCAGGATTGCAGGTACATGACACCGACTCCACCTAGTTACTCAGGTTTGAGCGTGTCAAGACTCAACATAAATGTTGATTGGGAGGTAGTAACAAGGTTCATCCTAGTCTAGTCTTAAACCCAGTCACAATACATCGTTAGTTTTAGTTTGGAGTCTTTGGTGGTCTTGTTTGTCTCTGATTGAATTAATTGTTTTGAAAGGAAATTTTTTGTCAATTTAGTGATAGTTTGTTATTCTTTAATTTACTGTTTATTTAAATTAATTTTAAATGTTGGAAATAAAGTTTTACATTTTATTTAATGAATTAATTAGTTTGTTTGGTTAGGTAATTTAATCACTGAGATTAAATTTATTTAATTAAATAAATAAATTAATTAAATTAAAATTGCTTTAATTGTGTAAATAGATTTATATTTAAAATTAATTGCTACGTGGGAAATAGTATTTTAATTGTTAAATAAATAAATAAAATAAAGGAAAGGGAAATTGCATTTTTAAAGTTTGAATTCTTTAAATCTAAAAATGCATTTAATTTTTGATAAGGAAGAAATAAAAGATTGTCGTGAGGTTGCTGAAAGATATTTTTTCTTCTCGACATGTGTGCCAGTGGAATTTATTGCTTCTTGTTGAGAATTTTCTCGGATGTTATCTGGGATTTGGGGAAAATAGAAGATTACCTTTTCTTCACGGGAAATGAAAGAATAATGTTCTGTTAAAAATTGTTTTTGGAAAAAAAATTGTGATTGTCTTTGTGAATTGTTGTATATTTCTGGAAGATCTCTTTGGTTTGGTATTAGCATCCTTTTGGATTTGGGTTTTCTGGAGAAGCTTTGGAGGATTGCACGCAACAGGCAACAGAGGTTCTCTTCTACATACAGTTTTCAAGCTACAGGAAAACATGTACTTTCCTTTGTATTTAATTTGTTTTCTTTAGAAAAGATTGTCTAAGGAAATATTTGTTTTGTGAAAGCTGTATTTCTTCTCGGAGATTTTTGTAAAATAATTCTATAAAAAAAATTGATTTCCTCTCTATGAAAATTATGAAAACAAAGTATTATAGAGAAATCAAAGAGCAAAACAGAGATTTATTTTAATAGTAGTAAATCTACAGAAGAAATTGACAAAATCTTAGAAGGGTTTTATGTTAAAATCATCTGTTAAAATTGGTGATTAATTTGGGGTTTTGTAATAAAAACCTTAGTTAATGAATTTATTAATTTGGGAATAAATTGTTCAGATTTGAAGCTTTTCCAATTTCCTGTTGAAAACTTTGTTAAAAATTATTGCCCAGTTACAGTATTA
Source organism: Sequoia sempervirens (assembly GCA_007258455.2). Lineage (NCBI taxonomy): Eukaryota > Viridiplantae > Streptophyta > Pinopsida > Cupressales > Cupressaceae > Sequoia > Sequoia sempervirens. The sequence continues at coordinate 71,148,651 of VDFB02270651.1, forward strand.
TATTGCTATTTAAATTATACATATGTATTCATATATGTATATATATTAGTGTTAAATATACATATACATATACAAACACATATATACAATTATTTTATTTTAAATTGCAGTGAATATTAATATTTAAAATCGTCGTACGTGATTTTGTTCCGTCAGAATTTTTGTGGTTTTAAAGAATTTAATAAAAATAAAACCTGAGCAATCCATGGCTGCGGGGGGTTTTCCCCACAGCTACCCCCCCCTAAGGGAGGCGATAGTGGGAGAGGGTTGTGGCCGTTCCCACAGCTGTCGCCCCTAAGGGAGGCGACAGTGGGAACAGCCAGCGCTGCCCCACCACACATGCCGGCACCCTTATTTGGGAGCCGACGACTGTAAAAAAAAATGTAGCCTAGACTTGCCGCGGCCGCATGAATATGAACCCTAAGTTTGTAAACTTTGAACAGTAAAAAAAAAGAATTTCGATTTTTGCGTATACAGATTTGAAAATAAAATATCAATCAAATATTATTATTAATAACTTTTAATAAAATATATATATATATATGTGTGTGTGTGTGTGTGTGTGTGTGTGTGTGTGTGTGTGTGTGTGTTTTAATATTACATAGAAATTTGTATACATGTATTTGTTTTTAAATTTAAATGATTAAATAATATTTAAGGTGCATGTAGATATATGATAAGTATGAGACTAACTAGTTCTGAAACATTATGAATGAAAGAGAAAATTTAGTCTTCATTTTTATGTGAAATTGAGAAAGTTAAAATTAGAATAAAATTGATGTAATTTCTTTATTGTATGAGAAAAAAATTACGATCAAATTGTTATATTTCTTGCTAATACTTATTGAATGACTGGATTTACTAAATCCTGATGTAGACTCCTTTTTTTTTTTGATTTGCTTTAAATTGTGTTTCTTTTTATTGGGCGAATTGAGAATGTTTTAGATGCTCAAGTCTTCCAGATTAGTTGGTGTAATAAGGGTGATGTTATTGTTGTATTACAATCCTTGAGTTGACTAGGGTAGTGCACATGTTATAGTATGGTGTTTTGACACCTGGTTTTATGAACAAATATTTGTAGACCGTTATGTATTGTTTGGTATTATATGTTGATTCATGTGCATCTTTTCTACCTTAGTTCAGGGAACTTAGATTCCTTTTGTTAATTTTAGGGGAGTGGCTCTGTGTGAGGGCCGGCACACAAAGTGGTGCCAGGATAACTTACAAAGAGTTAGTAACTCAGTGAAAACTAAACAACACAGTAGTTAGATTAAAATATTTAACTTGATTAATATGCCTCGCTTATAGACTCAAGAGCTAATTTAGTCTTGAGTATAAGTTGAGAAGGCTTGGAATGGAAAATCGATATCTTGTTACTTTAAAAGATATTCGATTCTGCAATAGTTTGCATGTGGGGCCGGGTTTCGTGTAATACCCCTCATACTGTTTAGACTTATTATTTTCTATGCTTTGGTTTGATACTGTGATGATACTATTATTGTTTGGTTTGGTGGTTTGATTAGTAGACTGTTGGTGATTATGCTTATACACTTGAGGATATGATTATTTCATATGACATTGTGGTTGGTGATGTTAGTTGATTTTTAGATTTATATTATGATGCAGTGATTTAATAAATTATGTCATGAGATGAATTGTTAGTTTAGAAATGTTATTTTATCAGTTATATTATAATTGCTAGGATAGATGTGATGAAGGACAGTGTAGCATCACTCGTTTGTGAGTGCTCTGTTACGCTGCGATTCCTTCTCACAATGCAATGTTTCGATTTAATGCTTTGATTTTATATATATGTATGCACATGTACACAACTTCGTTTGTATGCAGGATTTGCAGGTACAAGTCTCGATTCCACCTGCTTCGGCAGGACAGGTGAGCACCAATAGCCCAACGATTAAATGTTGAAACAGAGGTGACAATGAAGTCATCTCGTCCCATGATGTCAGACCGTCTTGTCTAAATGGTTTTGTACGTTCTTGTAGTTGTCGTTCTTTGTGGGTCATGTTTGTGTTTTGTCGTATTTAATTGATGTTGATATTTTATAAGTTGTGAATTAGTTAATTAAATGTTGGTAATAATTTTTATTTTAATGTTAGATTTATTTGTATTTAAATATTTAAATGTTTTATTTAATTTTATAAAGTCATGAGTTTATTAAATGATAATTAAAATATTAAATTGGGTATTATTATTTTAATTAATTATCTTGTTGAGGATAATTGTTAGAATAAATTATTTAAATTAATTAGATAATGTGCTTTGCAAGTAAAGTTGTAAAAATAGAAATTAAAACAAATAAAACAAATAAAAGAATGAAAAAGTTGTGAGAACGAATAAGAATACAGATCTGATTAAAAAGCTTGCTTTTAAAGAATTATTTTCTTTTATTTTTTATTTTTAGAGTTTTTGGAAGAAATGGACAATATCTTTTATTTAATTAAGAATTTTTGTAAGTTTTCACACACAGAGGATTATTGTTACAGAGGTTGCACAAGATATTGGCTATGTATTTCTGAATCTTAGAAAAGATTTTTCAACCTTTTGCTATATTTTGAGAAGAGTTTTAGAAAGGAACTAGGAATCTATTACTGGTGTTGCTTTGGAGAAGTCTTCTGAACAAAGGATCGGATTCGAGTTCGAGCACGAAATTTTTGTAGAGGAGATTTTGAAGCCCAAACGAGAAGCTCTGTGTAGAAGCCATCGGGATCAAGCAAGCAACAATAGATTCTCAAATAGGCTTAGGACTCTAGGTTCCACTTGTTTTCTCCTTCAGTTTTCTGTTTCAGAGAAAAATAAAATTTATTAAATATGATTTGTGAGGAAATAAAACTTTTGTTTGAATAGAAAATTACTAAAAGAGATTAGACTAATTTTCCAAAAAGTTATTGGATTGTTTTCAATTTGTCAAAAACAAAAAAAAAACCTACATCTTCTGAAACGTCCATTTTGTCTATAATAGGTTTTTGGGAAAATTGATTTCTTCTTTGAAAATAATGAATTTGAGATTTTGAAAATATATTTATATATAAATGTTTCATTTTGTTTCTCTGTATCTTACTCTGTTATATCAATACATATATATAAAAACATGTATATGCTTATTTTAATATATATATATATTTCTACATTGAAATCTTTATTGTTTTGAAATATTTATGAGTCAAATCGAAAGTACTGGTTTGATGTTTCATTTTTTTTTATTATTTAAATTATATTATATTTATTTATTTTGGTTTGGACCGAACCCATGAAAGGGACGGCCCTGGGAATTCGCACCGGGAGGTGGGTCGGCCTGGCCGTACCCACCCCACGACCTGGCTTTTGGGCTGCGCCAGTCCTTGGACTGTGCCCAGCCACTGTTATGGGGACTTTCCCTTATTCTATAAATTAAAATTTGTTTTTTTTTTTTAATGTGCTTTTTTTTTATGATTTTAATTTTATATATATGTATATATATTATTATATATATGTATATATATTATTATATATATATAAATCTATCAGTTGCATAATTAAATTTAAATGTTTTTTTTAACAGAATATTAAATGTATATATATATATATATATTAAATTTAATTATAAATATAGATACATATTTCTATATATGTATGTTTATCATTTTAAAATTGTTACGCTAAATTCTTGAGTTTATAAATGTGAGGTGTTGAATTTTAAATATAATATGGGTTAATTGGGAAGGAAATTTTTTTTTATATGTGATAGAGTAATTTATAAATCAAAATTATAATTGTAATTAAGTGTACCATGTTATCTTGGTGTGGAGGTTATTTCGTTATTCTATTCTTTAAGTCTAATTGACTTCTTTGTTTACTTGACTTATCGTCTTGATCATAATGTGGGAACCCTATTGTCTTGTAACCCTAGTCCATAGGCATGTTTATTTTTGAAGTTGTCTTCATCTTAGTTACACCTTTGGTTTTGAAGGTTAATGGTTTATTCTTGGAAGGGTTGAACAGTTTCTTAGGACTTTTGTTACGTGTTGTTACGAGAGGAATAATGCCTCGCATGTGTTGATTTGAGTATTGTGTTTTTGTGTGCTAGTTCAACCATTGCCGATTTGAGATATGTTAGGGGTCATAGGGAGAGTGGCTCTTCGTGGGCATCGGCGCCTCGGAAGGAGGAAGAGCTCAGGGGAACCCACGTAAGAGTAGTTAAACAAGTGATAATCTAAAAATATAATTTAGGGGGATGGGTAGTAAAGCACACAAGATAATAAACATTGGATTCCTCCTCTATGCATTAGGGCTATCTTAGACTAATGATAGACTAAGAAGGCCGTGGTCGGCAAAGTCGTAATCTCATCTTCATGAGAGGTTATCGACTCCGCATGAGCTACCCTATGGTGTCGACACCTCAAGTAGGAGGAAGGGCTAGGGGATCCATAGATGGGTGCCAGCGCCTCAGTTGGAGGAAGTGCCAGGGGATCCCAGGAGAGCTATGCGATGACACTCTCCACTAGACACCCTTGTTCTTGTTTCTTGTCGCCTCTGGATATTGTATTCTTAGTGTTGTTTCTGATTCTTGTGAATTTTGGTTTATGATTATTTTGAGATACTTGTTTAATTGGTAATGCTTTATTTAACTGTGATGAGTTTCATAGCGTTAACTTGTTATGTGATTTGTGAACATTGATGGTTGTTTCATTGTATGCCTTGAGTTGTATTTATGTTGTATTATGTTGTTCATGTGTCGGTTTGGCATTCATGGTCGGGTTCTCTTCCTTGTCACCTTTGAGCACGGGGGGTGAGTTATATTATAATTCACATGGTTGGGTGGAACGTGCTCCACACCCGTTGGGTTCCCCATCAGCATCCTGTCTTCTCAGCATTTTCGCAGTTGGAGTTGTACCAGTATTCACTTTGTATTTCAGATTTCATTGTACTTGTATCATCCCACATGTTGGGAAATTCAATGTAATTCTTTTATCAAGAGATTGTAATGTAATATTAAAACGATGATGTAATAGTTAGGATCATTTGTATCTTTATTAAGAGATTTATTATGGTTGTTTTATGTGGTGTTTATTATTCTCGTATCATGGTTATTGGATGTATCCTCATTCATGGTTATTATAATATAAATGGTTATGTTGTAGTCTTTATCTTTTTTTCTATTTAGTTGTTGCGATGTAACCTCACGTGCCCCAGAGAACTAAGTGTGTTAATGATATGTAATATGCTATGTGATTATGGTTAAATGTTATTACATGTTTAATTTAATTATTTAAAAAAAAAAAATTATTTGCTATGTGTGTGTTCTTTGGGGTTTGCACGACGGGCGTTACAACTTGGTATCAGAGCCAAGGTTGCAAACGTTGGGGTCTCTGGGTAGTTAGGTCCATTAGGCAACCTTGTGTTTGAATCTTGAGCTCACATGTACCTTTATCTTGTTGCACAGAATCATGCCTCGAGGTAGAGGACGTGGCCAAGCAAGAGGCCATGGTGCCGGTCGTAGAGAAAACCAGTGAAGTCCCTCAGTTCCCAGTTCCCATGGCTCAGAGCATGAGGAACACCTGAGCCTTCATAGTAATCCGTTAGGTGGTCAGAACCCAGGGCAGCCTGGTTTAGATGGTCAGTTGTAGCATATACTTGGAGAGATTCTTGACCGATTGGGACCCAGGCCAGATGAGGTGCACCAAGTGGAGAGAGAGAGAGAAAGGTCGCCAAGGCAAAGGGATACGGATGGGGTTCAGGATGTAGTCATCACAGGCCATATGAGAGATCTGATGAGGGCACACCCTCCCACTTTTGATGGTCTGGAGGAGGTTTAGAAGCCGAAACTTGGCTAATTGACTTAGATCGTTGCTTCACCATGCACCCCTATGGTAGCAATACCAAGGCTCGGTATGCGATTATGTAGCTACGAGGCTTTGCATCTACTTGGTGGCGTCTTGAAGAACATAAATTACACCTTGATATCAGTAGGGTCACTTGGGATTTGTTCCTAGATAGGTTCAAAGCTCGGTTCCTCTCAGACCATTAGAGGCAGCGTAGGGCTGACGAGTTTCATGATCTCAAGCAGTTATCTATGTCAGTGGAGCAGTACGAGTGACACTTCTACGAGTTGAAGCAGTATGCAGGGATTAGCCACGATGAAGGCATGTTGGTACAACACTTTGTTCGGGGGCTTAATGCCTGCATCAGTGGTGGAGTGCGAGTCTTTGAGCCGAAGACGATGGAAATGGCAGTTGAGAAGGCTCGCTTAGTGGAGGAGAATTTGGCCATGGCCTTGGGTGGTCACATTGGAGTGCAGTTTGGTAGTGCACCTACACCTGGTTTTAGCACTCATGGAGGTCAGTCACAGGGAGCAAGATCTTCTAGGAACAGGAATCCGCCCTCTAAAGGGGGTCTGCAACATCAGCAGCAGCAGCATCAACAGTAGCAGCAACATCAACAGCAGCAACAGCAACAGCAGCAACAATCACAGCCGAAGCATGAAAACTTTCAATCTCAGTAGGGTGGCAATTCGCAGTTTCGTAAGGATCGAAATAGGGTCAGGCACCAAGTTCGGTAGGAACATTTTGCACAGCCTGCACCTAGTTTTCAGTCAGCACCGAGTCGAGGAAGCTTTCAAAAATCCAATGCTCCATTTGAGGGTAGAGGATTTGGCCGAGGTACTGGTTGCTTCTCATGTGGGCAACAAGGACATATCGCTAGATTGTGTCCACAAAAGAGCACCTCTGTATTTAATCAGAGACCTACCGCTTCTGAGCCGACGGTGGGAGATGCGGGTAGGTCTCATCGAGTGTTTTCCATTGTCGACAATTGTCAGGCTGGGTACTAGGATGCAGGTGTAGAGGCTTCTGGTAGAGGACGAGGTTCTGGCTTAGGAGCTCGTGAGTGAGCTCGAAAGGGTTCGACGGTGTCCTAAACGCTGTGATCTTGGCGTCATGGGAGGATGCCTCCCATAATTAAGAATCATATTTTTTTCTTTTATTTAATGGCTTCCAGGAGTTAGCCATGTCCTAGGGGGGGAGGATGTAATACCCCTCATACTGTTTAGACTTATTATTTTTTATGCTTTGGTTTGATACTGTGATGATACTATTATTGTTTGGTTTGGTGGTTTGATTAGTAGACTTTTGGTGATTATGCTTATACACTTGAGGATATGATCATTTCATATGACATTGTGGTTGGTGATGTTAGTTGATTTTTAGATTTATATTATGATGCAGTGATTTAATAAATTATGTCATGAGATGAATTGTTAGTTTAGAAATGTTATTTTATTAGTTATATTATAATTGCTAGGATAGATGTGATGAAGGACAGTTTAGCATCACTCGTTTGCAAGTGCTCTGTTACGCTACGATTCCTTCTCACAATGCAATGTTTCGATTTAATGCTTTGATTTTATATATATGTATGCACATGTACACAACTTCGTTTGTATGCAGGATTTGCAGGTACAAGTCTCGATTCCACCTGCTTCGGCAGGACAGGGCGAGCACCAATAGCCCAACGGTTAAATGTTGAAACAGAGGTGACAATGAAGTCATCTCGTCCCATGATGTCAGACCGTCTTGTCTAAATGGTTTTGTATGTTCTTGTAGTTGTCGTTCTTTGTGGGTCATGTTTGTGTTTTGTCGTATTTAATTGATGTTGATATTTTATAAGTTGTGCATTAGTTAATTAAATGTTGGTAATAATTGTTTATTTTAATGTTAGATTTATTTGTATTTAAATATTTAAATGTTTCACTTAATTTTATAAAGTCATGAATTTATTAAATGATAATTAAAATATTAAATTGGGTATTATTATTTTAATTAATTATCTTGTTGAGGATAATTGTTAGAATAAATTATTTAAATTAACTAGATAATGTGCTTTGCAAGTAAAGTTGTAAAAATAGAAATTAAAAAAAATAAAACAAATAAAAGAATGAAAAAGTTGTGAGAATGAATAAGAATACAGATCTGATTAAAAAGCTTGCTTTTAAAGAATTATTTTCTTTTATTTTTGATTTTTAGAGTTTTTGGAAGAAATGGACAATATCTTTTATTTAATTAAGAATTTTTGTAAGTTTTCACACACAGAGGATTATTGTTACAGAGGTTGCACAAGATATTGGCTATGTATTTCTGAATCTTAGAAAATATTTTTCAACCTTTTGCTATATTTTGAGAAGAGTTTTAGAAAGGAACTGGGAATCTGTTACTGGTGTTGCTTTGGAGAAGTCTTATGAACAAAGGATCGGATTCGAGTTTGAGCATGAAATTTTTGTAGAGGAGATTTTGAAGCCCAAACGAGAAGCTCTGTGTAGAAGCCATCGGGATCAAGCAAGCAACAACAGATTCTCAAATAGGCGCAGGACTCCAGGTTCCACTTGTTTTCTCCTTCAGTTTTCTGTTTCAGAGAAAAATAAAATTTATTAAATATGATTTGTGAGGAAATAAAACTTTTGTTTGAATAGAAAATTACTAAAAGAGATTAGACTAATTTTCCAAAAAGTTATTGGATTGTTTTCAATTTGTCAAAAACAAAAAAAAAACCTACATCTTTTGAAATGTCTAATTTGTCTATAATAGGTTTTTGGGAAAATTGATTTCTTCTTTGAAAATAATGAATTTGAGATTTTGAAAATATATTTATATATAAATGTTTCATTTTGTTTCTCTGTATCTTACTCTGTTATATCAATACATATATATAAAAACATGTATATGCTTATTTTAATATATATATATATATATATTTATTTCTACATTGAAATCTTTATTGTTTTGAAATATTTATGAGTCAAATCGAAAGTACTGGTTTGATGTTTCATTTTTTTTTATTATTTAAATTATATATTTATTTATTTGGTTTGGACCGAACCCATGAAAGGGACGGCCCTGGGAATTCGCACCGGGAGGTGGGTCGGCCTGGCCGTACCCACCCCACGACCTGGCTTTTGGGCTGCGCCAGTCCTTGGACTGTGCGCAACCACTGTTATGGGGATTTCCCCTTATTCTATAAATTAAAATTTGTTTTTTTTTTTTAATGTGCTTTTTTTTATGATTTTAATTTTATATATATGTATATATATATATATGTAAATCTATCAGTTGCATAATTAAATTTACATGTTTTTTTTAAGAGAATATTAAATGTATATATATATTAAATTTAATTATAAATATAGATACATATTTCTATATATGTATGTTTATCATTTTAAAATTGTTACGCTAAATTCTTGTGTTTATAAATGTGAGGTGTTGAATTTTAAATATAATATGGGTTAATTGGGAAGGACAAAATGTTTTATATGTGATAGAGTAATTTATAAATCAAAATTTTAATTTTAATTAAGTGTACCATGTTATCTTGGTGTGGAGGTTATTTCGTTATTCTATTCTTTAAGTCTAATTGACTTCTTTGTTTACTTGACTTATCGTCTTGATCATAATGTGGGAACCCTATTGTCTTGTAACCCTAGTCCAGAGGCATGTTTATTTTTGAAGTTGTCTTCATCTTAGTTACACCTTTGGTTTTGAAGCTTAATGGTTTATTCTTGGAAGGGTTGAACGGTTTCTTAGGACTTTTGTTACATGTTGTTGTGAGAGGAATAATGCCTCGCATGTGTTGATTTGAGTATTGTGTTTTTGTGTGCTAGTTCAACCATTGCCGATTTGAGATATGTTAGGGGTCATAGGGAGAGTGGCTCTTCGTGGGCCGGCGCCTCGGAAGGAGGAAGAGCTCAGGGGAACCCACGTAAGAGTAGTTAAACAAGTGATAATCTAAAAATATAGTTTAGGGGGATGGGTAGTAAAGCACACAAGATAATAAACATTGGATTCCTCCTCTATGCATTAGGGCTATCTTAGACTAATGATAGACTAAGAAGGCCGTGGTCGGCAAAGTCGTAATCTCGTCTTCATGAGAGGTTATCGACTCCGCATGAGCCACCCTATGGTGTCAGCGCCTCAAGTAGGAGGAAGGGCTAGGGGATCCATAGATGGGTGTCGGCGCCTCAGTTGGAGGAAGTGCCAGGGGATCCCATGAGAGCTATGCGATGACACTCTCCACTAGACACCCTTGTTCTTGTTTCTTGTCACCTCTGGATATTGTATTCTTAGTGTTGTTTCTGATTCTTGTGAATTTTGGTTTATGATTATTTTGAGATACTTGTTTAATTGGTAATGCTTTATTTAACTGTGATGAGTTTCATAGCGTTAACTTGTTATGTGATTTGTGAACGTTGATGGTTGTTTCATTGTATGCCTTGAGTTGTATTTGTGTTGTATTATGTTGTTCATGTGTCGGTTTGGCATTCATGGTCGGGTTCTCTTCCTTGTCACCTTTGAGCACGGGGGGTGAGTTATATTATAATTCACATGGTTGGGTGGAACGTGCTCCGCACCCATTGGGTTCCCCATCAGCATCCTGTCTTCTCAGCATTTCCACAGTTGGAGTTGTACCAGTATTCACTTTGTATTTCAGATTTCATTGTACTTGTATCATCCCACATGTTGGGAAATTCAATGTAATTCTTTTATCAAGAGATTGTAATGTAATATTAAAACAATGTAATAATTAGGATCATTTGTATCTTTATTAAGAGATTTATTATGGTTGTTTTATGTGGTGTTTATTATTCTCGTATCATGGTTATTAGATGTATCCTCATTCACGGTTATTATAATATAAATGGTTATGTTGTAGTCTTTATCTTTATTTCCGTTTAGTTGTTGTGATGTAACCTCGCGTGCCCCAGAGAACTGTGTGTTAATGATATGTAATATGCTATGTGATTATGGTTAAATGTTATTACATGTTTAATTTAATTATTTAAAAAAAAAATTATTTGCTATGTGTGTGTTCTTTGGGGTTTGCACGACGGGTGTTACATTTCGTAAGAGGTTACCAGAGTAACCCAAGTTGGGGGCCGGAACCTAGAAAGAAACACCAGGGTAACCTTTGCAACATTGTGATGACACTCCACCTAAAATAACAGTTTACCTTGTGAACTTAGCATATTTGATTGTCTTAATTCTGGAAGCAATGTAACCATCAGTTAGTTATGTACTTGTGTCTAGGGTGAATAGGTTATGTCTAGGTAACCTTATTACTATCTCCTAGCATGGGGGGTGGACCTATGGGTACCACATGGTTGGGTGGAACATGCACCTTACTCCGTAGGGTCCCCAGTTTATGATCATGGCAATGAGAGCTTCATGGATGGAGAGCTCGTACTTGGATATATATGTACTTCCTTTATTGCATCATTGGAAATCTTGTATTTGTAACATCCCTCAATTGTTTATGAGGTGAACATTTGAAATATGTAATTGTAATCTATTATTTGATCTACCTCATTTGAAGAATGAGTATTGTAATGTTATTTCAAATGCAATATAAGAATCTTATTTGTACTTTATACTATCATGAATGAAATTCAAATGTTATGCAATGTTTACTTTTAAGTTTATGTTAATTAAATACATGCAATGCTAAATGCTAAAGTCGTCTATGGAATCTCAAGTAGTGTGATGTCGCGTAACTTAGAGAATGTATGCAACTAATAAAATTAATATTATTACTTTTAAAAAAAATATATTTCACTTTCGTTGACAATTGCAACATTCCTTAGGTTACAAGACGGAGCATTACATGGGATCTCTAGTTAATGTTGTTTCCCATGTCTAGTTATAGTAACTTTCCCTATGCTTGTGTTCTCGGATGTCTGATGTGTGGCTAGAAGGTCATAAGGACCCTTGTCTTGGATACCATATTTTAATCTAAACACCCAATTGAGATGTTCGATGGAGAATTAAACACATTGTGTATTCTCCTATGGGGTGTGATTCCTTGGATGCTTTGTTGGAAAGTTTGTGTTTGCAAGTTGTTTGCATCGAATTAAATTATCTTCCTTTTTCTCTTAACCCACATATAGTTACTAGGTTTCTATTTTGAGAAATTATGACTATATTGGTATTTGAACATCTTGTTTTCTATGTATAGCTGAACCTATGATGTAATGAATTTCCCTTTTATTACTATTGTATAAATAGAAAATATGTATGCATTGGATGTCTTGCATGTTAAATTGTTATGACGAGGTATCAGACTAGATACTCATCCTCTTCAAGGATGATGGCTAGGGTAGGGGACCAAGTGCTATTTCCGATCAACTATTCCATTGGGTTTAAGGCATGCTTAGGCCTTCCAATTCAGGTGGAGTCAATTCCTAGTACCTGCAACCTATAACACAAAAAACGGTTGTGCATATGCATATACATATAATCAGGCACACTATGAAAGGGAATCACAACGTCGCAGGGTACTCCAAGTGAGTGATGTGACACTATCCCTTTCACCCAAACACATCAGTAAGAACATCACCAAGTAAACACATCAACTCATAACAATTAGTCACATAACAATCAGGATAAGTATAGTCACAAGATAATCACATAATAGTCATGGTCAGAAAATCACATAGTGCTCATGATAGGATTAGTCCACATAATCAAATAAAACCATATACTAATCTTAACATGTGCTTTAAACCTCATTAGCACATACCTTTAAATATCCCTATTATCTTACCTTCATCTCTAAGTTCCAAAGCCAAACTACCTGCACATCCATGGTGAGAATGGAGGGGCACTACAAAAATGTCCAACATTCAAGAACCCCTAAATGGTTACTTCAAATATATGAGAACATAATAGATAATCTTGTTGGAAAAAGGTCATCATGAATGGTTCTATTCTGGGCTAACACTATGTTCAATGAATACTTTTCTGATAAGATATTAATTGAACAATGCCATTTTTTTATGCAATTGCTATAGTCTTACAAAATGAGACCATTATTAAAGAAATTGAAGATTCGTGTCATCAAAAAGTAAAAAAAAAATAGTATTATTGTAAAAGTCTTTTTAATGATGTAACTTCTATTGGAAAGACTAGTAAGTAGAAAGATAAAAGAGTTTCTTTTAGAGTGATCACAACATCACTAGTAAGCCATCATTTGAGAAAGGCTCGTTTAATGAGAATTTTTTTTATTGATTTAAATCTATATCATAAAACACTGTCTAGAGCACTCTCAAGAAGAGGAAGACTCGATAGTCCTCTTCAAAATGATACGTGGGATTTTAGTGGGAGGATTCTACATGTTGATAAGAAGCTAACTGATAATGTAAAGATGCAAATTGAACAGTTTTAGAGCTCTCACTCTAGAGTATCACCAAATGTAAAGGATGTTTCAAAGTTAAGAATTCAAAATTGAGATCACACACTACATCCTAAACATTTCTTGGAATGTAGCCAAACAATATTGTATGAAATTTTTTGTGAAACACATCCAAAATTTCAAATCTCACAAAGGGATTTTGAATCAGGTAAGCCATTTTATTGTGTACCTATTAATATTCGTAATACATGTTGTAAATACCATGTTGAGTTTTCAATGTATCATGAATTTTTATGCTATATTTGTTCTGCTATGCATACTAACAACATGTTACAGGAATGTCATGCAATGCAACTCCCCAAGTCATCTAGGGACTTGTTAGACTCATTTTTATGTGTTAGAGGTGATGGTGTCCCTTTTTTATAGAAATGATTGTTTAAATGAAACATGTTTGCAATGTGGTGGTTTATCAAAGTTTGTAACATGTTTTCATGAAGGAAAATAACATGATTTTTTAAACAAGATTGTTGAGAGAAAAAGGTTTGAGAAAGTTAAATATAGTTTGAAGAGTGGAGGTGAAGGTTCTAGATGCAAGTTGGTTACAATAGAGGTAAGTATTGTTGATTTTATTTCTGCTTTTAAGGAAATAATTTTCTATAAGTATGCAAGGCATAGCCACAGATCACAATGGTTGGATCGAAAATTTAGGAAGTGTAAGGACTCTTTCTTGATTAAAACTATTGTATCTATAGTTGTTTTTTCTGAAAATTACACATTGCAACCACATAATGAGGTACAATCACAATATAATAATTCGATTCAAATTGCTATTTTTTCCACATAACATATAGAAATGCCCTTGATAGTACAAAAGTGGACAAGAAGATAATTAGGGAGTAAATTTTTTACATGAGTGATGATAGATCTCATTCATCTGAGTTTGTGCAACATTTTTTTGAAAACTTTTTTGAGTTCTTGCAGAAAAAAAGGTATTGCAATGGGTCAACATCTCATTTCCTTAGATAACTGCACAGGGAAATTCAAGAATGCTTGTATGTTTTATTGGTTGAGAAAGATGCATGTACAGAGGGGTGTACCACTTATCTAGAGTTTTTTTAATCTATGCATGGAAAAGGTGGGCATGATGGTGTAGGTGCATGTGTGAAGAGAGCTTTGGTTAAGGAACAATTGAAGATCAGAGGTGGTGCAACATTCTGTTAGCCTCCTACAATGATTTTAATAACTATCCTTTACAACCATGACTCAAAGATTGGACATCTAACCTGAATAGCTATCTCAATCATCATGAAGGTGCATTTAAATTGTCAACCCAAGGATGTGAACTTGAAAAGGGCCAGCACAGTATGTGCACTAGGAACTCTCAAGTAGCCATTTCTATTCTATAGCTAAGAAACACAATACTAAAAGTAAATTTCTTGAAAAGGAAATAAAGAAAATGCTAAACAACAACCAACAACTGTGCTAAGCTAAAATGCATCACAAGAATAAAATATTTGAGAAACAAACATGAAACTACTCTATCTGCTTTGGCTGCAGGAACATACATAGAATGGATTTCTAGTGGCTGCAGGAACAGTCGATGCTGGATTTCTAACTAAGTACTAAACTAATGCTAAAATAATAAGACAAAATACTCACCAAGTGGGCCCCCTTGGATAAATCCTCTAAACTAACAAGAACTCAAATGCTCGAACTCATAACTTTATTTCAATTATTGTAAATCATACATTCAAAGAGTAATGTATCAAAACTAGAGAATGAGAGTACAATGTCAAATCATGCAACTCCTTCCTGTATTATCACTCTCCCGAGGAAGGAGCATCATATTATTATTTATGCTATAGTTAAACGAGGTGTTCAACTCCATCACTGCGAGGACGCCATTTAGGGAAAATAGGGGAAAGTGTAGCGATGGCGGTTACGCATGCATGGAATCCGGTTAGACATGCAAGTCAGACGTAAACCCAAAACAAAAATAACGCCCATGCATGCTTGATCATTATTTTCCACAATAGGGTGGTTATATGCAGTTGCATGAAGAATCTTTGCTATCAGTTGCCTTTGACTTAGAGCAATTCCTCAGCTGGACGTTATGGAGCATGCCTAGCTGGCGGTTTCTTCCTCAACTTAGCACATTAAATCTACATGTCAAGGTCAATACACATAATAAATACACATCTATAACCACTCTAAGAAAAATTTATTAACCACATGCAAAATCAATATAGATAGTTCACATATTATGCCAAATATCATTAAAGCTTGCAGGGATATGATAATATGAAATGTCAATGGTTTGAGAGAAACATTATGCAAATACCAGCATTTAACATTAAATTCCATGACATCTATGAGAAAATAGACTATATATTCTACCCAAAACTAGACCAAAAACTAGGCTCGTCACTCCCCCCAACCTAACATTTTGTTGGTCCTCCAACAGGGGAAGAGTTTTTCTTCTGTTTGGTCAAAGCTTTGAAATTTGCAACTGAGAGTTGTCCAACATTAGTTGCTACAGTACGTGAGTTGGGGTCCCAATAGAATCCTCCCACTCTGTCAAACCTGTTCCATCTCTACCTTTTTGCAACAATGTCATTATGGTAAAATCTAATGTTTGGCATAGGCCATATGAGCATGGGTGGCTGAAAAGTCAGGGGAATCCAATGTCACCCTTTTGTTCTCCCAATCTCAATATATCTCACAATTCTTTTTAATGTTGCAACATAATTGTGGATGGAATGAGGCTCAACCTGTTTTAGCTCATCAGTCAAACTATTCCATTTCTTTGATAAATATCTCCTCATGGTGTCCTCTCTTGCTGTTGTCTTTACCTCATACTCAGTGTGAAATTTCTTCAATCCAAGGCATAATCCTATTTCCATAACTTGGTCTAAGAAGCATTTTATGCCATTCTCTATAAATGTCCCTTGGGTTGCTTGATTCAACTCTAACATGTAGAGGGATATCAGACTCCAATTATTTATAGGCACCATGTTTCTATCCCCAACTAATTTCATTTTGTACCTAAGACATAAGTGCTCTCAATTGAATATCTGCAACATACAACAATGGATTCCAATCATGGTCTTTTGTGATAGCATGATTATGTGAATAAAATTCACATAGAAAATTCTTCATTTCAGAGGAGGCAATCCTATAAGCATTGAAGAATTCCATGGGGGTGTCAATAGAAGGATTCAAACTTGAGGCAAGTCTTGACATCTTAAAAGAGAGATACTTCTCTTTCAGGAGCAGAGCATAGACCCTTGGAGGATCTCTACATTCCATAATCTTTGGTGCCAAAGCTACCATATCATCTACCGTCTACTTCAGGGTGGCAATTTCTGCATCTTTATCCTTAATTTCTTCATCCTTCTTCCTCCCTTCTTTGTATTTCTCTCCATAATTCAAAATTGCTACATGTACTGAAAAACTAGGAGGATTATGAATGCCTACTAGTATTTTTGTTGATGGCGGCTCCTCATATGACACTATTTGCATGGACTTAGGCTATCTAGTTATCTCCAGTTGTAAGGGTGTTGTTTCTTCTTCCTTTTGCTGTAGGAACTCCTACTCGAGTTTTGGTTGTTGTTGTAGGACCTCTTGCTTGTGCTGCAGGAAGTCTTGATTTTCCTCCAATTCTCCTACAATGTTAGCAAGATCGTCCAGTATTATGTTTGTTGCTCTCTTAAATATGTCTTCTCCTTCTTCAACATTCTCCTGCTCCATTGGAGCTTCATGGTCTTCATGTGAGGTCTCACCAGGTTTAGGGCTTTCCTGTAGAGGTGTACCAATTGCAGGCCCAACTGGTCTTGATTTCCTGGGAGGTTTCTCACATTTTCTTTTGGCTGCAGGATGAATAGTATCAACCTTCCTCTTCTTAGAACTTGGCACTTTTATTTTTACAGGTTGTGTTTTATCTTTCCCTTTTCTCATTTTTACCTCTCTGTTGTGCCCTATTTTTCATGAGGGTTTCAAGAGGAAATTCATCATCAAAATCTGAGGAAGAGCTTTCTTTTTATGAGTGCTTAGTTCCAGAAGAACTAATTTCTATAGCTTCTTCTCCTGCAGGAAGATTTATACTAGAGCCAGCACCAGAAGTTGAAGCACTAGGAATGGCTTCAGTCATGCTTACTCTCCTGCTAGACCGATGAGATTGAGGTATAGCCCTAGGTGGCAAGTGCTTAACATTGACAAACTCTTCCCAATGATAATTTTGATCAACATTGATAAACTTCCAAGTCATTCTAGATACATCATGTAGAGACTTTTCAACTAGCAATTTAATCAAGCAATGGTGGGAAACAAAATTATCCCTACCTTTCTGGGTCTCAGCCGCATGATTGAGAGAAGATTGTATAACACATTGGGAAAATTAATCCTTCTCTCATGCCTCATATGATTCAAAAGCTTGAAGTGGACATAATGAAAATTTGACTGGTAACCCTCACAGGTGATGTATTTGATAACATACACAACTATCTGCTTCCATGGCTCCGGCAGAGACATTCTCTTTGCACCCTATTTATCTATGCTCAATGGGGGGTGTTTGGCTCTGTAAATTCAGCCCTGGATGACCTGGCATCCCTGGAAGCAGGGTAATTTTCACTGTTAGTAGGTAACCCTGTAACTTCTGCAATTCTTTCCTCTATTGCCACAACTTCTAACCCTTTTACTGTGGCTTTTCCTTCTAAAAACATTTGGGAAAATTCAAGGGCAATGCCTTCATCAAAACCATCCAACTTTAAAAAGTAATCTATCCATCCATAGTTTTGAAATTCGGCCAAGCATTGTGCATCCTACAGTAAAATATCATGTACCATGGGTTCATTTTGAATTAATCCACCTCACATTTCCTGCAATCAAACAAACGCTCAACAAATTCTTTCCTGCAATTCCCTTTCTTTCCTGCAATGCCCGTCTGAAAATCAAATGCACTTCCCTATAGTGTCTGCTAAATTCCAGGACCAACCTGCTAAATTTCTAGTGCTAGTGTCGACTGAATTTTCTTTCTTTTGTTTTTCCTTTTTTTCTTGAAAATCAAGATTACGACAGGGAAATAATGGCAAGAAAAGGAGTGTTAAAGGGAAATTATGATAGGAAGAAATGGCGACTGCATTTTTTGTCACTTCACAAATGCAAGCCATCCTTTCAATTTCAAATCAGCTCATTTTTAACTTTCTAACACGACCTAATATGGTTTGACACATGGGCAATAAATTCACAAAATATTTGCATCTTTTTCATTTCCCTCCCCCCAACCTAAATTTGGACATGTGTCCACATATGTGAGATGGGAGTAGTGATTGACAGGCAATGATGGCATTTTATGCAAACGTCTATACTAACGTACAATGATTAAATGAGCGCACTTAAAAGATGATTAAAGATAGAGATTAATGCACACATACCTGAATGTGTGGAAGATTTTCTGAAAAGATTGTAGATAAAGTAACACTCGCCTTGTTGGAAAATAAATTGAGCAATAAATGAAGTGAAATGAGCTAAGGTGGAATGAAGTGATGGAAGAGAGAGAAAGGTGGTGACAGATGGGTGGATGGGCGATGGCAAAGAAATGGAATTCCATGTAAGTGAAAGTCTTTATTATGAAATGTGCATACCTCAATTAGGCTGAAGGAGGGACACTAGGTCCACTGCCTTTGGCTGCAGGAAGCTCTGAGTGTTGGGTGAATTGTCACAGGAACTCTTCTTAGAAGCTGGCTTATGGTATAATCTGAGACGATGACCATTGACAAGTAATTTGAACCTGACAGGGTCAATGGTGGTGAGCTGAACAGATCCATTAGGAAAGACCTCAGCAACTTCGTATGGTCCTAGCCACCTTGTCTATAATTTTCCTACATTGTCCTGGTATCATGAATCATAGAGCAAGGCCCAATCTCCTGGTTTGAACTTCTTATCCTTAATAAATTTTTCATGCCACTTGATCCTTTGATTCTACACTATTTCAGTATGCTATAGGGCTGCTCTTCTTATTTCATCCAAAGCATTTAGCTGCATGATTCTTTCTCTCTATGCTTCAGAAATATCCATCCCTAAATCCACTGCAGTTTGTAGAGTCTTATGTTCAAATTCAATTGGCATCATAGTTGTCTGTCCATACAACAAATCAAATGGGGTGAATCCTGTAGTTGTTTTCCAAGTTGTCCTATAGGCCCAAACAACTTCTGGTAATCTGTTTCACCAATCCTTTCTATGGACAACTATTGTCTTAGTTAGAATGACTTCAATTTCTCTGTTGGTCACCTCAACTTGGCCATTAGCCTGGGGGTGATAAGGAGTAGACTTTCTATGCCTTATATTATACTCATTAACTAGTGTTGCAACAAGAGTTGATGTGAATTGAGCTCCTTGATCAGTCACTATTTCTCTTGGGACTCCATATCTTGTGAAAATCTCCTAAAAAATAAAATATGTAACCTTGTTATCTCTTGCATGCTTCACAGCCTTAACTTCTACCCATTTAGTTACATAATCAGTGCATACCAATATATAAGACTTACCATTTGATGGAGGGTCAATTGGTCCCAAAAAATCCAATCCCCACTTGTCAAAGGGAGTGATTAATACCTGGGGGAAATGTGGAATCTGATCAGATCTAGTTGTTCTTCCCATTCTTTGACATCTATCACATTTTATGGTATACCTTCCTACATCCTTGTGGAGTGTTGGCTAGTAATACCCTGTGTTCAAGACCATTACTGTCCTTTTGGCTACAAAGTGTCCTCCACATAGTTCATTGTGACATGCATGTAAAATTTCATGTCTCATCTTCTCTCACACATCTTCTCATGACATGGTTAGGTCCAGTATAAAACAAACATCCAGCAATCCAAGAGAAAGGAAAATATTTTTCAATGAGTGCCCTTTTCTCTTTTGGGGAGAAGTGAGAAGGAACTCTACTTGTAACCAAGTAATTGGCTATGTCAACATACCATGGTATTTGTACACTGAGAGATAATAGATGCTCATCAAGAAAAGAGTCATCTATAGGCTGATTGTCTTCTAATGTAGTTAGTCTTGAAAGAAAATCTGCAACATTAGCCTTCCCTAGCTTATCCACAATGGTTATATCAAACTATTGCATCAATAATAACCATCTTTCCAATCTACCTATGATCAAATTTTTATTCATGAGATACCTAATGGTTGCATGATCACTGTGCATAAAGATTTGGTAGCCCGTTATGTAATCTCTGAATTTTTTTAGTGCATAGATTATTGCCAGCATCTCTTTCCCTGTCAATGTATAATTGAATTCAGCTCCTTGCAAATTTTTGCTAAAAAAATAAATAACATTTTTAGCAACTCCCTCTTTCTATCCTAAGACTGCCCCTATGGCATAATTTGATGCATCATTGTGGATTTGGAAAGGAAGCTCCCAATTGGGTCCCTTAAGTACAAGAGCATGATTCAAAGTTTCTTTCAAGTTAGAAAATTCCTTGTCACAAACTTCAGTCCACTGAAATTCTCCATCCTTAGTGAGAAGGGTATACAATGGTGCTGCTACCTTGCTGAAATCCTTGATGAATCGCCTATAATATCCTGCATGACCCAAGAAACTCCTAACATCCTTATATTTTGCAGGTGTGGGTAGATTTGTGATTACCTCAATTTTTGTAGGATCTACTTGAATTCCTTTGTAGGAGATGTAGTGGCCAAGAACTACACCCTCTCGCATCATCATGAAGCACTTTTCACTATTTAAGGACAAGTTCTGATCTTCACATTTTTGTAGGACTCTCTTGAGATTTTCCAATGCTTGATTAAAATCAACACCATAAGTGGTGAAGTCATCCATATAAATCTCCATGTAATCATGAGAAATGTTTGACAATATGCTAATGACTTCACTCTAGAAAGTTGCAGGTGCATTGCACAATCCAAATGGGAGTACCGAATAGGAATAGGTCGCCCATGGATAGGTAAATGTGGTATTCTCCTGGTCTTCTAGTGCAATCTGGATCTAGTTGTAGTTGTTGAATCCATCTAGAAAAGAGAAGTATTGCTTTCCTACAAGCGTGTCCAAAACTTGATCAATAAAGGGTAAAGGAAAGTGATCCTTCTTGGTGGTAGCATTAAGTTCCCTATAATCAACACAATTTCACCATTTCCCTCCTTTCTTGGGCACAATCACTAATGGAGAAACCCACTGACTATCTGAAATGGGGTAGATAAATCCTACATCTAGCAATTTTTGTAGTTCTCATTTCACAATCTCTCTTAGTGCAAGGTTAATTCTTCTTTGTGGTTGTCTTACTGGAGTGCAATCATCTCTGATATAAATTTTGTGTACAAAGTTTAGGATCCAACCCCTTCATATCATGATAATCGCATGCAAATGCATGCTGATGGGTCTTCAATAGGGTCACTAATAACAATTGTTCTTCTTCATTTAATTTACTATTAACATTCATATATTTTCCCTCTAACACCTAGACTTGTATAGTTAACTCTATCATGGCTACTTCATTAATACAGGGTACCTTTAGTTCATACATCAACAATGTATGGAACATACTTGTTGTTGTAGGAACTCTGTTTGCAAGGATAGTGGTTGCAGGAAGATCATTTGCAGGAACAATGTCTGCATGAATAGTGGTTGTAGGAAGAGTAGACAAAAGTGTCCTGACCGAAGTAGAAGATGATGCTTCCTCCACTTCATAATGGTTTTGAATGAGGTTAACCAACACTTCATCCTCATCTTGGAGCTGCATGAAAGAGCTTCTTACTAGCATCATAAGTTGCGCCATAAAATTAACTTCCTCGACCTCTTCACCAACATGGGGCCAAACAAGATCATCTTCATCATGAGATGGCTGAGCAAGTGGATAAAGAACAAAAAATTTAGTACTCCTTCCATCTGAAATGGTCATGTCACTTGATCAACATCCAATGTATGCACCATCCCCAAAAATGATGCAAAAAATGTTGGCCTCCTACAATGATTTTAATAATTATCCTTTACAACCATGACTCAGAGATTGGGCATCTAACTTGAATAACTATCTCAATCATCATGAAGGTGCATTTAAATTGTCAACCTAGGCACATGAACTTGAAATGGGCTAGCACAGTATGTGCACTAGGAACTCTCAAGTAGCCATTTCTATTCTATAGCTAAGAAACATAATACTGAAAGTAAATTGCTTGAAAAGGAAATAAAGAAAATGTTGAACATCAACCAAAAACTGTGCTAAGCTGAAATGCATAATAGGAATAAAAGATCTGAGCAACAAACAAGAAACTACTCTATCTCCTTTGGCTGTAGGAACAGACACAAAATGGACTTCTAGTGGCTGCAGGAATAGTCAATGCCATATTTCTAACTAAGTACTAAACAACAAGTAATACTAAACTAATGCTAAACTACTAAGACGACTTACTCACCAAGTGGGCCCCCTTGGATAAGTATCCTCTAAATTAACAAGAACACAGATGCTCGAACTCAGAACTTTATTTCATTTTCTATAAATCAGGCATACAAAGAGTAATGTATCGAAACTGGAGAATGAGAGTGCAATGCCAAATCATGAAACTTCTTCCTCTATTATCACTCTCCTGAGGAAGGAGCATCAAATTATTATTTATACTACAACTAAACAAGGTGGTGAACTCCATGACTGGGAGGACGCCATTTAGGGAAAACAAGGGAAAGTGTAACAATGGCGGTTATGCATGCATGGAATTCGGTCAGACATGCAAGTCAGACGCAGACCCAACATAGCAATAATGCCCATGCATGCTCAATCATTATGGTCCACAATAGGGCAGTTACATTCAGTTGCATGAATAATATTTGTTGTCGGTTGCCTTTGACTTGGAGCAATTCCTCAGCTGGACGTTATGGAGCATGCCCAATTGGTGGTGTCTTCCTCAACATAGCACATTAAATTTGCATGGAAAGGTCAGTACGCATAATAACTACACATCTATAACCACTCTAAGAAACATTCATTAACCACATGCAAAATCAATCTAGATGGTTCACATATTATGCCAAATATCATTAAAGCTTGTAGGGATAGGATAATATCAAATTTCAATGGTTTGATAGACATTATGCAAATACCAACATTTAACATTAAAGTCCATGACATCTATGAGCAAATAGACGATAGATTCTACCCAAAACTAGACCAAAAACTAGGCTCATCACATTTAGTGATGCATGCTTTGTTGTTGATTGGTATAGTAATGCATTATCATGAGGAGGGACACTTGATTCACAAGTGTGTAGGTTATTTTGGTTGGTTGAGGAGGGCATAGTGGGAAACAAATTGGAATGCCAAAAAATTAGAGATTCTTAAAAAATGCATTCATTTAAAGCTTAGATGTAGATGCATGGACCATATGGACATGAGAGTTGGCTTCTTTTTATTAGAATTATATTCAGTGTGATTGGGATCAATGCGAATCAAGTGAGTGGGTAGATACATCGATTCCACAATATCTAACCCCTTTATTTGTAGCAAAATCCTCTTTAGAATATGAAATGGAAAGATAACTTGACTATGACCATGTTTCAGATCTTGTACAACCAAGACATGTCTATGTAGTTGTTGCATCACATGGGAATGAAGAGGGATCAAACTATTGGTTGGCACAATGTGTATAGGGAAAGAAGAAGCTAACACAATCGATGATATATGATGATGGGTTCATGTATCCTATAGGTTCAATTGTTGTTGAATTTGTAAAAACTATATCATAATTGAAATTTTTTCATCTATTACCATCTAGTTATTAGTTATTAGTTATTTTGATGATGGGTTCATGTATCCTATAGGTTCAATTGTTGTTTTCAGAACTTGGTTGTGAATGCATATGATTAAAATAGAATGGCATACCTGCATTTGAAGACTATGAGAAACACAAAACCATTCTCATGTATTCACACTTATTATAGCAACAAATGTGAAGTTATTGAGACATCATGCTAGACCAAAAACAAAGTAACTATGAACAATTAGTAGTG
The DNA here is from genome assembly GCA_007258455.2 of Sequoia sempervirens. Taxonomy (NCBI): domain Eukaryota; kingdom Viridiplantae; phylum Streptophyta; class Pinopsida; order Cupressales; family Cupressaceae; genus Sequoia; species Sequoia sempervirens. The sequence goes on from VDFB02270651.1 coordinate 71,172,844, forward strand.
TTGATCATGAATCATTACTCGATACTCTAAAGGTAAGAGATGACCCTTCTAACACACTTGAGTAGTGGATCGCTTGCTGTATGCAATAGGTATGATATTTTTCATCTTATTTTGATTAATTTTCATAATAATTAAAATTATTGATCTACTAAGGTTCATCATTTAAGTTGTCTAGAATAATATAGATTTGTTATTCTAAGCATCTTTTTTAGTTTGCATTACCATTTCATCATCATTTAGGTTGTTTAGAATCATATAGATATGTTATTCTAAGCATCTTTTCTATTTTGTGTTACCATTTCATTATCATTTAGGTTTTTTAGAATAATATAGATTTGTTATTCTAAGTATATTTAGTTAAACAAAGAAACTAATGAAAGTGATAAAAAATAATAATCATATAGATTTTTTATTCTAAGTATACTGAGATTTTCGTGGCATGATGGACCATGGAGTTGCTACAACAATAGCCAGTTTTGATCCTTTGGAAGAGGTATGCGACAGATTAGTAAATTTGAAATTATGTTTTCTCTTCTATGGTCTATTATTGAAAATTTTCATTATACTTGTATGTAGTTTAATTGCTATCTTGATGGTTACTATAGGTGCTTTTCACTCCATATCATCAACATGCTACTATTGTGGAAGAGCGTGATGATTATTTGTTTGTGATTATTTTATTATATTCCATTCCATAGTTTAGTTTCTATATATTAACATATATGTACTTATTATTTTATTAGTTGCATGTCTAGATGAATGAAGAGAGGAGGACTAGTGGGCACATTCGAAAGACAAAAGAATCAACAGAAGCTCCATCTAGATGACAGTGAAGGCAACGCATGATTTCTCTCCCTCCCCTAGTGGGAAACGACTATGCAGTAGGGTCGTTTGTTGTATGCCTACGTAGAATTTTGTAAATCCTATATTTGATAGCAACTCTTGAATGATGATATCGTGCGTATTGTGTAAATTGTATCTTGGATGTTGTAGGTATGGGTGTTGATCATGACTTGTGACTTATGATTTGCATGTATTCAAGTGCATACTTTATGAGTTAATCAAGTATACTTTGTGACTTACGTGTATTCCAATGTATAATTTACAACTTATGTGTTTTCATTTGTATACTTTGTATTCATGTTTGTACTTTACAACTTACGTGTATACTTTGTGACTTATGTGTATTCCAATATATACTTTCTGAATTACATGTTTTCATGTGCATACATTGTATTCATGTGTGTACTTCATGACTTACATGTATTTGAGTGCATGCTTCACTTATTTACTAAATTGTAGCATAAACTTACCCATTTGAACATGTTGGAACTATCAGTTTAGTCGCACAATGAACAAAGTGAAAGTTACACCACCTTGCAACTTTACACTACAATGCATCTAACCCTTTTTCCATTGATTGAAAACTTAAAACCATGGGTAAATGCCTTAGAGATATCAAAAAATGAGAGAGGTTATTATAGAGGGGACCTAGGTGATCTCATAGCCTCAGATGGATTGTTTCTATGTGACACAATTTCTGAGTAATATCTCATCAAAGATTGCTGCCTTTTTGCACTTTGGATTCTTAAGGGATATTATTGGTACAATGTAGCTAAGACTATTTTTGTGTGTTTGGGTGTGAAACAATACCATTCCTAGCATAAACCCACCAATCCAAATGTGTTGGAACTATCGGTTTGGTCGCATAAGGAGTAGAATAAAAGCTACACTCCTTTGCATCTTTACACTACATGCATATGACCAAATGTTTTTCCACCAATTGAAAACTTGACACCATGGAAAAACACCTCATAGATATCAAAAATCAAGAGAGTTTATTGTAGAGGGGTCCTAGGTGATCCCATAGCCTCAAAAATATTGTTTTTAAGTGACACCATTTCTGAGTAATAGCTTGTCAAAGATTGTTGTTTTTTTGCACTTTGGACTCTTAAGGGATATTCTCAATACAATGCAACTCAGACTATTTCGGTGTGTTTGGGTCTGAAATAGGACAATTCCTAGCATAAAACCACCAATCTAGACATGTTGGAACTATTGATTTGGTTACACAAGGAGAAGAATGAAAGTTACACCTCTTTGCAACTTTACACTTCATGCATTTGACACTTTTTCCATTAATTGAAAACTCAACACAATGCAAAAATGCCTTAGAGATATCGAAAAACAAGAGAGATTATTGTAGATGGGCCCTAGGTGATCTCATAGCCTTAGAAAGATTATTTCTAAGTGACACGATTTCTGAGTAATAGCTCATCAAATATTTATGCCTTTTGCACATTGGGCTCTTAAGGGATATTGCTAGTACAATGTAGATCTGACTATTTCAGTGTGTTTGGGTGTGAAATAGGACCATGCTTAGCGTAAATGTACCCATCGAGGCATGTTGGAATTGTCGATTTGGTTGCACAAGGAGTAGAACAAAAGTTACACCCCTTTGCAACTTTACACTGTATGCATCCGACCCTTTTTCCATCAATTAAAAAATCAACACCATGGGAAAACTCCTTAGAGATATCAAAAATCGAGAGAGGTTATTATAGAGGGTCCCTATGTGATCCTATATCCTTAGATAGAATGTTTCTAAGTGACACAGTTTTTGAGTAACAACTTGTCAAAGATTGATGCCTTTTTGCACTTTGGACTCTTAAGGGATATTGTTGGTACAATGTAGCTCAAACAGTTTCAACATGTTTGGGTATGAAACATGACTATTCCTAGCCTAAATGTACTCATCCAAATGCATTGGAACTATCAATTTGGTTGCACAATTAACAAAGAAGAATCTACAAACATACCTTCCTGAACTTCTCAAGAGTAGGAAGAATATCTTCATTGAATACATTATCTATCTCAATCATTTTGTTCTACTTCTTTTTCAAGTGTTTTTAGAGTAGACTAACCTCCTTTTCATTGACGATAAAATCTTCTTCTTATCTTTTAATTCCTTTTTTGAGTGGTTAATTTAGTCTTCAGTTGTTTTGCTTCAATTTCAATAGTTCCAACTATTGCTTTTACATCTGCAACTTGACCATCGACACATTTTTCCTCATCTCTACTGGTATTACCTATTAACACCCCCTATTGTTCCTTTTCATGATCTTCTAACTTCTTTTTCATATCTTTTACTTTGGGCTTTAGATCAGCTGCTCTGTCATCAACGCTTAGGACAACAACATCCCTTTGTTTGATAGAGTTTTCAATGTCTTGAATACTTTCATGTGTCCACTGCACCAATTCTCTCTTTTTGCACTTACATTTGATATTGCTTCTTCCTTATCATCTATTTCTAGTTGTATTTGCTCCATCAGAGTCTAAAGTTCAAGAATCTTTGACTTCATTTGTTCAAATCCACCTATAACATCATCTCTCACTTTCTTTTCCTACACAAATTCTTACCAAATACACAACCACTTGAGTTTTTCCACTTCTTCATTGCCATTGTAAAAACTATATCATAATGAAAATTTGTCATCTATTAGCATCTAGTTATTAGTTATGCAATGTGAAGTAATGCTTTGAGTTTGAGAGATGTGCAATGTGTTGGTACTCTCAAATTTCGCAAATTTGAAGTGCCCATTTCTAAAATTTTGCCACTTTTAGAAGTGCACTTGAAGAATATACTTGAATGACCTACTTTGGAGGGTCGTAATTTGATGCCCGCTGATTTTGTTTGCAAAATCCCTTTGCAGACACACTCATGTGTCATATGTGAACGTGCATGTCAATTTTAAGCTTCTCACAATGAGTTTTGATGAGGTTTCAAAAAGTGAAGCTGGAGGGTTTTGTCACTTTTCTACAGTTTGCTAACTTTCATTTCTGCAAAGTAGCCTCCCGTTTGAGCTTGGATTTTGCAACCAGATGACTGTCAAGAGAAAATGAATATTGTTCTGCTTTCTCCATGCTTAAATGAGTTCATGTGTCAGTTTTCAAGGCCTTGTGAGTTGATTTGCTATTTTTAGTAGATCAAAACCAAATGGAATTTCTTCAGTTTTGCACTGAAACCTTTCTAAGAGGCCAACTTCGAGCGTCAATAACTTTTGATGGGTGATGATTCAATCTAATCCCTTCTGCACACATGTTCTCTATACCAAATTGATCTACTGTGTCTAGTGGCATCTTGCTAGGATCTGATTTGATGTTTTTGCAACGAGGTGATTTCATCAAGATCAATTGGTTCAGAAGAGTTGTTTATTGCAGAAAGTTTCAGGAAGCAACTTTGACAGCGAATAAATTTTTCCTTGTAATTGATTTCTCTAATCCATCTATTGCATTACATTCTCGGGTCTGATCTCTACAATCCTGCAAGTTTTTATAGCTTCACGAGGTCATTTTCCTAGTTTTCAAGGCCAATTCCAGAGCCTACTTGGCCATTTTTCACCATTTTTCAAGTGTGCCAGAAAACAAATTTCAACAGCAACCCATTTCATGTTTTCACTTCAAATGCATTTAGAAGTTTCCTAAAGTCAATTTGAGCCTAAAATTTGTTTGAAAACAAAAAAAAATTAGGCCAGGCCCACATGGGGACGCGACGCGCTTTGCACCATTGTGAATTGTTTGCCTTCAGTTTTAAACTGCAAAGTAAAGATCCACTTTCCAAATGTGGAGTTTTAAGATCATATTATTAAGGGGGTGAAGATATTCAACATAGGGTAACAAATGTGAAGGTGTGAATGACAATATAGTGAATGAATTTCTCTTCTATGATGAATTTTCAGATGCTGTCGTATCTTTTATTGGTGTCAGACCAACCCTCTCTTGTTAATAATGTGAGTGTAAAGAGCTTGAGGGAAATCAATATGAGGTGCTAATAGACTATTTTTAGGATGGGTGTTGCAATTTAGTAATGGATCTTGTGCATGAAAACAATGTAAGTTTTCATAAATATTATGCTTATGTTGTGTCAAGAAGTAAAATCGCATAAAAGGGAACAACAGAGTACTTTGTAGCAAATTCTATGCAGGAATCATATTCATGTTATCAGTTATATGTGATTTCTTTCATGTGCAAGGAGGTGGTGTTTCATTTGAGGTCAGCATGATATAAAGATCTAATGCCATTTACTCTTGCTTAAGTTGTTTGAACAACTGCAAAATGCAAATGCCACTAGCTAAATAGGGGACACCACTATTGCAGCCAATAAGCAAAATGAATGCTTGGAAAGTTTCAATAACTCTCAAGCAAATGCAATCCAAAGAGAAGGGCCAACATTCCTGCAGGATATGCACATAATGGAATTGTTAAAAGGACTTTAGAAATCTTAAAGCAAATGCCATGTATTAACAATGGGAGTATGTCCAAATTCGTTTGAATGTATGCAAACTTTGGAAACATAGGCTCGCCGCTTGCTAGGCATAAAATCCAAACAAGAGCTTCTTTTTATGGTTGCATAATGCATCAGTAAACTGGAGGATAAGGCCATGCCCAACAAAAAGCACAAATGGACTTGATAAAAGATTTCAGAAATCTTTCAAGTGAATGAAAAGGGGTCGCGCCATAGAGTACACAAATAGATGCATTGAAAAGGTCTCAGGAACTTCTAAGCAAAATTCTTGACATAATACATCAATAAAATGTCAAAATAAGTGCAGATGGGCGTGGTTTGAATGGAGGCCTGTGGATATCGACCAAAGCATGATGGAATGATGAAGCTGCTTTAGCAACTTTGAAGCAAATGCAAATAATGGAAGAAATGGAGAACACTGCCGATAGGAAAATCACAAGAGGGATGCGTAGAAAAGGTTTTAGAAACCCTGAGGCATCTTTCGTGCCAGATGAAGAAGGCTTTGTAATGGTATTGAATAATCAAAGCACAAAGCTTGTTAAATCTCCCAGCAATGATGTGATTTCATGGAACACCCAAAGGGAAAAGACTGCAACAGAATACACAAAATACACTTGTTGAAAAGTCATAATACAATAACCATCGATGGGAGTATAGCACGGCTTGAAGGTTGCAGTGATGGGCTTCCATCAAAGCATAAAGGAATGTAGAAGATGCTTAATGAATGGTAGTTGCCATAGCCAGAGCCAAGAATGAAAAATAGAGAAGCGTGAAAAGATTAGGGCAACAAAGAGGTAGAATGAAATCCGCAGCTGTTGAGAGAGATGAAAATGCAGCTTGATCTCGGCCATTCCCCGCCAAATCGCTACTTGAAGCTGCTCACTTTTTATTGATTGCAATATAGCGAAATGTTGCCATGTGGCAATGGTGGTCCCCTCAAAACACTTGCCGAATGCTTTCACTTTTAAAGAGTCTTCATTAGTTTTGTGAAATCAAAATATTTCAAAGTGAAAACCTTCACTAAATATCAATAGATGTGTGTGGGGTATGGATGAGAATAGGCTTGGTGGGCCCGGTGTTTTAACCTTTAAAAGTCTTCGTTTAAATATTTCAAGGTTAGAATTTTTCCGATGACAAAATTTTGGAAGGTTTTCTTGCTTCATTTAAAATCAAATATTTTAAATAAAGTGCTTGCACAGGATGGGGAAGAGATTGCGGTGGGCCCCTAAATTGTTTGTAAGGCTCGATAAAACAAAGCCTTCCATTTGTTTGAAAAGGCAAGTTCTTCAGAAATAAATATTTCCTATGAGATATTTAAAATGCCCCAAATGCTAAACTAAAGGCATTTTAAATAATGGATGAAATGGTATAGAGGTAATATTTTCTGAGCCTCGTGTTAAATATTTGAAGACTTTATTTATTTAAAGGTAGTTCTTTTAAATGTGGAGTGAGGGATATGGATATGGATAAAATATTTTATCCAAGTGAATTTAAGATATCTTAAGTTGAAGTGTGTATGTTAAAATAGATAGAGGATTATTTTCTGCTGAAGGTGATGGCAATTTGCAGCAAATAAAAGGCAGGGATAAAGTTTGCACGGGAAAAGTTGTTTTCCAGTAGCTGGGTGAATTTGGATAGAAATTTCTCCACATGGGCATTTTTTTGTTGCTTCACAACAGACAACAAAGGAAAATGAAGAGGAAAATTCAATTACAAAGAGAGGAGAGAGACTTTGAGAAGTTGTTGATTAACAGTGAATTGAGATTCCAGATGGCACTTCCCGATCAATTTTAGGGCTACTTCTGGGGATTTCTCTCTTCTTATATTTCTTCTCTTCTCTTCTCATCTTCTTTTGTTTTCTAGGGTTTTGTATGAGGCTGGGGTAGATAGAGAAATGTCAAGTTTTGAGTCATAATTTGAGTCTGTAAGCTGTAATTTTTTGATTTCATAAGCAAATACAACCATTTTATGCAAATAAATCATGAAAGTGTGTGCAAATTCATGAATATATTAAAATTGTCTCCATACTTGTACACTTTAATCATATGAATTCAATAATACAAAATATCTTTGAGTTTGTCATCTCAAATTTCATGAGATTGTGTTATTTGTTTATGGGTCTATTTCAAAGAAATGGTTAAATACTTTAAGCAGATAACAATGATTTCAAGTGTGCAGGTTGGATTTGGTAAGGAGAGTTTGATTGATAACAGGGGTGGGATTGTTGGTGTAAGACACTAACAGTTGATGCAAGGCATTAACAATTTAAATCCACTGGTTGAATGCCATTTGCTGATGAATTCTTTTTATGTGTTTGACTCCATGGCCCAGAATTAGGCATTGATTTATCTTGCAGCTTAGTGCATCTCAAAACATTTTATAAATTCAAAACCATTTTAAATCCCTAGGTGTTGTAGTTATCTCATGCTCCAAATAGTTGATATTACTTATGAACAACCAATTCTATTCAGTGTTATCCTATTATGTTGAGTTATTAAATGAGATTATATGTTGTTGTTAATGTTGTTTATGATAATAGTGCAAAGATTGTAAAAGCATTAAGGGATCACCCTCCTAGGTCTTATAGAGCCCGAAGTGTAGGAGGATTTTTAAAGTCCTCGTCAGTTGGTCCAGGTCCTTTGAGCTACCCTTGATTGGAATTAGCAATTCCATATGTAGATTAGAAGACAAACCTGGTTGCAGTAAAAAAACAAACCAACACAATGCAATGCAATCAGTGATATGAATATAAAGTACATCAATCTATTTTCTACAATTCATTACTTGAACTCTTTATATTTTTTGCTCTCTATATCCCTATGAAAAATGCTTTGGTAGACATGTATTGAAAATGTGGTAGCATAGTCAATTTAGTGAAATGTTTTCCAAAATTCCTCAAAGAAATGTGGTCTCATGGAATGTTGTGACAAGAAAATACAATTGGTAGTTGCTCCTGGTTATTAGATATGGGTTGAATTTGTAAAAACTATATCATAATTAAAATTTTGTCATCTATTAGCATATAGTTATTAGTTATGCAATGTGAATAAATTCTTTGAGTTTGAAAGATGTGTAATGCAATGTAATCAAAGATGAATATAAACTAAAACAATCTATTTTCAACAATTCATTACTTGAACTCTTTATTTTTTTTGCTCTCTATATCCCTATGAAAAATGCTTTGGTAGACATGTATGAAAAATGTGGTAGCATAAACAATGCAGTGAAATTTTTGTCAAAATGCCTCAAATAAATGTGGTCTCATGGAATACCATGACAAGCAAATGCAATTGGCAACTGCTCCTAGTTAATAGATATGGGATGAATTTGCAAAAAATATATCATAACTGAAATTTTGTCATCTATTAGCATCTAGTTATTAGTTATACAATGTGGAGTAATGCTTTGAGTTTGAAAAATGTGCAATGCAATGTAATAAGAGATATGAATATAAACTACAACAATCTATTTTGTACAATTCATTACTTGAACTCTTTATTTTTTTGCTCTCTATATCCCTTGAAAAATGCTATGGTAGACATGTATGAAAAATGTGGTAGCATAGACAATGCAGTGAACTATTTTCCAAAATTCCTCAAAGAAATGTGGTCTCATTGAATGCCATGACAAGAAAATAAAATTGGTAGCTTCTCCTAGTTATTAGATATGGGTTGAATTTGTAAAAACTAATTGAAATTTTGTCATCTATTAGCATCTAGTTATTAGTTATGCAATGTGAAGTAATGCTTTGAGTTTGAAAGATGTGTAATGCAATGCAATAAAAGATATGAATATAAACTACAACAATCTATTTTTTACAATTCATTACTTGAACTCTTTTTTTTTTCTCTCTATAATATCCCTATGAAAAATACTTTGGTAGACATGTATGAAAAATGTAGTAGCATAGACAATGTAGTGAACTATTTTCCAAAATGCCTCAAAGAAATGCAATCTCATGTAATACCATGACAAGAAAATGCAATTGGAATTGAAAATATGGGTTACTTTGTAAAAACTATATTGTAATTGAAATTTTGTCATCTATTAGCATCTAGTTATTAGTTATGCAATGTGAAGTAGTGCTTTGAGTTTGAAAGATGTGCAATTTATGTAATCGGTGATATGAATATAAACTACAACAATCTAGTTTCTACAATTCATTACTTGAACTCTTTATTTTTTTCTCTCTACCATATGAAAAATGCTTTGGTAGACATGTATGAAAAATGTGGTAGCATAGACAATGTAGTGAACTATTTTCCAAAATGCATCAAAGAAATGTGGTCTCATGGAATACCATGACAAGCAAATGCAATTGACAACTAGTCCTAGTTATTAGATATGGGTTGACTTTGTAAAAACTATATAATAATTGAAATTTTTTCATCTAGTAGAATCTAGTAATTAGTTATGTAATGTGAAGTAATGCTTTGAGTTTAAAAGATGTGCAATGCAATGTAATCAGAGATATGAATATAGACTATAACAATCTATTTTCTACAATTCATTACTTGAACTCTTTATTTTTTTTCTCTCTATATCCCTATGAAAAATGCTTTAGTAGACATGTATGAAAATTGTGACCTAGCATAGACAATGTAGTAAACTATTTTCCAAAATGCCTCAAAGAAATGTAGTCTCAGGGAATTCCATGGCAAGCAAATGCAATTGGCATCCACTCCTAGTTATTAGATATGGGTTGACTTTGTAAAAACTATATCATAATTGAAAATTTTCCATCTATTAGCATCTAGTTATTAGTTATGCAATGTGAAGTAATGCTTTGATTTTGAAACATGTGCAATGAAATGTAATCAGTGATATGGATATAACTACAACAATCTATTTTCTACAATTCATTGCTTGAACTCTTTATTTTTTTCTCTCTCTATATCTCTATGCTATGGAAATGCATTTAAATTTTGTTGCAATGGTTACAACTATAGAAACTAACGATAAATGGATCAAATTTGGTGAAGTTGCCCAAGGAAACCAAATTTAACAGTACTATTTAACATGAGTAACAATGGTCTATGTAATTCATAAACTATTAAAGTGCAAGATTGCAAGAAATTAATATTTAGATATAACATGTTTTCCATCATAGCTCAACCGTTATAAAGTGATTATACATTCAAATTTTAAGTTTCAAAATAGAAAACCATGTAGAAAATGAACAAAATATGCCAAATATCAATTTTTATATATAGAAGTGTAAAGTAATTATGTATCCAAATATACAAATTTGGCATATATGCCAACTCAAAACAATATTTACAAAATGTGGTATATGCCATCTCATCCTCTATATATATAATGTATATGTCAAATGGCTATGCCATGTCAACAAAATCCTAATCTTCTAGGGGATCACCCAAATGTAGCCTCTTCAAGCTACTTAATGGCTAAGAATATTTCTGCACAATTTTTTTTGAAACAAACATTATATTAATTAGCTATCAATGGTAAACTACTAAAAAGAAAGTTATCTATTATTTTTTATAATTTTCAAAATCACATATAATCACTGCACTAAGCTATAAATTAAAGTCTAATTCAATTATTCATTACCTCAAGCATTTTTCTTTCGCAGTCATACGCTCAACAAATGATGGTCCCTTAGGATGCTCAGGAGTTCAACCATATTGTCTCAATCCTAGATCCATAGACATGGATGGTGGCATACTCTACAAGAAGAAAAATGAAAATGACAAAATTAATATATAATTTTTGACAAAAGAACATAAACTAACATATATCTACATATATATCTACAAACTTATATAGATCTACTAGATATAAAAAAACCATATACCTGAATAGGTGATGCAATTGAGATAATTGATTGAGAGGAACTCATCATGGTAAAAGGTGTGGCATCAATCAAATCTGAAGTACACTACAAAAGTAAAAATAAGATCAATATATAAGTTACTATGTATTTAATTAATCATGATTTAAAGGATATGCATGTACAATAAAAAAAATTACATGTTGAAAAGATTATACCAATGTGTTTAGGCCAAAGTCAATGGCCCAAAGTGATGAGGGCTACACCACCCAAACCCACACAACACAACAATAGATATCAACATAGAAGATGCAGGAAAAAAAAAACTCACTTTCAATTACTTTCAGAAAATGAAATCAAAGATTCAAAAGTTATAGTGCTATAGCCACATGGGCTTGATTCATTACAACAAAATCAACTCTAAAAAGAAAATCTCTTATTCAGAGCCACAATCTGCACTAATGGATCCACCCTAAAACCTCCACTCAACCCTTTTTATTTTACACCAATAAACACCCTAGAATGATCTAGATAGTGTAAATTTCCCTTTTTTTTTGGTGCCAAAAGTCTATCCATTTGAATTTTCGCACAGGAAGATATTTTAATGAAATTCACTTTTTTAGTAGGGCATCTTCCTCAAACCATAACTTTTGACTCAGGTTTCTGATTTGATATTATAATATATCATTAGAAAGCTCTCAAAAGAGATCTACAACATCAAAATTATTTGAAGATCAATTCGTCCATTTTTCAAGCTTTTCTAGGGAATCTAAGGTCTTCAAATTTGAATTTGAAGTTGCATTGGAGAAATTTCCTAGGACAAAAAATTTAATATCTTCCAAATGGTACAAAGTATTGAGATAATTCTTCTACCACCAGAAATATTTTTTAGTTCCACTCCTCAGGGTAAATTCTTAGGTCCATACAAGCCCATTTAGGCTAAATTACTAAAAATAGTGTCTTTTTTTACCTTTTTTGACTTTTGACTATCTTACACCCGTTAAGTGCCATCATGGGACTCAAAACAACTAAAAGAAAGGGAAAAAAAATAAATTTGGTGATGCAAGATTGCCCCTACACCACTAGATGCTCCTGCATAAGACACCCAGGATAATTTTAAAAGTGACCCTATCACTTATTAGGATTTAGAGGGAAACCAAGATAACTAGGATGAATCTTCAACATTCCTTCCTCTCCATTTCACCAAGTACTCTTCATATTTCTTGTTTCTTGTTCTTCTACCCACATGACTATCCAAAATTTCTTTTATCTCCTCCTTTTATGAAGTAGGTGCTGGAATATTCCACTATGCTTCTATTATTTATTCATTAATTCCTCATGATATTCTCTTAAATCTAAAATGTTAAACATGGGTGAAATATGAATTTCATTAGGCAACTCTACCTCATATGCATTTCGTGAATCATTCTTCTTCATGATCTTACATGGTCCAAACTTCTTCATCTTTAACTTGTTTATGTACCAACTGGGAACCTCTCCTTTTACAAATGAACCATGACTTTGTCTCCTACCTGGAACTCCTTATATCTCCTTTTTTTCATCTGACTTATCATTATATTGTGAGTTCATCTTATTGATATGTTTCTTCACCGCTTCATGCAAATTCTTCAAGTGCTCAACAAAATCATCAGCCTCAGCACTACTCTTCTCCCCCTTATCCATCTTTCTTAGTTCATAAGCAGTTCTTGGACTACTCCCATGCACAATCTGGAATGGTGATTTACTAGTGCTCTTGTTGAAAAAATTATTATAATCAAATTTTGACTATGGTAAAATAAAATCACATCCCTTGGGTTTGTCTCCTACTAAGTATCTTAGTAGGTTACCCAAACTCCTATTCACCACCTCTATTTTTCCATCTATCTACGAATGGTGTGTAGAACTGAACTTCAAATTAGTCTTCAACTCCTTCCATAATGTCCTCCAAAAATAACCAAAAAAAATTTCTATCTCTATCCGAAACTATACTCTTCGATAGACCATGTAGTCTCACCACCTCTCTAAAGAATAATTCTGCAACATGAACAACATCACTAGTCTTATGACACAAACTGAAGTGTGCCATCTTCAAAAATATATCCACCACCACAAATATGGAATCATGCCCTCTTTTTGTCCTCAATAATCCAAGAAAAATCCCACACTAATGTCCTCCCATAGCCTCTCAAGCATAGGTAATGGTTGATACAATCTAGTATTCTGACTTGTTCCTTTCGCCATCTGACATACTCTGCAACTCTGCACAAAATTCTTCACATCTTGCTTCAACTATGGCCAATAGTAACACTCACAAACAATAGAAATGGTCTTATCTCGACCAAAGTGTCCAACTAATCCTCCATTGTGTCTCTCCTTGATCAGGTTCTCTCTCATGGAACTCCTTGGAATGCACAAGTAATTCCCTCGAAACAGCATACCACCTTGGAATGTATAATCCAACAATATCATCCTATTCAAAGTGATAAGCTCCATGCAAGCTCTCCAAGCCTCTAAAAAATTAGGATCCTTTAGATACAAGCTCTTGAGCTCATTGAACCCAGAAACTTCAATCTACATTTCTGTTAAAAAAATTTGTCTCCGACTTAAGGCATCAAAAACTCTATTAGATCTTCCACTTGTATGCTTCAAAACAAATGTCTAACTTTTCAAAAATTCAACCCATTTCAAATTCCTTTGATTCAACTTCCCTTGACTATTCAAATATTGTAAAGCTTGGTGATTAGTAAATAAAACAAACTCTTTTGGAAACAAATAGTGTCTCCATTTATTTAAAGCATCCGTAAAAGTCTTGATCATAAACATAATACTTCTTCTTTGCATCATTCAAATTTTCACTAAAATAAGCAATTGGTTTACCTTCTTGACTCAAAACAACTCCAATGACATTGCCACTAGCATCATAATCTACTTGAAATACCTTGTTGAAATTTGGAAGTGCAAAAATGGGTTGCTCTGTAACTTTCTTCTTCAACATATCAAAATTTTTTACTACTCCTATAGTCCACTTAAACTCTTTTCCATCCCCTCTCATTGTTTTCGTTAGAGGTGCATAAATACTATTGAAACCTTTGATAAAATTTCTATAAAATTTGTGAAACATCTCACCTCTATAGCACTCCTTGGTGTAGGCCATTCGACAATAGATTTCACCTTGTCTAGATCCATCTTAAGACCCTCTGCTGAGATAACAAATCCCAAGTACAACAACTCTCTCTTCACAAAATTTCACTTCTCCAAATTGATCAATAATTTCTCCTCTCTCAACTTCTCATGAATTATCTAATATGCATGAAATTATCCTCCATTGTTTTGCTAAACATTAAAATGTCATCCAAATAAACAATGAAAAATTTACCCAGAAACTCTTTCAACACCTCATTCATGAGATGCATGAATGTGCTCAGTGCATTGGTTAGCCAAAAAGGCATGAATAACCACTCGTACAAGCCCTCTTTGGTCTTGAAGGTTGTCTTCCATTCATATCCTTTTCTAATCTATATCTGGTGATAACCGATCTTCATATCTATCTTCATGAAGTACTTAGCTCCACTTAAATAATCCATGATGTCATACATCCTTGGCAAGGGGAATCTATACTTTATGGTGATCTTGTTGATGGCTCAAGAGTCTATACACATCCTCCATTCTCCATCCTTTTTTGGTACTAGTACTGTAGGTACCACACATGGGCTCAAACTCTCTCAAATCAATCCCTTCCACAACAACTCTTGCACTTTGTCTATTCAAATCTTTATTCTTTGCTAGAGTCATTCAATGGGCTACCTTATTTTGAAAATTGGCTCTAGGAATTAGATCCATTTGATGGTTGATCTTCCTTACTTGAGGCAAACCTTTAGGTATGTTATCAGAATTAATATCCTGATACTCATTCAAAAAATTTGAAACCTCTAAAGGTACCTCATTAATATATTACTTATCAACTCTAGGGATCAAAGAAAAACACATATAGTCATGCCTCATGCCTTCTAGGAATTTTTTTCCATCAATCAAAAAAATTCTTGCATTATTGCATACCTTTTCTTCTGCCTCCTTCAAGGGTTTCAACTTATGATGAACGACATCCTTTGTCAAGGAATAAGTTTTAGGATGTCCATCATGGAGCGCTCACTAATAAAACTACCATGATCTACTTAACAACATGTTACAAACATCCATAGGTATAATATCACAAAAACCCTCACCCTTATAGATACCAATCTTAAACTTTACCGAACATCGCTCATTGACCAATGCCCTATGGTCCTTCTGCAACCATGCGATCCGGTATGGTTTTGGATGCTTTCTCCTCTCCAACTACAATTTAGTGATCATTTCTTCTAAAATTTTTATCAATGCTAACTCCATCAATGGTAATATTACAAACTTTACCTTCACACTTGCATTGAGTGCGGAACAAGTTTTTTCTTTGATCGGGTTCCTTCTCCTCATTTAGCAAGGCTCTTCTAACAACAAGGGCCTCTCCTCTTTCAACATCTTTGTCCACATGGGAAACTCAATAATTACCTTCAGGTCTTCTATTTGTCCTCCCTAGATGTTAAGGACAATTATAGGCTCTATGTCCTGTTGGAAGATGGTCAGCGCTCCCCTCGGGATTCGTGACATGGAATAACTACCTCCTGTGGATCCATTAACTCTGGAAGTTGTATCGGGCATTAATAGGTCGATCTTTTGGTGCAATGACAACTGTGGGACAACAAGTGGTATCAAAGCCAAAGGTTTCAGGTTCGAATCCCCTTGGGTAATGCTGAGGGGGAGTTTTTTAGCAGATGGTTAGCACTCCCCTTGGGATTCGTGGCATGGACTAACTGCCTCCCACATATCCATTAACTCTATCAATTGTATCGAGCATTAATAGGTCAATATTTTGGTGCAACAACAACTATGGTCCAACCTGTCCTTCTTCTCCATATTGAAAACAGGTTCCACAAAAGCCTCCTCTTCTTGATCCTCATCAAGATCTTCCACTTTCTCTTTGGTCTCCATTATTCTAATCACGAGGATGATATGAGTTATCTCCTTTCTAGTTCTGGCTGGTATTGGATGCTTCACTCTTCTTTTGATCTTCACTTCGGCCTCCATATGTCCGTCCACTAGTCTTTTCACCCTGACCTCCACCTCTTTGCTTTTTCACCTTCTATTCATCTTCTAAATTCTCTTCAATAGACATGACTTCAACCCATTATGTAACTTTTTGTGGGTTTTTTGATTAATGGGTGTCTAAAAAATGTAAAAAATATTTGTGGGTTTTTTGATTAAAAAGTAGGGTAGCTTTTTTTGTAAAAAATTGTTTCTTCGATCTTATAGACTTTGGGTAGCTGTTTTGGGTCTTCAATGTATCTGTGAAATCAACTTGTACTTTGGGCTAATAGGTTTTCTTATTGGTTCTTTGTGATATGCCCCCTAGAACTAGATTTTGTATTTTATATTTTTATATATAATATATTATAGTGGTTCGCCACTTTTGCTTTTAAAAAAAAAAACTTTTCCTTATTGGCCTTAGAGTGGCCTATTCTGATCAAGACTCGGTATAATTCTTCTGTATACTCCTTAACATATTTTCCCACTTGTTTCAAACCTTGCATCTTCTTCAACAAATCTAGCTCATAGTCCATAGGAATAAACAATCTCTTCAATTTTCCACCATCTAATCCCATCTCATTATTTTCTCTTTTCCTCTTCTATTTCTCTCTAATAGGACTTCTTTCCACCATATGCTAGCATGTCCTTTCAACTTGGTGATTGCGAAATTGACCCCCTCTAGATCTCCTATTTCCTCATACTCAAAATACTCTTCCATGTCATTGAACCAATTGATCAAATCCTTTGGATTCAGGTTTCCAGAAAAATTAGAAACTTCTATCTTCAGTCTCCTTCCAATCTCGGAAATGGCTCTAATCAGTCTGACTTCTCCAGGATCCATTACATCATGTGCTTCTTCATTGAATGGCTCTTCATTTTCAACCTCATATTCACTTTTATCTCTTCTTCTAACATCAGCTCCTCTTGTAGTGCTTGAACTTGTCTCTAGAGGGCTCTAAAAGCATCTTCTATTACCCTAGCATTTCTTCAACCATGGTTTCTTTGTGGAGGCATATTTTCTCATAGACCCACAACCACAAGTCCTCATGTAAACTGCCTCATGTCCAACAATCTGTCTACACACTCAAGAACTCCTGGTTTGATACCACTTGATGGGGGATACACCATCCAAACCCACACAACACAAAAATAGATATCAACACAGAAGATGCAGGACAAAAAATAACTCACTTTCAATTAATTTCAAAAAATGAAATTACAAATTTAGAGGTTATAGTGCTATAGCCATGCAGGCTTGATTCATTACAACAAAATCAACTTTGAAAAGAAAATATCTTATTCAGAGTCACAATCTACACTAATGGAGCCACCCTGAAACCTGCACTCAACCCTTTTTATTTTACACCAATAACCACCCTAGAATGTTCTAGAAAGTGTAACTTTCCCTTTTTTTTGGGTGCCAAAAGTCTAGCCATTTGATTTTTTTCCTAGGAAGATATTTTAATGAAATTCACTTTTTAGTGGGGCAACTTCTCAGAGCCATAACTTTTGACTCGAGTGTCTGATTTGTTATTATAATATATCATTGGAAAGCTCTCGAAGAGATCTACAATGTTGAAATCATTTGAAGATCATTTCATCCATTTTTTTGAGCTTTTATGGGGCTTCTAAGGTCTTCAAATTTGAATTTGAAGCTGCATTAGAGAAATTTGTCAGGACAAAAACTTTAATATCTTCCAAACAGTATAGGGTATTGAGATGATTCTTCTGCCATCGAAAATATTTTTCAGTTCTACTCCTTGGGGTAAATTTTCAGGTCCATACAAACTTGTTTAGGCCAAATTACTAAAAATAGTAAGTAATTGTTTTTCACCTTTTTTGACTTTTGACTATCTTACACCCCTTGAGTGTCATCATGGGACTCAAAACAACTAAGGAAAATAAGGAAAAACATTTTTTTTAGGTGATGAAAGACTGCTTGTACACCACTGGATGCTCTTGCATGAGAAAGAGTGCCATGTTGTACATCTCTAATATGCTCCTCTATCATCAACTATTGAAACCCTCTTAAATATACATTAGTAACATGTACTATTTGTTATAATAATTTTAAATGAAATGCACTATGAATATATTTAAGTTTTACCTATATAAAAGATTGAGGTTTTTACTTCTTATCTACATTAGGGGAGGGCACTACACTTGTTCCTACCTCACATGTCTCCCCTGTACCTGTAGTATGCACTAGTGTGCCATCTCCTCCAAGTGACGTATCATGCACCTCATACTTAGACGTGTCTAGGGGAGCCTCCTCTATATCTCCCGTAGGACCCAAACATGTATTCCCACATGTAGTGCACTGATGAGGAATACAAGTATGCCTCAATGATGATTTTGCACCAATATCAACTGAAGCATGAGGAGCACCACCCTCTAGAAGTTGAGCACACTGTGACGATTTTGTAATCAAATGGTTGGTCAATGAGTGTAGGGCCAAGAGACTATGTTGGGTCGAATCAACAACAAGGTTTGGATGGGGTGCTAGAGGTGGGGAATGAAGACTAGGAGGGGGAACATAGGGACCTTGCATAATATGCATTACCCCGGGTCTATGTTGGGGCATGCCCATACCCACTCCCTAAAAAATTCCTAAAATCAAAATAGTTTACATTTATTCCTATAACAAATTCCACATATAATTTATGGAGAAAGTATAGAGGGACATCAAGGTTGTTGTTGGGTGGTTTGTCAAAACCATCCACCAATGACTCCAAAATTTTGCAAGTATGCTTGGATGGTTGCACCATTTTATGGAAAATTTAGGTTTGCATAAACCAACATTTTGTCTTATTCTTCAATCCACAAAATGTTGGGCTAAATTAGCTTTAGATATTTATAATCTTTTTATGTTCTTATACAACAAACCATTTGCATATTCTAACCTCTTTTGATCTCTCCAATTTTGAAATGCAGCATGTTGTTGGGTGATGTCCCTAACATGAGAGATTATGGATTTTATACTTGGGGTCACTGCCCGCAAATGCTCATGGGTACGGTATCTCTCAACTATGTTTTTCAATTTAGTTATATTTATTTCAATTAAGTCTTGAATTGTAGGAGGGTTTGGTGGAGATTTTGATAAACCTTGTTCCATTTTAACCTTGTTGTAGATTACAAATTTATAAATTAACATTGTTTTCAAATAATTCCTAAAATTTCAACAAAAAAACCTAATATTTTGTTAAAAAATCATATAAAACAATCAAAATAATTAAAAAATTGCACTTTAACATACTAAAATCAATGGGAATTCACAAAGAGAGGTTAGAGGAGGTGAAAATGGCATAAAAAATGGATATTAGATATATTTTATATTTTTTCCTTGCTTCTCGTCCATGAACAGTCACTGTTAAAATGATTGCTTGAGGCCTTTAATCCTTTATTTATACTGTCAAAAAATGGATATCTATTTTCTAAACAGATATCCATTTTTGAGAGCTACGCATAGCTCTCCAAAATGGATATCCATGTTGGAGAGCATGTTAAATTTTTTAAATATGGCATTTATATATATATATATATATTTATAGATAAGACTACCCAAGATATGGGGGTAGGTCCCCAAAAGGAATGAGCCTATTTTTAACATGTAGCACAAGTATTGTCCCATGCACCCCTATCTATCTGCCACCTTTCCACTCACTTCCATATATCTTTTGTTCATTGATTTCCTTGAACATGTGCTTTTTTATTTTGGAAAGTTCATACAAAAGTGTGCCATGAGGTTGATGATGTGGTTAGTAAGGATGTGTGAGAGGGAAGGTATTGGGAATCATGATTAAAGACAGAATAATCTTTGATTGATTATGTGGGTTAAGTACACTGGCATCTTATTCTTGACATGATGGTTATTGGATTTGAGCCTCCCAAAGGTAAATGCATTCATTAATTTGACAGGTTGTTCAGGATGAGTGTTTAATCAATACTCTGATCCTTTAGAAACTTTTATGTGTAAAACTAACCTCTGTCATGTGTGATCCATCAGTCATGAACTATCATATTTCGTTGTCTCAAATGTGCACTCCTAGAATTCAATTTTCATTATTAGTGGTTTCTTCACATTCTATTTTATTCAATTACCAAAAGACATAAATGCAAAAAAATCATGAGATGAAGACCCCTATTTTGCTGACCTTCTCAAAAGGGCAACATGCTTTCCTGGGCTAGATTATAGATCATTGCTTAAATAATTCTCTTCGTGACAAGGATAGGCTAACCATGAAGACAATCTTCTTTGCTCAAAGGCCTCAAAGAGATTCTGCAAGCTATCCATTTGGGGGAAGGAATCCCACGTCCTCGAGATTTAAGGTGACTTCATGATCTTGCCATTGACTACCTGCCTTTCTTTCTAGAATGTGTAGAGGACAGTTATTGGTATCATTATTTCCTATCGAAAACGGGTTATGATTTCCTGAAGCAGATTCTCTAGTATGTTCCAGTGAAATATTTTTAGTGGGTGTACAACTTTGATGTGTTTGATACTGATTAGGGTTTTGACATCTCATAAGGGTTCCCAGCTTTACAGTAGATAAGCCATTTTTCTTAGCTCCTTACTTTTTTTGGTTTTTTTGGATATACCTAGCTCAACCAACTCAATATGTTAGTTTAATGTAAATCTTGAAGTTTAGATATTATGGAATTAGTAACAGTTAAAATCAACATTGTTGTCTTATTTTCCAACTGGGTTTTATTCTTGTTTCATTTTGGTTCCATATGTGAACAATTATACCTTATTTTCATTTCTAAAAAGATAATATGAAGCTATTATACTCTACTTTCCATGTGTGGATTTTGCGTGTTCATTCATTCATGGATGTAATTTAATTCGTCATTTTTCATTGAAGTTTAAATAATCTAGAATTAATAGTTGATAATGCTATTTTATTTGGAAACTGGGTTTCATTCCGATTTCATTATGGTGCCATATGCGAGCAAATATTCTAGATTTTAATAAATGAAAAGGCTCTACTTTCCACATGTGGGTTTTGTGTGCTCAGTCATTCATGGTTTTGATTTAATTCATTGATTTCTCATAATATTAGATAATCTAGAACTGGTTGCAATCAATAATGTTGTTTTGTTTGGAAACTGGGTCTTATTATGATTTCATTTTAGTGCCCTATGTAATCAATTATTCTTTTTTTCCATAAATGAAAAGATAATATGAAACTATTATGCTCTACTTTCTAGATATGATATTTGCATTCTCAATCAATCATGGGTTTGATTCTAGGTTTGATTAACTAATTTTAGAGGATAGGCTCCTTATCTACCAGTGTCGCAGTAAAATAAACCTCTTATACCCTCATTCCAATAATATGGATACTGGAACTTCCAGTTATGAGTTTAATGTGATCAACTTCCACTAATTTTAAAGGGTATTCATTTTGATCTGAATCTGGTATGTCAGGCATGATTATGTTTGATCTCTATTACTCAAATGTTAGCATATGTATTTCCTTTATTATTTTCATGGCTAAATGAATTCCTCTACCTCACTGGTGTGTATTATTAGATATTCATGTTTGCCTTAATGCTTTCCTAGCCTATTGAATCTGATTATTAGAATTCCATAAGTCTACATACCCCTGAAAGTGAGCTTGAAGAAGCATGGTCCTTTTCTGAATCTTTGATTTAAACTCATAATTTGAACACCTCTTGGAAAAAGTCGTAATAAAGTGTCAAATTGAGTCATTGATCTCATTTTGTCAAGTGGGGTTGGGTAATAACTTTTTTTGCAAGAATGGAAGTGTTATGGAAAGCTTGAAGGTGTTTTCATCAAGATTTCAACCAGTTAATTGGTTATATACTTGTTGTTGTTGGTTGCATATGTCGAGAACATTGAGAAAATTGTAATAAAGATATGTTGCAAGTGTTTAGTGGGTGCTCCAGTTTTTGGTCTAGATTTGCATGTTGTTGGCATATGCTATATTAAGATTTTGTGGTTGTTCATTGTACAATGCAAGTGGTTCACCAATTGTGAACTGTAGTTTTCTGTGTGTTGAGGTCTGAGAGATATACTGGTCTAGATTTCTCTTTGATGAGTCTTATAGAGTTATGTTGCTTTCTATTGAAGATAGTTTTGGCATTTGGAAGATTTGCACTTAAAGGTTCTTGTGTTTTACACTGGTTTGGCGAACCTTGTGTGAAATATTACTTTCGAGCATTGAAGTGTGTTGGATCTTTTTGGGTGATGTGTTTGGGTCATTTGGATGAGCACTCATCATTTGAATTTTAATTTGGATAGCCGACTTTGGATATGTTTCCAAGATGAGTTAATAGTGAAGTGAGAGAACAGACAAGAGAGAAGAAGAAAAGTGATAAGAGAAAAGAGGAAGTGCAGTCTGGTGCAATATTAGTTCTATTTAGTAAGTGTGTATGAGTTGTGAGTGTGGAATATTAGTGTGAAGCTTAGTGTTGAGTTTTTGGATGCAGTGAGAAAAAGGTGAACTCTATCATTCATGCATGTGGGTCGAGTGATTGTGGTGGAATCCTTTGTTGCATTGGGATTGTAGTCTCTTTGTAACAAGTCTTCTTTTTCTTCTTTGTATCTTTGTGGTAGTGAGCTCTCTAGGTTGTAGCCTTGTTGGAAACTGAGTCTTACTTTAGGTAGTGAGACTTTTGGGTTTTGATATTCTCTCCTCAATGTGGTTTTTCCCTTATTGGGTTTTCCACATAAATCTAGTTTTATTGTGTTTATGTGTTGGATTTAAGTTTATGCATTGGTATTTGATGATTAATCATTTAAGCAGTATTCAAAAATGGTTTCGGTGATTAAGTCAAAGGTTTAATTATGTGATAAATGATTCACCCTCTCCCTCTTAGTTGTCCTATTCAACAATTGGTATCAAAACTTGGTTCCTTGGTGAAGAGCTTAACCGCTTACGGAAGGTCTAGGATGGCTGGAAAATGGTTTATGATTATCTAAGGTTCAATGGAACTAATTATAGTATCTGGAGTATTGTAGATATGATGTGGAGAAAGCTTACAAAAATCCTTACACTCCTACTAATGGTCCGAGTACACCTAAAGAAATAAAAGCACATGAAGTGAACAATAAGGTGAAATACATCTTGAAAAATAGTCTGGTACATTCTGAATTGATCAAGGTTCAGAATTTGAAGACAGCTAAGGAAGTCTAGGATGCTTTAGAAAGAGCGAATGATGGTGATGAAAGAGTTAAAGAGGTGAAACTATAGAATTTGGAGACACAATTTGATCTTCTACATATGTTTGAAGATGAAAATGTTAAATATTATGTACAAATATTGGATGAGATAGTGGTTGGTATGCGACGACTTGGTGCTACTATTGATGAAACTAGGATTATAAAGAAGATTCTCAGAACTCTTCTTGATGCTTACAGTGAGAAGGTGAGTGCTATTGAGAAAACTATAGATTATAAGACTTGTACTAAGGATCTGCTGTTAGGATTTTTGACATCTTATGAGATGAGGAAGCCAAGTTTGAGGAATGGATGCAAATCAGAGATTGCCTTTAAAGCTACAAAAGCTAAAGATCCTGATGAAGAAAACTTTGATGAAATAGAAGCTAACTTTGTAAGAAGAAACAAATATATGAGAAGGAAAAGTAAGGAAAGAAGATTAACAAAGCTCACTATGTGAATGAGAATGCTAGTATATCTGAAGAGGATTTAGACTATGAAGATCCAGATGACAATGAATGCTTATTCTTGTGATTAAGGATGAACCTACTTCTACTAATTTTGAAAAATAGGCGAAAGAAATCCCTCCAGAGAAGGAGAAAAATGAAGGTATGGTTATCTCTACCCTACATGCTAAAAAAGAGAAAAACTATTGGGTAGTTGATAGTGGTTGTTCACATCACATGACTGATGATAAAATTAATTTTTTTAAGCTTGAGAAATATTATGGAGGCTTGGTTGTGTTTGGAGATGATACTGGTGCTAAAATCTGTGGGATAGGTTCGGTAAGTTTTGATGACAAGCATCATACTAACAATGTTTACTATGTTAAGGATTTAAGGAATAATCTACCGAGTGTTGGTCAGATGTGCAGAAAAGGACATGATCTTGTTTTTAAGGATGAGAAATGTGAGATCCAAAAAGGATCCAGAACATTGATTGCTACAGGAAAGAAATCTGAATGGAATATCTATCAACTGAAGGGTGTCGATGGATGATGCTCTATGACTTAGATAAATGATAGTTGGTTATGGAATAGGAGAATGTGTCACATGAATTTTGATAATTTAGCAAGGATTAGTGTTGTTCAAGCCGTGAGAGATTTACCAAGAATTATAAAGCTTGTTAATGCTATGTGCAAGATTTTTCAATTTGGAAAGCAAGTAAGAAATCATTATAGATCAAAGGAATAGTCTACTACTAGACTGTTGGATTTAGTTCATACAGACCTCTGTGGTCCTACAAGAGTGAGAAGTCTACTTGGTGAAAGGTACTTTATGCTTTGAATTGATGATTATTCTACATATACATGGGTTACATTTCTTATAGTGAAATCAAATGCATTGGATAGATTCAAGGCATTTAAAGCAATGGTTGAAAATGAACTGAACTTGAAGATAAAATGCTTAAGATCTGACAACAGTGGATAATTCACCTCCCATGAGTTTAATATGTTTTGTGAAGTGCATGGAATAAAGAGACAATTATTTTCTCCAAGAACTCCTCAACAGAATGGAGTTGTTAAAAGGAAAAATAGAACAATTCAAGAAGCTACTAGGTCAATGATTACCGAGGATGGATTATCAGAAGTTTACTAGAAAGAGGTTATTCATACTATTGTTTATGTATTAAATCGATTTCAAGCAAGAGGAAACAGTACAAAGACTCCCTATGAGCTATGGAATGGAAGAATTCCTATTATTAAATATTTCAAGGTATTCGGAAGCAAATGATATATCAGAAGAGATGAAGAAACTTTGGGAAAATTTGATGCAAGAAATGATGAAGGAATTTTTCTTGGATACTCAACTAAAAGAAAGGCATACAAATGTTTCAATAAAATACTGAGAAAGATTGTGGAAAGCTCGAATGTGAAGATTGATGAGATAATAAAGAATTCTATTGACATTGATGGATATGTATCTGATGAACATGACTGTGCAAGAACAGGAAAAAGATGAGCAAGAGAAGAAGATGCTCCAGTGATGTCCCCTAAGACACCTAGATATGTACAGAAGAATCATTCATAAAGTTAGATTATTAGAGACAAGAAAAAAGGAATATTAACTAGAAGCAAAGTTGTTGCTGAAGTAAATTTGTGTTTACTTTCTGAGATAGAACATGAGACTGTATGTGAAGCATGTAAAGATGGACATTGGATGGAAGCAATGAAAGAAGAAATTTTATAGATTGAGAAGAATCAAACTTGGGAATTGGTCTCAAGACCAATAGATAAAAACATCATTGGATCAAAGTGGGTATTTAGAAACAAGTTGAATGAGAATGGAGAATTTGTTAGAAAAAAAGTGAGGCTTGTGTGTAAAGGTTACTCACAAGTGGAAGGCATAGATTTTCAGGAAACCTTTACTTTGGTAGCAAGAATGGAAGCTATAAGGATGTTTTTGGCACTTGCTGCTCATAAAGACTTTAAGGTAAATTAGATGGATGTAAAGTCAACAGTTTTTAATGGTGAGCTAGAAGAAGTCTATATGGAACAACTAGAAGGATTTGAATTGACAGAGCAACCAAATATGGTGTGCATATTGAAGAAAGCTTTATATGGATTGAAGCAAGCTCCTAGAGCTTGGTATGCTAGATTGGACATATATTTGATTCAACAAGGTTTTAACAAAGGTACAGAGGATAGTAATTTGTACTTTAAGATTGAAAATGAAAAAATCTTGATTGTAGTTGTGTATGTTGATGACATTATCTTTGGAGGAAATGAAAATATGTGCAAGATATTTGTAGAAGAAATGTAGAAATAGTTTGAAATTTCCATGTTTGGGTAGATGAATTTCTTTCTTGGGCTACAAATTAATCAAACAGAGAAAGGAATTTTCATTTCACAGTCTAAGTATGTGAGAGAGATATTGAAGAATTTTGGGATAGATGGTTCCAAACCAGTAAGTACTCCTATGGTGACCGGATGCAAACTGGGTAAAGATGATGATTCACCTAAGGCTGATAAGAGAAAGTACATATCTATGATTGGTGGACTATTATATTTGACTACTACTAGACCAGATATCATGCATGTTGGTTGTCTTGTGGCTAGATTTCAAGAATATCCTAAGGAAACACATGTTGCTACTATTAAGAGAATATTCAAATATTTGAATGACACTTCAGATTATGGATAATGGTATCCTAAAGATATTTACTTTACACTTAGTGCCTATAAAAATGCAGATTGGGCTAGATGTGTAGACGAGATGAAGAGTACAAGTGGTGGTGCATTCTTCTTTAGATGTAGATTGGTGGCATGGTTGAGTAAAAAGCAAGATTCATTCTCCTTGTCTATTGTTGAAGCTAAGTATATTGTTGATGCATCTTGTTGTAAAAAAGTTCTATGGATGAAACAAACATTGAAACATATCACAGTGCTATATGATGATCCCATTTCTATCTTATGTGATAATACAAGTGCAATTAACATTTCTAAGAATCTTGTGATGCACTCAAGGATGAAGCATATATCTATCATATATCATTTCTTGAGAGAGAAGGTCATGGATAATGAAGTAAATCTTGAGTATGTTCCGAAAAAGGATCAAATTCCTGATATATTTACGAAGGCTCTTCCTAAAGATACTTTTGAGTATCTCTGGGAGAAGTTAGGGGTTATTGACCCTCCTTTCTTGAACTAGATGCATATGGAGATGCATAAGTCTGATGGACCTATGGGTTTATCTTTCTTCTATACTAATTTTTTTGTGGCTACCTCTCAAGGGGAGCAGGTACTATCAGGTGTTGCCATTTTGAGTATTTTTTTATCATGTCAAAGGAGAAATCAATGTAAAATATATTTTTCCTCTATCATTGATGTAAAAGGGGGAGAGGAAGAATGCAAAAAAGAGAGAGGAAGAATGTGAAAAGAGAATGAGAAGAAGCATGTAAGAGATTAACTTCTAAGGAGGAGAAACAAAAAAATGTATTCAGAGCTAGGATGTTGTCCTTGATGGTTTTTCACATCATGTCTTGCCATCAATGACAAAGGGGGAGATTATTGCAAGAATGGAAGTTTTATGGAAAGCTTGAAGTTGTTGTCATTGATGTCAATCAGTTAACTAGTTATCTACTAGTTGTTGTTGGTTGTATATGTCAAGGATATTGAGAAAATTGTAATTAAGATATGTTGCAAGTGTTTAGTAGGTTCTCCATTTTTTGGTCCGAATTTTCTTTTGTGGCTGTGTGGTTCAGATATGTTGTTCATGATTGTTGGTAGATGTTACATCCAAATTTTTTGGTTGTTGATTCATTGGATAGTACAAGTTGTGTTCACTAGTTGTGAACTATTGTTTTCTATGTTTTTAGTTGAGATCTAGGAGATATGTTGTTGGTTTGGATTTCTCTTTAATGAAGTCTTATAGAGATGTGTTTCCTTGGTTCTATTTAAGATAGTTTCAACATTTGGAAGATTTGTGCTAAATGGTTCTATGTGTTTTACACTAGTTTGGCTGACCTTGTGTAAAATACTACTTTCGAGGATGAAGTGTGTTGGATATTTTTGGGTCCCTTGAAGCATGTGCCTGGGTCACCCTCATTCTAAATCCACCCTAGGATGTTTTGGCACCCCGAATTTGGATATGTTCCAAATTTGAAGATGGTATAAATGCAAGATGAGTTAATAGTGAAGTGAGAGAAGAGACAAGAGTGAAGAAGAAGAGTGATAAGAGAAAAGAGGAAGTGTAGTCTGGTGCGACATTGATTCTATTTACTAAGTGTGTGTGAGTTACGAGTGTGGAAGATCATTATGAAGCTTAATGTTGAGTTTTCAGATGCAGTGAGCAAAATTTGAACTCTATCATTCATGCATGTGGATTGAGTGATTGTGGTGGAATCCTTTGTTACATTGGGATTGTAGTCTCTCTATAACAAGTCTTATTTTTCTTCTTTGTATCTCTGTGGAAGTGAGCCCTCCAAGTTGTATCCTTATTGGACAGTGAGTCCTTGTTCTAGATAGTGAGTCCTTACTTCAAGCAGTGAGCCTTGTTTTAAGAAGTGAGCCTTTTGTAATCAATTTTGATATTCTATATAGTGTGAGTTAATCCTCTCCATGGTTTTTCCCTTATTGGGTTTTCCACCTAAATTTGGTGTTATTGTGTTTATGTTGTGGATTTAAGTTTCTGCATTGACATTTGATGATTAATCATTTAAGCAGTATTCAGAATTGGTTCTGGTGATTAAGCTAAAGGTTTAATTCTATGACAACTGATTCACCTCCCCTCTTAGTTTTCCTATTGAACAACTTCATCTTACCAATTTTATTTTAGGAATATCTTCAGATTCACACCCCCTAGTGGTGCACTCATATTTCTCATTACCCAATAAGTCTATTGAATCTTTCATCCTAACTAAGCTCTTACGGACTTGAAAGGAATTTAACCTATATTTTGGAGTTGTTGACCTAAAAAGCTACTTTTTGGAGTTGTTGATGATGTTTTCTGCATAACAACTCAGACAAAATATGAAATCCTATCTCTCTTGAAAGGTAAATCTCCATCAGCAAGCCTCAAGAGATAACCCCAAGGTCTCTAATGTCAGGTCTTGACAATGCATAAACAACTCAGTGATAAGTGTGAAAATGTTGGTAATCACAAAGGGACCTTACTACAAGCAAATACTAAATCTTTAACTTATCAAATTTAACAATATAATGATACTTCAATCTTAAATCTAACCCAAATGATAAAGAAATGACAAAAGATTAGGGTTTCAGAGAGATTCCTAAATTTAACACTACTCCTAAGATTAACAATGCAAATGATGAAATACTTGAAATGGACCAATCCCTCATAAACTAATTCCAGCTTAACCCAGATGAACCTACAATCTTCTAAGGTATTAAATATTTTCAGATCATGAACATTCATCCAAGACAACCCAATTGCAATTGAAATGAATAAACCTCCACAATTGAACTAAGCACAATAAATATAAGGTCTAGGCTAACTTTGCAGAGCAACCAACAATCAACCAGCTGCAAAATGTATGGACCAGGGATTGCTACAAACACTTCAAGCATCAAATCATAAACACCATTGAATCAGATCTAAATCTAAATCTAACATACATCTAATAACCTTCAGAAATTTCAAAAGATAGAATCACAAGAACCATGCAAGATAAGTCAACACAAAAGAGATCACCAGAAAATAACAATGTCTTCAATTGTATTGAATCACCAAATGATAACAACAATTCCAATGTTCTGTGTTACAACACTTGCTCAAAATGAACTAATTTCTAACTCTGCTCTACTGCCTAATTTTCTCTTGTATCAAAAACTATCTATTTTCTTTTATCTAACTGACCCTTACAAATGAAGCAAAATGCCAAATTTATAGAAAACCCCCAAGATATGTAGGCCTAGCTAGGGTTTACAATAATAAAATAGCCACAAACAAGTCAGCTCAAGGAGAATTCAAAATGAGATAAAATTGCATTAAATGCATGAAGTCCATCCAGGTCGGCCTGGGATCTCTAATGTAATTCAGACCAATGCATGCAAAATAATAAGGAAGCACAAATTCTGATGTATCCTTGTATTAACTACTTCCCTCCTTATCCTATACTATCAAGAATTCCCTCTCCAAGTCGGCCAATGGTGGAGTAACCAATACTCTGAATTTCCTTTCATATATTTAATTTCATCTCCTAAATGCTCAACAACCTTTTCTCAATCAATCCTAAGGGCCTGATATTTATCCATAACTGCAATGTAAGTAGCTGCATCATCAAACTGGTGTTCAACAACTAGATCTTTATCGACTAGAAAGTACACATCTCGCCACCATTTCTTCAACTACCTTGACTTTGCTTATAAACCCAGCACTCCAAATCAAGTCCAACATTCAAAGAATAAACTCCTCAACTCAATTGAACATAGATGATAAAGCATAATGGCATAAGAATCCCCAAAGATCAATTAAATTTGGAAACCCAACGACAAGACAAAATTTTGGAAAAGTCCGGTCAAGGCAAAATTCCGTGAAGACTAGAAATTCCCAAACCATGGCGTAAAGCAGACTGAGCCAGACTTTGAATGAAATATGGGAAAATCCAAACGGGGCAAAAAATCCCGAAATGGAGTAAAAACCTGAATTTTGCTCAGAACTTAAGATTTTCAATGAATACCATAAAGGGATCACCAAAATAAGAAGGATAAACGCTTAAGCTCATACCAAGGCAAGCTAAATCCCCAAAATTAAAGGGTCAAAACAACAAGAGCGGAAGCAAAAGAGGGTCCCTACTTTCAACAGGGTGTGTATGCTAAAACTGCACAACAAATGGAGACTTTGTTGGGGTAAATGCTCCAAAGCATTTGATGATGGACAAGAATCATGAACCCAGAATCTCTGGCTTCGATCTCACTATCAAACAAACAAATCAAAATGCAAGATTAAAGAATCAGAACCAAAGGTAGGATTGAACCTTCCATAAAATAAAAATCCAAGTGTGTGCACATGAGTTCATTTCCTTCCTTGAGCTATTGTAGAAACCAAGTTCAGTCAAGTTAGGCTACATAAAGATTCTAACTCCAAAAGCAACCTGGATAGGGCCTCGCTACCAGTCAGGCATCTATATCCCTGATGAGGTTATCATTGTGACTCTCCCAAACATAGCTCTACTACCATCCAGGCATCCATAGCCCCGATGGAGATATTCAGATACTCTTGATAAGTTGAATTCATTTTATTTTCAATATTTTCTCTTTTCTTCTTTTGATATTTCTTTTCTTTTCACTTTTTCATTTCAACCTGTGAACAATGAAGTTCACACTCAGGGCTGAGAACCACAGTGGCACTGAAGCAGAAATAATATTTTTCACCTGAAAAGACCTCACAAGGACCCTACCGCAACTTCAAAATTCTTAAGATGTATGAAAGATATAAGATTTCATAATACTTCAAATTCAAATCAAACAAGTGACCCATCCTCCTTAAATCAAACATTTAGACTGCATGACGATAACAAAGACCTCGACCATCCATTCAAAACATGTGATTAAAGTTCATCAAGGAAATACTTAGAAAAATCCCAGATAAAAGAATATTTTCCATGCAGGTGCAACACATCCAAAAGAAAACAAGAAGACCTCCAAAGTAAGAGCAGAGAAAAAAAACACACCAAACCGAAACCAAACCTACACTAACCAAAACAAACAAGAGCAAAGAAGAAAGGGAAACCTACTCTAAACCAAAGCAAAGAAAAGAAAAATAGAAAAGGAAACCTACTCTAACCAAAGAAAAGAAAAGAAAAACAGAAAAGGAAACCTACTCTAACTATGCATAGGAAAAGTGCTGAAAACAACTCAAGACTGGAAATAATGCTTCAAATACTTCCCATTGACAGGCAGTGGGATATCCTCCCCAGTGATAGTTTTCAAGTGGAAAGCATTATCTCCTAGGATTTCTGAAATCTGGTAAGGGCCAAGCCAAAGTTTGTCAAATTTACCATGCTCCCCCTTACGGTCATGGGCTTTATCCCAGTAGAGAACCAAGTCATAAATCCTAAAAGCTTTTATCTTGGCTCTTCTATCAAACCACCTTTTGACTACACCTTGATGTTCGGTAAAATTTTCTAAGGCTTCATCCCTTCTTTCTTCAAGGCATAACAGCTCCTATCGGCGGGCCTCACACCTGTTTTCTTCATCATAATATTCATTAATGAACTGTAAAGTGGGGATCCTCAATTGAATTGGAAATACAGGTTCCAGGCCATACACTAGATGATAAGGGGAGGTCCCTATGGAAGTCTTATGTCTTGTACGATATTCCCATAGAGAAAATCTAAGTTGAGTGTGCCAATCCTTGGGATTCTTCTCTAGTAACTTACAGATGACTATTAAGAGGATTTTATTAGAAGACTTAGCCAAACCACTACCTTGTGGATAGTAATTAGAGGAAAATTTTAATATGATCCCATGATCAAAAGCCCAATTAGAAAATTTCAATGATGCAAATGTAGGTCCATTATCACAAACCAAAGATAAAGGACATCCAAAGCGATTGATAATACCTGATTCA
The DNA here is from genome assembly GCA_007258455.2 of Sequoia sempervirens. Lineage (NCBI taxonomy): Eukaryota > Viridiplantae > Streptophyta > Pinopsida > Cupressales > Cupressaceae > Sequoia > Sequoia sempervirens. The sequence goes on from VDFB02270651.1 coordinate 71,205,282, forward strand.
ATGAAATCTATTACCACTTCAGAAGTACACTATTTGCATGCAAGAGCCTCAGTCCATTTTGTAAAATAATCAGTAACATTGAGAATATACCTATGGCCCACAGAAGAAGGTGGATTGATGGGACCTATGAAGTCCATCCCCCACTGTGCAAAAGGTTTTACCTCAAAGACCGGCTAAAGTGGAAGAGCTACATACTTTTCTCTGGTTGCTACAGTCTGGCACACATGGCAAGTTCTGACATGACTGTGTGTGCCCTTGAACAATGTAGGCCAATAATAACCAGCCCTCAGAATCTAACTTGTAGTGGAATGTGTAGATCCATGGCCAATACCATATCTATCATGAAATTCAGCCATGACTCTCTCAGCTTCTTGTCTTCCTAAGCATCTCAGGTAGATACCTTCATGATTTTTCTTATATAGAACAACTCCCTTCAGCATGAAGCTGTCACTCTTCAAACGTAATGCCCTTCTCTGTACTGCATTAAGATGGTCAGGACACCTTTGAGTCAAGAGATAATGAATGATATTATCATACCATTCCCTAGGAGAAATATCTTCTAGATTGTAATGTTGAGCTGCAAGATCCTGGGCCCATTTCTGCCATTGTCCTTGTAAGTCCTTTCCCTCTTACCATCTTCATGGGTTGAATCTCAATATCATATTCTTGTAACATAGTTACCCACTTAGCTATGCACTCTCCTAGCTCATTCTGCATCAACAACAGCTTGACTGCAGGATCAGGAACTATTGCAAAGACCTTGTTTTTGAGGATATAGTGTTTAAATTTCTTCACAGCTTTGACTAAGGCGTAAGCCTGCTTTTCCACACTTGGGTATCTTAGTTCAACATCTTTCAATGGTGCAATCATAAATTCTATGGGATGCTCATTTCCTTGATCAAATTTTTGGGTCAACATAGCAGCACAAGAGTGACCAAAAGCAAACAAATATATATAGAATGGTTTAGCATAATCTGGACTCACCAAAACTGAAGCTTTAGCAATAGCCCTTTTTATCTCTGCAAATGCTTCCTTAGCCTTTGCAGTCCATTCAACTTTGGCTTCCTGCTTCAGCATTGCATTCAATGCCTTAACTATTTCTGCGAATCCAGTGATGAACTTCCTTACAAAGTTGATTTTACCAAAGAATGACTTCATTTCTTTCTTGCTAGAAGGTGGCAGGATCTTGAGTATAGCTTCCACTCATTCTGGATCAATGGAAATTCCTTTCTCAGAGATAACATGTCCCAACAATTTTCCCTCTATAACTCCAAAGATGCATTTCTTTGAATTGAGAGATATACCAAATTCCCTACACTTCTAAAACACTTTACATAAATCTGCTATATGATCACCTCTCTTCTTGGAAAATACTATCAGATCATCCATATAAATGATTATGCACTTACCAATTATGTCCTTAAAGGAAATGTCCATAGCCCTCTAAAATGTGGCTCTAGCATTCATTAAACCGAAGGGAATTCTTTTGTAGGAAAAAGTACCCCACTTGGTGGTGAAAGCAGTCTTATGCTTGTATTCATACTGCACCATAACCTGGTTGTACCTTGAGTAGCCATCCAAAAAGGACATCATTTGAGATCCATTGAAAATCTAAAGTACTTCATCCAACGAGGATACTGGATAATTATCCTTTTCTGATGCTCTATTGAGGTTCCTAAAATCCACACACAACCTGATTTCACCATTCTTCTTTCGCACTAGAACCAAGTTTGCAACCCAGGTTGAATGTTTGACTGGGAATATGATTCTGGTAGACATTAGCTTTTGCACCTCTTTCTGAATTATGGGTTCTAGTAAGGCATTAATTGGCCTTTGCCTCTGCCTGAAAGGTTTTACTCTGAGATTGAGAGGGATAGTGTGAGTTATAATTTATGTATCATAGGTCTTCAAGTCTTCATAATTCCAAGCTATCACATCCTAATATCTATGTAATGCATCAATTATTCCTTTCTTGTCTTCGGGAGTACATACTTTACCAATGAAGACATTCTTGACATCATCCAAGGTTCCCATATTATATTTTTCACATTGTCCACTGATGGACTCTTTCTTGGCATCCTGTTCTTGATCTCTGACCTTATCTAGATCAAAAATCCTCTCTAATTGCACCATTCCTCTAGGAATAGTATTGGTCTTTATATTAATTACCCCTTCCAAATCCATCTCTACTTCTTGGAGTTCAGTTTCATCAATAATTTGAGAAGCAAAGACATCTGAGCTTGTGATAAAATCCAAAATATTCTTATCATCTTCAAATACCTACAAGTTAGTAACGTTGTTAGCTACTGAAGGTACTGGGGTCAGTTCCACTGTAAACTTCTTCAATCCAGAAAGAGACTGAGGTTGTAATGTACTAGCCACCTAGGCAAGGGAGTTAGTTGTCTAGTTTTTACTACGTGGAATCAACTAAATGTTGAAGGCATCAAATCCTTCAATAAGGTCCCATACTTTGTGCCTATAATTAGTCATTCTCCTGTCATGACAAGATTATTGTCTCCTAACTTTCTTAACCACTAACTTAGAGTCCCCAAAGACTTGCAAGATCTTGAATTTTTTCTTTAGTGCCATTAACAACCCATGGACCAAAGCCTCATATTCCGCTACATTATTCGTACAATGAAATTGAAGTCTATGAGTAGCAAAGAAATTTTTACCTCTTGGACTGATTAGCTCAAATCCTACTCCAACTCCTTGCTTTGATTTGGATTCATCAAACCTTAAAGTCCAACAACCAACAACTACAAATTTCCTTGATGTGTCTCTTTCACTATTTTTGTTGGATGGTTCTTCAGAAAGCATCACTTTCTTCCCCTTAGGGTCTTTTTGATCATTCTGGATATTAATTTTGACTGTTGGAGTGGGGTTGATACACTTCTACACTTGTTCCACTGCAGTCTGGCATAAGCAACAATCCAGTTCAGAATGGGAGGCATTATGGACCCTGGACCAATTTGGCAAAATAAAATCTCTGAAATTCATCTCCCTACCTAACTGAATCTGATCCTCAATGCACTTCTGAATGAATTCCTAGAAATTATCCAGTAAATTGAGCTGATTATCTTTAGGATCATCGTCATTTTTGACTGGTTCCACCAAGGCTTCAGTACTACTAGATTATATTGTAAGGTTGACAGGTGTTGTGTGGAATATAAGGACTTCCTCTGCATCAGATTCCTCATAAATGGTTGTAAGCATGTAATTACCCATACTTACCTCAGATATCAAAATTTCATTGGAGGTATTTTTATATTCTGTGATCATGTATTTCATCCTAGGTTCCCTTTCAATTCTAATCTGGTTTGGCACTCCCTTATAGAGAGGCCACATATGAGAGTGATCGGTTGATACATATCCATTCAAGGCCCTGGTAAATTCTCTTCTAAAGATTAGACCGTAAGCATTAGGTATATCAGCCACCTATATATTAATAACCTGTTGAATCCTAGGATCAGAAGCAACATGCATATGAATCATATTTAATTCCCCTACCACATTAACTTCAGTGCTATCCAATTGTGTAACTTTCTTTTTGGGAATCAACAGGATTAATACCCAAAGCTCTATAGACACCAAAGGGAATTACATTAGTGGAAGCACCTGAATCCAACAAACAATTGTGCAAGTTTTTACCAAATATGCAAACAAAGATCACAAATGGAGGAGTGTTTGTTTTCCCCTGAAATAGAGTTAAGGGAGTATCCACTTGAGCTGAGTCCTATCTTTCTCTTTTCCCTTATCTCTAGGAGGCACATGGACTTGAGTATGAGTCTGATTTTTCCTTCCTACCATTTGAGAACTAGATACTTTATTGAAACTTTCATTAACTGATTTATCTTGTGATATGGAATTTGCATTATAAGCTCCTAGAACTGCATTCCTAATGATTGGAACTCTCAATAACTCAAATTCAGAGAGACTTACCTTTAGCTTCTTGAGTTCTTATGCAACATATATGGCCAGTTGTTCTTCACCCAGATCAACATGAATCTCTTTTGGGTATTCCACCACCCTGTCTTTGCTTGCTTCAACATTATTTCCTTTTGATGGATCCATTTGTCCTTGATCCTTAGATAAATATTGCCTCGACATCGGAGGATATGGCAGATTATTGTTGGCATTAGGATCTTGAGGCATTGTGAAGTTGCTTGGTGGAATGGAGGTGGTGAAGGGGCCTCCAGCCCGTGGACGTCTATGTGGCAGGTCCCTCAAATCGTACTTCTTGACAGGCCTTTGGAAGGTTTGCACCTCTTCAACATAAGCTTCTTCTTCATCCATGGGGCCATTGTCATTCACTGTATTTTCATAAAACAACTGTGTAATCTCATCTCCATTGCACACTTGGTCTGCCTCTTCCTTGAGCTGGTTTGATTCTTCTTCAGGAAAATTTTCTTTGCTCTGTGGAAAAGGAGCATGGTTCAACACTAACATTGATGAATCATAGGAAGTAGATGGCACCAACTCCTGACCACTCAAATTTTTCTCCACTTCATACTGAAAAATTGAAGCTGTTGTCTAGAACTCTTGACAATCTAACTCAGAATGTTGACTCATTTTATGGAGCCTACACCATCCTGATAAAGCAACCTTAGCTAAATATACACCACTAGGAGGTTTCTCTTGATTAACTGGTTGATTGGCTAGTTGATCCAATGGGGTAGGGACTCATCCATTGTTAGGCCTCGTATTCCAAGTCATGTTCTATTTAGGTGGTTGTCTCCTGTCAAACCCTTGTCCATCGATCTGCCCTCTATCAAAGTTTTGGCATGAGGATTGTCCTTTATCATAATTCTATCCTCTATCACTATTATACCCTCTGTCATTACTATATCCTCTGTCATTACTATATCCTCTACCATTACTATATCCCCTTTCATTGTTATATCCTCTTTCAGGATGTTGCCCCCTATCAAAATGTTGTCCTTGTTGATTTTATCGACTTTCTCTGCTATGATTGGACTGCATACTTCTCTGAGCAGCTTGCAACTGACTATTCTACTTCCTCAAGTAGGTCACCTCCATATTTAGCTTCTTCACTTGTTCATTCAATTCATCCAGTCTCTCCTTGTTAGTATTTCTGTATGGAGGCTGGTTTGCATTATTTTGGGGATATCCTATTGGATTATTGGCATTCAGTGATTGGCTTAATACTTCAGAATTTTGTAGATACATGGGAAAACCAGCCTAAGGTTGTGGATGAAGGGGTTGATTTAAATTTTGATGATGGTAGCTAATTGTGGGTGGAGCTTGACTCATAGGAGGTCTTGGGTGAGGGACCAGAGGTAACTGAGGTGTTGGATTCATGATAGGAGTGTGATTAGCGAGGGCCTAGTTGAGAGTTGGGACTTGTCCAAGGTGAGAAGCGGGTCCTAATGATGGTAAAGGGCCAGATAAGTGTTGCCTTAAAGTAGTGCTAACCTTCACAACTTCTCCATATGCATCAAGTAGGGTATTAGGAAGGTTGTTTCTCCACTTCATGAAGGTGGTTGTTAGACTGTCAAGTCCCTCATAATAGACTTCTAAAGCAGTGGGCTCATCAACAACATAAGGGGTTTGCAGTCAGGTATAGGCACGATGAAACGGGTTGTTAAAGGACCCTATAGGCTCATGGACTTCTCTCTTAACATTAGTGAACTAACGATAGAGCTCCTTGGGACTAACGGGAATCCTAAACTTCTACAAGAATGCAGTCTCCAGTTCATTCCAATTTTGGATGGACCCAGCAGGAAAATGCTAGTACCAATAGAATGCATCTTCTTCTAGGGAATAAGGAAAAAGCCTACATGCTACATCCTCATGATTGATTCCTCTATCCTTAAGGCTAGTCTGAAAGATCCTGATGTGTTCCTCAACAATTCTATTTGGATCATTAACATGGAACTTTGAAAAAAAGTGTTCAGGGTTCTTGGGAATGACATTGTAATTAGCGAAAGTCAATGGAGATGGGTTATTAGCTAGGAAAGCCATTGGTGCAGGTTGGGGTGGTAATGGCTGATTTATAGCTGGCTGAGGTTGTTGAATGGGAATGTCCTCAGACTCAGACTCAGATGAACTTGATGAGAATGATGGAGATGATGGAGGTGGTTGGGTGGATGATGATTCTCCCCTTCTGCTGGTCCTTCTTGACCTAGTAGGGGCTGGTAATTCTTGAAATTCCTCCTCTCCTGGAGTACATCTGGTTCTTTTTCTAAATCTTTCAGGAGAGGTGGCAGATAGAAATTGATCCAGCTTGCTTATTCAGGCCCTCCTTCTAGTGCCTATCTGTTGATGATGTTTTCTGCATAGCAACAACTCAAATAGAATATGAAATCCTATCTCTCTTGAAAGGTAAATCTTTATCAGCAAGCCTCAAGAGATAACCCCAAGGTCTCTAATGTCAGGTCTTGAAAATGCATAAACAACTTAGTGATAAATGTGAAAATTTTGGTAATCAAAAAGGGACTCTACTACAAGCAAATACTGAATCTTTAACTTATCAAATTTAACAATATAATGATACTTCAATCCTAAATCTAACCCAAATGATAAATAAATAACAAAAGGTTAGGGTTTCAGAGAGATTCCTAAATTTAACACTACTTCTAAGATTAACAATGCAAATGATGAAATACTTGAAATGGACCAATCCCTCATAAACTAATTCCCGCTTAACCCAGATGAACCTACAATCTCATAGAAACAGTGCAATCTTCTAAGGTATTAAAGATTTTCAGATCATGAACATTCATCCAAGACAACCCAATTGCAATTGAAATGAATAAACCTCCACAATTGAACTAAGCACAATAAATAAAGGTCCAGGCTAACTTTGCAAAGCAACCAACAATCAGCCAGCTACAAAAAGTATGGACTAGGGATTGCTTGCAAACACTTCAAGCATCAAATCATAAACACCATTGAATCAGATCTAAATCTAAATCTAAATCTAACATACATATAATAACCTTGAGAAATTTCAAAAGATAGAATCACAAGAACCATGCAAGATAAGTCAACACAAAAGAGATCACCAGAAAATCACAATGTCTTCAATTGTATTGAATCACTGAATGATAGCAACAATTACAATGTTTTGTGTTACAACACTTTCTCAAAATGAAATAACTTCTAACTTTTCTCTACTGCCTAATTCGCTCTTGTATCAAAAACTATCTATTTTCTTTTATCTGACTGACCCTTACAAATGAGGCAAAATGCCAAATTTATAGAAAACCCCCAAGATATGACAGCCTAGCTAGGGTTTACAATAATAAAATAGCCACAAACAAGTCAGCCCAAGGAGAATTCAAAATGAGATAAAATTGCATTAAATGCATGAACTCCATCCAGGTCGGTCTGGGATCTCCAATGTAATTCAGACCAATGCATGCAAAATAATAAGGAAGCACAAATTCTGATGTAGCCTTGTATTAACTGCTTCCCTCCTTATACTGTACTATCAAGAATGCCCTCTCCAAGTTGGCCAATGGTGGAGTAACTAATACTATGAATTTTGTTTCATAGATTTAATTTCATCTCCTAAATGCTCAACGACCTTTTCTCAATCAATCCTAAGGGCCTGATATTTATCCATAACTGCAATGTAAGTAGCCGCATCATCAAACTGGTGTTCAACAACTAGATCTTCATCAACTAGAAAGTACACATCTTGCCACCATTTCTTCAACTTCCCTGACTCTACTTATATATCTTTCTCAGAACCTTTTTCCCTTCTAGCTACTGCCATGCTAGATTCAACATGTACTCAACAAAGGAAACCAGAGTAAAGATCACACAAACCCAAGTAAATTAGTCATAAACAACATATTCATCCTTAAAATGAATCCCAAGATAAGCAAGGTGTCATTAAGTCTCATATAAAATGATCATATCAGAATTTGAGTTTCAGGTCCACCCGTGGAATCCAAGCTAGGGAGGAATTTCAAAAAATTCCTAGCCAGACGGATTCCAGTGGAATAAACATGAAAACACCTATTAGTAACTTAATCAGATCATTATCAACCAAGAAATAGCATGAGACATCCCAAAATAGCTCAAATTAATCATAAAATGCATAGTCATTCGTTAACAAGTCATGCCATCTCATAATCCTTCGTTGCCCACCAAGTTCTGGGGAAATCCGCACGAGATGGATTTTCCCGAACGAAGCGATAGTCTGCAGATTTTGAAAAAAAAAAGGAATGAAGGACTTTTGGGAAAATCCGGATGAAACGGAAATCCGTGGGGAAGATGAAACTCCAAAAAACTGTGAATTTTAGGGAAATAAGAAGAAAATGGAAAGTCGGGGAATTCTGGCCGAAGAGGAATTCTGCGAAGATCTTGAAATGCCAAATACCATCATTTTCTCACGACCTCATTCACTCAAATTGATCGAACAGTCACAAATTTGAGGACCCTGGGTATGGAACCAATTTAACTTGAACCTCCTATAGATCTTCATTGAATTCTAGTCTCACTCGAAAGCAAATCAAGATGAAATGGCAATCCCCTAGGCATGAAACCCTAAATTATGATCATTAATGCACAGAGCAAGCTTGGACTCAGATAACTCGACTACTGGGTTCTCACAAAGGTTATTTACGGCCCACAAGCAAGCTATCTCTAGATGCGAATAAAAGAATGAACTTGAAACTTACTTGGGAAACCATAAATCAGACAATTTCACGCAACCCAAGCCACGAAATGCCCAAACATACAGGAATTCGAACTCCAAGCAAATCTATAACACCAAAGCACTACTTACATTCATCAATCAAAAGCAAGGCAACACGTACATACCATTTGATGAAGTGGAAATTGATCTGAGAAATAACAAAAGTCAGTTTATTGGTGCTCAGCAAAGAACAACAACGATAATGCCCAGAAAATCACCACCAAATCTAACAATTTGCAAACCCAGCACTCCAAATCAAGTCCAACATTCAAAGAATAAACTCCTCAACTCAATTGAACACATATTATAAAGCATAATGGCATAAGAATCCCCAAAGATCAATTAAATTTAGAAACTCGACAGCAAGATGAAATTTCAAAAAAATTCGGTCCAGGCAAAATTCTGCAAAGACTTAAAATTCCTGAACCATGGCGTAAAGTAGACTGAGCCGGACTTTGAATGAAATTTGGGAAAATCCGGATGGGGCAAAAAATCCTGAAATGGAGTAAAAACCTGAATTTCGCTCAGAACTTAAGATTTTCAATGAATACCATAAAGGGATCACCAAAACAAGAAGGATAAACACTTAAGCTCATACCAAGGCAAGCTAAATTAGCAAAATTAAAGGGTCAAAACAACAAGAGCGGAAGCAAAATAGGGTCCCTGCTTTCAGCGGGGCGTGTGTGCAAAAACTGCACAATAGGAGTGTTATTAGATAAGATGTTAAATCAGTGGCTAATTACTTTTCCACACACCCCATGAGCATATTTTGGTCAATTTTTAGCATAGATGGTGAATACATTTGTGCCATCATAGCTGTAGTTAATGCTTTAATTCCATCTTTCAAATCACTATGAGTAGATCTACCACGTACAGTGTTTTATTTCTTTTGGTACTCTTAAGTCTTGTATGTTAGGTAGAATCATGTTAATCTTCTCTTTTCCACCCTTTTCTAATTATCCCAAGAGATCAAAGGAGAATAAAAGACCTAGTTGCCAATAGACACCTAAAGAGGTTATCTAGGATTCCAGATGTCCTAAGGATTAACCCATATTTTTGAAGTTGTTGGAAAATATGGCTTATTCGGAGTATTGTCTAATGTGTTGTTAATATAGTATCTCTTTGCTTTGTGTTTTACTCTTAAAAAAAAATTGGTTTATATTAGGGTGACCTTAAGCCGTTGTCTAAGGTAGATGTTAACAACACTAGATTTGGACTGTTTTTTGGCCAATATGCCAGGCTAATAGTGGTTTAGGCTAAGTCTAGGTCTACAATTGGGCCCATGTGTCCTATGTTTATTTTTTATCTAGTTTTCAGATTATTTCTTTTTGACTAGTGGCATACCTCTCTATGTCATCCAACCCTTCTATTATGCCTTGTAATAGAAATCTTGACCCCTTTAGCAGCTATAGTCCACTTGTTTATTTGTGTTGATCTTTTTTAGTAGCTCCTCTAGTCCTTCCCATTTCTTGGTGCTTTTGTCCATTATTAACTCCTCATTCTGTTTGACCCCTATGTTGGCTAGTATATTTTTTGTGCCATTTGCTTCTCTATATGTGTACATAATTCTAAGATCTTCCAATTTCTCTAATAGTCCCCAAATTTTCTTTATCCAGCTCTTTAGTTTCTAATTGGGCCTCTTTTTTAGTTACCGCTTGTACACATAATAGGGAATATCCTTCTATGTCTACTTGTTTGATTCCTTTTTAATACATAACCAAAGTCTCATAGCCAAAGCTCCCATCTCTACCTCATTATTCGTAGTAGTTCCAATATTTTTAGAGAGTTCCTAGACACACCACCCTTGATAATCTCTTATAATGCATCCTACACCAGCTTTCCCAGGGTTCCCTTTGGCTGCACCATCGAAATTGATCTTAAACCTTCCCTGTTGTGGACCAAATCATTTGGCTTCTTCTCTAATTTTAGCTTTATCTATTAATTGACCCTTGGGCCTTCTCAATTTGACCCAAATTTTTTGTAGCTCCTCATCCCATTTCATGTACTTGGTGCCATTTTTATCAAGCTTCTTTCATTTAATAGTTGACTTATACTTTCTTCTATTTTTAAGACCACTCTGATCTCTTCCATGGTTTTTTCTTGAAATATCCTTCGATTTCTTTCTTTCCATATGTGCCATACCACCATGGACAGTGCTACTACCATTTTTTTTATCATAACGTATTTTTCTTTCCCTTTGGACAACTATTCATCCAATATTTGAGATTGTTTGGTCTTGCTCCACTCCACCCAAGAATACCTTGAATCTAGTCCCAACATTTGGATGCATATTTATAGTTCAACAACAAGTGGTTGGTTGTTTCATTGTTTTTGTAGCACATAATGCATCTATTAGGACCTTGTATTCCCATTCTCTCTGGCCTATCTATAGTTAGTATTCCTTTATGTAGCTTTGTCCAGAGAAATGCACCTTCCTTTGGTAAATTTTTTGTGTGCTAGCATAGTTTTGATGGCCACTTGGGTTTGTCCCTTATGGCACTCTAAAATTGATAGATAAATCTGATTGTCCATTCCCTTGAATAGGAACCACACCAAATTATTTCATCATCTTCCTCTATTACTAAGATTTTTCTATTTTGCAATTCTTGTCTTATCCTCTCTTGCATTTCTTCTAGAATTGGTAGAAGCCTGGTGTCAATCCATTCATTTTGAATGTCATCCTTTGCATTGTTCATTTTTATATAATCTCTGACATTGCTTCCTAATTGGCTTGTGATTTTCTCTATGTGTTCCTTAATAACTTCTAATTCTTCCAATGGCTTATGTCCATTCCATGAGTCTAACCAGAAGTTGGCTTGATTTCTATTGTTAAATTTCCAAGTAAGATGCTCTATGATTATTTTCCTATTGTTCCATAGGAACTTCCATACAGTTGATCCCTTTTTAGTGTTGTCGATAATTAAAATTCTCTTAGGATTGTGGTTGTCTAGATAGTTTTATTAGAATATCTTGCACCATAAACGATTTGGTGCTCTGTACATCTTCCATGCAAGTTTAGCTCCTAGGGCCAAATTTTGCACTTTCATCTTCCTTAAACTTTCTCCACCTTCTTCTTTAGGTAAGCATGCTTTATCCCATTGAACCAAGGGTATTTTTTTTCTCTTCTTTAGCACCTACCCATAGGAACTTTTAAAGAAATCTCTCCATGTCTGCCTTTGCTTTCTAGGTTAGCTGAAAACAAGACATAACATAAGTGGGTACTTCTGAAAGAACAACATTGATAATCAATAATCTTCCTATGAGTTTTATCCATATTTTTTTCCATGCAATAGTTTTATTTCTATATTTTTCCATTGTCTCCATCCAATGTTGGGTTTGGCATTTTCCTGCTATTAAAGGGGCCCCAAGATTTTTGCAGGAGTGTTGGCGATTGAGAATCCGAGATTTTGCAATTCTATTATGATCTTCTTTGTTTGAGTTAAAGAATATGATGGATGATTTATCTTTATTTATCATGAACATTTGGAATAGTCTTCTATAGCCTCTTTGATTACTTTTTCCTCCCTCATGTTGGCTTCTCCAAATAATATTGTATCATCAGCAGAATGAGTATGAGTTATCAGATTGATTCCTTGTGTAATTTTGATGCCCTTCCAACTACTTTCTTCTCTTTTCTTTTTAAAATATCTTCTAATGGCTTCTGCCATTATAATGAAGAGGAAAGGAGAAATGGGATCACCCTTCCTCAAGCTATTTGTGGTAGGGAAGAAACCACATATAGATCCATTGACACATAGTGAATACCTTAAAATTGTTACATAATGTTGGATCAGGGTTATCTAGTTATTGTCAAAGCCAAACTTTTGTAAGACTTTCATTAAGAATCCCCACTTCACTTTGTCATATGCCTTATTGATTTCAAGTTTAATCATCATTCCCTACTTTTTCTCTATGGTCATTGTGTGGACTGCCTCATTTGCTACAATTATAGTATCTATGATTTCTTTGCCTAGGAAAAAAACACTTTGTTCTTCTGATATAATTGAGCTCAAGATACTTTTTAATCTATTTTCCAATACCTTTGTGATAATCTTGTAGATTCTATTGTACAAGGATATTGGCCTATAATCGTTAAAGGATTCACACACCTATTTTTTGGGTATCATGGCAATTACTGTATTATTGATATCTCTAACAAATTTCTTCTTTTTTAGAAATTATTCTACTACCTCCTAGACCTCCTTACCGATTATATGCCAAAGTTTCTAGTTAAAGATAGTTGGGAAGCTTTCTGGTCTAGGGGCTTTGTCTGGATACAATTGGAATGCAGCCTTTTTGACCTCCTCTATTGTTATTGGTTCAAGTATCATTTTGTTGTCTATGTTTGTACACGTTTTGGAATACATTCTAATACTGTATTATTATTTCTTGGTTCTGCTACTACTTCAACACCTAGAGTTTTTTGGAAAAAATCAACAACTTCAACTTCTATATCCTTCCTATCTTTGATTGTGTCCTCGTTTTTCAGTCTTTATTTCATTAATTCTAAGTATGATCTTTGGGATTTTGATGTGGTATGGAAATATTTTTTGTTCTTATCTCCTTTTTTTAACCATTCTCTCTGCTTTTGTCTCTCCTATAGCTCCTTGTGGTAGGCTTTCAACTTCTGTTCCGGAAAATAGTCATATTGAAACATGCCAAACTTTATTAACTTGGCATTTAATTCTTCCAAGTCCTTCTCTACCTTTTCTTTTTCTTGAAATATGTTTTAAAAACTTTGTTGTTCCATACCCTTAATTTCATTTTTAGTTCTTGCAACTTTTTCTTGAAGGTATAACTAGGTGTGGGCCTTTGATTTCACATTCATTCCACCATGCTTGTATGGAGGGTAACAAAATTTCCTCTCTCCACCACATGCTTTCAAACTTTAAATGGATTTTTGACTCATTTTGTCATGTGTGAATTCTCAGCATGACAGGATAATGGTCTGAGACCGATATTGGAAGAATTTATGCATCTATCGTGGCTTCTCCCTCTAACTAGTTAGAAGAAATCAAGAATCTGTCTAGCCTTTATGCAATATTGGTAAAGCCCATTTTGTGATTGGTCTAGGTAAATATCCCATTAGTCATTTGACGATCTACCCCTTTAATTTCCTCCACAAACTCTCTAAGATCCAACATATTCTCGTTGACTTTCATCACGTCACTACTCTTTTCTATCATGTCAATTATAGCATTGAAATCCCCACCAATGATGTAAGGTTGATTAATTTTTTGTATTATTCTATAGTTGATTTAATTCCAGACTTGTTTTTTATCCTTTGTTTTGAATGGTCCATAAACATTAAAAAGATTGTATTCTAGTTCGCCATCAAATACCCTGCATTCCATCCAATTATTTTGCGCTTGTGTGAGGATTACTATGAGTCTATTATTTTTTCATAGTATAGACAAACCACTAGCTATTCTTGCTACTTCCTGGAATATGCCCACCCATGGTCTACAATATCTTATAAATTTCTCATCTTCATATTTATTTAGTTTGGTTTCCTATAGTATTACAATGTCTATTGATATTTTATCCAAATGATGCTTGATCAAGCATCTTTTGTCAGAGGCATTCAGGCCCTTGACATTCCATGTGATGATCTTCATTTCCCCCCAAGGGAGGTGTTTCCTCCCTTGGTAATAAAAAAACTAGACATGTTTTTTAATCCTTTTTTTGTTGCTTCCTCCTTGCGCTTTTGTTTTTTTTTTCTTCCTCTGCCTCTTTTTCTTTTACCCATAATCTTTGTAGTGGATTAGATGATGTTTCTTGGATCAATTATATCCAACTCGTCAAGGTCCATTAGATCCTCAAACTTTGATTCCACAAATTCTAGATTTAAAGGGAAATTCCATATTACCGATGAAGACATCTGCTTTCTTATCTTCTGCTACTTTTTTGATCTGGGGGCTAACTTCTTCCTTCGTTAAAACTCCATGAGTACCTAAAAATTTACCTTCCTCTATTCCACCTTCTCTAGTTGTTATTTTATTAGGTGACTCTATTGCTTTGTCTTGCAATCTGGTATTTTTTCCTTGAGGATTTTTGTCCTTCTTTTTCCATACCCACTTCTACAACTACTTCTTCTTTGGGAGCTCCTTGCCCTTATTGAGGGTTTTATTTTCCATGTTTTTTTTTGTAGTCCTTTTCACTATGTTTCTGATTGCTGCATTTGAGGAATTTTTATTTTATTTCCTCCACCTCCACTACTTGTTTTTAGTGCTCTCCCTTAGCACATAAGAGTATTTCCTTTGGAACTTTTTTTATTGTTGCTATTTGTATTTTGGCATAGAGGCATGAATCTCCATTAAAAAAGTATTCATTAATGTCCATCAAAGTTCCCAGAGAGCGGCCTATTTTCTCCATACATTCCTCTAACCAGTATTCCAATGGTAGGTTATATAGCCTAATCCATATTGGTCATTCATATGGTTTTGTTTCTAGAGTGTTAAAGTTTGGGATCCATTTTTGTAGATATAATGGAGAGCCTTCCATTTCCCATAATACACCCTGTAGCACATTTTCTCTCACTTCTTCTGAAATAAACAATACACTAAAAAATCCTTTTGGTAAGAACTTTATAAATCCTTTTCCTTTAGTTCTTCTCAATCCATTCTCTTATCTATTTTCTTTCAAATCTTGGCCCAATAAATGACATATTACCGCTAGGTCTTCTAAGATTCCTAAGTCTTCCTCTATTTCTTCAGAAAGATCAATTGTTTGATGTTTCATGTGTTCCTTGGATAAATACCAGTCTGAGGTTCATGCTATATCTTATTATTCCTAGGTATTTTCAGGTTCCAAATTATCCATTGCTTTATATTTCCTATATTCAATTTATTTTTGGCGCACCTACAAATGTTAGTGTTTAAATTCTGGATACTTACCTTTTCCTACACAACAAAATTTGTTAGTCATAAAATTTAATGAAACATACAAAGATTCACCCCTATTTCTAGATTTATTATGATCATACACTAATTATTATGCTTGCTTTTTGTGTTCCCACTTTCCTAAAATTTGGTAGATGTGTTTCTCTTTGAATTGTCTTTTCAAAATTCGCATAATAGAGTTATTCTAAATCTTCCTATTATTGTAGTAGTTTTATGCTTTTGTGATGTTGTCGATCTATGAATATTCCTTTATTTTCTTGGTTGATATTAATAATTTTGCATTCGCAAATATGAATCTCAAATCTAATATTCGGAGTTTGTAATTCACAAGCAGAATATATATATATATACTATATATACTATATATATATTATATTACATTTATTATATATATTTGTATATTAATATTAATATGACAAATTGATATTATATTAGCGATATTATATTATTTAAAATATAACCAGTAACGAATATCCATTTTTCTTCAGTTTTACCATAGAAAAATGTACTTTTTACCAACCCAACCAAAAAGTTAGACACGATTTCTGCACTTTTCACTTCCTCACGTCGCTTTTTTTTTTTGCATCGCCACTGTTTGGCCCCTCATAATCCTGCACAAACTCATATATGCACCTTCATAATTAAAATAAAACTATTCATCCATTCTAGTACAGGTTGGTTTCTCATGCATACATTTGAACCTTAGAAGTTTGATCCTTTTGGGAAGAATATTGATATGATTGGTATGGAAGATGAAGAAAGTGAATATTTACTTTCCCATAATTTCATGTTTTCTGGATATTTTTAGATTTTCATGACTTGACTTGTTTTGAAAATAATATTATATATTATATATTATTGTTAAATTGATCTACAAGATATCACAATTTTGCACTAATGTTGATATTGTTCGTACTAATAACATCTAATCTTATACATATAATATTATCTATAAATTACAGCTTATAACTAAAAAAGAAAGAACCTAATTATTTTCATATAGATTTAGGCCCTACTAAGTGTAGTCACCTTCATATTTTCTATTTCTAGTATAAATTTATGGCCTCCAAAAGATGATCCTCCCATATTGGAAATGTAAGAACTAAACTTTTATTTTTAGCAATTTTAGGCTTCAAATAGTTGTTTCATGTATGCCCACCTCCATATTTAGGATGTCTAGGTTGGATGCACTTGATGAATCCCAATATCCAACATTCATTTTGAGGGTCGAAGAAATCAAGACGGAGCCTTCTAAAAATTTATTTCCAACCACCATAACTATATGTAGTAGGAAACTCTTCAATTTGGGTCCATCAAGAATGATTCAACTCTAAGTTATTCATCACCCTAGTTGTAGATTTTTGTGAACCAATTTCAAATAATTCATAATTTTTTGTACCCCTTCATATGCATAAGAGTTCATCAAGTTGATTTAAAGTTACATGTGTCACACATCCATGAGATTTCTTGAATATTTATTTTATATAAAGGATGTATATCAATTGTAAAGGAGGTTGGAAAAATCAAGATACAAGATTTGCATTGAGTTTTTAATAGGAAATAGCTTGTTTTATTGTTTGCATTGAACACACAACAATACTAAGAGAGGGGGTGAATTAGTACTTAATAAAATTATTTCTTTCATCATCATTTAACCAATTAAACCAAGATAAGTAGACAAAAACAAAAGCAGACCATCATAACACCATATTTACATGGAAAATCCTACAAAGAAAAACCACGATGAGAAAGCTTCTTGGATCTACTATCCAAATCCAACCTCATAAATATAACAACTTTTACAATAGGTATATATGGTATTCACTAGTACATAAATAGCAATATATGACTAAAAAATCTACTAAAAACTGGTTATAAATGACTAAACTTGGTCACGTGACCATTAGTAGTTTATTTCCAATCATTTATAATGCAACCAAATTGATGACTAAACCATTTTAGTCATTTATTAGTTGTTTTGATTGATCGATTTGGTAGTATATTTAGTCATTGATTTAGTCATCGATTGTTGTAATATGGTCACTTATTTAGTCATTTTTTTTCACTAATATATTTAGTCATTGATTGATGTAATCTGGTCACTTATTTAGTCATTTTTATTCACTCATATATTTAACTGGTCACTTATTTAGTTGTTGACTTAGTCATTGATTGTTGTAATCTGGTCATTTATTTAGTCATTGATTGTTGTTAACTAGTCACTTATTTAGTCATTTTTATTCACTAATTTTTGTGCATTGATAGTGTATTTAGTCATTAATTTTAATAAATTTGGTAGCATATTTAGTCATTTTTATTCACTGATTTAACTGGTCATATATCTAGTCATATTTATTCACTGTTCATTGATTTTTGTCAATTGGTAGTATATTTAATCAATTTAATTATTAATTGATGTCAACTAGTAGTATATTTAGTCATTTTAATTGACTGATATTTGAGGATTTAAACGTAAAACATAGAAATACACATCAATCATCAATTACACACAATAAGATAGCCATTGAGAAGGAAAAATTGGTGAGCTTTATTAATAAAAGAAAGATGTTCTAGTTACAACTAAGAAATGGAGTATTACAATTTTTATTTTTAGTCACAAGACTAAAAATTTGAGTTACAATATTGCAAAAAAATGACTACAACAAAGAAACTTCTCCAAAAAACTTTTGCAATGATGGAAACACATGCTTGGAGCCCTTCAATGCAAGCACATACCCCTTTCATCTCTTAAAACTTCTACAACATGGGCAATATTCTTGGAGCAAGCTATAACATGTAGAATCCAAGAAGAAGAGTGTTGATTGTGTCCCATATATGAAGCTCTCCCCTTCAATGTAGTCAACAATAACCTAGCTAGAATCTTTCCTCCTTTATATGCAACATGCTATTTGATATGAGCAACAAGGTGTTGCCTTTTCCACCATGAATGAAGTTGTGCCTCAATATGTAACCAACAAAATTACTATTAGTCTCAATTCAGAAAGAATAAAAGTGCATTATATATTTCAAGTTTACAAAAGTCCAAACATAGCAAAATGATAAATCAATTAAAAAAATATAGCCTTGTCAACAAATGCCTCAAATAGAGTGTTCAAAATAGTCCTAAAATATGCATATTGAACCCTTGATTTCATAACCTTGTTCAAAGTTTAAGAAAGGTGATACTTTCAAATTATAGAATGAAGGCTATCAACACTAACCAGACTAGAACAACATTATCAACAAATTTTTTTTGGAAACCAAGCCCAAGAATGCCATCAGACTTAATTAGAAACAAAAATGTCAACCCTGGTTCATGTGTTTTCTAAGTAAAGACCTACACCATGGAAGAATCCATTTATACATAAATTCCAAATTAATTTGATGAGAAAAGATCTTTGATATCTAATGGGGAAGCCTTAACATCCAAAAAATACTAACATAATGTTTCTCAACAAGTTTCGCAACTGTAACATCATCTTTACTTAAGAAATCAGATATTGATCCACTACCATATTGAATCTCACAGGATTCTCCTTCACAAACAAAAAATGATATATATTAATGTTTTAGCAACTTCCTTAATATCCCCATGTAAGCAGACTAAACTAAGTGAGGTTGAGGGTTTGAAGTAGAGTACCATCTTCTTGGTATGTGTTTGAATTTGATGATTTGTATCTTGAATGAAAATAGCAAGCTAGCTGCACTATAAAATCATTGTTACAAAAATAACCAAAAAATCCTCTTTAATTAAAATAATCCTTCTAGATATTTTAGTTAATTTCTAAGAGAGCTAATTTCACTATCCAAACAACCATCAATCTATTTATTGTATATAATTTCCCAGAATTTATAATTTGAATGTAATGAAACTAACCATAACCAAAATATAGTACAAAATGAATTGTTTGAAAAAATGCCTTAAAGAGATGTCATCTCATGGAATGAAATGATATGATTGAAAAATGTGCACAAAATGGATTTTGCAAGGAAGATCTCAAAATATTTGAATTAATGAAGCAAGTAGGTGTGGTGAGGTTCAAATAGTAAGGAGATTGATGAAATATAGAGGAATTAAAAAGATACCTGTATGTAGTTGGATTGAAGGGCATAAAAAGGTACATGATTTTTTTTATAGGAGACAAATCACATCCACAAACATGGGAGATCTATGCAAAATTGGAGAAATTGGCTTGGCAAATGAAGGCAATAGGGTATTTCCAGATTCAAGACTTTTACTTAATGTTGTGGAATAGAAGAAAAAAGAATCATTTATCTGCCACCATAGTGAAAAGTTAGTAATTGCATTTGGTTTGTTAAACATTGCCACTAGTACAACTATTAGAGTTGTTAATAACCTTTGAGTATGTTCTGATTTTCACACTGCATCTAAATTCATCTCCAAGACCGTTGCAAGAGAAATTATTCTAAGAGATGTGAACCATTTCCATCATTTTAAATAGGGACAATGTTCTTGTGGAGAATATTGGTGATGCTAAATGAAATAATCTGAAAAATATAGGATTACACTATAATAATGTGCACTACATCAAATATCGAGTAACAACGAAGGGACATCCATCAAAGCATAACAACAAGGATTTTTTTGTCATGTGTTGTAGTTACAAGTTCCTTGCTAGACATACATAAAAATGTGGAAGAAACATACACAAGGCAAGCAAACTATTTCAAAAAAATTCCTCAAAGAAATGTGATATTTCATTTTATAGTTTAATCGTGATACCTCACCATTTTGAATTGATCCTTGTGGTGATGTGGGATGTTACTGCTACACCACGTTGTTATTGCTTGGCCTTTGCGGTAATTTGGGATGCTACCTCTACACTGCACCATTATTGCTCGACCTTTGTGGTAATGCAAGATGTTACCACTCTACCACACAATTGCTTCTTGGCTCTTGTGGGGATGCAAGATAAGTATTTGATTTACTGCCATACCACAAATTTATTGCTCGACCTTCATGGTAATGCAGGATGTTACTGCTACACCGCAATGTGTCTTATTGGCTATTGTGGTATGGCAGTATTATGAAACTTGTCACAACAGTCTTATGAAACTTATCACAACCATCTACTACCTTAACACAACAATCTTATGAAACTTGTCGATATTTATGGGCACCTTTTAAATTACATTCAGATCTATAGGGAAACTATCCTATAGGGATGATAGTCCCAAGAAACATGGAAATGGTTATACCAATAAATAGTTAACTAGAAGTTCCATGAATTTTCAATGCATAATGGAGAATATATAGAGAGTTAAGTCAGTGGGAAAACATCCTTGGAGAATTGTCATCAAAATTATGACAGTTTAAGAGTTCATAGTAGAAAATCATATACCTTCAAAGACCTAATAGTCATAATAGACCTAGTGATAGCTTTCAGAGTCATAAGAATAAATTCATAAGAGAATAGATGCAAGAGCATGAAAAGGCACTGAGATGGAAGGGAAGTTGGTAGAGTTGAAGAATCATACTTGTAGTAAGAAGGTAGGGAGAACAAAGTAATTTATAGTCAAGAGCATCATGGCAGTTTCTCAGGTGACTATATTTGGGCAAGGAGAGAACTTAGTGACAACATTACCATCAAAACAATAAGGATACTCAAAACCCTACCAAATCCTAGGGCCTTTTTCATCACCTTGTAGAGATCTCAAACATGCCTGCAAATATTTCACAGGAGGGCATGAGATGAAAATCATCTCTATTTTTTATGATCACAAAAAGTAACCAAAATTTAGATTTATAAGTGATGAAAAGAAGTACATGGAAAGTATATTATGTTGATTTTTATTTTTTTTAAACTTAACCATTAACTATCCAATACAATGTAATAAAATACAAATATACAATGAAATATTATGATTAACAAAATGATAATTTTAATAGTTATCTTGAGGTAGAATTTTTTTTGTGTAAGTGAAAAATAACACCCTTAGATTATTCTAAACAAATAACATTTTCATTTACATAATTTTCAAGCAACAATTTTTTAGATCCGTCCAACTATACAAAAATAAAATAAAATCTACAATGATCTCAAAGATCTTAAGGTTTAAAAATCAGATATTTTTAGATCTATTCTTGGGAGTATCCTACATCTCACTATAAAAACTTTACACCAAATATTTTTCTCCAACAAGGTAAACACATAGATCATTATGATAGATTTTTTTGACCATAAAGCATATTTTTCATAGATTATAGGATCCATAAGAATTTTTATTTTTTTTGCAAAGTTATCTCCCTTGTGAGACTTCTCCAACTCTGTTAAAGTGGAGGAATGAGGAGTTGAAAAGCCTGATAGGTGATGAAACAGGGAAGAGAGAAGAGTGGGACATAGTGTATGATTACGATTTGTATAATGATCTGGGAAATCCAGACAAAGATGGAATAGGGAAGAGAGAATCTAAGTGGTATAGGGTAGCATGGAGGTCTTAACGAGCCACTTGCATCACCATGAAATCCCATCAACAACCGTGCAGTGTTACTATGGCTATGCAAAAGTTTTTGTGAAGGCTTTGGTGATCCAAAGTGGAACTTGCAACTACAATATTTAATAAAAAACCACTTGGTGATCATTGTTAAAGAGTTGCAAACTATGAATTTTCCTCTATCCTATAGGATTGAGAAAGGAAGAACATTGTCAAACAGTGATTGAATCATAACAAACAGTCCAAAAATAATGAAAGTTACTATCAAATGGTGACAAAGATCTATCCTCTAAGTTATTTTCACATGGTGATTTAGAGCACAGTCAATAAGAAGTAAAAGAGCACTGGATCATAGCACTGAAAAATGGTCATGAGTTATGCAATGAACTTCACTGTTCTTTTGATAAAAAGGAGATCAAGATAATAACCAACATACTGATGTGTACAGAGAATGTTCATGGAGTGAAAACTTCCTTACAAAGCAATTACCACAGAAGAGTTTGAGGTGAATTGCACCTGCTATTTTATGTTGATATGGATATGTTCTAACCTATAGTTAATTGTTGTAGCATAACATATAGGATAAAGAGTTTTCATATACCATTGTTTTAAATTCAAAATTACTATACCTTGAATTCTAGGAGAAAATCACAAGGGGAGTCTATACATAAGACACCATTTATAGACACCGCCATTGTTTCAAATTCAAAATTGTTGGATCTTTCACAATTGTTTGCTTCATTTATTTGATCTAAGATAGCCTGTTGTATAGAAGATGCTCTAAAAATCACAGTAAAATCATTTATTTTAGGATTACTGTTCAAAATCTTCCCATCATAACAATGAATAAAAGCATTAGTCATTAACCTGAACTTTGCAAGAGTTTCATCAAATTCTACTTTTCCACTCTCTTTTCCATTCTGAATTTTATTCCCAATTTCATCCATGAAGAACTTCTTTAGCCTGTAGATCCTATTGTTAGCCATAAATTTACTAGGTGTTGAGGATAGCTTTGAGTTTTTATCCAAGCAGCAATTGAAAAAATTCGGCCTTACCAAAATTTTGATCTGGTAAGGCCAAATTTTTTTAGTTGTTGCTTGGGTAAAAACTTGAAGCTATCCTCGACAACTAATAAAGTTATGGATAAAAATAGGATCTACAGGCTAAGGAAGTTCTTCATGGATGAAATTGGGAATAAAATTCAGAATGGATAAGAGAGTGGAAAAGTAGAATTTGATGAAACACTTGAAAAGTTCAGGTTAATGAATAATTATTTTGTTCATTTTTATCATGGGAAAGATTTTGAATAGTCATCCCAGAATAAAGGATTTTACTGTGATTTTGAGAGAATATTCTATATAGTAGGTTGTCTTAGATCAAATAAATGAAGGAAACAATTGTGAAAGAGCCAACAAATTTGAATTTGAAATAATGGTGTCTTATGTATAGACTCCTAGTGTGATTTTCTCCTAGAATAAGGTATAGCAATTTAGAATTTGAAACAATGGTATATGAACAACTATTTAGCCTATCTTCTATGCTACAACAATTAAGTACAAGTTAGAACATATCCATATCAGCATAAAATACTAAGTGCAATTCACCTTAAACTCGGTTGTACTTGAGTATGACAGTACCTGAGCTTCTAGTGTTTCTAGACGGAACCTTTAGTGAAAAAGTGTAGTCTCCATTTGAGGGAACCATCTTCGAAGCTCTTCCCTAAAATGAGGGTTGAAAACATTAGAAGAAAAGAAATACCATAATTCTAAAGTAACAATTTGTATCAAGCCAAATGTCAAAAAGTATAATTAAAAAGACAAATCCTTACAATTAGACCTCAAATTGGACCAAGCAGATTTATGATTTCATCTTTAGAATGTAGGAACTTTCTCTGTTAGAGCTTCACAACCTCAAATTGGATCTCAAATTGGACCAGCAAATTTCCGATTTTATCTTTAGAATGTACCAAATTTCTCTATCAGATATTAAAGATGTTAGGTTGGATGTCAAATTGGACCAAAATATTTATGATTTTACCTTTAGAATGTAGGAACTTCCTTTGTCGGATATTCATAAATTCCTATACTTAAGTTCTTCTTCTGAGCGAAAACACCCAAAAGTGTTTCAGATTGACTCAAGGTACTCTCCAAATTGGTTATGTCACTGATAGCAATTCATTTTTTCCTGAACTATCCATACCTGAACATTGCATCACAATCTATTCTTCCTACACATAAAAATGCCACATATTAACCCCTTTTAAATAAAACTAAAAATCATCATAAAACCATAATTAATAAATCATTTCAGTTTTAGAAAGAATCTGATGTCATTTAGTATAAAAATAATATATATAAATCACAAAAAATCCATGAAGCTATCCATCCAAAAAGGAAATAAGCAATGTAAGGATTTGAGCAATATAAGTCCAAAGGGTTATGCTATAATGGTAATGGAATCACCATAAGAGGACAACTGAGGAACAAATTATTGTGACTATAATTATTTGATCCATAACTCTATTGGTCATGTGGCATAGTTGTGCTATAACAAATACAAGATGCATTCGTGTGTGACCCAAGTTTAATGTGGCTATGTTGTGATACAAATGGAGGAACTCATATGAGCACAATTCATGTACAAATCATTGTCATCACAATTAGGCGTCAATCATCATTAGGTGCATTTAGGTTGACTCAAGTTTAATAGGTTACAATGTAATGATAGCATGATCCAAGAGCGATTACCTTTTTCTGCAATAAAGAGCTTATAAGTTTGGTTGATATGCAAAGTGGTTGTGTTATATCAATTATGTAGTGCAGTCAAGCACAACCCATTTTTAATGGGCTATTCTAGAGAGTGATCAAGATTTTCTAAACCTTATGAATGTTACTTAAAAGTGTACAACTTAAACTACAAACCAAGTTTGTTGCATACTTGAATGCAATCTTGGGTTACCACAAACTATAATAATGTGATCTTCTAATAACTATTATGGAAAGTATTAAAGCAAGACCCATGTGTTAAGCAGGTGTAGGACAATTGAGAGAGGGGGTGAATCAGTTATCACAAAATTCAAACTTAAAAACTTCAACACTTATCAATTCCACAATCACACTATTTTGTTATTAAGTAAGAGCATGAAACAAAAATAACAGAAATTAAATCAACAAAATTAACACCATATTTTTACATGGAAAACCCAATGATGGAAAAACCATGGTGAGGGTTAACTCACAATATAAAGAGATTATAAAATTGAATACAAAGGCTCACTGCCTAGAAGAGGACTCACTATCCAAGTACAAAGGCTCACTTCCTACAGAAAGGAATCATTGTCCAATAGGGAGGATCACTGTCTATAGATACAAAGAGAACAAAAGATCCACCACAACAATTAATAGACATTTGCAGCCTTAATCAGAAGATTGCAGAAACCTTCAACTCACTGCCTTTAGGAATCCAACACAATGAAGAATTGCTGCCTCAACACACTTTCACACACTTTTTCTCTTATGATTTGTGGCTCACTTCATCACTTTGCATCACATTTTCATACAACTCTTCACAATTCGACTTGCATTTATACCATCTTCAACTTTAAAACCTTTCTCCAAGGTTGGCCACAAAATTTATTTCATAAATTCAAATTAGGTTAGAAAATCAACATTCACGTGGTGGAAAGGAATGAGAGTGGACCAAAAAATACTTAACCAAGACCAAAAATAAAATGTCTTGGATCAACCACATGCTTCCTTAATTAAATTCTATTCTTCGAATGAAGTGTAGACACCAGGTCAGCCAAACCTAATGAAAACACAAATGAACATTGATGTGCATGCTTCCCAACAAGAAGATGGCATGTAGACACCACAACATGCTTCATTATGCATAAGAACACATCTCATATTACTTTAGATACTTCTGCAACAAGTGAAACAATCTTCGAACACTGAACACCCTCCACTAGTTCATCTGGACTATGCAAACACACATAGCAATATTGAAACATGACTTCTGGGCCACCAAACCTCAAAATTATTTGCCATAAACTAGAGAAAACCTTCACAAGACATATCCCAGATCCACAAGATCTAAAACAAAATAGTAGAGGATTGCAAAGTAGAAACATTTATCCCAGTCCACAAAAGACCAACTCTGCCAAAACAATTCACATACTGGTGAATGTAACTTTCACATACCATCACACCAGAAGCTAGAAATTAGGATATATCACCATAAGATCACCATTAGCAAACTTTCAGATCCGTACAAGCATAGGATCAACACAGGAGAAATGCAAAGCACAATCCAAACACATTCATCACTCTGACTTCTCTTCTTTATTGATTTTCTCAAAAGTACTTGGAAACTCATCAAACCATCACATCTACAACATCATAAAGATAGCTCCATGTACTCACAACATCTCAGAATCATCTCAACTATACATGTACAATTTGCAACATACTGAATTGTGTTGACCTCAATGACAACATTAATGACAACACCACCAAACTTGCTCATACTTGCAACACCATGTTATATAGGATACATTTCCTTTATCAGATTTACATACCTTAATGATCAAACACAAGCTTCCCACACACTCTAGGATACAATCCAATATCATACCACAACCCTTTCAAGGCAGCTAATTTTCTGACCCAAGATTTAAGGTTGTTTTTTTTAATACCAATAGAAGCATTGGTAAGAGCATGACTAGGGTACAAACCCTAGGCCTCCGTAGAAACACAAACCATAACTCTGGCAGATTAGTGAGGTTGCAATACCAGAAAGATTGAGACTTGTAGCCAATAACAAAATCTTGCAATCTAAATATTGTATCCAATAACAAGAACACTATGTAGCTTAGGGACATTTGTAAATACAATCTATGGTAAGAAGAATAACAATCACTTGAAGTGTGACAGTCAAAAAGAGGGTGAGCAATGACAATATAATAAAGCTCAAACCTTGCATAGTAAAGTGGATATTTTAATAGTGAGTTTTATTACCCCCTTGCTGACCTTAAGGGTTTTTCAAATGCTATTGACAGTGTTAGACAAGTAAAATGCAATCAGGGAATGACTGTCCAAATGAAGTAACAATGGTAATCATAGGTTCAATGTTTTTCTTAGCCATTGTATAATGGAGGTAGTGGATTGCATGTTTGAGCAGTGTTTTGAGACTCATCAAAGATGGGAGAATAGTGAATAATACCTTGTGGACTGTGAAGTAGTGACAATAAGGTTGAAGGATCTTAAGACCCACAATACCATGAAACAATGAGTCCCCCGTAGTAAGTTAGTAGAGTCTATAGGGCATTAGTTTGATTTTATAGAAGGATGTGCATGAAATGAATCTTCAAGTGATAGTGAGTGAGTTGTTTGAGATTGCAGTTGAGGGTGCAATATCTAGTCTTAAAGGCAGTTAGCAAAGCAGTAAATGTGCAATAAAATCAAATTGTATACAAAAAACAATTCACAATGTTATCTTGAATAATTCCTTGAGTTTGAAGACAAAATTCTCATTGTATCTTGATGAAAGTAGTGACCTTAATGTTCAATCACTGGAAACTATGATTTAAAAACATGATATTGTGCTTATGGAGGCAACATTTTAAGCAAGGAAGTGAGTGGTGGTTTGGAACAATGATAGGTATGAAGGACTTGCTTTATATGCATACTATGCAGTCTAGCTTAAGACAACATTCTTAGAAGAGATTGAAGGAGGATTATGGAACTCAAGGGTTACCATGATAAATATTAAATCAAAGACTAAGATCTATTTAAAAGCCACTATTATGAAGATATTAAAGATGTCACATGCAAAACCCTAGCAACTGGAGTAATGAATACAGTTGGGGCAGATTTAGGAGATCTCCACATTATCTAATAACAGGAAAATACATCATTTATTTATTTTTTAAAATTAAAATAAATCATTCTAAACCCTGTATAGGATACATTGATACTTCAAAAGAATCTAAAGGAATTTGAGATTATGCAAATATATGTCAATTAAATACCTAGATTACAAAAAATAGCGTGAACAATGTAACCTTTGTTGAGCAAAGTAGGAATGAGATAAGCAACAATGAATCCTATGCCTCCTATCACACACATCTCCTTACCATTCTCTATCATTCTTTACTAAAACACTTCTCCATTTTGGTGGGCTACGCCTGAAAATAAGCTTTTGATGAAGGTTTTAGAGTATGTTTATTAAAATGAAAAATCCATTTTAGCAAGGCTATTCCTGAAAATAAGATTTCGACGGAAGTTTTAGAGTATGCTTATTAAAGTTTTAGAGTATTTTGGTGAGCTATTGATGTTGATATTATGGATGCACAGGGTCCTTGAAGCTGCAGTCTTCAATGGAGGACCTTTGCCAAGAAAGATAATCAACCACACAGAAAGTGTTGCAACTAGGCATGCACAATGGAGATTCTATATTGATATGGTTGATTGATATGTTACAAATGAACAAAATGCCTGATTATATAGGCAAGAAGGAAAACCTAAGATGCAAGAGATGTTGCCATGTGTCATGATCTAACAACATGTGACAACATGTGAACCCTATCTACAAAAATATTAAATGTTGAGATAAGTTCTAGAAGGACAACTCATCTTCTAGAAGGAATTGTATCCCTACAAACATGGAAGGGGGAATTACCCCATTATTTATTATTTATCTAATAATACAACCTAGGACTTAATTAATTAAATGCAAGACCTAAGTTAACTTATGCTAGTGTAATAATTAATTAATTACACTAACAATTGATTCTTGATTCCTTAAATGATTTATTCAAATGGATTGTGACTAAATAAATGACTTAACTATTTAGTCATTTTTATTTGTGTGACTAAATAATTTTTAGTCAATGACCAAATTAGTCATTTATTTACTCATTTACAGCTAAGTTGCAAAAAATTAGTAGAATTTAGTCATTTTTAGTTGTTGTGACTAAAATTGTTAGTCACGTAGTCATTTATTTTCCAAATTCTACAAGTGCTTTAACCAAAGGAAGTGCACTAGTCCCTGCTCAATACAACTTTCACAACATCTAGGTTCACTACCTCAATATACAATTGGATTATTTCAATACATCAGTTACCTCTAGCTCACTACCTTTGGTACATACAACCACATTAATAAGCTATGTTTCCTACAATTTATTTCCTTCAGAAAACTTTATCATTTATAGGCTCACAATCTTCTTTACATTCTTCACATTCATTATAGATGTATCAAAATTTATCTTTGACACATTTCGTGATCAAAAGATATTTTGTTGAACTCTATTCACACATTGTTTTCTCAAAATATTCACCACACTCACTTGCATTCTTAGAAACTTTCCTCTTCTATTTATACCATCCACATTCTTCAAAAGGATTCTCCAAGTTGGATACAAACATGAAATATAAGATATACAATATTTACAATGAAGTTGGTTTAAAACACACTTGCAATAGAAAGAAAACTTATGTGGTTCATGCTGAGAGATATACATGACCTATCCTTCATGAAACTTATCTTAAATATTGGAATACACATATAAACACTTGGCACAATCAACTCGTCATGAAAAGTTGGCTTGAAAATAAAGAAAAATATCAAAACATCAACTCCACTCCAAGGAAATAACAGAGAGACAAAGAAACACTTTAGGGACCCATTCAACAAACTATTATAGAATGTAACAACATTTTTGTGCATTCCCTTTATCATTCCAAATCAATTCATGTTGAAAAAAACACATGGAGATCAAGATATCCACAACAAATAGACTACAAAACTAGAGAGAAGTAGATATCAACTTGTGAAGTTACCAAAGAGCCCAAAGATATTCCATCATGCATTAAAAATCCTTTGTATACACTCTTTATCTAAAATATGTTGAAACTAATCAATTAGACACAAACAAACCAACCTATTAGGTTTCCAGAAGATAGATAACACACTATCATCTATAGAACCACTAGTGGTGAACCAAACCATTTGAGACTTACACTGAGTAGACATATCACCTTTATAAACATAACCTCAAAATTTTAAGGTAAAACAATGTGATGAAATGAAGTGTGGATACATACAATTCTCTTTATCATACATTCATTGGGACTTAACAAATTCATACTCTAACAACTCTAGAACACTTTGTGGTGGAACATATGCAAGGATACATGGAGTATGCATACCTTTCACTTGTGTAGAGCTACCCTTCAAACCTCAAGAAAAAAAATCATTTATTAAGGAATGAAGAGCATTTGATAGAGCTCCTATGGATCTAATATTTTTCCTTAGATAGATTTGAAATTTTTCAACCAAGGCTTTTGACATCCAACCATGGACTTTGATTGATGGTGT
Source organism: Sequoia sempervirens (assembly GCA_007258455.2). NCBI lineage: Eukaryota > Viridiplantae > Streptophyta > Pinopsida > Cupressales > Cupressaceae > Sequoia > Sequoia sempervirens. Next base: position 71,235,693 of record VDFB02270651.1, read on the forward strand.
ACAATGGTGTACTAGTGATAGCATTCAATCATGAATATCAATAGATAAGAAAATCTTACATCTCTTTGACATCCAACCATGAACAATATATGATATCTACAAAGGTTGACATCAATGACAACACCAACAAAGGTTGACATTAATGAAAACACACTATCCACAAATTTTCCAACAATCTCCCCATTTTCATTGATGGCAACACTTACTATATCTTCAATTATCTCTCCCTTTTTGACATAAAGGGAAAAGGATAGGTGGTCTTCAAAAAACCATATGAACTACCCCTATCTATACACACTTTTACACTTCACTCCCCCTTACTCCAAAAATTTCTTCTATATACACAAAATGTTGAACACTTATCTACTTCATATATTACATATCAAAAATACCGCCAAAATTCAACAATACAAATTAAATTCTGATCAAAAGAAAGAATATTCTTGTACGTTAACATTAGCCAAGTTAAGGAGCTATCCCATTGCTTTTTACTAGAACTGGTTATCTATATTTGACTCACCAAATGGGCATGCATGTATTATGCTTCTTCCAAGGAGGATGGAATATGATTATTTTGCTCCAGTCCTTTAGCTCTTGCCAAGAGACTTGCTAAAGATTCCAACTTTATGTTCACAACCTCCAATAACTATTTCACTTGGATTTTTATCTACTCCCTTTGATCTTGTACTTTCTATAGTTTTATATTTTCAACTTGTGCCCTAATGGCGCCATCAATGTCCTGTATTGGATCATAAGTTGCAGCCACATTTGTGATCTGTACTTCCATAGAATTGATTTGATCCTTACGATATTTTTTCGTAGTAGGCCATTGTAGATAGAAAAGGTATAATGCCTTAGCCTCCTCCATACATTTTTGATTTTTTCTATGAAAATTTTTAGCTTCTCATGTGCCTTTGCACATTTTTCGAAGGTCTTAGACAATTTGATTTTTTGAATCTTCACCCCAACTTTCTTCTCCAAATAAGTAGATGTTCCTTATAGGAATACATCAATTGTTTAATATGTTGAGTAAGTGGAAAAGATGAGTCCCTTTTTGCATTGGGCATTTCATCTTCTAGGATATTTACAACCTCCTATAAAGTTTTTAAATTGTCAACTTGTTGTGAGATTTCTTCCCTTACAGAGGAGTGAAAGATATCACCAAGTTAAAAAATTTACAATGATGAGTTGTTTGACATATTGACTTTCCCATCAAACATAGGCAATTGTAGCAATTGCAGGCTGAATCTACTTTTTTTGTGCAAGAAACTCTTTAATTGACTCAATGGGGGATGGAAAAATAGATAAATAGATACCTTTGGAGTCTCTTGTGCATGTGCTCTAGAAGTAGATGTGCTTTCCTTCATTTGTCGTTCCTTCTCACCTGTTCTCTCTAGAGGAGGGCTATCATGCACAACATTATCAAGAGAAGCATGCTCTTCATTAGGTGTTTCGTACTCTTCTCTCTCCTTTTTTTCCTATAGAATAGTATCATGTTGAAGATACATATGTGATTGTTCCACATATTTTATTGGTCACTTCTTCAGTATCCTTCTAAATTTTGTCTCTATCCTCTTTCTCCATACTCATGGGAATATCTAATCTCTACTTTGACCTCAATTCTTGAGCTTTTTTCTAAAGTATCTTATCTTTTTATTCTTGGGACATGGAAGATCCAGTTTTGTCAATTGCTTCCTTCTTCATCTCATCATCAATTTCAATTGCTTTCTCTCTTTTCTCCCCCAGGCTTGAGCCAGACTCTCTGAAACAATTTTAAGTATTTTGTTGAGAGCCACATTATACATCATCATGTACATATTATTTCCCTTTCAATTATCCTTTGGTCCCTAGGAGGGACATTTGGATGTAAAGTAGTTGTTTCTTCTAACAAACCATTACTTATAATCCCATTAAGGATTGCATCTAACTAGAGAGGCTCATGTGGAGGTGGTGCCAAAGGAGTTTTCTTTCTTTTCTTCTCCTTACCTTTCTCTTTAGGCTTGGAAGTACCTTACTCACCCTTTTATTCTTCCTCCTTTATCTCTTCTATATCAACCTTTTTTCACTTGGCTTGTTGCTTAACCCTATGATTCTTCTTCTCAACAACTTTGGTCTTAGATGCAACTCTTTTATTAGTAGTAGCTTGTGTGGATTTGGTGTGTTTTGGAGGTATAGTAGCAATATAGTTTGATCTACTTGATCTTATAGGAACATCATTTGCAATATTTTCCTTATAATATGATGGAATGTTCCTTGGAGCTTGGGTAGAGATTTGTGGTTTTATCTTGGAGTACCACAAAATACCCATTTTCTCAAACATCTTATAAACCATCTTCTCACTAGATTCTCATATATATTCTTCTAGATAATCTTATCCATGATCTCTCTATAGATACCAAATATTTCTATTGTAGGATCCTTGGGTTTGTTTAGAAGGTTTTCAACATATGCTTTAACTTCATCAAGAGAAACCTCATAAGGAAATTTAGAAATCCAAGATGTCCTAGGTTCCACTGCTTCAATATAATAGTAATCTTTATCAACCAGAAAAGTTATCTCATCCTTGTATCTTCTCACCATATCAAAGGGAATTATTTCCCTATTCTTCATTATTGCTTACAATTTCTTGAAGAAACCCCAATATATAGTAGTGCAAGCTTGAGTGTCATTGAACCCTCTCATGTCGTTCCTAATTTGTGCAGAAACCAAAAAGTTTTGTTGCTATATCTTAACCTTGAAACTTGGAAATTCATTCAAAAAATAAAAAGCAAGAAAAATTATTAGAGGCCAAAACTTGAATTTGTATCTAGTTTCCTTAGTTCTCTTTAGATTATCAAACAATTTATTTCTCATTAGTTCATATAGATAAAAATCATTTCCTTCCTTCACCATCTGGTATGCGGCATGAATAGTAGTACCAATTGTGAATCCCTCTATGTTAGTGAAATATACTTTATAGGCTATACCCATGGATGCATACTTGACACCTAAATCAATGGTATCACTTATGCTCAATTTTTTTTTTTTGAAACTTCTCTCTAATAAACTCAGTAACCCTCTCATTCTTCACAACCTTCATCATCGAAACAGGCCTGGTTGCACATAACCTTGTTAAAAATTTAATTTCTTCTTTGGTGATTTTCTAGGGTTTGTCTAAATAAATTAATTCATCATGAATTCTACTCAAAATGATTCTCACCTATTCAATATTATCATATAAATCAGGAAAATCCGTCCATATATCCAATCCCTTAGCTGGCACATTTGCATACTCTATTTTATACCTGACATAATCATCATCCAACAAGTTGGGCCTCAATTCCTCAAACTTTTTGTATTGATTTCATTCACAAGGGCATGCATATCAGGCATCCTCAGTATGCATTGTCTTTAGGCATCTTTGAAAATGGTATTTCTAGTTGGGCCTAGGATTTCCATCAAAAACATCTACTGGGCCTAGTGTTTCACACAAATTACAATCTTATTTTCAATTTTGGAATTGTGAGGGTTTTTAAGAGTTTTTTATTTTCAAAATTTGAAATGAGGGTTTTAAGAGAAATTTGTAAAATACCTTTGTGAATTGTTGCTAGGGTTTCACCGTAATTTTCATTCACAAAATAATTTTGATGCCTTCTCCTTCTCCTCATCTCTAGACACAAATTATTTTGATTTGAATGAGCTAATATTGTGCAAATTGAAGTATAGATGGTTTGTATTTTCCTTAACTTTCCCCAATTAATGGTCCTTTTACTTGTTAGGTAAGCAACTACAAGAATATATCTTCACAATGATGCACAATAATTTCATAGACCTCCACAAGAAAGGGTTTTTCCTTGAACAAGTGTTTTGAAAACTCCATCTTGCTCATGAATCAAATTATTTAGACCATCTTATTTCATATCACCTTTCACACTATAATGAACAAAATCTTACTTTATTTAAGGGGCTAAGCGACATTTTGGAAGAAAAATCCCCTTGAGATAATGTTCTATCTCAATAAAATATGAATTCTTGTGCACAATACACAAGTGTTGTGTCATTCCTCAAATCAAAATATTGCTCTTGTTTCTTTCTCAAGACCTTTGCAACTTCTTTATTTTTCTCTATTTTCTTATGTTGAGCCTATGGCTTCTCAAAACCACTTTTATAAAATCTTGCTTTATGCCCAAATTTGTTGCACTCATAACAAACAATATTATTTTAAGGGGCTAAACCATTTCTCCTCATTTTAGATTTAGAATCAACAAACCCTATGACAAAACTTATTGCATGCATAACAGCACCCATAAAATGAATGAGACTACAACATTATGCCTTTGATGTTGAAGAGAAGAAAATGGTCATTGTTTATGGTTTAGGACATAAAACAAAAATCTTCCACACTCTCATTCAAGGAAACCCTAGAGATCTCAATCCAAGGATGGAAAGGAGAAAGAGATCTTGCAATAGGATGTCCTAGGATTTGATTAAAGACTAAAGAAGGGGTTCACCACCAAGCTAGGGATTTGAAAGAAAAATAATATGCAAGACCTAATTATGAATCTAAATGATATGCAAAACTTGAATGAAAGGCCTAGAAATGATTATAACTCAAAACAAAAAGTTGAAAAAACTAGAAGTGTGCACCTGAAAATTTGTAGAGGCATGAAATAGGACTTGAGATGCCAAGAAAGAAGGCTTTAGGGCACACTAGGACTCATACACCACTTCTAGTGTATTATTCCCAGTCTAGGGTTTCTAGACTGGAATAGGAATCTGGAAGGGTAGACTCAGAATCTTTAGAAATCTGGAATTTTTCCTATAGTGGGACTCATATGCCACTTTTGGCATATCAGTCTCATTTTTCTTTTTTGAAAAATCAAAGTCCAAATCTACTCTCTAATATCTACTCTTCCTTCCCAATCTAGTTTCTGGATCTGAACCTGTAAAAAGGCTTGTCAAACAGAATATAGTGTTGATTTTCTTATGGGGGGTTTTCCTAGGTCAAACCCCTAGTTTAGTAGTTAAACCTTGATGGAAACAATAGATCTTGAATGCAAATATGAACATAAACCATAACCTTAAGTGTATTTAAGATTAGGAAATATAAAATGCAATGCAACCCTATTCTATTATGCTAGAAAAAGATACATGAATGAACCCTAATAAGACTCACTTTGAGAGATCCCCAATCACCCAAATAAGCCCTAATAATGCATGTACCTTCCTTAGGCTGAATGTATAATGATAATGGAGGATGGAATCTTTTAGGAAACAAGTCATTAGGCTTGTATTGTTGGCTACTTGCATCTCCCCAACCTAGAATCCATCATGATTCACCATAGGAAACCATAATCAATCCTTGACATTTGCTAGATCTTGAATGAAAGTGAGCTTGAAGACCTACAAAAATACAATAATGTTGCTCCAAGACTTCAACTTTTCTTGCTCTTGATAACTTGAATACTCTTGTGAAATAATACTTGAATGCTTATGAGTGTTTAAGACTTGAAATTGCTCTTCTAGATTGAAAATAATGACTTAGAAGCTTGTTTATATAGGCATTATGCTTAATTTACAATTATTTACATCTCAAAATCCGACATCAACTAAAAAATTGAATTAAAAACTTGAGTTTCCCGCTCAAACCCGAGAAAGGGGCCAAATGGGACTCATATGCCCAAGGTGGCATATGAGTCCCACCCTAGTTTTTTGCGATGGGTTGTTAGAAATTTTAATGTTTTTGATGATTTTGTCAGGATTTTGGTTGAAATAAGCCTCAAGATCTGAAATAAAGGGTCTTATGGGTCTATTAATGATGATTTAAAAGGGTATTTAATGCAAGAGTGCTAAAATAGGTCCAAATTAAGTGTGAAATTGTACCATTTTCAAGAGTGTGCAATTGTAGTGCCCCTCAATTTACTTTCTATTATTGATAGTTACCTATTTGTATTTGGACATTATGATACTTTGCTTGGTGTTGGATTCACAGTTATGATGATACTTTATCACTAATGTTTTATGCTCATATTATGCTTAGTATATGGATTTAATGGATTATCTAAGTTAATCTTGTTATGTGCATCATGTGATTATTTGATGATTGTTCATATCATGTTGATTAGCAGCTAATTAGTGTGCATTGATGCATTAGGGTGAGGGGGAACAGTGTCACATCACTCACTTGCGAGTGCCCTGTGATGCTGCGACTTTTCTTTCACAGTGTGATTCACTGTATGACTAAGTACATGTTTGACTATGTTGGTTTGTTGTAGGTTGCAGGTACCAGGCATTGAATCCACCTAAATTGATAGGTTTGAGTGTGCCTAAATCCCAATGGAAATCGTTGATGGAGATATCAATATGTCCCTTGTTGAACCACCATCCTTGACGAGGATGAGTATCTGTTGTCACCTTGGTAGTGTTGTTCATTTGTGATTTGGTTTGTCTTTGTTGTCGTGGTCTTGCCTTCTGCGTCACTGTGAGGTCAAGTATTGCTTGGTATTCTATTCATTTGATTAATTTGGTTGATTGGTGCTTTGATTGATTACTATATTAAAATAAAAGATTATTAATGTTAAAAATGCATTTTGATAATTAAAATAAATGCTTTAATGTAATTGAGATATTGATTAAATAGAAAATTATTAATGTTTTTTTTTGGTTTAAATAAATTAAAAGCATGAGTAAATAAAGAAATATTAAAATAAATATAATGGTGCAAATAAAATTAAAATAAAAGATTATAATTAATAAATTAAACATTTTAAGAGTTGATTTAATTGTGTGCAAATAAAGGAAGATATGTTTATCAATAAACACTTTTAGTGGAATGGTGGTAAATAGTTGATAGAAAATAAAATAAAATAATTAAATAAAGAGAGGGCATTCAGTAATGGACATTATGGAGCAGCAAATAAATTAGTTAAATTGCTTAAAGAAAGGGGATTTTACACAATATTTGAGAAAAAACTAATCTTGTTTTCTACTCGTGAATGTTTTCTTGATTGTTGGAGCTATTTTTCTAGTTTTTTTTTTTTTTGGGGGGGGTGGGGTGGTGGTTGGAATTGGTGGTTCTACAGTGGTTGAGGAGATTAGAAGTGTATTGAAACTACAAATTGGAGGTAGAGAGCTTTGCATCAGCTTTCAGCTCAACCATTCAATTTAATTCAGGTTCCTTTGTATTTCCTCAATTCTAATTCTGTTTAGAAAATGAATTTTAAATGATTGTGTTGTTGAAGTAAATATTTACTTGATAATTTTTGAATGTGCAATTTAGTGAATGTTTTTGCTTGAGAGATTTCGAAGCCTTCATTTGTGAATTGACTTGTGCATATTTTGTTTCTTTCTCAGTAGGTCCAGTTTGGTGCTTACCTAGTAAGTAATATACTCCTTGATATTTTTTTTCAATGATTCACTCTTGTTTTTAAAACTTTCTAAATAAATTTATTTCGGAGTATAAATTGTGTATGTTGAATCCTTTTGCTAGAAGGTTTTGAAAGCCATTTTCATCAATCCATTTGGTGTCATTACACATTTATTGTGTCCCTGGAGCAAGTATTAGGAAGTTTTCCTGATATCTTTCCCTGTCTTCAACATCCTTTCTTCATACTTGAACTTCGTTGTATATATATTTTGGTTTGGCCTTACATTGTATAAAATTTGGATGTTATAGACCAGCAAACCGTGCCCACTACATGTATATATATATATATAATTTATTGGTACAACATTACTTGTAAACGACACATGGCGTCCCAACACTATTAATACTATAATTTCATTTGAACGGTGTCCCTTGTATAGTATCATTGTTTCCTTAATTTTTGAGTGCATAATGTCCTTACCCTATGTTTCAATTATGTAGGTTTGATTTATTTTATTATACTATAGTTTATGGATATCCTCCTCGCTTAATGTCCTTCTTGTATTACGCCCATTTTTGTTCGATAATAACTGATAGAAGGTTCATTAAATTTTATTCCTGCATATTGTAAGTCTCTCGGTCCTTCGATGCATATGAAGCACAATATGCATTGGAATAGTGATGATTCCCCTTAGCTTGTGGTGGAAAATTGAAATTTATATGTGAATCTCATTGTAACGATTTACATTATCTTTCATGAAACTAATGAAGTTGAGTTGCTGGTAATTCATTCCCTGCATGTGATAAGTTTGAGATTTGGATTTCTGATTGATTGTACCCAAATCACTACATATAGATTATCATGGTATATGGTGTCATATATGTGTAAATTGCATGTTAAAAGACCGCAGTTCGCTCTTGTTCGCTACACTTTAACATATTTAATTATCGGTGTTTGAAACTATATTTGTATATATATGTGTGTGAATATAGATAGGTATACATATATAAATGTTATTAACACATTACTATATTTTAATTTATTACTTGGTAGTAGCATTTTGTTTAATATATATATATATATATATATATGTATACATGTATGTGTATTGTATTTTCTTGCAAAGAATATTACTGCTTTTACTACTAATTGATCATGTCCGAAAATTAATGAAAATAAGTAAAATATTAGGCTTAGAGGGATTGATGTATTGTAATTAAAATAAAAGAAATATTAGTTTATGTGGATATACATTATCTTTTTTAAGATGAATATTTAGAAACTTAAATTGGTTACATTGTAAATTTATTATGTATCCCTTGATTCTAATATTGGTCTGAGTCGTTTGTATAAATTAAAGTGAATGGTTATTGATTTGGGGATGTTTGGGGATTATTGTACAAATTTTTAAGTCATTGTGTGGGGTGGATATTGGAAGTCTTCCAGAGGCTTGGGAAAACATGTTTTGTGTTGAATTGTTGTGTTGGACCCTTGTGTTGATTGATATTATACTTGTTATGAGTTGTGGTGGGTCTTTAGCCATGCACTCATTATTTGTGTTATAGTTGTGTTTTAGAGCGAGATGGTCCATGCCTTGCTCAAAATATGTATTTTGTGGTTTTCATTTATTGTACATGATGGCTTTACCCTATTGATTTTATTGGGTCTCCTAGCTGCTAGTAGGGGGAGTGGCTCTCAATGGGGGTTGATGCACAAAGTGGCGCCAGGGTAACTCATGTGGGATTTTCTTAACTTAGTGATAACTTAAAATGAATTGGGGGGTTGGGTACTCTACACATTAATCAAGATAATTGGATGCCTCACACATGCCTATAGTGCTCATTTAGGCTAAGGATGGGTTGAGAAGGCTTGGTTGGCAAGACCAACTTCCTTGTCCTCACGAAAAGAAGATTGGTTCCACATGTGTCACCCTATGGGGCCGGCGATTGGTGAGAGGTTGTCAGGATAACTATAGATCAGGGCCAACATCTAGTGAGAGACTTCAGGATAACCCATGCTAGGACCATGCGATGCCACTCTTCCCTCTATAGACTAGTATTCCCTTGTTTGTTCTCTTCCCTTGGTGTGTTATGTCCTCTGGAAGCAATGTGTGGTCTTATGTGTTGTTAAGTTGTTGCAGTGTCAATTGTCCTCTATTTGGCCTTGTTATGTCAATTTGTGGTGCATGTCCATTGTGGCCACCTTGTTTGTTGTGGACAATTTCACTTGTTCCAGTTAGAGTGGAATATTTTCATGTACTTGTACTAAATTGAAATTAGTTGTATCATGTATTGTAACTCTAATGTATAATCTCCTTGATTGATCTCGAGGAAGAATTGATGTAATGATGTAATGTTGTAGTTCATTGTTGAACTCTCTCTTGTAATGAGTAATGTAAATGATGTACCTTGTTATCTTAGTTAATGAAATTGATTTTGAATGGTGTCTATTGATGACATGTTATGGTTAATTCACATTGGTTTATCATTTAATATGATGGATTAAATGAACTCTATATTGTTAGATGAAACTAGATAAATGTGATGAATTGTAATTCTTGTTAGTTTGGTTAATGAGATTCTAGTAGCATAGTCATGGAACCTTAGAGGACTTAGGTTAGAAAGCAAGTTATTGTACCATCTGCAACCTTTAGTATGTTGCACTTCAAAAAAAAAAATTGTTCCATTTTTTTAAGTGTTGTAGCATGTTGTTCTCTAGGGTTTTGTGGTGGGGCATTACACATGGTATCAGAGCCCAAGTTCTAACACTGGGTACTCTAGGTATATATAAGATCCCATTATGTTGTCTTAGTTGCATAGACTTTGAAGAGTATGTTTCCCTTTGTTGTCCTTTCCTAACACCCTGAAACTTATCCTTGGTGGTTTCTATGTAGTAAAATGCATGGAGATCATGGTCGTGGTCAAGAACATGGTAGAGATCATGGTGGTGGCCATGGGGCTAATCGCCAGGACACCCCTCCTTAGAGTTCCCACGAGTTTGAACATGAGGAACAATAGGGTTCCTAGAATAATCAGGGAGGCAGTGGTCAGAATCTGGATCAGCCAATGTTGGAGGGTGCATAGTTGCATCATTTAAATGAGGAGGTTCTTTCCCACCTAGGTTCGAGACAGGAGGGTGATCAGTTGGTGGTTAGGGAGAGAGAGAGGTCTCATAGGAGGAGAGAGGTTATAGTGGAGCAGGAGGTTGTCTTAGCCAGTTGTATGAGGGATCTTTTGAGGGCACGACCTCCTACTTTTGATGGGACTAATAGTGGTTTGGAGGCAGAGACATGGTTAATTGATCTGAACAGGTGTTTTTCCATGCATCCATATGGTAGCAACACAAAGGCTAGGTGCGCTATGATGCATATTATAGGTTTTGCTTCCACATGGTGGCATTTGGAGGAAAATAATTTACATTTGGATATAGGTTTTGTCTCATGGGAGATGTTTCTTGAAAGATTCAGAGCTCGTTTCTTGTCCTATCATTGGAGGTAGCATTGTACGGAAAAGTTCCATGAGCTGAGACAGATGGCCATGTCAATGGAGCAGTATGAGCGGAGATTTTATGAGCTTAAGAAGTATGCTAGCATAAGTGATGATGAGGGTATGTTGGTGCAAAATTTTATTAGGGGCTTGAATTCCTGTATTAGTGGGGGTGTTTTTTTTTTTAAGTTGAAAACCGTGGAGGTGGTTGTAGAGAAGGCTCAGATAGTAGAGGAGAATTTGGCCATGGCACCAGGTGGTCAAACAAGTGTATAAATTGGTAGTGCACCTCCATCCAATTTCAGTTCTCAAGGTGGCAAGACTCAGGAAATAGGTTCCTCTAAGGGGCATCAAACACCCGCTAAGGGTGAGCAACAACAACAACACTCCTAGTTGAGACCTAAGAACTCTTAGTCTCAGCATGGTGGTAGGTTCTAGAAAAGGAAAGATTAGAGTTGGCGGTGAACTCAATGTGATCGTTTTGATTAGCCAACACAGAGCTCATAGTTTTCAGTTAGTGGAGGTAGTTTTCTACAGTCCAGTGCACCCTCAGGTGGTTGGGGATATGGTAGAGGTACATGTTTTTTTTGTGGCCAGCAGGGTCACATCGCTAGATAGAGTCCTCAGAAGGGCACAACTAGTTTTAGTTAGAGGCCAACAGCTTCAAAGCTGATAGTAGGTGATGTAGGCAGGTCCCATAGGGTGTTTGCAGTGATGGATAACCGCTAGGCCAAACATCAAGTTACAGTCAGAGAGACTACTGGTAGAGGACGGGCAGCTAACTCTAGAGCCCATGGGAATTCTATAGCATAGGAGACTCACCTTCAGGGGTTGAGATGTTGAGCAGGTGTGGGACCAATGGGATCCTATTATTGAGTCCTTAGTCCCTTGGTAGGATGCGATATTTATACCCTTATCTGTTTGCAGGCTTCCAAGAGTAAGCCTGGTTCTAGGGGGAGGATGTAGTGCCCCTCAGTTTACTTTTTGTTACTGACAATTCCTTTTTGTAGTTGGACAGTATGATACTTTTCTTGGTGTTGGATTCACAGTTATGATGATACTTTATCATTGATGTTTTATGCTCATATTATGCTTAGTATATGGATTTAATGGATTATACAGATTAATCTTGTTATGTGCATCATGTGATTATCTGATGATTGTTTATATCATGTTGATTAGCGTTTGATTAGTGTGCATTGATGTATTAGGGTGAGGGGGGACAGTGTTGGATCACTCGCTTGTGAGTGACCCGTGATGTCATGGCTTTCCTTTCACAGTGTGATTGACTATATGACTATGTACATGTTTGACTATGTTGGTTTGCTATAGGTTGCAAGTACCAGGCATCAAATCCACCTAAGTTGTCAGGTTTGAGTGTGCCTTAAGCCCAATTGAAATAGTTGATGGAGATAGAAATAGGTCCCTTGTCGAACCATCATCCTTGACGAGGATGAGTATCCATTGTCACCCTAGTAGTGTTGTTCATTTGCAATTTAGTTTGTCTCTATTGTTGTGGTCTTTCCTTTCGTGTCCCTGTGAGGTTGGGTACTACTTGGTATTCTGGTCATTCGATTAATTTGGTTGATTGGTGCTTTGATTGATTATTATATTAAAATAAAAGATTATTAATATTAAAAAGGCATTTTGATAATTAAAATAGATGCTTTAATGTAATTGAGATATTGATTAAATAAAATATTATCAATTTCTTTATTTGGTTTAAATAAATTAAAAGCATGAGTTAATAAATAAATATTAAAATAAATATAATGGTGCAAACAAAATTAAAATAAAAGATATAATTAATAAATTAAACATTTTAAGAGCTGATTTAATTGTGTGCAAATAAAGGAGGATATGTTTATCAATAAACACTTTTAGTGGAGTGGTGGCAAACAGTTGATAGAAAAGAAAAGAAAATAATTAAAATAATTAAATAAAGAGAGGGCATGTAGTAATGGACATTATGGAGCAGTAAATAAATTAGTTAAATTGCTTAAAGAAAGGGGCTTTTACACAATATCAGAGAAAAACTAATCTTGTTTTCTACCTGTGAATGTTTTCTTGATTCTTGGAGCTCTTTTTCTAGTATTTTTTTTATTTTATTTTATTTTTTTGGGGGGGGGTGGGGGAGGGGGGGGATGGTGTGTTTGGAATTGGTGGTTATGCAGCGGTTGAGGAGATTAGAATTGTGTTGAAACTACAAATTGGAGGTAGAGAGCTCTGCATCAGCTTTCAACTCAACCACTCAATTTAATTCAGTTTCCTTTGTATTTCCTCAATTCTAATTTTGTTTAGAAAATGAATTTTAAATGATTTTGTTCTTGAAGCAAATATTTACTTGATAATTTTTGAATGTGCAATTTAGTGAATTTTTTACTTGAGAGATTTTGAAGCCTTCATTTGTGAATTGACCTATGCATATTTTGTTGCTTTCTCAGTAGGTCTAGTTTGGTGCTTACCCAGTAAGCAATATACTCCTTGCTATTATTTTTCAGCGATTCACTCTTGTTTTTAAAACTTTCTAAATAAATTTATTTTGGAGTATAAATTGTGTCTACTGAATCCTTTTGCTAGAAGATTTTGAAAGCTATTTTAATCAATCCATTTGGTGTTGTTTCACATTGGTTGCGTCCCTGGAGGAAGTATTAGGAAGTTCGCCTGATATCTTTCCATGTCTTCAGTATCCTTCATACTTGAAGTTTGTTGTATATAAATTTTGGTTTGGCCTTACATTGTATAAAATTTGGGTATTTTATTAGACCAAGATACCACTGCATGTATATATATAATGTATTGGTATGCCATTACTTGTAAATGGCTCATGACGTCTCCACCTTATTAATACTGTAATTTCATTTGAACGATGTCCCTTATATAGTATCATTGTTTCCTTAATTGCTGAGTGCACAATCTCCCACCTCTACATTTCAATTTTTTATGTTTGATTTATTTTATTAGACTATAGTTTATGGATTGCCTCCTTGCTTAATGTCCTTGTATTACACTCGTCTTTGTTTGATAATAATTGATAGAAGGTTCATTAAATTTTATTCTTGTATATTGTAAGTCTCTCAGTCCTTCAATGCGTATGAAGCACAATATGCATTGGAATAGCAGTGATGCCCCTTAGCTTGTGGTGGCAAATTGAAATTTATATATGTGAATCTCATTGTAATGATTGGAATTATCTTTCATTAAACTAATGAAGTTGAGTTGTTGGTAATTTGTTCCCTGCATGTGATAAGTTTGAGATTTGGATTTCTAATTGATTGTAAATGAATCACTACATATAGATTATCATGGTATATGGTGCCATATATGTGTAAATTACATGTTAAAACCCCACAGTTCACTCATGTTCACTACACTTTAACATATTTAATGATTGGCATTCAAAACTATATTTGTATATTGATATATGTGTGTGTGTGTGTGTGTGTGTGAATATAGATAGATATACATATATAAATGTTATTAACACATTACTGTATTTTAATTTATTACTTGGTAGTATCATTTTGTTTAATATATATATATATGTATGTATGTATGTATACACGTATGTGTATTGTATTTTCTTGCAAAGAATATTACTGCTTTTACTACTAATTGATCATGTCGGAAAATAAATGAAAATAAGGAAAATATTAGGCTTAGAAGGATTGATGTATTGTAATTAAAATAAATGAATGATTAGTTTATGTGGATATAGATTATCTTTTGTTAAGATGAATATTTAGAAACTTGAATTGGTTACATTGTAAATTTATTATGCATCCCTTGATTCTAATATTGGTTTGAGTCGTTTGTATAAAGTAAAGTGAATGGTTATTGATTTGGGGATGTTTGGGGATTAGTCTACAAATGTTTAAGTCATTGTGTGGGGTGGATATTGGAAGTCTTCCAAAGGCTTGGGAAAACATGTTTTGGGTTGAATTGTTGTGTTGGACCCTTTTGTTGATTGATATTATACTTGCTATGAGTTGTGGTGGGTCTTTAGCCATGCACTCTTCTTTTTTTTGTTACAGTTGTGTTTGAGAGCGAGATGGTCCATGCTTTGCTTAGCATATGTATTTTGTGGTTTTCATTTCTTGTGCATCATGGCTTTACCCTATTGATTTTATTGGGTCTTGTAGTTGCTAGTAGGGGGAGTGGCTCTCAATGGGGGTCGATGCACAAAGTGGCGCCAGGGTAACCCATTTGGGAGTTTCTTAAATACTAAAAACACTAAAATTAATGTAGACCAGGACTCATACACCTGACTGGATGATTTAGTCCTAGATTAGGGTTTCTGGGTAGGAACAAAAATTTGGCAAAGAAAAATCTAGAACTCCTAAAACTACAAATTTGACTGTACTGGGAATCCTACACCAGAAGTGGCATATCAGTCTAGTTTGTCTTTTTTGGAGAATTTGGATCTGAATCTGCTATTCAATCTCTACTTTCCCTTCTTGACCTAGTTTCTAGATCTGAATGTGAATATTCTGCTTTGTAGGTGTTCTCCAATAATCTTTTGAATAAGGTGACAACTTGAATGACTTTGCAACTTGAACAACTTCTTTCCAATCTTGCTCCTTAGAAGGTATTCAACCTAAATCTACAAATCACACACTAAAGAGAGGGAAAAATGCTATTTTTTTAGTGGAAAGGGGTTTGCCTTAGTCAAATCCCATTTTGGTAATCAAACCTTGTAATGAAATCAAATGGAAAGGAGGAATGATGAATGAACAAAATGTAATGTTGCAACTCACCAAACCCTAGCAATAAAGTGTTGCAAACATGTATGAAGTGGCTCCAATGGATGTAGATCTTGAATCTTTCTTGAATGTGATAGATCTTGAATTGAAAGCTTGCTTAAATTATGAAACACTACATCACAATTGTTAGCTCAAAAACAAACAAGATGAATGAAGACTTTGGCATGATGTTTCATGCTTGAATAATGCTCCAAAACACTTGATAAACACTCTTGAATACACTTGAATGCTCTTGTAAACACTTGAATTTCTAAAATGCTCAAATTATTGATCTCCAAAAGTGTTAGATGACTTGTGAACTTGCTAGGTGAAAATGAGTGAAATAACCTTGTTTTTATAATTGTTTATGCCAAATTTCCCAAAACTACAACACTACAAGCTGACATCAAATCTAGGAGGATGAAATCCTACCAAGAATTTGAATTTAATTTAATTTTGGGCCACATGGGACTCATACACCAAAAGTGGCATATTAGTCCCATTAGACCAAGCTATGGGAAACATATTTCAAGAAATGCTTAGATTCATGCAAAATCAAGATCGGGGCCCTGAAACTTAGGTGGGACTCATATGCCCAAGGTGGTGTATGAGTCCCAAATCACTAAATCTAGGTGATACAATCCAAAAACACATGAATCATGATGGGATACTGGTTTATGTCAGGATTATCCTCGGAAAGCTACATTAAATAAGGCTTGTCAATGCAAAATAAGGCCAAATAAGACATAAAGAAGCCCAATTAATAATGAAAACCCTAGATAAGTGTGAAACCATGGAACAACACTTTACAACACCATAAATAAGGTACAATTTAAGTCCATTTAGTTCATAAGGTCCGAAGACCTAGTGTGAATGTGTTGAGCACATTACAACACTAAATCAAGGCAACTTTAAGGTCAATTTAATGAGGACCCAAACAAGTGTGAAAATGTCACAAATGACATTTTTTGACACTACAACATAAATCAAACTTCCAACTACACTCTAGTAAGGTACTCTTCTCATGTCTTCCATCTCTAATGGAGATGTTGGACAATCTGAAATAGATAACTTTGTTCCAACTAAAACAGGAACACACAATGTTCTACAATCCTGCATGTCAAATCTCTGTAAAATTGAATTGGCATACTTACTTTGGTCAATCCATAGCTTTCTATTCAGTCTATCTCTTCTAATTTCCATCCCAAGAATTTGTCTAGCTACACCAAGATCTTTCATTTCAAATTTAGCAGCAAGTTGAGATTTTAGTTCTGAAATCATACCTTTCCCTTTGCCAATAAATAACATATCATCAACATATAAGGCAATAAATAGAAAATGATCACCATCAGTTTTATAATAAACACAATGATCTAATTTAGAACACTCAAATCTCAAACTCAACACATATGTGTCAAATTTATGGTACCACATCCTAGGACTATGTTTTAAGCCATACAAAGATTTCTTCAATTTGCAAACCAACTTACTTTTACCTTTCACAATGTAGTGCTTTGGTTGTGTCATATAAGCATCCTCCTCCAAGTCACCATGAAGGAAAGCAGTTTTCACATCCATTTTCTCAACCTCTAAATCATAAGCAACAACAATAGAAAGAAAAAATCTAATGGATGTCATTTTTGCAATAGGAGAGAATATCTCACCATAATCAACGCCCTCAACTTGAGAGTAACCTTTTATAGCCAACCTTTCTTTGTACTTCTCAATACCTCCATATAAATCAATCTTTTTCTTGAACACCCATTTGCAACTAATAGATTTTTGTCCTTCAGACAATGGTACAAGATCCCATGTATCATTCTTTTTCAAAGATGTCATTTCTTCATCCATAGAAATCTTCCATGATTCTACATCATTCATACCTAATGCCTCTTCTATAGATTTGGGTTCATCCATGTTAATATTCAAAGCAAAAAGGCATCTCCAATATCAGGTGTATACCTTTCAGGTGGTTTTCTATTCCTTGTAGACCTACGAATAAGTTGAGTTGGAGGTTCTTCCTCCTCTTCTGAAGATCCAGAGCTAGATGAGCTCTCCTCAACTTCTTGTCTATCCTTGGGCCTCAATTCAACTTTCTCTAATGTAGAAGGAAATTGAATCACATCTTCTTGTTTACTTTGTTCTGGTTGCAATGTAACAAAAGAAGGCTTAGTTTCTCTAAAAATAACACTTCTACTATATATTACCATTTGTGCAACAAGTTCCCAAATCTTGTATCCTTTTACACTATAACTATATCCGATGAAGATACATTTCACAGCATTGTTCTCCAACTTTGTTTTCTTCTCCATTGGCACATATGCATATGCCTCACAACCAAAAACTCTAAGATGTCTTAATGAAGGCTTGTGATCCGACCATGCCTCTATAGGTGTCTTATCAAAAAGAGCTAATGTAGGAGACCTGTTAATCAAGTAACAGGCAGTGGCAATAGCTTTATCCCAAAACCTTTGTTCTAGGCCAACACCATTCAACATACTCCTAGCCTTCTCCATCAGTGTCATGTTCATTCTTTTGCCACTTTGTTATGTTGTGAAGAATACATAGTTGTCTTTTGTCTATGAATACCACAATCTTTACAAAATCTATCAAAATCATTAGAGAAAAATTCACTGCCATTATCAATCCTCAAACATTGTATTTCCTTTCTAGTTTGTAACTCAACCATTGCTTTAAATTATTTAAATCAACTAAAAAATTTAGATTTAATCTTTAGAAAATATACCCATGTCCTTCTAATCTAATCATCAATAAATTAAACATAATATGTGGATTTAGTAGTCGAAGGAACATCTACAAGACCAAACACATAAGAAAAAATAAGATCCAATACACCACAAGATTTATGAGAACTCGAGTAAAACTGAACACAGTTTTGTTTTCCATTAATGCAATGCTCACATAAATCGAATTCAAGATTACAATCAAGAAAACCTTCAACGAGGATTTTATTTTTCAAGGTCCTTAGATCCTTTTCTCTAATGTGGCCAAGTATCTGGTGCCATAACATAGTTTTCTCTATAGGTAACTTTGTTTCAAAAGAAATAGCACCCTTGTGTACCCAAAATCCATGACCATCTATTGAAGTTGAAACCCTCACTTCTTCCACATACTTTATTTTCACAGAACTACTATTGCACTCAATAGTGCATGCATCAAGCTTATACAATGTCCCATATCCGACACCTCTAGCAATCACCATAGAACTTCTAACCATCTTGCATCCTAAATCATAAAATACTACCTACACACCCGCATCTATTAGTTTTCTCATAGATAACAAATTTTGTGCTAATCTAGGGGTATGTAACACACCATTAATCCTTTTTATTCTACCATTAGGAAATATGATTTTAACTTTACCATGACCAACAATTTCTAAATTAGAATCATCGCCCAAGTACACATTACCTATATCAAATTCTTCATATTGAGAAAACTAATCTCTATTAAAGGTTATATGGAAAGATGCACCTGATTCAATTAACCATGCATCATTACCTGCATGAGTTGCCAAAGTTGTGATGAATTTTTTGCCATCTTCCTTCTCAGACTTAGAATCAAAATCAAAATTCTTCTTTTTCTTCTTTTCTTCTTTGCATTCCTTACAAACATGTCTAGGCTTAAAGTAGTTCCAAAAAATAACTTTGTACTTTCTAGGAGATTTAGATCTCCCCCTAGACTTGGATTTGTCATGCTTCTCATTTTTCTTACCTTTTTTCCTTTGGTCTTCCACAAAAATTTAGGGCCTCCTTGGAAGTGATGGATACCTTACTCCTCATCTCTTCAGAAATAAAAAACCCACCACATCTTTAGTCTTCAAAAATATTAGAAGTACTTCTAATAGCCATAGCAAGAGAATCCCACGAATCAAGCAAAGAACAAAGCAAGATCTAACATTTCTCCTCCGCATCTATTTTGACACCAACTAATGCCAATTGAGCCACCATCATATTGAATGCTTCCAAGTGGTATGTGATTCATCCACCCTCTTCCATTCTCAAGGAATATAATTTCTTCCTTAAAAAAATCTTGTTCACTAAAGATTTGGCCTTATACATCTTACCAAGCTTCTTACATAGTTTCTATGTAGAGGTCTCCTCATGGAAATTAATTAAAATAGAGTCTGCCAAACACAATCTGATTAGACCCTTGGCTTTACGGTCCATAACATCATATTGAGAAAGTTGAGTAGGATCTACATGCCTTGAAGCATTCTCATCAACAACATCCCACAGATCTTGATCTATCAACAAATCCTCCGTATTTAGCTTCCACATTTCAAAATTATTTCTAGAAAACTTACCCACCTCTATTCTCCCTTATCAACTTTCCATTTGAAAATTTGTGCAACAAGATTACAAAATCTCTTCTACACAAGCTCCCACTCAAACCTGGATTAGTTCAAAAAAACCCAACAACCCACAACTGAAACCAAAGGTGATCAAGCTATGATACCACTTATAAGGAAGCTAAGGTGGTGGAAAAACTTCCTACACTAATCTTGAGAGGAGAAAAATGCAAAAATTTTACAAATCTTTAACAGTTATAGAAACTTAAACATAAATAAACACAAATATTATGTATACCACAACATAGTGATTTACGTGGGGAAAACCCTTTTGGGAGAAAAAACCCACATTCCAAAAGCTTCCCAATATATTATTTAGTAAATCACAAAGATTACAATATACTTGTAGAGCAAGCTTCTCACAAGAGTATCACCACTTAGAGATCCAAAGAAAACAAAATTGTTATCAGACTCTCAGAATATATCACCATCTCTACCGTAGTCATAATACAACACCCTCATAAAATAGGGTTACATTATAGGGTAAGACAGGGCAACAAAATATCTGCCATTAGATATAAAACCTAATAATTAATGGTCTAGATTTACAATGTATCATTTATCTAATGTATATCGGCCATTTTAGTAGTTTCCTGAAAAAGTTAACAAAAAATTCTTTACATGCGTCCTACTCCTCCCCCATGATGCCATTGTATATTACACCTATCGGTGTAACTAGGATATATATATATATATATATATATATATATATCCTATCAACAATAACCTTTATATAATTGCAAGGTTGAGACATATTTTCCTAACAATTACAAGGGTGATCAATTAATAGACAACCAATAATGTATAATTCTTACCAAAAGGAAATAAATAAATAAATAAACCTAGGAAACCATACAATGGGTTGTCAATTTTTGGGCATTGCAATGGTTGAAAAATATTTTAGTATGAGAAAACTAAAAGTGTATTTTGAAAAGTAGTAAAGAGGAAAAAATATTTTGATTACTACTTCTATAATTATATGAAAAATTGTAAGATAGAGTTATGTGATGGGTTTTCCTTACCATAATTCAATGTTTTTATGCTTGATTGATCTCATTCTTCTTCATATACAATTATTATCATATTATATAAGAGAAATATAAATTATATTATATATAAAATTTAAGCCCTAGTAATATCATGCTTAGTTTTTAAAGAAAAAAAAAGATGTAAAGATGATTTTTTAGTTATTTACCATAGCTCAAGGAGGTGGGTTGTGACATGATCATAGTGGAAAGGATAGATCTAGCACACTGTTAGTCATAGCCATACAATTCCCCTCTAGTTTAACATGTTGGGAAAATGTGTCTCAACCTTGCATTTCTAACATTCATATTCAATGGATTTTACTATTTTATTTTTAGTGTTGTTTGTCCTCAATTGAAAAAAATTGGATCACATTTTGAGGTGGCATTAACTTCATCAAGTTATTGGAGTTTTCCTCACATTAGGAAGTAGGTATCCACATTGAGTTGGCATGTTTTGGCCATATGTTGGCATCTTGAAATGTATGTATGAACATTTTGAATCATCCTCATGAGATTACTTATAACATATTTTCATGATGTGTTGGAGCATGAGCATGTAAGAGAGAAATTACATTAGAACCTTGACCAACATTAGGAAAAGTTTGGGCGCTTTTCATGAAGCATCTTTATGTAGTGGGAATGAAGATAAATTGGGGTGCCCAAGTTTTGTTGGTCAAATATTATTGTTTATGACATATGATAACATGCTTAAAATGGCCTAGAAGATGAGGGTGTTGGGATTTGTGCCTTGACCATTTGACCTTCATACCGCTCTAGTCCTTGCTAACTTGGTTTTCCAAAACCATGTGATAATTTTTGTTTTGTTCTTCTCCTATACATTGGTACTTGGAGTTAGAGGATGCATCGTATTTTTTCAAGTAATAAATCTAGTTTTTTTATCATGTATACTTTTATTTATGGTTATTTCTATTTCTATATAATCTATCACTATCACTTAATTTGGATGCATTATGTTTCAACATATCTCTTTGTATAGTTGCACTCTACTCCAATAAAATAAAATTGTAATAGAACCAAAATGGCAACAATTCTCTATATGCCTACAATTGTTGATGGCTAAGAACTTAAAATCTTATGCATATTAACATATCTCTATGTCTCACTCAAATCATGTTGAGTTTTTCATCCCTTGTTGTGATGTATGTACCACACTCTATAAGCTACTATTACCTCTACATAGACCTATCCACAAGCATGGATACCTCTTTATTAATATTTTGTGACACTCATTGTATCTTGAATAATTACATAAGGAGGTATATATAAGAGCATGTACCCTAGAATTTCCTAAACTTTCTATAAAATCATGCATAATTATAATTATAGCATGGAATTTCTCATAGTGAACAAGTTGTATGTACTTGAAAAATACATAATGTTCCTAAATATAGTAAATACATGATTATCCCTAATTATGTGCATGCATGCTTACTAATCCATGCACTCTTTATTATAGATATGCACTATTTTGAGCACACATACAATATGATACAGTATGAATGGGTATAGTTATGACACCAACCCAAGAGGTTACAAACTTTCTACATGTGCAATTTTTTATTATACACTTCCAATGACTATAGTGGCACTTAGACATGCTTCCCAATTCTCAAAAAGTAAAATGAATTGTCAATACCCTTCACATTACATGCCCTAGCTAGCTTATGATGATTTTATTGCTTTTGTCAAGGAGAATTCACACTTTCACCAAGGGGCATTTTATGTTCACTATGGTCATGAAACTTTAACCATAAATGGTGATACTTTTGTAGTGTTTTATGATTCTTTCACTACTTGTGGAAAGTGACAAAAACATCAAAATTGGAAAACCACTTTGTTTTGATATCTACAAACCCAGCCTTTATTTTTTGCAAGATGCTTTGGTTCATCCTAGGTCCATATGTAATATGTATACAAGCTTCTTAACCTATGAAACCAATGAGAATTGTTCTCCATGTAAAGGTGAGCCTTGAAACACTTCTCTTCAACTAATGTCAGGTATAATTGATCACTTGATTTTAACTTAACCTACTTTCATGGATCAATCATCTATTGAATAATTTGATCAAAGAAAAATATATACATGTCTCAAAATTATGTAGATGATGTTATCAAGATTCTCGACTAAAATTGATCCTTACAAAGTTGATGAGCACATTTTAGAACTTGTTATGCAAGGATCTTTACCCTAAACAAATCTCATCATTGATTTATATATATAATCATTTTAATTTCTAATCTATTTCTTAAAAATTAAAAGTTGTATATCCTTTAATTCAATCAACTTTACCTTTTAGGAAAATCATACACTAGACTATAATATATTAGACCAAATGTAGGACTGTTTTTATCACCCAATCTCAAATATCCCATTGTATGTGTAAAGTTGAACAATATTATGTATTATAAGTTGAATAAGCTTTAAAAAAGACTGGTATGTAACCTTATAGCAGTCTCGCGGGCCATGAAAATGGGGTTTGAAGGAGCAACTCAAATAAAACAAAGAGAATAATCAAAGAAAGGTAAGGTGGATGCCTCTTTTGTCGCCTCCAAACATCCACTTTAATATATACAAAGAGACCTTAAAGAGCTTAAATGTTCTGATTATTATAAGCAAGAGAAATCTTACGTAGGCCAACTCCACTTCAGTTGTAGATCATCCTAAGATCATTAAGATTTATTTTCCTTTTCTTTTTCTTTTTGAATGTGCCCATGAGAGGATTTGTTAATTCAATGAGCAAAATCGACCATGAATACTTTTAGCTTTAGTTCTACAAACGACATGAAGAAAAGGCTATGTCCTCTTTAGGTTACACAATATGACTCTTTTCAATAATTTATTTATTTTGTATTAGTTTGGTATTTTATAATTAGTTGTGTTTTTGTTGTGTTGAGAGGCATAATTATAATAATGATAGAGTGTAATGATGTGATTGTGTTTGTTAAAATTATTTGAAGTTGATATTTGTTTGACATCAAATAATTATATTTTTCTCTTGTTACTAACGTGGTAGTTTAATTGTCCTATAAATATAATAAAAAATTTCTTATATCAAAATTTCAAGACTTGCATATTTAATATAGTGATTACATCCTATCTTAATTTGATTTTTTTGGGATGAACTATTTGCTTAGGTTGAATAGAAAACTTCTTTCACTATCCTTGATATGTATGTCTCTCTCATCATACAATTTACATCATGATCTCCAATATCAAGATCCAAAAAAGAGTTCAACAATGCCAACTTAGCAAAATCTAGCTCTGATGCATTCTTGATTATCTTTTGAGATTTTTTTTCTAGAACATACTGCCAAACAAATCCCTTCCAAAAATGGTTGTTATAGCATCCTTGATACTATCGTTATCATCAATACAATGGTTAGTGAGTGCATGCCCTTTCCTAGTTGCTCTTTCAAGATTTTTTGATGCCCATGAGAGAATCTTTGACATATCTTTGCTAGTAGCTCTCTTGGATGTCATTCTAATGTTCTCAATAATGTGTTAGGGTTCATAGTAATGCAACAAAAATAATATAAAGGCTTATTGAATGTCTATGATGTAGAGATAAAATTTAAATTAGAACCCCCACCCCAACAATCTAACTTAAACCTTCCAAATTTATATGCAATCAATAAAAATGATTCGCCTTGGAATAATTCTTTCAATGACACAAGATGATTCAATGGTACATAAATAAACAAATGGGAGATAATCAACACATACTCAAAGGAAAGCATGCTTGATTTGCACAAGAAGATTTTAGAGATCTTCACATAGGATGTTGTGTTGAAAGCTAAGGAAGAAAGATGTAGATAGAAAATAATATGTGACTTTATAAGTGCTCAAATGAGGAGGTTTATGGCATGGAAAAATATGTACTCATTATGGTGCCTTGAAATTCTTTGTGTGAAACCATGTTGATTATTATACCTTTTTCAATTGGATCATTTGATTGATAGTTTGTGTTGACAATTAAAGAAGCTACAAGATCCTCTAGTGGGCACAAAATGACAAATCTAAATTCTTGAGTGTTTCTCTCTCATTGGTCTCACTTTAACCACCATCTAGTGACATATGGCCATGTATCCATTTGCAAAGCTACACACCTTCAATTTCATCCTCTTGTTGATGTTGCAAGTTGAACTTATGGCAATGTCACTTTGTGCCTTTCAAATCGTAATGCCAAGGTGTAATTTCTCAATGTGTGAGTCAAACAATGAGAAGTGGTCATACACACATTGACTAGAGATTTTGTTGGTGTAATGATTCATAAAGTGTAACTTTCAAATTACAATGATGGCTAGTGTTGAGAAAGGTATCAAGTCTAATTCCAAGTGCATGGTGAAAGATTAAAACTAAGTAAAAAAAAATATTAGCTACTGAGTTGAACTTATCCATTGGACAATAGGAAAAACTACTTATTACATAACAATAATGATAGATTTTATATTGTGGGTGTTCTACTAGTACTAATTGGACCAATAAGAGAATCCTAACATAACACATATTGAATGTCAATCATGTGTAGTACATGAAAAAATCCACAAAGGATGCAAATAAAAGCTAAGATCTAATGATAGAAACATGGTGGATGATTTCAATCCACACAAAAAGAGAATAGTAATTGAGGTTGATTTTCCCATCAACCAATGAGAATGTGCCATGTATCCTTAATACAAAAATCTTATGGTAGTGATTACATGAGTGATTAATGAGTGACATAGGCCAAGCTAGTATACAACAAAGACAAATTTTAAGAATGAATGCTCTAAGTTAATATATCGAACGTTGGCTGCAATAAATCAATGATGAAATAGATTTCAATACCAAGCAATAAACAAAGGATTTTATATTGAGGCCTAAAAGGGCTTTATAGATATTTTACATGGAATGTGATAAATAGAACTAAGGATTCAATATATGAACTTGGTCCAAACATCAAATAATTTTTTAACACTATTGGTGTGAGGCCACCATAATTCACCTACTACTATTGTTGGACCTTGGGATGATGCAAAATACAACAAAAAATACCCTTCTATTTGGCCCAATAGATTTCTTCAACAAAAGTCTAATAT
The DNA here is from genome assembly GCA_007258455.2 of Sequoia sempervirens. Lineage (NCBI taxonomy): Eukaryota > Viridiplantae > Streptophyta > Pinopsida > Cupressales > Cupressaceae > Sequoia > Sequoia sempervirens. The sequence goes on from VDFB02270651.1 coordinate 71,261,766, forward strand.
GACGCTTCCTTTATGCTCATACAATGGGTATAAGCATTCCTCTATGTGAATTGTCATCATCATTTCTACTTTGAATTTGTGTACATGCAATGCATATATCAAATTTGTGTTTTTATTATGTTTTGTAGTTAATTGACTAGTATATATTGTACATTTTGTTTAATTAGATTAGTTCATTGTTGCACAAGCGACTGTCATTGCACCAAAAGATCGAATTGTTAATGCCTGATACAACTGCTAGATTTATACAAGATCCAAGATCCATAGGATGTGGTTAAGCCATGTCATGAACCCAAGCATCATGTTGCATAGCACAAGGAGACCAAGGGCGAAACTCTTGCAAAAATCCCCCCCAACGCAAGTGAGGGGTTCAAACCTATGACCTCAACTCTGATACCAATTGTTGCATAGGTGCTTTTCATTGCACCAAAAGATGGACCTATTAATGCCCGATACAATCACCAAATTTATACAAGATCCAAGATCCACAAGATCCGGTTAAGCCATGTCATGAACCCAAGCGTTGCACTGCACAACACAAGGAGATCAAGGGAAAAACTCTTGAAACATTAATATTGTTTAGAATTAATTATCATTAGCTTATCATCTAGTTTATCATATTTTAATGTATTTTTGTGTATGCTTTATTAATTTATTGCACTTGTCTTGCTTGAATTTAGTTTTAGGTATCTTCCAATATTTTCACCTATATCGCAACCATTTTTAAAGGTCTACAATTACAAATTAGGGACTCTATACTACCTTGATCACTAGAAATTTTACTTCCAATCCTCCTCTATTATCAAATAAACATATTTGGCTATCTAGTATTTAATACAACCTTTGAGGCTTCATAATCATTTTGTAATCTTTATGGGAGCTTTCTAGAGCTCCTCTTATGCTATCCATTTTTTGTGGTAGCTTGAAACACCTAGATATCATTGATAAACATTGTAGAAACTTAGTTACATTAAACATTGATATATCTATCATCTTAGTAGTTCTATAAGGAATTTAATTTTGTTGTCACTATTTTATTTTAAAAAATACATATTTTGTATTCTTTAAGATATCTCTATGTTAATATTTCTCAAGCATTGATAATCATAGAGAAAAAACAATATATCATTTGTTTGGCATAAAAAGAATGTGTTGCTCACTAATTTCTATGATATATCATTTAGATAGTAGTATCATAGTTTGATATTAATTTTCTTCTCTTGTGTTAAAATGTTATACACATACACCTACATCCAAGATTGTATCATGTCATTATCATATCATTATAATAATAATAACTTCATCTACTTTCTCTCTTGCATAAACTATTTTATTTTTTTGTTTGAAATCATTAAATTTAGTTACTTTCATTAATGAATGCACATATAGGGAAATATAATACATAAATATTGAATTAAGAAATTATATATATAGATTACTTACATTTTATTTAGGATTTTTTTTTCTATAATGCAATTATTAACTATTAAACATCTTAAACATCATAAAATGAAAAAAATATTAAAAAAATTAGAAAAACAAAGCATTAACTATTTCTATCGTTGTACCTATACACATCCATGCACCTTGTGATCTAGCTGAAAATCATTGAGGAGTTGTTAATAAAAGGAATTCTCCCTACCCATTTAGATAGTATACATCTTGAATTGTTTGATAAACTTGTAGATAATCGTAGAGCTCCTATCATATCACTAATGTTGAGGCTTGGTCCTCTACCTTAACCTAAAGATAAACACTTTCCAATAGTTGCTTACATAATCATGTTCTCGCTACCTCACGAGAACCCCTAGCATTCTTTATTTACCTATAGACTTCTTGTATGAGTTTTATTTTCCTTCTGGGTGGACTAGTCCAAGTGTAAGAGTAGTGCATCGCCCAATCTCAAGTATCCCATTGTATGTGGAAAGTTCAACAATATTATGTATTATAATCTCACAAAAGCTTTAAAAAAGATTGGTATGTAACCTTATAGCTGTCTTGCCGGCCATGAAAATGGGGTTTGAAGGAGCACCCCATATTAAACAAGTAAGCTGAAAAAAAAATGGCAATCAATAAGAAACAAGGGAATAATCAAAGAAAAGTGGGGTGAATGTCTCTTTTGTCGCTTCCAAACATCCACTTTAATATATACAAGAGACCTTAAAGACCTTAAATGCTCTAATTATTATTATATAATCTTAAAGATAGTGAGAGGGGAACAACACCCATTTCAAATAAGCCATAGAAATCTTATGTAGGCCAACTCCACTTTGGTTGTAAATCGTCCTAAAAGCTTAATATATTTCATTTCTTTTTCTTTTTGAATGTGCCCATGGGAGGATTTTTTTAATTCAATGAGCAAAAGGGTCATTTAAGCTTTCCTTGAATACTTTTAATTTTAGATCTGCAAACGACATGAAGAATAAGCTATGTTCTCTTTAGGTTATATATTAATTAGTTATGTTTTTATAAGGTTAAAAATTATAATTTATGATGGTAGATGAAGTATAATGATTTGATTGTGTTTGTAGATTATTAAATTTGATTATATTTTAATATTACATGATTTTTGTTGTTGATTAAATAAAATTAATTATTTAAGTAATTGATCTAATCTTTTTAGTATTAATTAAATAATTTTTAATCATTTAATTAATTAATTATTTCAATATTTTCATTTATAGTTCAATCTTAGTTAAATAAATTTATTATCTATTTAATTAAATTCATCATTTAAATCTCAATTTTCTAAAATTAAATAAATAAAAAATATTTATTTAATTTTCAAAATTTCCTTCAAATCACTAGTTTGTTAAAAAATAATTAGTTATCTAATTAGTCATTTGTACAATCCTAAGCATCATTAACCAAGTCAACCTTGTAAATGGATTCAGGGATGCAGAAGTTACATAAAATACTCTAGATTCAAATCCTATCCATCCATTTGATCTAAAAAATCTCCATCATCTAAGTCCCTTGAATTATGGACCTCTTCAAGTGCATTTATCATGAAATGCCACTTGGACCTGCTTTTCATGTATATGATCCTCTCAATCATTCCTAGCCATGGATATTCCAAAACAATTTTATCGATTGATCCTCCATCTTCCAAATCTACGAATATCCTTTCATATAAACTCATTTTAGAAAGAGGGTCTCATGGAATGTGATGTTAGGTTGTTCAAGTGAGCAAGCACATTCAATCTCTCACACATTAATCCACTTTTAACAAAACCACAATTGATGTGCAATGGAATTGTGGGTGAGGTTTTCTTATTTTCTTTCATCTTTTTATGCAATCAAACAAATAACATACATATATATAATCCATGATTCAAACACACCGTGCAGAGAAAATCACAGAAATCATAGGACACTCGCAAGCAAGTGATGTAACTCCGTTCTCCACACCAATACATATCACATCAGACTGACAAAATAAATAACAATTAGTTCACCATGAGCATACATATAGCAATAACATCTGAAGTAATCATCTATGCTAACATAAAGCATGTCAGAAATTAATTATCACCATACAATGTATCATCACATCACAAAATAAATCCACTATCGCTCTAAAGTCAGCGATCAATACACCAAAACAAAGTACCAAGGTCTATCAAAGTGAAAACATGCTAACAGAAAACATAAGCAAAATGGAGGGGTACTACAATGTTCCCTAAGGAGTGACCTTCATGTATTAAGCAAAGTCCCTTTGATTGTTACCTTTTATGGTGATGTTATTACAACATCCCTTGAGGCTTTAAAACCTTATTATGTTCATCCCCCATGATGTTGAACCTTGTTCATCCCCCATGACATTAAGCCTTGACATATTCATCCCTTGTGAAATTAAACCTTGGAATAATTCGTCCCTCATGAAGTTAAACCTTCAATTTTTTTCTTCACTTTGTTCATGGGAGTTGAACTTAGTGTAGCATTGACATAGCATCTTGTGGCACCTTATCAAGGTTATCGAGGAGTATAACTCTTGGTATGGTTGTTGTGGGCACACCTTGTAGACCTAGTGTGTGTTTTCCACTTTTCCACCATGTTACATGCACACCTTATAGACCTACTGTGTGTCTCTCATTTTACCTTGTCTTGGGGGCTCACCTAGTGAATATCATACTTCACTAGCCCGTATGTCTCCCAGTTTGTGATTCACCTATAAAATAGATGACTTTGCCATTGTGTGAGTCATGAATGCATTTTAACATGGCCACCTAGAATAATACAACTTTCTTGCTAGTAGAGCCATGTGTTCCATGAGTGATGTGTATGAATTCAGTCCTCATGGGGAATTTTCTTTATTTGATGGTGTGACCATAGTCATAGTATAGGATAAATACACTAGATCCATACAAATTTGAGGCATACTCAATCCACTAAGCCATGATCCCAATGTGATATTCAAAATCAACAAGAAACTAAGTAACCATTAAACTAACATGATATAAACATGAAAGCTTAACAATACCCTATTCTAAGACCTTGAATCTTATCCCATTGGAGGAGTTGTGTCACATTGATGTGGAATAGTGACCCTTTCCCAATCCCTTGGATAATATGAGCTTGTTTCAATTGATTTTATTGAATAAAATTGATGAAACCAATGAGAGAATCTAGTTGAATCATGATGAAAATGAATGATAATTGTTAAAATGCTTGATGGATATGGATGCAAACTATGCTAAATGGAGACAAAGTTCAAATATACAAGCCATTAATGCAAAACTATGCTAAAAATGGGTGCAAGATAATCTAAAATGGAAGCCATTAATGGATGTTTAAGATAAATATGGATGAATATTAAACTAAAATGCTAAAAGTGCTCAATATGGATGCAAGTGGGTATGAATTTCAACAACATAACTTTTCTATCAAAAGATGGATCCATTTCTCTCCAAATGATGAAGTATTTATAGGAGAGCAAATGAAGAATCAAGGGCTCAGATCGATTTGATCAATCAATGGTCAATAATGAATGAAGGGGAGAGGCATGGATCAAGGATTCTCATCAATGGATGAGAATAAAAGATCACATGGATCAAGGAAAGATCAAGGGATGAGAATGATTCAAACAAACACACTTTGTAGCAACTTTGAAAGTTTGTTACAAAGTTTGTTTGAAAGAATATTCCATATTTGGAGCAAAATAGGAGAATATTCCTTTGGAATATTCCCTATGCAAGTGGATGGGTGAGGAAATTAGCAATTTAGTAATTAAAACTAAATTTTAATTGTGCAAGATGAGGAATAATAGGATATCCATTAAATAATTTATTTATTTAATGAAAAAGGGGTGAGTGAAATTTAATTAAATGATTTAGATTATTTAATTAAATGAGGGGAGATAAAGGAAGGGGTTTAAATTAAATAATTTTCATTATTTAATTTTGATAAAAACCTTTGAGGATATTTCTAGGATAGAATTAAATTTTCCTTTCTAAAAATACCTATATTATTTAAAGGCTTTGGATAGTGATCAAATATATCATTTAGTCATGTATTGTTTTCTAAAATGCATTTGTATATGTTGATGCCAATGTTATTATCATAGTGTAGTGTGTGATAGATTTTTCATGCAAGGTTCTAGATGTGTGCTACACATGCTAGATGACAAAAATAAACTAGATTTTATCCATTTATACAATTCCCTAACATGTAATTCATTTTTACACAATAGTTATCTCATAACAACTAACTAGAGGAAAATGTCTAGTCCCAAAATACCTCAATTTTGACCTAGCCTTGGGCATGGATTTCTTGAGTGGTCTACTTATGATAAGCATCATAATGAATTAATATTTAAATTTTGGTATATAGATTATCCTCAATGAAGATCATGACCACATGCCATAAGAACCTCATTATAGTTGATATAACATGTCTTTTCTTCACCCATGTTTGGGTCCACTTCAGTTTACCCACATCTATTATTTCTAACTATGGCCCGTGATTTTTTAGTTAATTTTGGTAGATTTTGTGGACCATGTTAGATACATAATTGTTTCACACTACAATATTCCATCCAAATGCACTCTCATGCATCTATAACAACACCCCCCTGTCCACTTTGGCTAACAATGTCATCTATATCAAATATGTAGGTATAATAGAGCTCTTCATAATTCTATGGTAAATAATCCTTTTTAGAAATTTCTAGGATTTCAATCCATAATATCCCTTAATATATCCTACCATACACCATCCACATTATAAATATGCACACATGGGAATGAAGTCAACAAGGCACATAATCTTATGTAAAAAATTTACAATGTGTACTCACAAGTTTACCAAACACATGCACACTATTTATATAAATGCAAACATCACCATGATGATGGATACATACCTCACAAGTTTAGGTTGGTGAAAAAGTTAAATGTTTCATCCTCAAAATGAATACTTCAAGAGGATACATCAAAATATTAAACCTCTATGCAATGGTCCTTACTCCATTCTTCACATAACTAGTGAGAATTACTTCACTCTAAACATTACATAATTATTCACCCTACACCTGATATTAAACACATAAATCCTTCAATCCATAGTTTCCACTTTGTTAGAGCCCATGAGCATTCAACATCCTATAAAATTATACTTGACGCATTCCTAACTAGCCACAAGAGATAGTATTATTGACACCAATGCTAATTATACTCACCACAATTCTCATGAACTCTTTTGAGCCATCATGACTAGCATATATGTAGATCAAGTTAAGTGGTATACTTGTCAATAATTATATATGTAATTTTCTTATATTAATATTAATGAAATGGATACCATCTCTCTTCAAGGAGGATGAATAAAATCACAAACTCGCATGTCCCTCCTCTTTATCAACATCATTTTCTCACTTAGCTTCACTCAATGAGCACAAAATAATACATTCACATCCATGCATAAAACTATCCTCGCACATATACATATATTTCTCATGTAACAATAATCATGCACATCTTGTAAACTTGTACATGCATTCAATTTTTTAGTCCAATTAAACCATACTTGTGTGACATATGGAGCATCCAAAAATAGATTTTATGCATCCATATGCATGAGCTACCTAGTGTCCTCTAGACCACAAAATATAACCATACAATTAGAACCATATATGTCTCGCATCTATCATCATCCCGTTTACCTAGTTAGTGCACCATACACATGTGGCACTTATCAAAATATTGATGGAGCTTAGATGATGATCTATTTATATAAATACCTACTTTGTATATGTTGTAAATTAGAAGAGGCATAAAACAGTTATTATATATTTTCTCTCTATATAATCATCATGTTTATTTTTAATAGAAGTGAAAATTCTTTCCAAAAGCATTTTATATTTATTTTTATTTTCATCTCTATTTTTCATAATGCATTACATGGTTTTACTACACTAATAACTAATCTATATGATCATCCCCTAATTCACCTTGGGAATCAAACCATTCTAACTCTAAATTTCATCTACAAAACCCCCTAAAAAATGCATGTAGGTAAGATATAGTTGAATACTTCATTTAGTAAAAATGATTAAAAAAAGGGGAATTAATAGTGTATATCAATAATGTATGTGTGTACAACAACATGGAATATCTAGTCTAATATTAATCATTGCTATAATGTATGGGTATGCAAAATACTAAATATAGGTATAAAGCCCTCATGAAATTCAAGGTTTAGTAGCATGGAGTTGGAAAGTGAATGATATAATTTCTCTATTATATTAAATAAGTATAAAAAATATAGTATGAATGCAATAGTTGTGTAATTATTTACTTCAAAAAGTAGATTTCCAATATTTCTACCTAGAATATTAGAAGATGGAGAAGTTTTTTGATGGGTTCCTTAAAAAATGAAGTCCCAAAAAGTAAATTTTGATGAGAGCCTCAACAAGTATCTAGTATAATCACTATAAATTATTAGAGGATGCAATAATATGGATGTAATAGTGTTGGATGTTAAATCCAACAACTCCAAACACCCAAGAAAACCAAGGAGAAGGTTGGTATAGAAGAAATAAAAATGGTATAGTGAAGAAAAATGCAAGAAAAATGGATAAAAGAAGGAAAAAGCGTATAGTAAAAAAAAATGATATGCCAGATAATAGATCAATTAGAATCCCTCTTCAAATCATAATATATTGTCTAATTTGATTAGGTTGCATGGTTAGGGTTGGTTCAACTTGCATTCATACTCAACCAATAAAAGAGAAAAAAAATAGTAAAGTGGCATAGTCATTCCAACATTCATTGATTGAGGCACTTCAACTTGAGGATGATAAGAAAGATAAAATCACACAAATCTTTATCTTTGAGGACTCTCTATGAGGTGAGTTATGAATAAACATAATGTATAAGAAAATGCACCCAATAAAATTCACAGAGAGTGAGGAAAGAGAAGGGAAATATTTAATCATTAACCCAAAAAGAGAATCTAATAGATTAAATCAAAGACAATGTTAACTAAAATGTGCCTCCTTAAATCACTTCCCCCACATTCCCATATGGGGAGTATTATATTTAATTTGAAAGATACTGCCATAAAATTTCTTACTCAACATGCTATGTGCTCCATGGGATGCCAAGATCAAAAAGGCTTTAAAATAAAATGTAGTAAAATATTTAATACATCTGTCTTCAACATCTTTATAACCCCCATTGTAAGTTCTCTTATAATGTAACTTTTTCATCATAGATGCTCTTACACACCTTATGCATAATATATGCCCTTATAAAATGTAACTCTTAGGTCATAGATGATGTTCCAAGTGGTCAAGTTAATCTTAAACAAGGGAAGTCCCAAGATTCATCTCCAAGAGGGCCCATAATTATAATAATATTAAAATACAATATGCAATGTGTACAACACACATTCCTAACATTAATGGTAAATAAGCATGTGTTGATATTCAAATAAAAAACACTATAATTATGCACCTTTTAATATGAACTTACATGATGTTATGTTGTAATAGAAGACTAAAAACTAAAATTTAAGATCTTGAATCTATGATCCAGACACTAAGATGATTAGTTTTTATATTAAGTTTCTATAATTGAATTATGCTATCAATGATGACCTGTAGATCCAAAACCCCATCTAGAATCAATGATCCTATCTTTAAAACTTATGATCTTGACCATAATAGAAATGGGGCTTTGGTACCTCAAGATCTATTTACCTAGTGCTATATAAAGTAAATAAAAATTTGTTGGCACTAAGGAAGCATTGTAGAGCTTGTTAAAATAGTGTGCAAAAATTTACTAAATTCTCCCTCAAGTGTCTTGGTCAAGCTCCATAACTAAATTAATATTAATGATAAAAAGAATAATTGGGGTAAGTAAATAATGCCTATATGTGGATGGTAATGAATGCCACTAGATTGATTTTTTATCATTAATATAATTTGATTAATGTTTTATGTTAAAGTGTGTCCTTCATAAAGAATGTTTATTTATAAAAAGAAGTTGATCTTCCACTAATGGGTGATAGTGGTAGACTAATTTGTACCTACAAAAAGAGAAGAATGCTTTTGATAAAATGTCAACACATGCTTTTCATTATGATCTTCTATCCTCATGTGTAAATAATATAGGATGATGTCTATAAATACAAAACATTAGATGCCTGAAATTAAAATTTGGCACCCACATTGACATATAATGATAAACTCCTTGGAATGTAGAAAATTTGATGTAAAATCAAGGGATAGAATCATACAAGCAAACCTATCTAAGGATATGATCACAAATTCATGATTCTGACCAAGGTAGAAAAATTGCTAGATGCTAAATGAATACAATTTTGAATAGAAAAATGAGGCATATCATAATGGCGGGTTAATCTTTGGATCAATAAATGCATGAAAATGATCAAATCATATATTAAAATTGTACATTAAAGACATTGATCTAAGATAATGTAAAACTAAAATAAATAGTACTATGTAATACACCTCTCTATTTTACATTTATAATTATTATAAATATAAATAAAACAAATTATTACAATAGATATATAATGATTATTCATTCAGATCATTAATGTGATAATTACTCATTAAAATACAATAAAATAACTAAACTAAATACATTAAAATCAAACAATAACTAAGATTTTTATCATTACACTTTTGCAATATAATAATAGAAATTGAGGGTAAAAACTACAAATTTGCTTGTCTTACATAAAAATTATGAGAGATGCGACTTCAATAACAATTTCCAAAAGACATCATTTGATCCAAAAAGAAATTCTACAAGTGACTTAGAAAAGGTGATCACACACCATTTCACGGGAAGCCAAAGTATCTTATCCCTTCTGTTCGGCTTTAACTTCCAAACAAAATAGAAAGAAAGTTGATGTGATCATCTTATAATTAAAGAGGTATAAGTATTGGACACGTATGGGGCACTCACAAGGGTTATAAGAGGTTTTGTAAAGTATAAAACTATCTCAAAGCCAGAATATTTATTTTAGAAGGTTCTTTTGTATGGATGACATTATATGTGGAGTTAGTAGGGTTTGTATTATTATCCTAATATAAGGGTGAAAGTATATTTTGTTCTTTTCAGTTTGTTTTGGTTTTTGTTTTGATTGGGTTGTAGGCATTATGATTTATTATAAAAAGTGGTAATTAGTTTGAATTCAATATGATCATATTTTGACATATTTTAAGATTGGTTTTGGGTCTTTAATTTATTTATTATTTATTTGGATAAATTTACAAACGTATAAACAATTTTTTAATTTTTTAATTCAAATTTAAATTTGAGTTCAAGTGATCCCTTCTTAACTAGTCATTACTTGTCATCCTGATTGTGAAACACTCAAATTTGTGTGCTAGGGTGTTGTATTAAAGAAAAAGTCGTAATTCCATTTGAAAAAAATTATTATCTATTAGTTCATAGTTGACTACTTGCAACATCATTTTATAGAGCGTTATTAACTTACATCAACATCCACATTTAGTGACAAATTAGGGCACATTGCATGATTTCTTTTGTTTTCAATCTTTGTTCAAAACTGTAAAATCAAAATCTAAGGGTTTGACAAAAAGAGAAGATCCTTGATTAGCAAGCTCTCTTTTTTAATTTTATTGTTTAATTTTTATATATGGAAAGAGAGATGAATGTATGTTGGGTTGAGTTCATCTTTGTTGTGAGCACGTGTGTGTGTGTTTTGAAGGGAAAGTATCCTTTATGGGTTGGGTTGAAACCGATCTTTTAGTGTTATGGTTGTGTTCCTTGGAGTAACCATTATTTTTCTTGTCCACTCCCTTCTTGTGAGTGTTGTGAAATGAGTTCTAAATCTTTTTCTTGGATTAGGTGATGTCTAGGGTCTTATTTAGTATAATGATGTCATATTGGTTGGGTGGAGAGCTTTGATTTTTCCATAAACTTGTTTTTGATGCAATGGATTGTGGTTAAGGTGAAGAATTTCAAAGAGGAAAAGTAGAATGTAAACTTGATATTTGCTCAATACAACTTTTGAAATGAATCTCGATTGATTTAGAAGTGTATATACATTTAAGTCTTGTTTAAATATTAATGTGAGAAAATGGAAAGCATCTCCAACTATTATTGTTTGGATTGTTTATTGTCTTAAGAAAACTAAGCATAATTTATGAGTATGGCTCTTGAAGGGAGGGCAATATGTTCACCACAGTGGTTATGTTATTTCTCTTATATTTTGTGACCACATTGTATCCTTTAAACTTATATGTTCAAAAAACACTTTATCTAAATACTTCTCTTTTGGAAAGTCATTTGTGTGTCTACTTGAATTAGATGGACACAAGAATACGTGAACTATTTCAAAACAATCCTAACACATTCATTTTAAAGCTATGTTTGGGTAAATGCATTTGTAGTAATCATATACGCGTTTGTTTGTATTGTTATAATTTTAAATTTGTATAAATATAAAGCATATGAAAAAATATTTGTGTGTAAATGACTATTTACTATTAAAAATTTAAAATAAATGTACATGTGAATAAATAGTAATTCTTATTATAAATGTTGTATTTAAATTTAAAAAATAATATAAATTTATTTTAGTATATAAAAATATATGAAAATAAATTAAATTTATAATATTTTTGGTGGAACCAAATGAATAACTTTATTACCTTGAATATATATGTATATAAATTAAAAATAATAATATAAATTTATTTTAGTATATAAAATATATGAAAATGAATTGAATATATAATATTTTGGTAGAACCAAATGAATATATATATATAGAGAGAGAGAGAGCTCCTTGGGAATGTAGTTCAGTGTGGGTCATAGCCCAAGTTGTGATCCATAAGGGGGTTGTTGACCTCCCCAAGATATAAACCCTCCATTTTCATGATATTTTTTTTAATGATGCTATTTAAATCTGCAATCTATTTGTTCACATAAATATATGTATATGTATACATATATGTATATATGTATGTATGTATGTATGCATATGTATATACACATGTAATCTCCAAACTTTTATGTAATCTCTCTTTCCCTCCAACCTAATAACCTATCTTATAACTAATCTTTTGGATTAGGACATTTCATAACACTACCTTAAGTCCAAGGAAGGGCATAGTATCCATCCAACAGATAAGATTCATTGCTCAATCCATTTTTAAAGCCTCAATAATTAAAATTGAAATGTGCCTTATTTAATTCAATTTAAATTAAAGTTGATTCATGGTGGGAGCCCATGCTATCTAGGATCCTCATCTTAAGTTGTCACTTAAGTTACTTTTTTGAAATAAATATTATAAGAAAACAATTTAGTCTAATCTTATATTTGTTTCTTTCAGTATTATTTGTTTTATATATGACTATTTTATAAGAAAAATTAATGCCTTTGGGTTTGCTATTTGTTTAATCAAATCAAAAGTAATTAAATCAATAAAAGTTATAATCTTAATAGGAAAAGAAAGAGACCTTAGAATATCATCATTTTTATATTATTAATCATGTATATATTAATGTCAAGTATTATTATGTTGTGAATTACTTTATTTAAAGATCACATTTATTTTGTTCATTCGAGTATTCCATGGGTTAGGCAGAATGGGTTAAATATCATTCAAATATATTATAAGTACTATTATATTAAATGATATTAATATTGAAATTCTAGTTAAATGATGACTCCATTTTATCAACTCGATGTTCTTAGTAGTTTTTTGCCTAAGAGTGTCTTGAACACTTATTGCTTGTACTCAACCCTATCTAATCCATCAATTCCCATTGAATTACTTTGTAAGGGCTCCTTGACCCTTAGTTCTAGATTTTAACCATAATTGAGCTTTTCAACCTTGCTTTCTTGGTTGTATGTCTACAGGATTAGATCGCACAATTATTCTTTCTCCCCCATTGTCAAGCTTTGTTGTCACTTGCCTTCCTTGTTGACATGATAGTGTATCATGTTGCAATGAATTTTGTACATGATTATTGCATTTAGTAGTGTAGTAAACTATGTGTTTAAAAAGAAGGGAATTTTATTCAAATCCTCTTGTGTAAATTTGTGGGCATTACATTAAGATAATATTTGGGAGTGTACTGAATTCTCCCTTGTGCCTAGTCAAGCTCCAAAACTAAATTAATACTAATGATAAAGAGAATAAGTGGGGTAAGCAAAGAATTTCTATGTGTGTATGGTAATGAATGTGACTAGATTGATCATTGATCACTTATGTAATTTGATTGATGCTTTATGTCAAAGTGTGCCTTGAAGTGTGTCCTTCATTATGAATGTGTATTGATAAAAGAAGTTGATCTTTCACTAACATGTGATAGAGGTAGATGAATGTGTACCTACAAAAGGATAAGAATGCTTTCAATACTTTTTCAAAACATGCTTTTTATTATGATCTTCTATCCTCATGTGTAAATGATATAGGAAAATGTTTATGAATACAAAATGCTAGATGCATAAATTTAAAATGTTGGCTCCCACATTAACATGTAATGCTTAGATCCTTGTAATACATAGAAAATTTGATTTGAAATCTAGGGATAGAATCATAGGTAAAACCCTGTCTAAGAACATGGTCACCAATTTGTGATACTAACCATGGTAGAAAAATTGCCAGGTGTTAAGTGAACATGATTTTGAAAAGAAAAGAAAGCATATCAAAATGATGGGTTAAGTTTTGGATCAATAAATATACCAAAATGATCAAATCATATGTTAGATTTTTTCATCTAAGACATCGACTTAAAGTAATGTAAAACAAAAATAGACAATATTAGATAATACATTTTTTTATTCTACACTTTAAATTATTATTAATATAAATGAAATTAATCACCATTATAAATATAATGACTATTCATTCATATCATTAATATAATAATTACTCATTAAAATAACTAAATATACATAAATTAAAATCACACAATGATTAAGAATCTTCTAATTATACTTTATAATATACTATACTATATTAAAAATTGAAGTAAAATTATCATTTCAAATTAAAGCTGAAAACTACAAATTTGCTTTGTCTTACATAAAAATTATGAGAGATGAGACCTCATTACAATTTCCAAAAGCCATCATGTGATCCAAAAAGAAATTCTACAAGTGACTTAAAAAAGGTGATCACAGACCATTTCACGAGAAGCCAAACTATCTTATCGCCTTTAACTTGCTATGAAAATTAAAAAGTAAGTTGATGTGATCAACTTTAGACAGCAGCCATGGATTATAAGCCCCCCTTGTATTTTTGGGTTTGTTTGTATCGCCGACATGCTAGAGTTCACGTTAACGAATGCTACAGCTTTCATATCATCTTATAATTAAAAACCTATGAATGTTGGACACGTATGAGGCACTAATAAGAGGTTTTGTAATGTATCAAACTATTTCAAAGGTAGAATAGATGGGGAAAACAATTCATTTGAGACTTTTATTCTAGAAGCTTCCTTTGTATGGAAGATATTATATGGAGAGATAGTATTATTTGTACCATTATTGTTTTACTATAGTTTTAATTTTGTAAGGTTGAAAGTATACTTTGTTTTTTTTAAAGTAGTATGATTTATTATAAAAGTGAAATTGATGGGATTATATTTGGTTATATTTTTAAGATTGGTTTTGATCTTTAAATTATTTATTTTATTTTAGGGTAAGTTTATGAGTATATAAATGATCTTAGAATTTTTAAATTGAAGTTTAAATTTGATTTCAAACATACATCTTTCTAACTAGTCAATATCTATTGATTTGAGTGTGAAACATTTAAATTTGTGTGTTAAGGTGTTGTATTAAAGGAAAAAAACCTAATTCTATTTGAGATATTCATGATCTATTAGCTCATATTTGATTACTTACATCATCGCGTAGAGCATCAAAATTAACATCCATTTTTTAGTAAAAAATTGAGGCATGTTTTGTTCTTTTTCGTTGTGTTTTGCATTTGTTTTGATTGGGTTGTAAGTAGTATAATTTACTATAAAAGTTGGTAATTAATTTGAATTTGATAGGATCATATTTGGCTAGATTTTTAAGATTGACTTTGGTCTTCAAATTATTTACTTATTCTTAGGGTAAAATTACAAGCGCATAAATGATCTTAGAACTTTTAAGTTCAAATTTAAATTTGAGTTCAAGTCGATCTCTTCCTAACTAGTCAATACTTATTGGCTTGAGTGTGAAACATTTAAACTTCTGTGTTAGAGTGTTGTATTAGAGAAAAAAACCCCAATTCTATTTGAAATATTCATTATCTATTAGCTCATATTTGACTACTTACATCATCGCTCTCGAACACCAACATTAACATCCACAATGAAAAATTGAGACATCTTATATAATTGCTCGTGACTTTATTAATCTTGAACTAACTGATGAAAACTCCATTTTCAACAAATAAAATAAATTTAACTAAATCAAACACTGATGATCTTGCTTATAAAATAAAATTGACCATTCCACTAACCCAGAGACATCTCAAATCAAACAACTACAAAAGTATACTACTAGAACACCATTTTCTTCCACCTTATCTTACTTTAAAGAACAATGAAAGGGACTTTCATTTAACATTCAGTATCAAGTCACCATGAATTGCAGGTGGCACCATGGGGTCCAAACCAAGATTCCAGAAGTGACTAGAACAGTATAGTGAAAGAAATCTTGATGTATGAGTAGAAGCAACACAAGCCACCATATAACCGGCCACAAGCAGTGACAAAATCAAATTTGTGATGGAAAGGGAAGATGACGTGTCGGTGATTTGTCTTGTCCCATCATCCTTTTCAGGGTAGGGTAGGGATCACACGCCACCTTATCCGCACCAAAAAACATTCCATCAACTCACGAGCTTAAGAATTTATTTGCTTAAAATATTGAACAACTCTCAAATCCAAAGACCGGGGAGGGGAAATTATGTCGGAAAAGCCTATGCCTACATGTAACTAGCTATTTTAGTAGCCCCTACTATTTTATCTACTATTTTATCTAGGCCAAATTTGTAGAGACACGAACGCAAGGAATATACCTATTTGTTGACATGTTTTGCCATTTGATGGAGATGCTCATATTATAATTAAAGGGATGTAAATGTTGGACATATGTTACGACAATGGGGCTATTGTCATTTAAATAGAGTAATGTTAATTAGAGACAAGCCATATGCCTAATTTTAGATAAAATATTAATTGTTTTAATTGTTGAAGATTGGTTTTAACAATTATTTGTTTTTATTGTAGTTGAGGTGTAAAATTATTTTGATTATTTGACTACTGAAATGTTTGATGTTTAAGTAGAGTTATATAATAATGTATTGTATAAAGGGAAAGTATTTCTATCATTTTCATGTTCAAAAGATGCTCTACATAAACATCATATGATTTCAATGGTCAAAGAGTCAATGACAGTTTTACACCTCATCTACAGTCAAAAGTGATAAATGATTGTTCTCTTTTTATAGACAAGCATTAGTCTTTGGCTGCCTTTGATGTTGAACCATTTGATATATGAAAATAACAATCATTTTTTTAAAATATAATAAAACAGTTTTGACTAGCAAAATTGTAAAATAAAAAAATACAAATTATGAATGTGTGTCTATCTAAGTATTTTTTTGAGTATATAGTGTTTAGTGTGTTTGAAGCTCTATATTTGTTTTACAAGTTTGTCTCATAAACTCCTAAGAGTGTCTATGATGTCTATCCAACCCCAAGAATGCATCTTTGACTGTATTTATTAATTAATTAAAAATCACAATACAATGGGTTTTTTATTTTCAATTAATTAATGAATATAGTCAAAGGTGCATTCTTGGGGTTGGATAAACGTTTCGGTCTATGATGACTTATTTATATGTAGTCTTCATTCATCTTTTGATTTTATGGTTGACTAAACAAAATATAAGGTGAATCGTGCTTCATTCCTTAGGTCATGATAATGTCTAAGATGGGAATAGGTCCTCCATAAACAGTCTTTATGAATCTAATTAGGCTAAAATTCTCAAGTTAACTAGGGGCCCTAGCCATGTGGGTGACCAATTTTGGGATGAGTTTGGGTAGAGTGGGGGTGGCACGATTAGTGGCACCGCCTACTAGGGCCGAGCAATGGTGAGGATGTGGTGGTGTTGCTAATTGAGCTAGTGGCAATGGTGTGCTTTGAGTTCTAGTCGCAGGCCAAGTGTTGGTTGTTGGTCCTTTATCACTGAGCACTTAATATAGTGTGGTCACTTAATACAACATTGTGTTATGTTCTATCATGGGTTAAAAATGGCCAAGGAGAAGGGGGTTACTAAAGTATGGTTGGAAGGGGACTCTTTGAATATCATTAACTGAGCATTGAAAAAGGTAAACTCTCCCTCTTGATCTATTGAAAGGCTCATTGAAGACTCAATTGCAATTTTAAATTCTTTTTAGGATGTTTACATTTCCCATGTGTATTGTGAGGCCAATGGTGTTGTTGATTTATTGGAAAACTTGGGGGTTTCTTCGACTAGGTCTTAGAACTCTAATGACCACTTGCCCATAGATCTCATATCTCTGCTTAATAATGAGAATTCTTCACATGCTTCTTATGAAGGGGGTCAGATTAGGAGGTAATGTCCTTGGCATGTGACTTCATAATTTCCTTCTTATGTTGATTAGACTTATGAGGGCATCATCTGCCTTGATAATTGTGGATATGCGAGTTGTGATCTCACGAGGGATTTGGCCTTAATGAATACTTGTACCTAGAATGTCAATATTGCACACTTTCTAGGTGCTATTTTCCTCCTGGCATTTTTTATTGCTCATTTTTGTTTAGGTTATCCTTCAACAGTTCTTTGTGCTTGTCTATGCTTTCAAGTATGGGGGGTGAGAAGTGTAAACTAAGCCCATGTCATGTGATGAGATTAAGGCCAATAGTGAGGTCTGGAAGATTATTGAGAAAGGGGGGGTCACCCCTTTTATGGAAAAAACTCCATAGTTTCGATCCTAAGACTTGACAAGAGTTTGTGGATGCTTGGCACAACTGTGTCCTGACCATTTTTGTGGTTGACGTCACTATTAATGAGGATTTCATCACATAAGTCACCGGTCTTTCTACACAGGGTATGAAGTTCTATAGGGAAAAGGCAATGTTTGCATCGACGAGGATGAATTTCCTACAGGATAAGGAGAAGGCCAAAATTGTGTGGTTGTCATGTGGGGGCTATGATAGGACCTCCATTAAACCCATCTAGGGAGATGTGGCTATGGCTCTAATATGCTACTACACTCTGGACGAGAGATTCTTTGTGATTTATGGGCATCACTTCATGTTACTGAACCATTTCCTCCATGGTAAGTTGGTTTCCTTCCCATTCTATCTGCTCTTGTCTTTAGAGAATGGTATTCTAGAATTTAGAAAGAATTCCAATAACCCTTTTTTACACATAAGGTTGATGATTTTAATTGTCGAACATATTAAGACTAGATATGTCATTGAAACCCCTATTCCTAGTAGAGCTTGTAAGTCCAAGTATTCAAACTATGATATTGGTGAGGATTTTGTTGAGGTGGAGGAAGTTGAAGGTGAGATAGAGTTTGGGGATAAGGAGGACTCTCTTGCCTAGTCTAATGACTATCACACTGATTTGGAGTTGAACAATCTCCCCTCGGCTATAGATAAGAGTAGAAGTTCTTCTAAGTCTAGGAAAGGTGGTTGAGTTTCTAAGATGGGGTGTGTGCCCTTCCCCTCGAGGGTGAAACATAAAATATTTGGTGGTTCTAAGGAGGTAAATAACTATAGTAATTTTGGCAGCAGGAAGAGTGTGATATTAGGGTATGCTAGTGGGAAATATGTTGTTGTCCAGGGTATGGAGGAGCCTCTTGTGGAGGTTACTAAAGGGTTAAAGGTGAGTGGTGAGGCTAAGAAGACCCCTGCAATGGGGGAGGTCAAGGATTTTGATAATTTTGTTGATTTAGATGTGTCCCCTATTGTTTCGATCTATGAGCACGTAAAGTTAAAGAAAATTTTGTTCCTCCTGCTAGTATTCTAGGTGAAGAGATTCTTGTGGGCTCTCAAAAAGGGATGGATTTGAACTGGGAAATGTTGGATATTAACCAGGCCTTTAGTTTTTTGAAGCATGGTTTGGATGTCTTTTTCAATCTATTTATGTGGTTTCTTCAAGAAGTACATAATTTGCATGGTAAGTGTGACACAATTGCTAGGTGCAACATTTCTCCTTTGAAAAGCACTAGTGAGTTGAACTCAATCTTTAATATGGTTAAGACAACGACTTTCACTCTTAACCAAATGACAGAGGACTTTGTTAAGCTTGAAATGGATCATGATCCTAGAATTGTTGGCCCCGAGAAGAAATTCTTGAAAGTTAGTAAGGATCTCTTAACTTTGGTCAACCTCAGCAAGGATTCTCTCGAGACGACGGTGGAGGGTCTACTACAGAGCTTAAACAAGAAATCTAAGGATTGGAATGGTAAGCCCCTTTCTTCCTGAACAAGGAGAGCATGTTGTGGGTGTGGATAATGAAAAGGGGAAATAGGCTATCGATCTTGGGGTTGGGCCGAGTTTTTGATACCAAATGTTGAAAATGAAAGTAATATTGTAGGTTAAAACTTGTAAAACTATGAGACTATAAATCTAATTAAGTGTTCTTTGTCACAATTCTTTGTATATGATTAATCTGGTTAGATCAATTTTACCAATTGTGGAAAGAGATAGAAGATTGTATAAGAATGAGACAAGGAGATAGAAGTGACATAGCATATACGTGGAGAAACCCTTTCGGGAAAAAACTCCACCAGAATCAATAGTGCTTCTATTATTTAACCTTAGAACAAGCTTACAATAATACTATATCAATCCTTGATTGATATGCTTCCTTTCCTTCAACAATCCTTCTTCACAACCTATAATAAACTCTCATAGAACTCTCATCCACTTGCTGCAATTAATAGACAATTAATGAGCATGTAAACTCATAAGAGTTGTACAAATCAATAGCATAAAGCTCCTCACAAAAATCTATGCCTGGATTGGACAAGTAGAGTTCCACAATGTAATCTAAAGTCAAACCAAAGTCTTCCTCAATTTAGGTGCCCCAAACTGAACACTTAACTGAACTTTGGTCAAGAAAATATCTTGCAAACTTCACCTCAAAGTTGGTGCCCAAGAATGGGCCCACTTGACTGAGCCTTGTAAATATATTCTCATGCAAAAGGTGTTAACTGAAAGATGCCAACTTGGGCACCCAAGGTGGTCCCAAGTCAATCTTAGTTAACTAAAACATATCTCTCCACCAATTCATAAAAACACTATGCATGATTGATCATCCCCACTTAATTGAAAGTATCCACCTGTTATCTGTCATGCAACTCAAGTCATTAGTCATGCAACTTAAGTCAACTCAAGTCAACTAGCATTCAACTCAAAATAACTACATGCAACTAAAGATAACTGAACCATAACTAAACTGAACTGAACTGAACTGAACTGAACTGAACTGAATTGAACTGATACTGAACTGATACTGAATTGATAGTGCCACTCCACTCATGTAAATATCAATCCCTAATTTTTAGGATCAAAACATGCATTACTAAAGTGTTATCAATCCTCCAAACAGTTAACTGAAGTAAGGTGGGTTCCACCTTCCATGTGGGTGCCCCATGTGCTCATATCTTGTAGGAGCTCTTCTTGGATGTCCCCATATGTTCCTATCATTTAGGAATAATCACAAATGTCAATTTACATGTTCATTTCATTTGAATTTAACCTCTTTCTAATCCTAGTGTTGGGGAACACTTTCCAAGGACTTAGGAGATACATGAAATATGTTTAGGATTGCAATTAAATGGCATCATATTCCCAACATTCTCCCACTTGACATTATACATTGCAATTATTCTAAACAAGGAATCATTATTATAAATCAAGTATAGGACTCAAGGCCAATGGCCTTCCTGCACCAAGAGAACTTATTTGTAGGAACTGGTTTTGTAAGATAATCTGTAGCATTGATCAAAGTGTCAACTTTCTCAATCAATACCTTCCCACTCTCAACCATTTCTCGCACAAAGTGATACTGAACATCAACATGCTTAGTATGAGCATGATACATAGGATTTTTGGCTAAACAAATAACACTCTGACTATCACATTCAAGTCTAATTTGCTTGCAATTAAAACTGATACCTTTCCCAAGTCTCTATAACCAAACTACCTCTTTAGAGGCATGTGTAGCAACCATGTACTTTGCTTTTGTGGTAGACAAAGCAATTGTGGGATGCCTCTTACTCATCCAACTAACCACAGATCAAAACAAAGTAAACACATAGCCACTTGTCGACCTTCGATTGTCCACGTCTTTTGCCCAATCTGAATCAACAAAACCCTGTATGTCCAATGATTTGTGCATAATATCAATATCATTAGCACCATGATAAACCAAATAGTAATCAAAAGTACCTTGTAAATATATAAACACCCTCTTAACATAAGTCCAATGTTCTTTACCAGGGTTAGACATAAACCTACTTAGAACTCCCACTGCTTGGGCTATATCTGGTCTTGTACAGACCATTGCATACAACAAACTACCAACTGCACTAGCATATGGAATTTCAGACATTTCCTCATGATCAAAATCAGATTTAGGACCCATTTTTAAACTTAACTTCATGCCAACTGGTAAAGGAATATTAATTGTATTACTATCTTGCATTTTAAACCGTTTCAAAATAGTATCAACATAGTTGCTTTGACTTAAGCAAATCTTTTTGTTACCTCTATCTCTATTGATCTCCATACCAAGGATATATTTTTTAGCCCCTAGATGTTTCATCTCAAATGTTCTAGAGATTTGTGCTTTCAATTCTTTGATCATTACCTTGTTGTTACCAATAAACAACATGTCATCAACATACAAGATAATAATTAAAAGGTGATCATCAATAAATTTTATGTACAAACACAATGATCTTCCTCACTCCTAACATAACAAATTTTCAATGCAAAAGCGTCAAAAATTTGGTACCACATTCTAGGTGACTGTTTCAATCCATAAAAATATTTCTTTAACTTGCAAACCAATAATTCTTTTCCTTTTACAACAAAACCATCAGGTTGCCTCATATAAATCTCCTCATCAAGATCCCCATGTAAGAAAGCAATTTTCACATCCATTTTCTTTATCTCAAAATCATAAGCAACAACAATAGATAAAAATAATCTAATAGAAGTTAATTTAGCAACAGGAGAGAAGATTTCATTAAATTCAACTCCCTCTCTCTGGGAGTAGACCTTGGCTACTAATCTAGCCTTGTACCTTTCAAGATTACCATATGTTCCAATTTTCTTTTTAAATATCCATTTACAACCAATTCCCTTTCTTCCTTTGGGAAAACTCTCAAGATCCCATGTGTCACAAGTATCCAAGGAAACCATTTCCTCATGCATAGCTTGTGACCAAAGCTTGTTCTCATATGAAGAAAAAGCTTCCCTGTAAGATCTAGGTTCATCATTAGTACTCTTCAAAGAAAATATACAACAAAAATTAGGTGGGCTATACCTGTCAACGAGATTTCATTGTCTTGTGGATCTTCTCAAAGAAGGTTCTTCTTGTTCCTCAATATGCTCATCATGAGCATCTATCTCAAAACTCTGTGAACTCTCCTCATCCAATCCATCCAATTGTTCTTCAACATGTGCATTTTCATGCTTCTCAGTATTTATCTCAAAATGCACCATTCGAGAAGTATCCTTCTCTTTTGGTTGTTCTTATCCTGTATATGATCTAAATTCCCTAAAAATCACATCTCTAGATAAAGTAATTTTTCGAGTTAGAGGATTCCAAAGC
This sequence comes from Sequoia sempervirens, assembly GCA_007258455.2. NCBI lineage: Eukaryota > Viridiplantae > Streptophyta > Pinopsida > Cupressales > Cupressaceae > Sequoia > Sequoia sempervirens. The sequence goes on from VDFB02270651.1 coordinate 71,285,104, forward strand.
TTGTAACCTTTTACATTTTTACCATAACCTATGAATATGCATTTATATGCTTTTGGATCCAACTTAGACCGCTTTTCTGTAGGAACATGAACAAAAGCCTCACAACCAAAGATCCTTAAATGTGCAACACTAGGTTTCCTACCTAACCACATTTCATAAGGGGTTTTATCTTCAATAGATGAACTAGGAGATCTATTGATTAAATAACAAGAAGTACTTACAGCCTTGGCCCAAAGGCACCGATCTAGCTTAGTACTACTTAACATACTCCTAGCTCTTTCCATTAAGGTTCAGTTCATCCTTTCTGCTACTCCATTTTGTTGAGGTGTAGATGGAGTAGTTTTATGTATCACAATTCTTGCATGCTTACAATAATCATCAAATTCCTTAGAACAATATTCACCACCATTATTTGATCTCAACACTTTTATCTTATGATCTGATTGTTTCTCAACTAAAGCCTTAAATTATTTAAACTTGTTGAACACATCAGATTTGTTATGCATAAAATAGATCCAAGTGTATCTTGAGACATCATCAATAAATGTGACATAATATCTAGATTTTCCAATAGAGTCAATATCCACATGACCCAAAACATCTGAATGAATAATCTCTAATAATCTTTTAGCTTTATTTGTTACATTAGGAAATGAAGATCTAGATTTCTTTCCAAACACACAATGCTCACAAAAATCATTTTTGCCAATTTTATAATCAGGGATACCGTCAACCAATTTCTTATTACGAATGGTCCTAAGACCCTTTTCACCAATGCGACCCAATCTATGGTGCCACAACATACATGTATTTTCAGCTTCAGTTACATTGGTTGATTTATTCAAATTGGAGGTATTAAGCTCAAACAAAGTCTCAATTTGAAATCCTTTAGCAACCACCATATTCCCTTTCACCAATCTCCAACCACCTTTGTCAAATGTCACATGCATTCCATAATTATTGAACTTAGATACAAAAATTAGATTTCTAGCAAGTCCTGGAATATGTAAAACATCATTAAGGGTCTTAACCCTACCATCACTAAAACACAACTTTACCTCTCCTTTTCCCACAACCTTTTTTGTGATATTATATCCAAAGAAAACATTCCCTCCATCATATACAATATACTTAGTGAACCACTCCTTGTTAGGAGTCATATGATAGGAGCAACCTGAATCAATAAGCCAAGAGTCATCACTAACAGTATTAGATGAAATGACCAATGCATCATTACCGTCATTCGAGGATTTCTCTGTAGAAGCATCAAAACTCTTTTTCTTGTTCTTACAATCCTTCTTTACATGTCATGGTTTCCCACAGTTCCAAAACTTTACCTTACTCTTACTAGGGGTTTTAGACTATCCTTTGGACATACCCTTTCCATTCTTGTCTCCCTTAGGTTCCTTTTCCTTAGACCTACCTCTTACAAACAAGGCATCTTGGGATCCCATTTTAGACTTCCTCCTCACCTCCTCTGATAGGAGAGTAGGAATTATATTGTCCATCTTAGGATTTGCACCACTACCACTAATAGCAACAATTAGATTTTCCCAAGACTTTGGTAAAGAACAAAGTAACAAAATGCATTTATCTTCATCTTCTAGCTTTACATCTACAGATGCTAACTAACTTAGAATCTAATTGAAAGCATTTAAATGATGTGCAACAAAATCACCATACTTCATCTTTAAAGAATACAACCGTCTTTTTAGATACAACTTATTAGTAAGACTTTTGATTTGATAGATATCACCTATCCTCTTCCACAATTTATATGTGGTAGATTCAACTAAAACATTCAAGAGAACAACATCAGCAAGACGTAACCTTATGGTCCCTCTTGCCTTCTTATCAAGCTTAGCCCAATCTTCATCTAACATTGTTTTTGATGGCTTTGTCTCATTACAAATAGCTAACCACTGATCTCTCTTCAAGGAGATCCTCCATTTTTAGTTTTCACATCTCATAACTAGATCCATTGAATCTTTCAATATCTAGGCGAGAAGTAGAACTCACTATAACACACTTCTTTTACAAATCTGCAATAACACAATAGTAAAAGCTCCCACTACAGCCAAAAAACCTTCAAACTTTTAAGAGAAAGGCATCCCAAACTCTAACCAACCATTAGATCTGATACCAAATGTTGAAAATGAAGGTAATATTGTAGCTTAAAACTTGTAAAACTATGAGACTGTAGATCTAATTAAGTGTTCTTTGTCACAATTCTTTGTGTATGATTACTCTATTTAGATCAATTTTACCAATTGTAGAAAGAGACAGAAGATTGTAGAAGAATGAGACAAGGAGATAGAAGTGACACACCATATACGTGGAGAAACCCTTTCGGGAAAAAAATCCACCAAAATCAATAGTGCTTCTATTATTTAACCTTAGAACAAGATTACAATAATACTATATCAATCCTTGATTGATATTCTTCCTTGCCTTCAACAATCCTTCTTCACAACCTATAATAAACTCTCATAGAACTCTCACCCACTTGCTGCAATTAATAGACAATTAATGAGCATGTAAACTCATAAGAGTTGTAAAAATCAAGAGCATAAATCTCCTCACAAAAATCTATGCCTAGATTGGGAAAGTAGAGTTCCACAGTGTAATCTAAAGTAAAACCAAAGTCTTCCTCAATTTAGGTGCCCCAAACTGAACACTTAACTGAACTTTGGTCAAGAAAATATCTTGCAAACTTCACCTCAAAGTTGGTGCCTAAGAATGCGTCCACTTGACTAAGGCTTGTAAATATCTTCTCATGCAAAAGGTGTTAACTGAAAGATGCCAACTTGGGCACCCAAGGTGTTCCCAAGTCAATCTTAGTTAACTGAAACATATCTCTCCACCAATTCATGCAAACATTATGCATGATTGATCATCCCCACTTAACTGAAAGTATCCACCTGTTATCTGTCATGCAACTAAAGTCATTAGTCATGCAACTCAAGTCAACTCAAGTCAACTAGCATTCAACTCAAAATAACTACATGCAACTGAAGATAACTAAACCATAACTGAACTAAACTAAACTATTATTGAACTGATACTTAACTTATAGTGCCACTCCACTCATGTAAATATCAATCCCTTATTTGTAGGATCAAAACATGCATTACTAAAGTGTTATAAATCCTCCAAACATTTGACTGAAGTAAGGTGGGTTCTACCTTCCATGTGGGCGCCCCATGTGCTCCTATCTTGTAGGAGCTCTTCTTGGACATCCCCACATGTTCCTATCATTTAGGAATAATCACAAATGTCAATTTACATGTTCATTTCATTCGAATTTAATCTCTTTATAATCCTAGTGTTGGGGAACACTTTCCAAGGACTTAGGAGATAAATGAAATATTTTTAGGATTGCAAATAAATGGAATCCTCTTCCCAACAAAGAACACCTTCCATGAATGGGAGCTACAAGAAAATATCTTTTATTCTTCAAAAAGAAAAACTTATAGAAAAAATGAATATAATGAAGAAATTTTTTTATTAAATCAAACCCTAGATGAGAAATGGATAGATCATGACAAGTGTCCTCATCCTATGTAATGAGAAAAAATTATCTAATTAAAGAAAAAAATACTCCTAAGTTTAGTTTAAGTGAATAAAGTGAAATAAGCCTAATAATTAATTAATGGTTAATTAATTATTAAGTAATTATTTATTATTCTAACATTAGTATTAGCCACACATGGATTTTTATTTTGAAGGTCTATCCTATGTAAGTGTTCAAGGTCATAATTTGAGATAAGCTTAGCTCCTATTTTTATATGTTACCTAACCATAATGTCTTTTTTTTCAAGTAGGAAATGGTCTAGTGACTATTTTTCTTTTCATACAAATTAAAACAAAAGAAAAATTGATTCCAATTTCAATCCTACTACTACCTCCAATTGAACAACTAGGAATATAAATTTAAAATTGGTAACTAAATACTAATGTAAACTGAGGATGTGTGTATAAGCTCATGATGTTGGGTTTCTCTTCGGATTCCTTAATGTGGTAGTGTGTACTCACTCTAATGGATTCTTCTTTATAATTTGGTTAAAGATGGAGATTGATTTATATGTTGAATGAGAGGAATTGAGGGTTGAGATTCATTTGAAATGGATGGCTAAGATTGAAGAAGAGGATTTTTGAAATTGAAATTGGGAGGGAGGTGGCAATAAATGCTAGTAGTTGGTGTATGAAGGGTTGAGATTGATTTGATTAGGTGAATAGAAAAGATTCAAATTATATTTAAATTTAGATAGATGGTAATTTAGGATGAATGGGTAGGATTTGATTAGTTAATTTGATGGCTATGATTGAAGATTGACTTGATTTGAGATTGATTATGTGGATTTTATTTAATTTTTACTTTGGATGAGACATGATTTGTCTTATTAGTGAGGATTAGATTAGGATTTGAGACTTTAGGCTAATTAATCAAATAATAATATTATTTAATTAATTAGCTAAGGGAGATGTAGGAAATTATGTTTATTAATTAATTTGATGTTTTTTGGAAAGTTAAAGGAGTAATCCTAATTAATTAATTATATATAAAATAACTAACCAATTAGTGCTATGGAGATTAAAAAAATGGCACCAAGCGGGAGCGCAAGTGGGAGTGGCAGGAGTGCAGTTTTGAAATGCACAAAGGAGGGTGGTGAGGTAGAAGGCAATGGTGATGGGGACTTGGTATGGGTTGTTGGCCTCAGCAGTCACTTTGGTGAGGTGGTCTATGTTGCTTCTGGGAAGAGATCTTTGGGTTGGGGGACGTTCTTTTCCTTGGCCTCTTTTCTTTGTTGGCATGTTAATCAGGCGTCCTTTTGTGGTAGATGGCTGCTCTTGCTTGCTAATGGGGGCCTCTATGTTTTTTACTGCTTTTTCGGGGTTTGAGTGGTGCTTGACCTGGCTCTTTGGCTCCTAGGTGTTGAGTCACCTGGTGTGTGTTGGTGGTTTCCTGAGTTGTGGTGGCTAGAAGATGCTCGTGGGTGTTGGTCTTATGACTGCCTTGTTTGCTTTGGAGTTGAGTTGCAGGCTGGCATGGCTTATCTGGGTCTGTTTGAGATGGTTGCTATGGCCAAGCTTACTGGTGATGGCATAGCTAGAGGGGTCTTTCCCTTTTCTACTTGTGGGTTGTGTCTTGCTCTATCTTGGATAGTGTTTGGATGTTGGTGGGTGTTGATTACTCCTGCTTGGTGTGATGTTTACCTTGCTTTCGTGGGCTCCCATGTCTCTTATGGTGATGTTGGGTTTGTTGTTTTTATTATGGTGAGTGTGGGTGGGGGTTGCTATGGGCCGACCCTGAATGTGGTTGAAGGTGTGAGCGTTAGCTCTGTGACTCTCCTCTTTGTATGGCTTGGAATGGATGATCTTGATGTGTTGGGAGGGGGATTTGTTCTTCTCGTGGTTTTTGGTGCTGAGTTGGGAAGGGGTGGTTCTCTTCTTGGCTTGAAGATGCCCTTTTCTTTTGGTTTCTCTTTCAGAGTTTTTGGGTACCCATTGTGGGTTATTGTGGAAAGTGGTTTTGCTAATGGAGTTTCAGTGGTGCCTGCTGGGAGGTGGGTTTCTTTTCTTGGGATCTCTATCAAAGTTTTTGGGAACTCGTTGGGTCTTTCTTGGCTTTCTGTCTCGAAGGGGTTTGTTGTGGTCTCTTTCTTGGAGCCTCTGCATGCTCAGTCTAAGGATGGTGTGTTTCCCCAGACTTCTAGAGCTCTGATTTTCTTCCACTTCATGTGCACTATGTCTTTTGTTGAGGAGAAGACAACTCTTGATGGTCAGGAGTCATTTCCTATGGAGTTGGAGGTGGGTGTGGTGGATGTGGATGGAAGTCCTCTTTTCTGGTTCCCTCTAGATGTGTTCCTATTAAGGTGGATGCTTCTCCTGTCGAGATGGAGTCCGAGGTTGTTGGAGAGGTGTGTTTTTGGTGGCTTGGGTCTTCACAGTATCCTCTCCTATAGAGGGGAGCTCAGTCCTCTTGAGGTGGACTTGGATTTGGTCTGTGGTGCGCTAGGGTGCTTCAAGGGGTGGTTCTCCCCTTGTGTGCTGGTGTTTTTTATTAGGAGGTTGGATTTAATGGTGGTATTTTCCATTAAATTTCCTTTTCTTATGTTGGGTTTTGTTCTATTGTTTTTGAGCAGAAGGTTCGCTACTGCTTTGTAGTTTTATTGCCTGAGTGTTTTAGGTGGTTTTTACAGTCAAAACTTGGGTGGGGTTTCTGGTCCTGAATAAAACCTGGTTGTTTCTGGGCTTCGGGCCCATGCATGTGTATCCTCTGTAGCCTGTATTGCCACAATAATCTGTTAAGAGGCTGTTGTTGGGCTACTGGTGGTATGTGAGTTTTTTTTTTTATGTTGCATCTTGTTATTGTTGGGTTGACGTAAGCTTATTGGTGATCTCTTGTGTATCAACTATTTTCTTTTGTTAAGGGTTTTGGGCCCCTTCAAAACCCATTTTTTACCCCTAATCAAAACTAACCAATTAGTGTTGCTCGATTATAAAAGTATGGTTAGGATGGGCTTGTGATGGTGTTGAAAGTAACAAAAGTGGTATTAGGATTGTGGTGTTAGATATGTTGTTAGGACATGGTCAATTTTAGGTGTTGACAGTTTTTATTTTAAGTGTTACAAGGGTCATCTATTAAAATATCTATTTCATTTTATATATCATTACTACAGAGCTTGAGGGTTAACCTAGATAAGTCTACCTCATGAATTCTCCTTGGTTTGATATATCATTAAATATTCATAGTAGGTCTTGATTTTTTTGTGTTTCAACATCTATGAAAACTTATCTTATTTAGACTAGTGTACAAGAATCCTTTGAAAAACTTGCTTCATGATTTAGTCTTTTCATTGTTTAAACCCTTACACTTTTGATTTTAAATTTGTGTTGAATTGATAGATCATTCATTGTTTCATGTATGGCTTCATATTTTAAATATTACTAGCCCTTGTGGTGACACATTTGGGTTACCTATTATATATGTTTTGTTGCAAAATAGCACAATAATAACCCTCACATTGCTTTGGTTTATCCCTTTATCCATAGAGCTATCATTCATATGGTACACATGTTAAGTTGTTGATTTTATAAGAGCCATAACAATATTACGAAAGAAGTTTTTTTTGAACCATGGATTGTACATGTGTTATTAACAAGCTTAAACAATAAAATAAAAGTAACACAAATTTAATATGGCTGTTGAAATTGTAGCCATAGGTCTAAGTATAATACTTTTGGTCCATTGATTTAGGACATGAAATAATATATATGCTTATGATTCTATTATAATATATTCATATTAAGTAGAAAGTGAATAATATTTAATATGGTTCAATCAAATCATTAAATATGAATATGATGACATTAGAATATAAATGTGACATGGAGTTACATAATATGACACAAAAGCATTGAAAGTTGGTTGTGGTAAATTTGTATTTTAGGTATGCGTTCTTAAGTATTAACTTTGTATAGCTAATCTAAAACAAAGGGTGTACATTTTGGAGGCATTGCTTGTATGACACATGTTAGACAAAGACTAAGACACCATTATTAAACATTGCATAGCTAAATTTGTTTGGCTTTATCCTTACCATTCATTCTCAAAGAGATATCAAATGAAATAAATATTATTTTTATTCTAAATCTGATGGTTTTCTTTAAAGTAAAAGATGTTAACAAAGTTATATTATTACACTTTTTTAAAAAAATAATTTTTTTAGATTAACTATTATCATTTTTGGAAAAAAAATTACAAATTTAAATGTGATAGAAAACTTTGAAAATTTTAAAATATAAACAAATTCATTATTATAAATTAAATATGAGATGCATTGCATCAACTTCGTTGATATTTTGGTGTGTGTAATGAGTTTATTTGTATCTAACAAATTGAGTGATGATAGAAATGTCAATCAACCAAATAAAATAATTTTAAAATCAACAATATAATTTTGTTAAGGTCAAAATTTATTTTCATATTAAATTACCTTGCCACCTCACAATAGAAAATGACTATTATGATGTGTATGACAGTGTTAATGTCATTCAAGCCATTAATAAAGTTAGAATTTGATTCAATGGATGTCTTGGACATATAATTTAGAAAAAACTCATGAAGAGTATTTTGATTTTTGTATTGATTATTTTCAATATGAACCAATAACAAGAAGGATAAATGATATTTTTACAATTATTTAAAATAGAAAATTAAATATAGACTATAAGATTGCTACTCATTTTTTTAATTCTATATACTTATTTGACTAAACCAATAAAAAATTGAATACATTAATACATTAATTTATGAGAAAATCGATTTTTACATTAAAACAATGACATGACCTAAAATAAAATGAGAATTATTAAGTGGTTCATTATCAATTATGCAACCATGGTTATTTGTTGGGTATGATTCTAATCATGGTAAGAAAACCTCTCAATTTTAGAACTCTCCCAAAACAATATGGCCAAAACCATATTATATAAGTTGAAGCAACACAATATATGGAATAACCGGCCACAGGTGACAAAAAAATCAAAATTAAGATGGTGTGTTAGGTGTATTGTCTTGTCCCATCATCCTTTTCTATCACTCACCATCTTAATAATTCTTATGACTTGGTTTTAAAAGGCTAAAATATACAACTCTTAAATCCAAGGTTACCATAAAATACAAAACTCAGCTATCTAAGCCAGAGGTGTGGAGACACATCTTAAAATAAAATACAATAAAAACTATGTTTATCATGGATCTTAAATAGAGATTTTTAATCCCACCAAGTAGGATTATCTCCAACTTCCAAGAAGATTACTAAAATACAATAAAAGGATTTTAATTGGTAAAAATGGTATAAATAAAATATGTATAATGAAACATAAATCATATGTTAAATTATATTTATTGGCTATTAATTATAATGCATATAAGTAAGGAGTGTTTAATGTTTTGAATTTTAAATTTGTTTTAAAAGTGTTATTTATGAGTCATTGAATATATATAAATTTTAAATGATGGTTATAAAAATAATTATAATTTTTAATATTTTAGATTTTATTGAAATTTTTTATTTAAAATGTAATATTTTCGTAAATGAATTTGCAATGCCTCCCAGTTTGTCTTGTCTGGATAGCTTCTTGGTTTTCATCTAGACTTTATGATGTTTATCTTGATCTTATGTTACTGTTTGATAGACTTTATGACACTGTCGGATGTTATTCGGACATGGTGATATTTTGATGAGTTGATATTGTGATTGATTATTTGTTTATGACATGCTTTCTATTTAGCATAGTTTTTTATTTGAGTTGATATTGATATATGCTCATTTGTTGATTAATTGATGTTTTAATTTCGTCAGTCTTGATGTGACTATATTGGTGAAGGGGACGAGATTACATCACTCGCTTGTGAGTGACCTGTGATTCTGTGATTTTATCTTCACGGTGTGTTTAATTCATGATATATATATATGTACGACATATTCTTTGATTGCAGGATTGTAGGTACAGAACATCAACTCCACCTGGACTCACAGGTTTAAGCATGTCCATTGCCCAATGGTACAGTTGATTGGGAGATAGTAACGAGATTTTCCTTGTCAAGCCACAACCCTAGTCACAGTGTGTCGTCAGTCCTAGTCGGTATGTTTTGTCATCATGTTGTCCCTATTTGCCTTGTCATTCATTCATTTATTATGCAAGGTTTATTCTATGGAAATAAATGTTAAATTAATGCTTTTAATGATTTTAGTGATATTTAATTAATCTGGATTAATATTGTTAGAAGCTTTGTAGTTAATTTAATTAATTAAATTTATTTTATGAGGTAATTAAATTAATTAGATTAAATCTATTTAAAAATTGTTATGTGAATTTGAATTATAAATTTGATAAAATAGATAATGTTAATTTGTGAAGTTTGAATTATTAAAATAGCATAAATTTCTTGAAAATATCAAAAAGGAAATATCTGAGTTGGTTAAAAGATATTTTAATTTTGACATGTGTTAGAAAATTTATTAAACACTTTTGTTGAGAATTTATTCTCAGAGGGAATATTGGCATTAACTGGAAAGGGAAAGAGGTTACTTCACAGGAATGAGGAAAAAGTTATTTTTAGAAATTTGTTGTTGTAAAGTTGGGAAAAGAATTATGGGGAATTTTTGGGCTCTAGTTATTGTTATGCATCTTTTGGAAGGGCTTTGGTTATTGTTTTGCATATTTCTGGAAGTGGTTTTTTCTGTAGAAGCTTTGGAAATTGGAATTTACAGGCGAAGCTCTTCTTCAATCTTCATTTCTTCAAGCTTCTGGAAAACAGGTTCTTTATTATTTTTATTTTTATTTTGCAATCTTTGCCTGTGCAAGAAGATTATGTTTTTTCTGTAGAAGCTTTGTTTTATTTTGCAAATTGAAAGATTGCATGTACAAAAGAATTTATAATTGGAGTAGAAGCTTTTAAATTATTTTGTAAATTTGTAAGGCTTCTATATTTTAAAAATTTTCCATGAATATTTTAGTGCTTTTGTAGAAAATTATCAATAGAAAACCTCAGAGGAATTTATAAGTCTTTGTAGGAATAGATTCCAAAATATTCTTGTTAAAAATTGGGGAAAATCTTATTTATATTGGAAAAGATCTTCCTATAGAAGATTATTATTATTTTTATTTCTATTAGATCTATTTGGCTAGGAAATTGGAAACCTCTCATTAATTTGTAAATTTTTTCCTATATAAATTTTTTTGTGATAACTTCCTCTATGAAAAATTGTAAAAAAACAACAAGAGAGAGAGTCACTAAATTAATCATAACTAAAAATTTACGAACTAGGTATGGCTAATTTTTTTATATATTTTAAAAGACTTTGTGGTGCACCTTTTGTAAAAATTTCATAGAAATCCAGATCCCAAAATGAAAGTTATTAAAGTCACAACAAATTGGTTTTATGTTTAGTATTGTTTGGAAATTGTAAATAAAATTTTAAAATATTTAAATATTATATATACATACATACATACATATATATATATAAATATATTTTGATATTAGATGCATGCAAATGCATGAAATGGATTATTTTTAGAATGTTATAATTTAAAAGAGAAAATTGAATTTAAAATAGATGTAATTGGAAAATTGATTCAAATGATAAGATGTAATTTTCTTTATTGTTGTAATTGATATTGCTTTAAATTAGATTAATTTAAGCAATGTATTATTGATTTTATGAAATGAAAATTGATTTTTAAATTGATGAAATTGAGAAGTTGATTTAAACAATTAGATTTAAATACTTGATTGTCTATAATGATATTGATTTAAGTTAGATTAATCTGAACAATGTAAGATTGTATTCTTGAAAAGAATTTGGATTTAGGAAATCCTAATGATAGATTTTATTAATTGTTTAAATTGCTTATGTAATTGTAATTTCTTTTGTTTACGTACGTTGGGAAAATTGGTTTGTTGTGGTATTTGTAAGTCTTCCAGATGTTATTTTGTGAGAGGGTTGTTGTGAATTGTAGTTCAACCCTTTGATTTACCTTGGGTAGTGCACTTGGTTATGATTCAGTTTGAAAACCCGGTTACTATGAATGGGATGTGTGATTTAGTTTGAACACCCGGTTACTACGAACGAGTTGTGTTTCCTATTGCTTTATGGTGGATATTTGTTATCCGTTTGTGCACTTTGTCTACCCATGGCTTGTGGATTAGATCCTTGTGTTGTTAGTAAGGGAGTGGCTCTTCATGGGGGCTGACCCACAAAGTGGTGCTTGGGTAACTCACGGAGAGTTAGTTAATTCACTAGTAACTAAATAAATGTATTATGGGAAATGGTAGCTTAAAACACTTAACTTGTTAATTGTGCCTTGCTCATGGGCTCAAGGGCTTGTTTAGACTTGGGATGAGATGGGAAGACCTGAAATGGAAAGTTCAACTGCTTGGTCTGACTGGAAGGTATGTTGATCCCGCACAATTTGTATGGGGGTCCAGCGGCCAGTAGAGGTCACTAGGGTAACCCAAGATGGGGGTCGAAGCCTAGGAAGGTTGTGCTAGGGTAACCCATATCAAATTATGTGTGACACTCCTCCTATGACAATAGTAAGTTGTATTGTACAGTGGATGTACTTGATTCTTTTATTCTGGAGGCCATGTAACCATCATGTTATGTGTTGTACTTGTGTAGTTTAGTCTTGAGTTTTCCTGTGTCTAGAGGTTGTTGGTTTTTCCTTGGGATCCTTTTTACCATCTCCTAGCATGGGGGGTGGGCCTTCGGGTACCACTTGTTGGGTGGAACGTGCACCTTACACTGTTGGGTCCCTAGTTCATGTTCGTGATGGTAGGTACTTCCTGATTGGAGAGCTCATGTGTACCAATGGATATGTACTTTCTCTCATGTCTCATTTGTATCAGTAGGATACCTTGTATATGTACTACTCCTCAATTGTATTCGAGGAGGAATTTTGTATCAGTGTAATTGTAACAATATTGTATAATTTTCTTCATTTTGGAAATGAGCTTTGTAATTGTTTTATGAAATGAATGCAAGCTATAAATGGTTCCTTTATGTACTTTGTATCTTATAAGATGAATTAAATACTTTATATGTATGTTATTTATTTCATGAGGAATAATTATATGCTATAGATGTATGTTGTTTATATCATGAATTTAATATTAGTATGTTATGATTAGTTTACTCTTGTATGTAAAGGGATTCAAATGTAATGCGTTGTTATGTACTTTAGGGAATGTATGCGTTAATTGTAATTCACTTTACATGTAATAATTACATTTTTAAAAAAAATTGTTACACTTCCATTGTGTTTGTGTCATTCGTTAAGGTTACATGGCAGTTCATTACAAAATTTATAAGATCTAGTTATATTAATGCTATGAAAAAAAATCAACAAATTAATAAGATTAAAAGAGATCATTTGAATAATTTTTTTAAAATAAAAATGAGTCAAAACTATAAATGTCTTCTTTAATTATATATTTTTTTGCTTAAAGATAGCTACTTTTAAAAATACAAATATATTAATAGATAAATCATTACTAAACACATTGAATTTTTAATATATAAAATAATCTTATGCTATAAAACTATAACTATAAGTTAAAATATATTTTATTAAATTAAGAAGAGTCAAACGACAATTAAAATTATTTTTTATTTTTTAATTTGTATTTAATAAGTTTAATATATATTATATTATGATAATTTTTTAACTAATAAAAAAATGATAGAATTATCCCTATTAAATGTAACATCACTAAAGTTAAAGTTAATTTTAAATAAGAAAATAAATTTATGGTTTAGAATCACTACAAAATCATTACTAATTTTTTTTAACTTTATTTAATTTTTATAAATATTATTTAATTTTTCTATTTAAAATGCATAATGTATGATTTATTTATTGCAAACAAATTGAAATTAATGTCATCTCTCTTCCCCACTCCTAGAACCTTGACATTGAGTTCAAATGATAATTTTTTGTTACTTCATGCTTAATTGGACATTCATGGGGCTTTAGTTAGCGATGGCCTTGTTTGTTGTCACACCCTATGTGGGGTTTCCTTTATTGTTATGGTATTAGTAGGATGTGACGTGGCTACAATATTGCATTTAATCTCTACTTTATGTTTTATTGTCATTATCATAAAGGTGTTATGCACTTATAAATTGTGGAATATGAATTAAAATTATAAATGGGTTGTTGTATAGTTAAAGTTTAGGATATTCAGGTGGTTAGATTTAAGGTCATAAATAAAGTGATTGTGTGTGGGTGTGTCATGTTGGCTATATTATTGATGTTGGTAAATATGTTAAAAGTTAAGTATCTCTCTTTCTTGAAACTCTATGAGGAGAATGTATTTAAATTAGGATGGAATTTGAACAAGCTCTATATATGACGTCTAATAGGGGGTCGATAACCCTTGTATTTCATTATGATTTATCATTATTATTCTACTTAATGAAGATTTATGCACATGTAAATATTAGATATGAATTGAAATTATAAGACAAATTGTTCTGCCATATTATATTTTGATGAGAAATTAGTTATGTAAATGGTTCACAAGTAAACTTATGAGGATTCAATTAACAACTAATGTGATTTATTATTGTGGTTTAATTGTACTTAGGATTGTGTTGTGCAGGAAAGTAAGTTGCCAATAAGAGAAAGAAGGAACATTTATACCAAATCAAAAATTGTGTATATATGGGTTTAAGGACTTAGAAGGAAATGGGGGTTTATCATTATTTGGGGAAATTGTGTTTATGGGTTTAATATTGTGGGTCAAATTAAATGTGTTTGAGAGGTAAATTAATTGTAAGTCATGTGATGTAAGTAGGGTTAGGATTTGGGGTCCTTAGTTAGCTTTAAAATTTGGATGGACTTTTAAATGGGTCTTTAGAGGGTAAGATTTGGTCAAATTTCTAGTTTTAAATAAAAAATAGACCCCTAGGGTCTATACCCTTGAGGTGTGGCCAATTAGTTACACAATAAAATCCCTATGAGTTTATTTACCACTCCAAAAGTCCTCATTAATATGAGTGATGATTTTGGAGGTTGATGGGGATAGGTGGAATCTTGATGGTACCAACCCTACCCCCATACCTCATTATGAGTCAAAACTTGGGGGGAATGGTGTGTCCTTTAATTTTCCCCTCTTTATTGAGGAAAAGACCCTTATGGAGAAGTGGATGGGAAGGTGACAAGTGTCACCTCCCCATGCAAGGTTTTCAATTTGAAACTTATTTATATCTTGGTTGTGAATGAAGGATGTTTTTGTTACCCACTTCTCCTTTTGGAGAATCTTTTTTTGAGTTTGGAGAGAAAAGGGAAGGAAAGTTGGAGAGAAGGAAGGAGTACTTACATATGATGGTAGTGTTCAAGAAGCATAACCTTAGAGATAGATCTTCTTTTCTTGTTGCTATCAAGTTATTTTTAGTAAAAAAACTTATTGTTATGTTATTCTTATTATTATTTGAAATTAAGTTGAGGAGAGTTCAAATTGGTTAAGTATGTGGTTTGAGAGTTTGTTTGGTGAAATGGGTGAATAGGATTTGTTTTTTATTATATAAGCAGGGAAGGGCCCTGATCCTGTGGTAACAATGTAGCCAAAATACCAGACAACAAAACAGATTGGGGAAACAACACCAGCCAAACCTAACAAAATAGCAAACAAACTATTTTGGATTGGTTGATAAGCTATCTTAATTGTTGATAAATAGGTTTTGTTTTTTATTATAGGAAAAATAGGTTTTGAAGGGGCCCTGAAACCCTTTACAAGATAAACTGTTACTTCATCAAATAATCAAAAACAAAACAAGCAGCCAAAAACTAGCACACAACCAACTAGAAAAAAGCATAGAAAATAGAAACCAACTAGATATTCTTAAGAGTGTATGCCGCTTCAAGATCACTATCAATGATTTTATAATGGAAATTCATGATTTCCACCACCTCTTCAATAGGAATACCAACCTTTGCATTTAATTTGGTCTTGTTATGGGTTAACAGAAGGCCACGTATCACTAGTTGTCTTTTGTTGCACACCACCACCAACCACCATGTCTTTCACTCCAAAATTGTCCCCCAACCACTTCCTGGCCTTCTTATTCAGCAAACACAAACCATCAGCTTCATTGCACATATAATGTTTACAGACCTCTAGAACCTTTTCCAATTTTTGATTGACACTCTCAAACCCTCCTTCAAGGGTAGCAATCTTTTGTTCGTAGGTATTTTCCATATTGATCATCTCGTTAACAACCATTTTGAGAGTGTCAAATAACTGATTGACCTCAGGCTGAACCTTGTTAACCTGGGCCTACATTAGACCCCTTAGAATCTAAGAGGACTCATCAACATTATTGCTCATAGCTTTAATTCAAACATTAGTGGAGTTCATCTCATGGAACACCCATTTGAAAAGCTTGAACAAGGAAAGAGAGCTCTCTTTAACCAAACCAAGATAATTAGGCATAATCTCCCTCCTAAAGTTAAAACCATCCTTGTCCACAACATAAGCTTCTTGGGAATCACTGCTAGTAGTATCATTCTCCATGGTCTCCTTCCCTTTTCAATCAGAGATAGCAACACCTTTAGCCAGATTTTTCTCCAATAGTTGGTTCTCAACACCTTTCAAATTGACATCATGCTCCCCAGAGTGCCCTCCCCGATTTTCCATCTCATGATTTAGATTATTTGACCTTAAGTGTTTGGTTGTTTAAATTGGAAACGTTTGATAAACAAGGTTTGGATTATTTAATACATTATAATAAAAAGAAAAGAAGGGTAAAATATAATAAATAAATCGTAATACAATTTATAAATCAAATGAAATGAATTATGATTACTACAAGATTTAAATTTAGGTTATTTATTATAATAGATTTGCAACCACCTTGCATGAGTAAGTGTAACTTATTTTTGAAGATTCTTGTATCTAACAATTAGCGGAAGATATCTATTACAAGTTAATGTAATGAAAATAAGTGCACGCCAATAACTGCAATGAAGAGCATGTTTAACAGTTACTCTCATTATGAAAGCATAGTGGAGAGGATAGGTAGGCACATGGTGAGGGCATGCAAAAAGGTTGAGATCCGCCTTTAACAGTAATAGCCTATTTTTTAGGAGACTTAAAGAAAACTGCTAGTGGAACTCTCCGAAGGGAGATAGCTGTCAATGGATGACAACAAGAAGTTCAAAAAAAAAAAACTGGATCTGAGAGAATACGAAGCACTTGGGGAAAATATGTGGAAAGGTTTAGATAAGAAGATCTTGATGGGTTCATTTTGGATTTCTGGGATTCTCTATCGAGGGAAACACAATACTCTTCATTGTTTTTGTTTTCAGCATGATGGGAACCACACAACTACTATCCGGTTCCAAGCTTATTATTAAAGTAGGATCTTACAATACAACACTGCATGTTTGAATTATTTCTTCTCCAGCATGGTAGATAACTGCCCGTCTGAACCAGTGTATTTCTTAACCTTGGTAGCCCTTATCCCTTGTAACGAGGCAGAGGCTTGGGGACATCTATCTACAAAGAATGACTATGCTCTAACGATTGGAAAAATTGAGCTCTAATGGTTTAACAGTTGAAATGGAGCTTGTCTATTTATTGAGTAGCGTAATTAAAACCACAGTAATTTCATTCCTCCTTACTTTCAATCTGCTGTGGAGGAGATTAGTATTGAGTAAAAAAAAAAAAAGTAGATCTGGAAATGAGAAGGATGAGGATTCACTGGTATTGTATGAAGGGATGGTATGGCACGAGCGAAGGGAACCTATTGTTCACAGCTTTAATTATATAGTGAGATATGCTCTCATCAATTTGAACAACCCACCTCTTTAGATTTTGCCTATCATCAGCAGCAGCCACATGAATGTTGGCCAAGCGCAGGCCATTGCAGGCACTAATGGTCCAATAGGCATGGGAAGCTCGAGCAGGGATAAAACACGTCCTCCTAGTATTGGCAAAGATGTAGAGTTGCAGGCAAAGAAGAGGAACGGGCACTTATAAGTACATTGATGAGCTATGGAAAGAGAAGGAGAATGACATGTTGATCCATGTAATGCAGATGCCAACATTTCAGTGAGGGAGGCTCGCTATCAGAATGTTGTGGTACGTCATAATCTTGAGTGTAGTTGAGGTATGTATTTTATTGATGGTCATTCCAAGGTACTTCAATCACTGCAACAATAGAGGTTCAGACGTAGGAATGGTTCTATTTTTTTTTTTTAGTGTTATTGTATTGGGGAAATTTGACTTATGGATCTTAAGATTTAGGCTATGTTTCTCTTTTGCATATAAATCTAATTAGATGCAAGTGCCCCTTCTCCCGAGCAAAGCTTACGGTGATGGAATGCGCTAGAGAGTGCTTGGGAAAAATTAAGATATTGAGAGCTCCCTTATGAAATCTGTCTAGAACATATCCTCCAACCATCGATAAGTGCTTAACATCTATGTGCCTTTCCTTTCTGATATGTCAATTCTCTTCCACAAAACAGCGTAGCTTTCTTCTGTTTATCTGGCATGCTCCTGGAATACAAGCAATGCTTACAATGTTAGGATACGCTCCAGGGCGCTTTACCAATTTGAAGATTTTGAGACCTTCCTTGCAAAGTTCATTTTGTGCACATTTTGTAAACTGTCACAGCTGCAGTATTTGAAAATAGAATGGGTTAGAGGTTTAAATAATCTCTCTGATTTCAGTGTCAACCAAACTTAGCTGCAGCACTTAAATATAATAGGAAGTTAAAAGATTTAAATAACCTGCCTGGTTCTCCCGACAATCTATCACAGTTGCGACAGATGAAAAATAAGATATTATCGATTATTAACAAAATAAAGAGCTTTCCATTGATCGTGGTGAAGATAATTTCCAAACTTCAACTTGAGTGCGACTCTAGAAACTCGCTGTCAAATAGAAATGTGTCTAAGTTACAAAAAGAAAAGTTGTACATTATATTTCCTACTCTTAAGTTACGTATTTGCACCTCATCTTTCTCTTTCCCTTCAGTCTTGGGGATAACATTTGGTCTTGACAATTACGCAAGAAGATGGCAATATTTCCAAATTTCAATATGCACTTTCTAATATACTTGACAACCTGTCACTGTACAGTGTTTAGAGTTAAGGCAGTATATAGAATTAAGTAGCCTCCCTGAAATCATTGTCAACTTGTCATGGCAGCAGCACTTGAACATGATAGGATGTATAGATTTAAATAATCTCCCTGATTCTATCGGAATCTCTCATAGTGCAGCACTTGAACATAAAAGGTTGTAGAGATGTAATGAACCCTTCCAGATTCTTTTGGTAAATTTATCACATCTATTGTACTTGAAAATAGAATGTTGTATAGATTTAAATAAACTTTCTGATTCCTTTGTCAACCTGTCTAAGTTGCAGCATTTGAAAATAATGATAAATGCATCTGGATGGCGGTATATCCAAATTCCAATATTCAGATTCTATTATATTTGGCTACTTGTCACAGTTACAACATTTAGAGTTGAGGCATTGTACAACATTAAATAGCCTCCCTGAAACCATAGGAAACCTATCACAGCTGCAACTTTTAGACTTGCAAAGGTGTAGTAAATTAAACAGCCTCTCTAATTCCCTTGTCAATCTATGGACTTATTAATATTTGGTTAATTAGAAATTTTGATAAATGAAATGGAAAGGTAGTAGGGAATCAAGTTGTCAATATTAGAAAGTTAGAAATTGTTCTATAGGAGGAATGCTTTTCATCGAGTAATTACGAGGATCTTCCTATTTAGTGTTTCTTTATAATGAATCTTGTTAATGTTCTAGTGGAAGTAGATTTAGTATTAGATCACTTAGAATGAAGTGACTTGTTAAATATTTATAAGGAATTTTTCATAGTTTTAATATAACCACTTGCTAATTTTATGAACCTTATTAGGAATGAAGAAAGATCCATATCAATTTTATAATAGATCACTTCCAGTTGGCTATATAGTTACTAAAGGGAATCATGGTAGTAGAAAAGAATTGGCGATGGAGTGTTGAAGTATTCTAGGGGAAAAAGAGGGTTTTGATTTTTTTTTCTTAAGATTATTTTGTAGTTGGTTTTTAATAAGATAAGTTTATCTATGACAATTAATATTGTTGTATGGATATTATATTGGGAAATCATTTGTTAGTTATATCTATATAATTTAGTGACTAGATTGTCCTTGTAGTGAGTAAAATAAATAAATAAAAGGTGGATGATATTGTTATTTATGAAGTTATCCATGATTGTTTTTAATTGTGAGTTGTGCTCTAAGTATTGTTTCATGGTTGCTTGATTGATAGCTCATTGGGTTGATCATTAAGATCAAGTTGTGACTTGCTTTTGCAGTTGTTGGATGTTGATAGGATTTTGGTTTTGTTTTGAGATGGATTTTGCATGATGTTGATTTTGAGATCAAGTTTTGTTGTCACCTTGTTGAGAAACCCTTGTTTTAATGATTTATCAGTCTTCCAGAGAAAGGGAAAGAAAGGTGTAGCTTTATTATTGGCCTTCACTTTTGGTTCTTTGTGAACTATTGATTGTATGATCTGTTTGATGTTATAGGTTTAGCCTTGCACTTGAAAATAGTTTCATTATGAATATTTTGTGCAGAATGGTGTATGTCTTGCTTAATGAAAATTATCATGTGGCTTTATATGTTGTGCATGGAGCTTACCCTGATAGTGTCTTTTGAGTTTTGTTGTTTATAAGGGGAGTGGCTTTCGATGGGGGCCGAGACCCGGAAGTGGTCTCAGGGTAACTCATTGGAAGTTCATTAATCAAGTGAAAACATTAATATTTAATTAGGGGTTTTGGATAGAATCTCACATTAACAAGATATAAGTGAATGCCTCACTGATGGCTCAAGTGCTTGTATGGGCTTGAGATGAGTTGAGAAGGCCTGGAATTGCAAAATCATTGTCTTGTCCTTAAGAAAGATAATGGATGCCGCATTGGATTGCATGTGGGGCCGGGTTTCGTAAGAGGTCACCAGGGTAACCCAAGTTGGGGGCCAGGGCCTAGGAAGATTCGCCAGGGTAACCCATGCAACATTGCGATGACACTCTTCCTTAAACAACCAAGTATGCTTTGTTTCCCTCTATGATATTCTTGAGCCTCTAGAAGCACATGTTTGCATTTGTATGTTGATGCTTTATTGGTTATCCCTTATGTTGGGCACATCTTGTGTTGGTTATATCTTGTGTTGAGATTGTCTTATGTTATTGTGGATCTTGTTGTGAAGTCTTGTATCCTTGTTCTGTATGATGGTTATTGTTGGGGATTCTTCTTGTCATCTCTTAGCACGGGGGGTGGGCCTTTGGGTCCACGTGGTTGGGTGGAACGTGCTATGCACCCCATTGGGTCCCCAATAGTCGATCGAGAAGTGCAAAAATTGTACCTTGCAGTGATTCCTAAGTTGATCCAGAGTTCAATCCAGTATTGCAGCTTTGTACTCCTTCATTTCAAATGTAACATTCCATTATATTGTATCTTCTCCATTCATGTTGGGAAGCAGCATTGTAATATTGTAACCCTTGATTAATGTGTTAACCATGCTCATGTTATCTTATGATTACTGGTGTATACTCACTCTTCATGTGATGTAATAATATTGTTGTAAAAAAAAAATAATGCAGTCATGTAAACCCGAGGGATTTTTTATATGTAGTTCATGTTTAGTTTTCATTTCATATGGTATATGATTATTATGATGTTTGTAAGTACTTTTAAAAAAAAAAATTTGTGCCATGAATGTTAGATGTATTGTATCCTTTGTTGGTTGCTTAAGGGCATTACACCTCTCATCCCTCCCCTAATTCAAAGGAGACTTTCTCCTCTTGGACCCCTCTTTTTTTTCCACCTTAGAAATAGGGGAAACCCCCAGTTGACCCATGTTATCCAAGTCCTCCATGCTCAAATTTCCCAAAGCATCCCCCTTCAGCTTTTTTCCACCTGACCCCTTCATAGGTTTAGACTTCTGGCAGGACCAAACCACCTCTTCCTCATCTCGCGTTTCATGCTCTTCAGCCCTAGAGGAGATAGGGGACAGATTCTTTTTTCTTTTCTTACCTTTAGAGATGGCGATAGATTCTGATTCAACATCTAAGGACACATCAAACCCAGGAGAATAATTGTAACGCCTTGTCGCGCAAACCCCAAAGGAACAACAAAGAATGCAACAATTTATTTTATTTTTAAATAAGGAATGTACTTTAAGTTTTCCAACATAACCAATGTTTCAAGTTGCACATCAAAGTCCCTTGGGGTACACGAGGTGACATTACCTAAACTATCCCATAGCAAAGTCAATGGATGAACATTAAATTACCAATTATGTATCCATTCATTCACACATCATCATCTAAGCATCATTCATGATAACCAAAATGATAAGAATAATCCATATAAAACCATACATGCAAATACAATAAATTAATCATAGAAATATTAAGTACATATTTCCACAGATACAACATAACATTAATAGTATTTACAAATGGTAGTTCAAGAATGATTTACATGGTATGATAATACATTACATCAGTCTGATAGTACATCTCAATGAACACATATACAAAATTACATCATAGGTCTTCCCAACACACATGGGAGTGATACATCAATATATAAAATACATCTGGAGTACAAATATACATCTGATAACATATGAATCCTAGATCAAACTGCATCACCAAAACTCTGCACTGAATGGTACAACTGCATCATAAGGGAACCCAACAAGGTGTGTAGCACATTCCACCCAACCACCCCCATGCTGGGAGTAAATAAGGAAGGATCCCTGACCAAGCACATCCAAACAGTAAGGAAAAATTAAACTCTAGACATGAAAAGCAAGAGAACACAAAAATAACATATAACAACAATAAATCACAAACAACATAACAATAGACCACTTGCAGAGGATTTCAATAAAAAAACTCAAAGGGAATGATAGAGGAGAGTGTCATCGCATGGCCTTACATGGATTATCCAGACAACCTATCACAAGGTGTCGCCTCCATCTATGGTTATTCTGACAACTTATCTTAAGGCGCCGCTCCATAGGGCTACTTATGCAGAACCGTTAACCTCTCGTGAAGACGAGGTAACGATCATGCCAACTACGGATTTTTTGGCCCACCTTTAGTCTACAAAAGCCCTAACAGGTGGACGAGGCATCCACAATTATCTTATTAATGTTTAACTACCCACCCCCTAATTAATTTCTTAGGTTATCACTTATTACTCTAACTCTAATGTGGGTTACCCTAACAGCCCCTTTGTGCACTAGCCCCTGCGTAGAGCCACTCTCCCTAGAAACCCAAACATAAAAAAATATCCAACACCAGGGAGTTGTACCACGAGAACACATAACCAACAGATGGAACATCCGTGAGGCAAAAACATCTCACTAAAATCATATGAAACAACATCCATAAAATGGTACAACCCATGTGTAAACTCAAATCACAACCATAGCCGAAACATAGGGCCAAATATCAATTTACAAGATCAAATATAAACATCAATTTCCCCACCTCTGGAAGTCCCTAACCAACAACTTAAGCTCCTATAGAAGGATAAACTAATTCAATGGTTTTTCCCACAATACAAAATCCCAACTAAGTGAAAACCACAATTGATTCAACGAATAATCTCGAGAGTACACAATATGTAAAACAACGCCATATAACACATTTCAATACACAATAATTTCACCAAGAAATAAATTAATTAATTTACTCCAGAATATTCAACTTAACTTAAATCACATAGTTTAATTCTAATTTACTCAATTATACTATAACATTGTAAATTTACTAAATTATTCCATAATATCAACATAAATAACCATCCATATATATATATTTATATATATATATATACACTTTTATGCGTACATACATATATACATATACACGTATATATATAATATAACAAAACATATATTAAAAATTATGCATTTAAAACATATTATAAAAACTACCTTTATAATACACAGTAAATTTCCACACACACACACACACACATATATATAAATATATACATATATATTAATATTTATATATATGAATATATATTAATATAATATATATTTCATATAAAAAAAAAAAAACAAAATTAAACAAATTAAAAAGAACACTTTTTACAACACAAACTGTATGCAGTGTGAGGTACTATGTACCTCCCACTATGGGGAGGCCACAACCCCCGCACGGTTGTGTACCTCCACCATAGGGTGTGGGGTGGTACGGCTTCGGCCGACCACTCCACCCCTAAAATATATACTCTATTTCATATATATTTTTTTAATATATTTTATTCAAACACAGACCCCAAACACACATAAACATATTTATTTTATATTTCATTTCTTCAACATGGAAACCAAAAAGTAAATAAACATTTTTATGTATATATTTTTTATTCTTTAAAAAATGTAGACAACAGAATCCAAAACCGTGTACATATATATATATATATAATTTTATATTTCTTTTCAAAAGAGAGAGTATAAAATTTAAATATAAATATGTATAAATATATATATTTATATATATTTTCCCATTAAACACAAAATAAATAATACAAATACAATAAATCCACAGTCCAGTTTTTCTCCAACACAAAATAAATAAATAGGGTATACAATTTTAATTTCCACAACAAATCGATTTTCTTTTCAAATCAAAAATCTCATAACTAGATTTATTGAAGGAAATCATAAGGTTTCTCACTAATTTTCTACATAAGATTTAAAGGTTTAACACAAGCAATTTTTTTTTAACAACAAAACCCTTTTTTTTTTTAAACATAGATCTCAATTTAAAGAATGGCAGACATTATTTTTGTTTCCCCTTACAGAACTATCAAAAAAAAGAATAAATTAATCGAAAAGAACCTGGAGTCCTTCGTTTGATGACGAATCCAAACATAACAACCTTCTTCCTTTTTCGAAAATAGAATCCCTCTGCAGTTCCTTCTCCAATTCCTTCTTTCAGCTAATTTCTGGATCAATATTCTATTTTTCCTTCCAAAAACAATTTTAATAGAGAAGCACAAAAAACCTATCTTTTTCTTTTCCAGACAAAACCAAAAACCATCCTCTATGTGTGTAGAAAAACTTCTTTTTCTCACAATAAAATAAAGAAAAATAAATAAAGCCCTTCTTTTTCTCAAAAATTCAACCCATGCATTGGCTCTTTTTCTTGCTTTAAAAGCTCACACTTATCTCACAATCTTAAATTAAAAATTCATTAATTTCACATTTATCCTCACATGATATTATCCTTAGATTTTTTAATATTAATATTTTGAAAAAGACAATTCACAATTATCATAAAACATTATTTATTTAAATTAAATGACTTTATAGTTTTTAATTAATTAAATATCTTTTAATTTACAATATTTTAAATCCAACATTTAACTAAATTACAATTACATACAATTAATCATATCTACTAGATAGCATTAATTAATCCCATATAAAATAAGGATGAATTAAATAACAACTATCCATAAATAAAATAAACAACAACAATATTGAGACAAAGACAAGGTCAAGACCACGACACTGAAAGACTCAGAACGAGGTGATAGACTTGGGATGGGGACACTTCCTTATAAACTCCCTTTTTCAACATCATACCCATTGGGTTAATTTAATGCTCACCATGTCCTGCCGAAGCAGGTGGAATCGAGACTTTGTTCCTGCAGTTCCTACATACAAACAAATGTCAAGTAGCATGTAAATCTCCATTGCAGACACACCGTGAAAGGTAATCGCGGGGTAGCAGGGCGCTCACAAGCGAGTGATGCTACTATGTCCTTTCACCAAGACTCACTAGCAAACACATCAGAAACCATAGCAACATAGAATCACAACATCACCACATATATTTGTAAGATGGGGTTAGAAATCAAATAGCATAGACAAAGTGACAACCAACACTTCTAAGCTATAAAACCTCATCCAAACAAGAGAATACAATCATATGAGAGGAGAAAAATGAAAACAATGAAATAAAGCACTCCCCATTGAACTTGAATCACTTCTCTTGCTCTCCTTGTTATGCAACTTTTCCCTCAGATTTGTTGAAACACTTGTGCAAAACCTGCAAATGGTAGCAAGAAAGTTGAAGACAATTAGTTATTAAGCTGAAAATGGAGAAAGAAGGTTGCTTTTATAGATAACCTTTCAAATGGATAGCTGAGATTAATCCTCTAGAAGGATTCCAAGATCAATGGTCTAGAATTAATGCACCAAGAATATGCTATTCTTGGAGGAATCATGACAGACATGCATGCAGGGACATGCAGGCTATGACATGAAATAATGACAGGGTATCTTTGACCAGGTGGAGGTGCATAAATAATTTATTTTAAATTATTTATTCAAAATGGAGGAAAATGACAAGTGGCAAATAAATAATTTATCCAAATTATTTATTTAAAGAAACTGACAAAAGGAGCATTTAATTAAATTAATCAATTTAATTAAATGGGGAGGTGGAAATTAGACATGGATAATTAATTTGAATTATTTATCCAAAAGAGAGGAATGAAACACAATTAAATAACTCTGAAAATTATTTAATTATAGAAGAATAAAAGGTCAAATAATGATTATTATTATTATCTGACTATAGATGAAAGATAAATAATTAAATAAAAAAAATGATTTATTTAATTATTGAAGAAAGGGATATATTAGTGACGCAATTAAATAATTTTAATTCATCGGGATAGAATAAAGATGAGAAGGTGAATTAATTAAATAATTAAAAATTATTTAATTAATAGAGGAATGCAATCAAACTTAATTGAATAATTAAAGTTATTCAATTATCGAAGGACAACGACCAAGAAAAATGACACTCGTGGACTTAGGACATTTTTCAGTGTCTACAATATTATTAAGGAAAACCATTTTAGCATAACCAAATAATATAACCACCACATAATGTATCATCAATCATCATAGTAATATCAAGTGCAACAAACCAACCAAACTATGAATCCACACACAACCAAGTCGGTCAACTAATCACCATCACAAACCAAGTACCAAACCAAGACATAAGAGTATAAAAGAGTATCAACAACATGAGGGGTATTACATCCTCCCCCCCTAGAACATGGCTTACTCCTGGAAGCCAGTAAATAAATATGGGTAAGCCTCTCTAATATGGGACGCATCCTCCCATGTCGCTGAAGTCTCATCATTCGGGTCCCACTGAACCAACACCTATTCAATATCTCTGCCCCTGAGGGCGAGTCTCCGATGTTGTAGCACGACCATGGCTCAAGAGCTAGCTGCCTGTCCTCGACCTGTAAATCATTCCAATCAAGTACGTGAGCAACATCATGATAATATGGTCTAAGGACTGAAACATGGGAAACATCATGAATCCGCGACAGACTAGGTGGCATGGCTAGGCGGTAGGGAACGGACCAATTCTTTCTAACACCTCAAACGACCCTACAAAGTGGGGCGCAAGCTTAGAACCCTTTCCATAATGAATAGGGCTCTTCCGCGGATGTACTCAAAGAAACACCTGATCACCAACTGCAAACTACCGATCAACTCTATGTGCATCAACATACTTCTTCTGCCTATCTTGAGCTGCTACAAGATGCTCTCGGATGCGAGCTACCTATTGCTCCATATCTCAAGCATTTCAGGTCCAAGGAGAACCCTGTCCTCTAACTGATCCCAGCTCAAAGGGGTATGATAAAGGGTGACCGTATAAAGCTAAAAAGGAGCCATGCCGATTGAACTATGGTAACCATTGTTATAGGAAAACTCGACCAAGTGTAGATAATCTTCCCAACGCGATTGTTGGTCCATGACATACATGCAGAGCATATCCTTGAGCACCTAATTGACTATCTCAGTCTGACCATCTATCTCAGGATGGTAGGTAGAAATAAATTTCAATTGAGTTCCTAAGGACCACTGCAAAGATGTCCATAATGCAGATGTGAATACCGAATCTCTCTCAGAAATGATTCTTTGTGGTATCCCATGCAATCAAACAATGTCTTCCATGAACACCTTGGCTACTGAAGAAGCATTATATGAAGATCAGACAAGCGCGAAATGGGATACCTTGGTCAATCTATCCATAGTGACCATAATAGTGTCGTGTTTCCTAGAAGACATAGGCAAGCCGACAATGAAATCCATAGAGATAATGTCCCACTTCCATTCTTGAACAAGATGAGGCTGCAACAAACCCGCCAGATGATGATGGTCAACCTTAACTCTCTGACATTCTAGACATCTAGCCACAAAATCAGCGATATCATGCTTCAATCCTACCCAAAAATATAGTGAGCGCAGATCCACATACGTTTTCTTAACTCCGGGATGTGCTGAATAAGGTGCCTGATGGACTTCAGTCAAGATTAGGGTGCGAAGACCCTCTGCAGGAGGTATATACATTCAGCCCGCATAGCACAAGACACCATCAGAATCCAGTGAGTATCCAAAAAAATTTCCTTCCAGAGTTCTACCCGACTCGATTTCAGATTTCACCTCTTGATACCAATTGTCTGAGGAGAGAGTGGTGAGGATATGATTCCTCAAATCAACCTTGAGAGCCACTACAAAAATCTCATGTCTATGTCAACTCAAAGCATCTTCCACCACATTCTCTTTTCCCTCGATATACTTCACTTCAAAAGCGTATTCGCACAAGAATTCCATCCACCTTCTTTGTCTTGCATTCAGGTTCAGTTGTGTGAAGATGTATTGCAGACTAAGATGATTCGTATGCAACTCGAACCGATGCCCTAAAAGGAAATGTATCCATCTTACCAGAGCATGAACCACAATGGCTAACTCAAGATCATGTGTGGGGTAGTTCAATTCATGATCCTTAAGTTTACGAGATTCATACGCAATCACTCGCCCTTCTTGCATCAAAACGACCCCTAAATCTTCCAAGGAAGCATCTGTACATACTACAAATTCCCCTGTAGGATCCAGTACTGCCAAAATTGGTGCACTGGTCAGCTTTTCCTTAAGAGTCTGGAATGCTAACTAACATTGATTTGACCAAAGAAATTTCTTCCCCTTCCTCTGGAGAGAGGTAATGGGATGCACAATCCTAGAAAAGCCTTGGAAAAACCACCAATAATAGCTTGCTAGTCCCATGAAACTACAAATTTCTGAGACATTTGTGGGTACGGGCCAATCCACAATGGCCTGAATCTTTTCAGGATCAATGAAAATTCCCTCACCTGAAATGACATGGCCCAAATATTGAACTTCAGTCTTATAGAATTCACACTTTTCCAGGTTGGCATACAATTGGTTGTCCCTTAAGCATTGCAACACCTATCTTAGATGTTTCTCGTGTTCCTCCATAGATTTGGAATAAATCATAATATCATCAAGAAACACAAGGATGAATCTATCCAAATACGTTTGGAACACCACATTCATTAAGCTCATAAGACTGAAGGTGCATTTGTCAACCCGAACGACATCACAGTGAACTCGTAATGTTCGTATCGAGTGCGAAATGTTCTTTTATGAATATCTGGTTCCGTAATCCGTAACTGATGATACCCTGATTTGAGATCAATCTTAGAAAATACCTTAGCTCCTTTTATTTGATCAAAAAGATCATGAATTCTGGGCAAGGGATATCGGTTCTTCATCGTTACTTTGTTCAACTACCTGTAATCAATACACAGATGGAGAGAACCATCCTTCTTCTTCACAAAAATTATGGGTGCTCCCCAAGGGGAAACACTTGGGTGAATAAACCCCTTAGCCAATAGCTCCTCCAATTGCAGACAGAGTTCTTGAAGCTCCTACATTGTCATCTAGTACAGATCCCAAGATATAGGCTCAACTCCAGTTACCAAATCAATCCTAAAATCTATATCCTGCTTTGGTGGCATACCCGGTATCTCACTCGAAAAAACATCAGAAAACCCCTTAAGGAGTGGGTAATCATCCAATGACACCCCTCGACTATCCTCTAACTCAAGATCACTCACTACTACTGCAAAAAGCTGACAACCCTGCAGAAAAAACCTTTTTAGTTGCATGTCAGAGATCATTCGCAATGAAATGGGCCTTTGAATACCCACGATCTCCACCTCCTTTCCTGAATCATTGACGCATCGCACTACTTTACGGCGACAGTCTATCATGGCATGATGTGCACTCAACCAATCCATTCCCAAGACGACATCATACGAGCCAAGTGGTAGGATCTAGAGGTCCACCTTAGTTGTCAATGCCCCTATTGAACAAGCTTCTCTACTACAACCTTTGATCCTAAGGCCAATTCAACCTGCCATTTTATGCCTTGCCTAGATTCCACCAATCTACATCTCTCTACTACTAAAGGAGATATAAAAGAGTCAGATGCATTGGAGTCAAAGAGTATGGAAATACTAGTATCATGCAACACACATGATGTCTTAATCACAGTGCCTTGATATTCTACTTGACGATTGTCCACTACCACAAACACTCGATGTGCTCTACCCGCATCGCCCACTGTCGGCTCAAAAATAGCTGGTTTCTAGCTAAAACCTGAAGTACTCCTTTGTGGACACTGTTTGGCAATATGTCCTTGTTTCCCACATGAGAAACAACCTATGCCTCACCCAAATCCTCTGACACCAGACTGTGCACTCGACTGCTGAAAACTGCCTCGTGAAGGTGTCAACTATATGCTTTGTGCAGACTGCACAAAATGATCTGGTCTATTACGCTACCAGCTTCGGTTCTTCTTGTTCTAAGATCAGTCTCCCTACTGAGACTATGATTTGTTATGTTTGGGCTATGAGTATTTTTGCTGCTATGGACCACCCTTAGAGGGTGCCTGAAAAATTCCTGGAAGACCTTGCAACTTGAAGCTAACCACCTCTAGAACCAAAACCTGATGCTAGAACATTGTCGATCTGAACTCCTGTGTGTCCTCCCAATGCCATTGCCAAATTTTCTTCTACTAGACAGGCCTTCTCAATTGCTACCTCCATTGTCTTCGGCTCGAAGACTCTAACTCCACCACTGATTCAGGCGTTTAAGCCTCGGACGAAATGCTGAACCAACATTCCCTCATCATGATTGATTCCTACTTATTGCTTCAATTCATAGAATCGTCACTCATATTGTTCAATGAACATTGACATTTTCTTAAGGTCATGAAACTCATTTGCCTTTCGTTGCCTCCAATGATCTGAAAGGAAGCAAGCCCTGAACCTGTCCAGAAAGAGCTCCCATATGACCATGCTGACATCCAGATGTAACTTTTTCTCTTCTAGCTGCCACCAAGTGGATGCGAAGCCTCATAGATGCATGATTGCACATAGATCTTTGGTATTGCTACCATAGGGGTGCATTTTGAAGCATCGATCCAAATCGATTAACCATGTTTCCGCTTCCAGACCTCCTCCAGAATGATTGAATGTAGGTGGGTGTGCTCTCATCAAGTCTCTCATATGACCAACTAGTATTGTATCTTGATCTGACGTTATTTCCCTCTGCCTTGGCGACCTTTCCCTTTCTCTCTTGACCCACTACTCCTCTTCCGGCCTGGGTCCCAACTGATCAAGAATCTCCCCTAGAAGGTGTTGCAACTATTCATCTAAACCAGGTTGTTTTGGGTTCTGACCACCACCTGATAGATTGTTTTGAGGAATTTGTCATTCCTCATGCTCTGAACTATGGGAACTCGGTGGTGATGGACTTTGGCAGTTGGCTCCACGACCACCACCCCGGCCTCTTCCTCGACCACTACCTCTACCTCGAGGCATGATCCTGCAAAACAATTAGGGTTATGTAAGATCAAGAGTTAACGCAAAGGTTGCCTAATAGACACAAACTACCCAGAGAACCCAGCGTTAGCAACCTTGGCTCTGATACCAAGTTGTAACACCACGTCATGCAAACCCCAAAGGAACAACTAAGAACACAACAATTTTTTTAAAAAAAAACATAAGGAATGTACTTTAAGTTTTCCAACATAACCAATGTTTTAAGTTGCACATCAAAGTCCCTTGGGGTACATGAGGTGACATTACCTAAACTATCCCATAACAAAGTCAATGGATGAAAATTAAATTACCAATTACATATCCATTCATTTTCACATCATCATCTAAGCATTCATTCATGATAACCAAAATGTTAAGAATAATCCATATAAAACCATACATGCAAATAAAATAAATTAATCATAGAAATATTAAGTACATATTTCCACAGATACAACATAACATTAACAGTATTTACAAATGGTAGTTCAAGAATGATTTACATGGTATGATAATACATTACATCAGTCTAATAGTACATCTCAATGAAC
The DNA here is from genome assembly GCA_007258455.2 of Sequoia sempervirens. Lineage (NCBI taxonomy): Eukaryota > Viridiplantae > Streptophyta > Pinopsida > Cupressales > Cupressaceae > Sequoia > Sequoia sempervirens. The sequence goes on from VDFB02270651.1 coordinate 71,317,010, forward strand.
ACATATACAAAATTACATCATAGGTCTTCCCAACGCACGTGGGAGTGATACATCAATATATAAAATACATCTGGAGTACAAATATACATCTGATAACATATGAATCCTAGATCAAACTACATCACCAAAACTCTGCACTGAATGGTACAAATGTATCATAAGGGAACCCAACGAGGTGCATAGCACGTTCCACCCAACCACCCCCATGCTGGGAGTAAATAAGGAAGGATCCCCGACCAAGCGCATCCAAACAGTAAGGAAAAACTAAACTCCAAACACAAAAATCAAGAGAACACAAAAATAACATATCATAACAACAATAAATCACCAACAACATAACAATAGACCACTTGCAGAGGATTTCAATAAAACAACTCAAAGGGAATGATAGAGGAGAGTGTCATCACATGGCCTTACATGGGTTATCCAGACAACCTATCACAAGGTGCCACCTCCATCTATGGTTATCCTGACAGCCTATCTCAAGGCACTACTCCATAGGGTTACTCATGTGGAACTATTAACCTCTTGTGAAGATGAGGTAATGATCATGCCAACCATGACCTTCTCGGCCCACCTTTAGTCTACAAAAGCCCTAACAGGCGGACGAGGCATCCATAATTATCTTATTAATGTTTAACTACCCACCCCCTAATTAATTACTTAGGTTATCACTTATTACTCTAACTCTAACGTGGGTTACCCTGACAGCCCCTTTGTGCGCCAACCCCCACATAGAGCCACTCTCCCTAGAAACCCAAACATAAAAAAAATCCAACACCAAGGAGTTGTACCACAAGAACACATAACCAACAAATGAAACATCCGCGAGGCAAAACCATCTCGCCAAAATCATATGAAACAACATCCATAAAATGGTACAACCCATGTGTAAACTCAAATCACAACCATAGCCGAAACATAGGGCCAAATATCAATTTACAAGATCAAATATAAACATCAATTTCCCCACCTCTGGAAGTCACTAACCAACAACTTAAGCTCCTATAGAAGGATAAACTAATTCAAGGGTTTTTCCCACAATACACAATCCCAACTAAGTGAAAACCACAATTGATTCAAGGAATAATCTCGAGAGTACACAATACGTAAAAAAATGCCATATAACACATTTCAATACACAATAATTTCACCAAGAAATAAATAAATAAATTTACTCGAGAATATTCAAATTAACTTAAATCACATAGTTTAATTCTAATTTACTCAATTATACTATAGCATTACAACTTTATTAAATTATTCCATAATATCAACATAAATAACCATCTTTATATATATATATATATATACATATATACATATATATATATATACATATATATATATATATATACATATAAATATATACATATATATATATACATATATATATATATATATATATACATATATATATATATATATATATATATATATATACATATATATATATATATAAATATATTAATATAATATATATTTCATATAAAAACAAACAAAATAAAATGAATTAAAAAGAACTATTTTACAACACAAAATGCAGGGTGTGTACTACTCTCCCACTATGGGGGGCCAAGCACAGCTGCGTACAATAGCCCTCGGCTATTGTGCGCAGTGGGTGGTGGCTACGTACCACCACCACAGGGTGTGGGGTGGTACGGCTTTGGCCGCCCACTCCACCCCTAAAATATACACTTTATTTCATTTTTATTTTTTTAATATATTTTATTCGAACACAGACCCCAAAACACATAAACATATTTATTTTATATTTCATTTCTTCAACATTGAAACCGAAAAGTAAATAAACATTTTTATGTATATATATTTTATTCTTTCAAAAATGCAGACACAGAATCCAAAACCGTGTATATATATATTATTTTATATTTCTTTTCAAAGGACAAAGTATAAAATTTAAATATATATATGTATAAATATATATATTTATATATATTTTCCCATTAAACACAGAATAAATAATACAAATACAATGAATCCATAGTCTAGTTTTTCTCCAACACAAAATAAATAAATAGGGTATACAATTTTAATTTCCACAACAAATTGATTTTCTTTTCAAATCAAAAATATCATAACTAGATTTATTGAAGGAAATCAGAAGGTTTCTCACTAATTTTCTACATAAGATTTAAAGGTTTAACACAAGCAATTTTTTTTTAACAACAAAACCCTTTTTTTTTAAACATAGATCTCAATTTAAAGAATGGCAAACATGATTTTCGTTTTCCCTTACAGAACTATCAAAAACAAAAGAATAAATTAATCGAAAAGAACCTGGAGTCCTTCATTTGATGACGAATCCAAACACAACAACCTTCTTCCTTTTTCGAAAATAGAATCCCTCTGCAGTTTCTTCTCCAATTCCTTCTTTCAGCTAATTTATGGATCAATATTCTATTTTCCTTCCAAGAACAATTTTAATAGAGAAGCACAAAAAACCTATCTTTTTCTTTTCTAGACAAAACCAAAAACCATCCTCTGTGTGTGTGTAGAAAAACTTTTTTTTCTCACAACAAAATAAAGAAAAATAAATAAAGCTCTTCTTTTTCTCAAAAATTCAACCCATGCATTGGCTCTTTTTCTTGCTTTAAAAGCTCACACTTATCTCACAATCTTAAATTAAAAATTCATTAATTTCACATTTATCCTCACATGATATTATCCTTAGATTTTCGCATATTAATATTTTGAAAAAGACAATTCATAATTATCATAAAACATTATTTATTTAAATTAAATGACTTTATACTTTTTAATTAATTAAATATATTTTAATTTACAATATTTTAAATCCAACATTTAACTAAATTACAATTACATACAATTAATCATATCTACTAGATAACATTAATTAATCCTATATAAAATAAGGATGAATTAAATAACAACTATCCACAAATAAAATAAACAATACTGAGACAAAGACAAGATCAAGACCACGACACTGAAAGACTCAGAACGAGGTGACGTACTTGGGATAGGGACACTTCCTTATCAACTCCCTTTTTCAACATCATACCTGTTGGATTAATTTAATGCTCTCCCCGTCCTGCCGAAGTAGGTGGAATCGATACTTTGTTCCTGCAATTCCTGCATACAAACAAATGTCAAGTATCATGTAAATATCCATTGTAGACACACCGTGAAAGGTAATCGCGGGGTAGCAGGGCACTCACAAGCGAGTGATGCTACTCTGTCCTTTCACCAAGACTCACTAGCAAACACATCAGAAACCATAGCAACATAGAATCACAACATCACCACATATATTATTAAGGAAAACCATAGCATAACCAAATAATATAACCACCACATAATGTATCATCAATCATCATAGTAATGTCAAGTGCGGCAAACCAACCAAACTATGAATCCACACACAACCAAGTTGGTGAACTAATCACCATCACAAACCAAGTACCAAAGCAACACATAAGAGTATATCAAAGAGTATCAGCAACATGAGGGGTATTACAATAATATTCATCATTAGAATCATCCTCTAACCCTGTCATATACTCAAGATTCTTCTTCTTCTTCTTCTTCCCAACATTGGAAATATTGGGTTGAGCAGGGATAGTAAAGGCCTTAACATACTTAGAAATCAACATAATTAAAACTTCATGGAGGATAGGGTTTTCGGGATTGTGCCTATGGTCTCTTATGCCATTTTCCAAAGAAACTAGTAAATAGAAAGGGAACGACACCTTCTTCTTATGCCTAAAATGGTTAAGAAAAAAAAAATGATTCCCAGATATAACATAAAAGTGACCATCAAGGGTAAAATATCTCATTATTTCCTCTACAACATCTCTCCAAATTGCCTTGATAGAAGAACAATAATAGCCACCGCATTTTTCCCTTTCTAGTTTCCTCCTCTCATCATCTTTGAAGAAAGTATCCATGGACAAACCAGATTCATTCTTATCTTATAGAATTTTTTCCCTTCAATCGACAAACCAGTAATTCTAGCCCTCAAGAAATTCTCGCGAAGTCTTCATATCATACCCATGCAACTTTTCCAAATATGGGGTCACTCCCCCAACCTCTAATATCTCCCAAACCTTTTTATTAGCTTTCATAGTGTCATAGGATTTGGGCTCAGTTCTATTTAAGCTACCCCCCATCCTTGTAGCAAGAAAGCAACCCAACAAAAAGAAGAATTTGCAGAGAAGTTGAAGAAAACTAGAGAACTTGTAGAGAAAAAAAGGAAACCTCGAGAAAACAAAATCTCTCTGAATACCCACAATCCATGTGGATTGGACAAGATGACATAGAGGAATAATGAAAAAAGAATTCCTTGTCATTCGTGCCACCAATCTATTAGAATACCACATGGCCTTACCTCTAAGAGAATTACACCTCAGAAGGAGATGCCACATTAGCATCATTTGATAAATAACCATCATAAAAGGACCTCCCCTCTCAATACCTTTGTGATTCATGATTAATTATTGAACGAGCTTCCAGGGGAAGAAGGTCGCATTCTCCCCATTCCAAAAAATCATTCACCCCATAATTGGCAAAAAAATTAGCAAGCTTATTCCCCTCTCTATAAACATGGGAGATGAAACATTGATCAAAAGATTCCAAAATATTTAAGGCATCATTAATGAGGGATTCCACTGTCCATGAGTGTTGAGAAATCTTCCTAAGGTTATTAATAATGTTGATGGAATCACCCTCAACCCACACCTTATCATACCCTCTTGACTGAGCTAACTTCAAACCATGATAGGTTGCAAAAGCATAAATAAATAAATAGGATTTGTTGATAAGCTATCTTAATTATTATTTTAAAATAGCAAGATTATTTGGTAGTCTTCTTCTTGCTCGGGGGTTTTTCTAGAGCCCATGAGGCTTCATGATGCCAATATGGTTGGGTGGAGAGAAAACCCTTGTTCATTGGCATGTAAATCATTTCTTTTCTCAATATTATTTGTGATATTGCAAGTTTAAAGAGATGATTTTCATATATGTTCAATGAAATAATGAAAAGAGAAAATTTCTTATCCATTGGCATGTTCTCTATGAGTTCTTGGAAAGGTTGGAGTTCTTCTTTTGTTGATTTCTTGAAGGTTAAAAGTGTATTTGCACCTTTCTTTGTGTTGAATAAGCTAATAGTATGTTCATTGATCCAAGTAAGAAGGAAGATTGGTGTATTGTGGGTATGGTTGACGGGGGCTGGTTGAGGTGGCAGCCATCTCATTGGCAATGGGGCAATGATAAATGTTAAATAATGACGTAATTTTTCCATGCACTCATATGGAAGGTATAATAATCTCTCAACAAGCATCAAGATTTGGTAGATACTATAAGTCATTTCACCGAAGCTCCACTACACCTCATCACGTACTAAAATGTCTGGGTGGCGGCTTGGTTGCAATTCACAAGGTGGCGATCATGAGAGCTCACACACTTTTTATAGAGTAATAATGGTCGTGAGATTAGACACATCTAAATTTATTAAAACCCCAAAGGTGGCAATGCTATTGCATCCAACAGTTTCTAGTTTTTTTGTCTGCAAATTTTGGTGTTTGGCCATGGTAGAATGTTCAAAATTTGTGGTGCAGATGTTGGAAAAATCACTTGTGGGTCTCAACACTGATACTCCCATTCATTTGGACTATAAGGTGAGGCAGCTCACCTTCAAAGCAATCACTGATCAAATGTTGAAGTGAATAATGCTTAATATCAACCATCTTACCCTAGTCACAGTGCAAATGGTGTTGGGTAAGGGGCATGTGGAGAACCGTGAAATTTTTTGGGTTAACACCCATATCGCTTCAAGGTTTCTCACCTGGACTGCTAGACATTCGCATGACCAAAGCAGAAGCAAAAGCCCCAGTGCAAAATATTTTCAAGGAAAATCTATTGGGTGGCTTAGAGGAGATTGTTCAAATGACAATTCTTGGCTTTGGTGCTCCATGCCCGTGCGATATGGCTCTATGGAAGGTTCTAGGTGAAGTAATCAAGTATTATCCCCTATTGTTGGATTTGAATGGCATGGCTTTGGTGTGGCATAGGCAACTGGCGGCATATGGTGCAAACTACCTCAAGAAAGCATTGCAATTGGAGCTTGTGAATGATTTTGAATGGGTGTCAAAATTCGAAGCTTTTGCTAAATCCAATGGATTCTTGTAAGTTCTATGATTGGGGTCTGTAAATAGTTAATATATGGTAACAGTTGGGTTGGTATACGCATGGCATTTAGGGTTCCTAGGTTCTGTCTGTTATAATGTATGGTTCGACAGTGTGTGGAATTCAATTCAACGTTTTTGGTTTGCACTCTAGTGTATGGTTTTTGGGATAGTTTGGTTTCATTGGTTCATTTAGTTGATGGTGTTTGGTTGGTGTCTCCTACATAGCAAACAATTTGTAATTTTTTTTGCAGCAATACAAACTTTCACTTACGTACCAAAAAAAATTTAAAAAATCTTTTATATATTCAACTATCACTTCTTCACATTAAACAAACCACAATCTTCAAATTTTTTCCATTATTATCATCTTGAGCTTGTCAAATTTGTGCACTTAGAAAATTGAGAGCAACATTATAAAGCTTCAAAAGTGAAAATGAGAAGAGCAATGGAGATGAATCATTGTTGACATAGGAAGATATAATTGCATTATTTCAATTCAAATTTCTTATGTCATATTTGTGATCCATTGTTAGATTAGAATTGTTTTGCTTAAATCTTATGGTTTGTGGTTACCATTTGATGATTTACACATCTTTTATTTATGATTTCTAGTCTATACAAAAACTTTATAAAATTTAAAATATTTTTACATCAAGATGTGCAACCTACAATGACAATAAGGGGTGGAGTGTAATGACATGAGCATATTTTAATAAATAAATAAACATCTGACATATATTAAAATAATAATGAAAAGACATTATAAAGAATATATAAATGACAATATCAATATTAATAACTAAAACACACATATATACCTAGCATTATGGACACCCCTAGCCCTAGTAAGAAAAAATGCATTAAAAACCCTGCCCCGAAAGCCTCTCCACATGACACTTCCCCCTCTCAGGGGCCTGTGGTGAAGAAAAAGGATAAAAAAATGCATAGCTCCCACCCCAAAAACTAAGGCCAAAGCCTCCAAGAAGACAAAATTTAGACTTCATCAAATTGACTCTGACATTGAGATCACCGAGGAGACTAGTACCCCTCACAGGTCAAACAGATTGGTAATCAGGCAAGAAAAAGAGAAGAGTTTTAAGGAGGCCTTGGACTCTGAAAATGGGGATGGGAGTGAGAGTAAGAGTAAAGAGGAAAAGGATGTTGGGGAGGAGGCTATTTCGGTTTCTGCTAGTAGCTCCTCCCATATTTTTGAAAGTCTTAAAAGGGGTCCTGCCAGCATTAAAATTAAGGAGGTCAAGTCTCGGGCCTCGAACATTGCTAAAGGAAAGGCTCCCATGGAGGAAACTTGCAGTAAATAGGATGTTATTTAGGAGGAGGTTGGCAACCTTAAAAGAAAAGTTGAGAGTTTGAAGAAAAGACTGCTGGATGTTACACATTTTGTGTTGAAGATTATGCACAGGTCTACCACTATTCTATGTCTGTTGTAGAAGGACAAGTCTGCGGACGATGCAGATGAAGAAGCCATCAACATGGAACTTCTTAAGTTCCTCACTGATGATTGGGCTACCATAACTTTAGTTAAGCCATGTAGCAGGAAAAAGAATTAGATTTCTGGGGGTTTTGGTTTTTTGACTGGTGTTGGCTGAATCAACCTTCGTTTATGTTTTATTTTGCTAAAGACATTGTTAATGTTCTTATGTTTCCTTATGACTGGTATGACCCTTGGTGGTCTGTGGTTAAGACTGTTTTAAATCATTTTTTTATGATGGACATAACTAGTAGTTTTAGCTCTTGTGATAGTTTTTGGGATGTTTTTTATATGATCTGCTTAGGGTGATGGTTTGGTTTTTAGACCTAGTGTTACTGTGTTGTTAGTGTGTCTCTGTTGTGGATGGTCAGTGGTGCCTTGTATTAAAGGGACAACACCCTAGTTTTGCTGCTTTTTATATCAAAAACAAATTGGTTAATAATTTTTCAAACATAAAATAATTAAAAAAATTGTTGTACTTCAATACTTCCAAGACAATACTTTAAAACTATTTTTAAGGTTAAAAGGAAAATTTAAAACATAACTTATAAATAAAATTTTACTTTTTATCTTACTATGTATATTTTATTTATTAAAGAATTGTTTACATATATTTGATTTGTTAAGGAAACCTTTTTAAGAGGATTAAATTCTATATTATAAATAAATAAGATTTAATTTATTAAAGTTGATAGTAATTTTTAGATTCTATTTATTTTGCGATATAGAGATGTAATACAATTAGTGTGGGTGATTATTGTGATAAAATGTAAAATTAGTATTTGACTATTAATTTAAAATTATAATAAAATTAGCATATATATCCTAAATATATCTATTTAAAATAGGTTCAAAGATATAAGATGCATCTCTATCAAAATTGATATTGCAAATAGACAAATGCTTCGAAACTGATATCTCTCAACGTCTTTCATTATCGATCACATATTATAAATACAACCATAATTATTCACCGAACATAACTCTAACCATGAGAAGCAAACCTTAGATTCTAGAACTTGGCCAAAGCAATATGGACAAAACCATTCCCTATAAGTAGAAGTAACCCAATCTATGGAATAACTGACCACAAGTGATAAAAAATCAAAATTAAGATGAAAAATAAAAGATGATGTGTTGCCTCTTTGTCTTGTCCCATATTCCTTTTTGGCCACGCACCATCATCCTTTTCTATTACTCACCACCTTAATAATTCTTATGACTTGGCTCTAATAGGTTAAAATATCCACCTCATCTAAGCCAAAGGTATGGAGACACCTCTTAAAATACAATACAATAAAATTTGTGTTTATCATGACATATTCCAATTTATCTTAAACAGAGATTTGTAATCCCACCAAGTAGAATTATTTCCATCTTTAAAAAAATATTAAAATATAATAAAAGAATTTTAATTGGTAAAATTGGTATAAATAAAATATTAATAATATAATATAAATTATATGTTAAATTATATTTATTGGTATTTAATTGCTAAAATTGTAGTAATAACAATGCATATCAAGTTAGATTAGTATAAATAAAGAATGTTTAATGTTTTGAACTTTTAAATTTGTTTTATAAATTTATAAATTTGATTTATGAAAATAATTATAAATTTTAATATTTTAATTTTTATTGAGTTTTTTAATTTAAAATATAATATATTCATAAATAAATTTATAAGCTTTAGTCATAAGGAACACAAAGATAGGATCATCATTAAAATTTTAAAAATTAATAAATAAAATCATTTTGTTTGGTCTAAAAATGTTTAAATTTCTCACCACTATTATAAGATAAAATAATCACTATACTTCTAGATGTTTCAAATTAAACAATTTACAAGACAAAATCTAAATTATAAATATTTTCTTTCTAGTTTGATTTGGTTTGTATGATTTGAAACAACTTCTAAAAATTATAAATGGAAATAACAATAAGGTTAAGAAAACATTTAAAAATAACAATATTCTTCAAGTTATGCTTATTTTTGCTTAAAGATAATTACTTTTTATTTTAATCAATAAAAATATATCAATAGATAAACCATGACTAAAGTTATAGAAAATTTTCAATATATAAAAGAATCTTCTATTATAGAATTATCATTATAAGTTAGAATTTTTGTTATTAAATCAAGAAAAGGCAAATGACAACTAAAATTAAAAGTAATTTAAAAAAAAATAAAAAAATTACCATATACATTATACTATGATAATCTTCTTAATAAATAAAAAATATTGATAGACTCATCACTATTAAAGCTAATTTTCAATAAATGAAGATCACCATTAAAGTTAAAGTTGTTTTTAAATAAAAAAAATGAATCTATGATTTGGAATCACCACAAAATTACCATTAACATTATCATTTAAAACTTGTAATTTTATTTAATTTTTAAATTTAAGACAAAAATAAGAAAATATTCTAAAATAATAAAATAATATTAAAAGATAAAATAATCATTAAAGTCAAACAAATTCTTTGATAATTAAAGGACCATATCAATCAAATTATTGCTTAAGTTAAAAGGTTTTTAAATAAGATAAAATTTAGAGATAAAATTAAAATTATAAATATTATTATAAATACTATTCAAATTTTCTATTTAAAATGCATAATGTGTAATTTATTTATTGTAAAAAAATTAAAATTAATGGCATCTTTCCTACCCACTCCTAGAACCTTGGCATTGAATTCAAATAATAGTTTCTCATTACTTTATGCTTCAGGGGTGTTTGTGGGGATTTTATCAATGATGAATTTGCTTGCTATCACATCTTGTTTAGGGTTTCCTCTATCATTACAATAGTGGTAGGTTGTGGTGTGGTTCCTATATTGTGATCTTTTATTGTGATGGGATCTATTGGTGCACCTTCTAATATTGTGGTGGGATCCCCTAGTGATTTTGTAGTGACCACCATTAGTGGTATTGTTTTGAATGCAATATTTGATTTTGCTCATGTTTCACTTGTAGCTAAGGTTGGGTCAAGGGTGTCTTCTAATCATTATGGGATTTTTAACCCTTCATATTGCAAGAAACCTTTAGATTGTTTGGAATCCTCCCCTATCCTCATTTATGGATAATATTTTGTTGACGATGCAAATATTTTTACTTCTATCAGTTTGATATGCAAATTTAATTATATATGACCCTCTCTTCATGACTTACATCAATAGGTTTTAAGTTTTGGAGACCTCTTATGAAGAATGGAAATGAGCTCTATCCTTGCACTAAGGGATTGTTTTGTATGAATTTTCAATCTATTGAGGATAATGAAGCATTTTTTGATAGTAAGCTATAGATGTGTGATCAACATTCCCTCTTTCTCAAGCCTTGGTTTCCTACATTCAACCCTCTTTCTAAATACCTCAATATCCAACCAATTTCGGCAAGGTTATCCAATCTTCCTCTCCATTTTTAGAGACTCTCTTATCTTGAAGATGTTGATAACATGATTTACTATTTTCTTAGGATTGATGCCATTTGTTCAAAAAATTTCCATATCACCTATGCTATTATTTTGGTTCCATTGACATTTTGAAGGCTCTTCTTAGGGAAATAATCCTTATAATGTATAGTAGACCATAGACTTAGTTGTTTGATTATGATAGCATTCCATTTTAGTGTAGAAGATGTTTTTATAATAAACAAATTACTTCAGGAGCATCTATGTCCATAGGCGATCTTGCATCACCCAAAAACATTTTAGGTTAGATTTTTTTTCCAATTTTTTTTTTGGTTCAATATAGGTTTATTGCAATTAGTTTTCTTGTTATATTTTGCAAGTTTGTAGCTTCTAGAGGAATTTTTAGGATCAAATCAACCAAGGGTTTCATATTGTAGAAGGCCCTAATGGGTACCTCTAGTTTTGATTTGGAAAATAATGGAGTTAAATGATCCAAGTTATGGGTAATTAGAGGTTTAGGTCTCCTCGGGAACTAGTTAGAGGTTTAGTAGGTTCCAAGAACCCCTAGAACACCAAACAAGTCCAGTTATTAGTGAAATTACTAATAGTTTTATTATTTATATTTTTGGTTATGACAATTCCACCTTGCTAAGGAGCTAAAAGGTTATCTATGTTTTGAATTTGAGAAAAATCAAAGAAGTTTGAACAAAGTTATGAAAAGATGAAACCTAGAGAAATTCCAAGAACTAACAGAAATCCTAAAGATTTCTAAATCCCTTTAAGATCCCTAATCACGGAAAAAGAAGACTTAGTGTTTTCATGGAAGTTATTGGTGGATTGGGAAGCATTAACAAAGGCTAAGGGTCAAAGGTGGGATTAGTTTCATGAACAACGAGAATCCCCAACTGTTTCCATTCCCATTAAAGCTCTTGATCAAGAGACAAAATCAAAGAAGGAAAAATACCAAAATCCCAAAGGGTGACACTTTGACTTGTGAATGGAAGATGATTGGGTTTGTAGGGAAGCTCAAAACCTTGAAAAACTAGGGGAATAAATGTTTGGTGTCTAATAAATGTTTGAACCCCAATAGAACATGAGGGTTGATCTCTTAACAAAGCCACTACACTAATGTTAAAAAGGTTGAATGTTTAGGTTATAAGTAAACCCCAATCCTTGACTAAGGAAGAGAACAATAGTCCCAACAAGAAGCAATACATGGTTCTAAGGAATCCTAAACCCGTGATAAGGAACTGAGATAGAGTCTAAAGGAATGGGAACCTTGATAAGAAGGAATCATGAGGTCACAAAGAGTCTCAAAACCTTGATAAATAAGGACATAAGGCTAAAGTCATTGGATAGTTTTCACAAAGCTCCTAACAATGTGGAAAGCCTTGACAAAGACTTAATAAGATTTTTTTTGTCCTTTTCACATGTAGACACTTGGAAAAATGTGATTAGAAGTTTAGTTAAGAGTGGATGGTTCTTGGTTTTGAATAGAAGTTAAAATCCCAACAATGAAATATAAAGAAGAAATATGAACCTACAAGAAGATTAAAGGAGATCATATGAAGCAATAGTTGAAGGATTGTGTCAATTTAGTTCTTAAAATACAAAACATTTAAACCAATTCAACTTTCTTGGAAAGGAGATATAGAAGAGGAAAACTACCATGTCATGAGGTCTTTTTGAATGACTAAAGAAGGGGTCTTTTGACCAAATAGAAAAGGGGTGTCATAGAGAATATATTAGGATTGAGAAGGGTTTCTGTTGTCATAGAAATTTAGAAGTTTTTTGGTATAGAGAATGGTGAAAGAGAATGCCAAAAATGGAGAGTGTCTGTAGAAAATATTGTTAAAAAATGATCATGATAAAATTTAGAATGGTTTTGTCCTGTGAACAATAATGTGGTAGTTGATGTTGAATGAATATAATAAAATATGTTATTTAAGGTGTTTTTCTTTCATTGCAAGTTTTGGTTACATGATTGGGCTACCTAATAAGGAACCTTAGTCTCGATTGCATTAGTGGTAGAGTCGATCAAAGTGACAATAGAGGATTATCCTCTCCTTTCCCCTTGATCTAAGGATTTATAAAAGGGGGTGTCCTAGACTATCATCCAAATGTGGAAGAGAGGTCTTCCTAAACATGTATCTATTTCTAGAAGTTTGCAAATTCTAGAGGAATTTTTAGGATCAAATTAGCCAAGGGTTTCATCTTGTAGAAGGCCCTAATGGGTATCTCTAGTTTTGATTTGGAAAACAATGGAATCAAATGATCCAAGTTATGGCTAATTATGCTGAGAGGTGTAACCTATAGTGATAGCATGGGTGGAGCATGACCATGTTAAAAAAATGTTAACTTACAAAAATTAAAAATCGACAACTAAAGCATTTTATTAAATATTATATATTTTCGGTCATAAATTTTTGAGCTAATATAAATAGTAAGTAATAAGTAAAAAATAATGTAAATGAATGTGTTGATTAAAAAAAAATTATTTTTTTTAGATTTATTTTGTTAGGGTAAAAAGGTAATCTATTATAATGCTTTTTCAATTACAAATAAGAAAGTAATTTAATATAAAATTTAAATGTATTATTAATTTTTTTTAGTTTTATTCTTTTAGGGTAAAAAGTTAATTTCATTAAAATGTTTTTAATGCTTATATTATAATATTTGTTTTATTATAAGTAAGTAAATAATTTTTCAATAAAATATCTATTATAAACTTAAGTAAATAATTTTTTTTAGTTTTATTCTTTTTAGGGTAAAAAGGTAATTCTATTATAATACTTTTTCAATTACAAATAAGAAAGTAATTTAATATAAAATTTAAATGTATTATTAATTTGTTTTAGTTTTATTCTTTTAGGGTAAAAAGTTAATTTCATTAAAATGTTTTTAATGCTTACATTATAATATTTGTTTTATTATAAGTAAGTAAATAATTTTTTAATAAAATATCTATTATGTGATAATGTTCACTATGATATAGCACAATAGTTTAATATATAACATAATAATTATATAATTGATATATAACATGTACAATTCATATCACATACAAAAACAAGCAAATAGTGCAATGGATTAATATGTTTGATTTGTAATTGAAGGGTTATGGGTTCAAATCTTGTTGTGGGTTTAAAAATTAATTAATTTTTTAATTTATTTATTTATTACTAATTTTATTGAAAAAGTTATTAATTAACAAAATTGTAATCATAAAAAAATCAAAATAAACATGTATTGCAATGGATTAGTGTGTTTTGCTTATAATCGAAAGGTTGTGGGTTCAACTCTCATTTGGATTCAAAAGTTAATATATTTTTCAATTAATTTATATTTTGAATTGTTTAATAAAGAGACTCTCAAAGACTTTTTGTCATTCTCTCTTAGGATAACTGTGATTTAAATTAGTTTTAGATTGACCATGTACACCATTAAGTGTCTTTACGAATTCTTAACAATTTTACAGATTTAATAATTTTTATTAAAATTTGTAGGATGCCTCGTCGTCCAAGGACAAGTTTTCAAAATGAAGAGCAATTAAGAGAGAATCAAAGAGAATATTCTCAAAATTATATGAGACAACAACGTGAACAAATGGCTAATGCACAAAGAGAGGAAGTAAGTAGTTTATTAACTGAAGAGCAACAAAGAGAACAAAGTAGAGAATATGCTCGAAACTATATGAGACAACGACGTGAACAAATGAATGATGTACAATGACAAGAAGAAAGGATTTTTTGAAACCAAAATGATAGAGAAAGAAGTGTTAAACATAGGGTAGATATGACAACGAAAGAGATTGAAGTAGAAATGACACAACATGCAGATAGAATGGTAACACATCGTTCACGAATTCAAAGAGCTATGCATTCTGATCAATTGAATGAGATAGAAAGACAACAAATACAAGTGTGCAATCATGAATTAGTTGAAAGACATTTTCAATCTCGTGGGAATGTTGAGGTTAGTTTTGAAGGGGTGAATTCTGTTACAATAGATCATGTGCTACAAACACCAAATAATAGAGTTCAAAATGTAATGAATGTTGATAATAGAAGAGATCAAGAAGTAGTTAATAATAATACAACTACTGAGATTGATTTGAAAAGTCTACAAATGATATTTCGACATGGACTAGATAAACTTTCTACACCAAGTATGTGTTATATTTGTGAAGAGAGTTATCCTGCAATGAAGGTTTTATGGATACTTAAGGGCCCTATTTGCAATCAATGTTGACAAGAGAGGAATGCACATCGATTTTCAGCATTAAACAATATGGATCCTAGTCCGCAACCATTAGAACTTGCAAATTTAATGCAAATAGAGGAATTGTTGATAGCATGTGTCAACCCAATACTTCAAGTAACACATGCAACTGGAGGGAAATACAAATATAAAGGACATACCATAAGTTTTCCACAAGAAGTGAGAGAAATAGCTAAAATTTTACCACATCAAATAAAAGATTTACCAGTCATTATTGTTCAAAAAAAGGATCGCATGGAACAACTTATAATTTTACAGTTAATAGAGAAAGGGTATATAGAGCACTTAAATATAAAATAGAACATGATAGGTTCTATAAAGATGTTCAAATTGATGAAAATGCGCTTAGTGAACTTACATGCAATTCAGATCACAACATTTTTGACCAACTGAATTCTGTTTATATGGAGTTTGATTCAAATGCAAATGAGTATGTATTTGCGGGTCCAATATTGGAGATAGATGAAGGAAACATTATTAATCACACTACATCAATGGCCTCTAAACCACCAAATGCTCAAAGAGAGATGGAACTAATTCATGCATGGGTAAATAAACCTAATGTAGATCCTGGATCACTAATTGATTGGCCAGGAATTGGACCATCTCCAGTGAATGAGTGTGTTACTGAAGGATTACTTGATATGGCTTTTCCAGTTACTATTTCCATATGGATGATGTGATTGGATAGAACCACAAATGAGGAGAGTTCATCTGCATGAGTTTGTTAAGCATTTATTTAGATATAGAGATCATCATTTTGGAAGACACCCACGATTTAGATATTATATGATGAATATGATTATGCGACATCATGCACAAAACCCATCAACAATGTTTGTTAAAAATATCTTGCAAGATATACCAATCACAATCAATGAGTTAAGAGAACATATGGAAAATGTCCCTCATTCACATCTAGCTGACTGTTTGATGCATTTTGGTACAACACTAAGGGGTACAAGGTCTTATTAGGAAAAATGTCGAGCTGAATTAACTAATCTATTGCATCAAATTGGAACACCAACAGTTTTCTTTACTTTGAGTGCATCAAATATGTATTGGCTAGATTTACATGCATTAATTCCAGGGACACATCCAACTAACCCACAAGAAGCACATAAATGGCGATGAAAAAATATTATTGACTACCCACATATTGTGGCACATTACATGCACCTACGATATACAATATTTCGCAAGGAAATACTACAAAAGGGAATGAAGGTAAAAGATTATTGGTCAAGATATGAATGGCAGCATAGAGGATCACCACATGTGTATGGATTCATATGGTTAGATGGAGCACCTAACATAGACAAACTTAATTGGAGAAATGCTAATGAAATAAAAAAAGTTCAAAAATATTTTGATTTTATTGTTCATGCATGGAATCCATGGGGAGACCCACATCAACAAAACATACAGGTATGATATTAATTATCAATTATATATTCTTTTTACAATATATGATACTTAAAATTTTGTATTTCAATTAATAAAATATGTTATATCATGAATGATAGGTCCTACAAAATTTTACACAACATCCATGCCTTCGAAATACACAACTAAGCCAAATAGACTTGGCATGTGACTATGAAGAGTTGCTCAATTCTGTTGAACGGCATACAATGTGTAAAGAGGGTGCTTGCCTTCAAAAAAAAGAGGAAGAATGGTTTGTAGGTAAGATATTTATACTTTCATATATTTTGTACCAATAAATAACTAAAATGTTTATATAAGCTAACAATTTAATCTTTGTTTGTAGGTATAATGCACCATGGCTATTACATCTAGATGGATCAAAATTATTTGAAGATCCAACCACAGGAGATAAAGTATATGAACCTGCAAGAAATAATGATTGAGTAAACACACATAATCACAATATACTTCAGTTATGGAGAGCAAATGTAGATTGGAAACCAGTTCTTTCAAGACATGTTGTAATAAATTATATTGCAAAGTATGCAAAAAAAGCAGAAAAGAGTTCAGAAAATTATCATCAAATCTTAATGTGACTTGCAAATATTGAAACCGAGATGAAGCGGCATCAAAGGCTTACAAGAGACTTCTAACATAAACCCTCATTGAGAGAGACATTGGAGTACAAGAAACATGTCATATTTTATTGGAGTTTCCATTGGTAGAATGTAGTAGAGTATTTGTTACATTAAATGTTTCAAGAGAGGTGTTCAAGCCAGTGCTAAAAAAATGAGGAAAATGATGATGATGGACATCTAAAACATTTCATTCAAGGATACATGGATAGACCATATGCAATGGAAAGTATCAAAATTATAGATGTAGCTAGATCTTGGACATATAATCCCAAAAGAAAAAGAGATGAAAAATGGGAACCAAGGACTATGGCAGCTATTGTAAGAGTGTTTCCAAGATTTACCACCATACCTACACGTCAATCATAAAAGTGGGTTGATTTTTGTTGGTCAAAGTTATTGTTGTACAAGCCATTTCGTAATATACAAGGGGATATTGGACTTGATGATAATACAATTATGTCAAATTGGGACTCACTCAATTATGATCCATGGCATTTAGAATGAAGAATTATTTCAAATGAAACTAAAAATCACAATGATTCTGAAGATGGGGATAACTTATGAAATGATCATAATATAATTGAACATGAGTGGGAGATCATATCAAGATTACACCATGGACATATTATGGATGCAATAGAAATAGATATGTTAGGAAGAAGAGATATTGATAGAAAAACTCCATGGAGTGCTGAATATCAAGGAGAAGATTACACAAATAATGCAATAAATTTTATCAACACTATGAAAGAAAATGGCTTATTGATACTTGATGATATGTTGTCAACTATATCATATGGAACATTAGGTGCTAACCAAAAAAAGCACTTGATATTATTATGTCACATTATTGTTGGAGTGCAGTTAACACTGAGAGGGGGGGTTGAATCAGTGTTAACGAGCTAATCAAATCTTTTTTAAAATTTTAACAATAATTTGATCATGAATGTACTTATGTTGAAAATATAAATGAATAAACAATGAAGCAAATAATTTTAAAAGATTGACACAGAATTTGTCTTGAGTGGAAACCCTCCCGGGGAATAAAACCACTTGAATGTGGTCTCACTGGCCTTATTTGAAAAATATTTTTTTTACAAAGCCTGACTGGAAAATTTGTCTCACTGATAATGGTGCTATCTCACTAATAGTCTTTTGAAATGTACAAGTATGAAAGTAATATAAATACAGAGTTGATCTCTGTTTCATTAATCACATACTATGTTCTGCAATGACCTCAGAATAAAAGTTACAAAGTTCCAAGCCTCAAAAAAAATATATTATCCTTTAGAAAGATATAATATGTTCCTTTCAAAACCTCTCATCAATCACCTCGAATGAGCATTACAAATTATATATATATGTTCTCTTTTTTGGAATAAAGAATCTGTTTGAAAACTGTATGGGAAACTTCCACATGAAACCGAACTAACAACTGCCTTTTCTAGTTACACAAACACATTTTTTTATGCAAAACTTCAACTATAATCCCTCAGGAAAACAATCTTGTCAAGAAAACAACTTATGAGTGAACAGTATATAACTGTTGTTTTTAATTGTAAGCACACATTTTCTTACACAATACTAAATCATAACCCATCGGCTCTATACAAAATGTATCTTGCTAAAAAAGCATTGAAGATAATCAATAGATAACTATCACATACCTTACAAAAACTGACACCCTTAACAAAGATGAATAACCACAGACAAACACACAATAAACCCACAAAACATTTGAATAAACCTATAAACTTCAATAGCAGGCCCGACAAGGGTTCATCAGCAACGAAAACACAAGTATTTACAACTCTGACACAAGGGTAAACACTAAATCAACAAAAAAAACTACTAAAAACTGGCAGAAAACCCGTTAAGGGTTAAAATAAAAACAATATCAACTTAAACACGACATACAGATTGTGAACTACCCAAACAAACATTCAAATCTTTTAACAATCGTTCATTTTCAGATTCCACAAAGAACTCAGGTAAACACAACAAACCCCAATCACAATTAAATGGTGTCAAGATCACCAAAAACACAGATTTAATCCTTATTGTTCCACATCAACACAAAGAAAAACAAAAGAATGAGAAAGAGTACACCTAGATTCTGAAGAATACTCTCAAAAGATTCTTCACCGTCATGATTTTCACTGCAACTTCTTGTCCAAGCAGCCGACATCTGAAACAACCTTTTCTTTTCTCCATCACCATGATTAGGGAAACAAACCCTAACTGACAAAAATGAATCAAACACCGAGTTTCTCAAAGCTTCATAAAAGCTTTCAAATGCAACATAATGATATTTCATGTCCAGGTATTAAGATGGGAACAAAATTCCCATTCAATAACAAAATAATTACCACCAAGGATGCAAAATATTCTTGTAACTTTGACTTGAGAAAAAAAACATTATCATTACTTCCTTTTATCATTTGCCACTTTTTAGATTAAGAATCTCTCCATGATAATGATGCATTGTATAAAAAGTGTCAGTATGCCCTATTTTTTATTTGGAGAACAATATTTCTTTATGATATAAATAGCAATGCCCCATTTTAGAAAATAACCTGTATCATTGCACTTTAGTAAAGATGCCGATAGATATGCAAATGAAAGTTACAATACCAAATGTCGGATGAGGATCAACATAGATATATAAACACATGCAAAACTGAAGAAAATCACCATGTGCACAACCTGTAACTTCAACCTTAGTGTATTGACATTAATGCCAAACAATACTAAGGGACAACAATTGTAATCAACAAGATGATGTCATGCCACTATACATGATAATTCAAGGAATAGCTGGAATAGGTAAATCATATTTTATTAATGCAATTCGTCAACTCTTTATGATGTATCACAACCAGAACATTCTCCCTTCTTATTACTAGCACCAACTAGAGTTGCAGCCTTTAACATTGGTGCATCAACAATTCATTCAGCTTTAAGAATACCTATTGCAGATTTGTTGAATTAGAAGGAACAAGGATCACAAGTCTTCAAGAAGAAATTCAACATATAAAATACATATTAATTGATGAAATGAGTTTTATTGGACAAAATTTGTTACAAAATATTGATTCAATACTACACCAGGCTTATCTTGAAAAATCAAACATGACTTTTGGTGGAAGATCAATCATTTTGGTGGGGGATCTGGGACAACTACCTCCTGTAAGTGACAAACCACCTTATGATAGTAATGTACATGCAAAAATATTATGGGAAGAGTTTAAGATAGTTATTACTTTGGATAAGGTGTTCAGACAAGAAGGTGAAAGTGAAGACCAAAAAAGGTTTCGCCAATTACTC
Organism: Sequoia sempervirens; assembly: GCA_007258455.2. Classification (NCBI taxonomy): domain Eukaryota; kingdom Viridiplantae; phylum Streptophyta; class Pinopsida; order Cupressales; family Cupressaceae; genus Sequoia; species Sequoia sempervirens. The sequence continues at coordinate 71,337,756 of VDFB02270651.1, forward strand.
ACAAATATTAGAGATGCACATCCAACCATAGATGATTGGAAATTACTCATGACAAGAATAGATGCTTCATTACATCCAACAATTAAGGAGGAGTTTGATAATAATATTCATCTATTTGCAACAAATGATAATGTACATAGCCATAATAGAAAAAAGTTACATTCATTAAGAAGAGCAATAGCATGTATCATTGCAACCGAACAAGGTTGTTCTAATCCAACAGAAGGTTAGAATGATGAATTGGATGTTGAATTATTAATTTCAAAGGATGCAAGGGTCATGTTAACATCTAATTTATGGATAGAAGTAGGTCTTGTCAATTTAGGATACATCAGAAATATCATATACAAACCTAGATTTGGCCCACCAGATCCACCTACATATGTTATGGTTGAATTTGATAATTAATCTGGAATTCCTTTTGAAGATGCATCTCAAAATTTAATTCCAATTTCACCAATACAAAGGGGACGCACATGTCAATTTCCCCTACGATTGGCTTGGGCACTAACGATCCACAAATCACAAGGATTAACTCTTTCCAAGGCAACAATTGATATAAGACCAAGAGAAAGGGCCAGATTAACATTTGTTTGTATATCACGTGTTAAGTATCTAGATGGAATTAGAATCTCACCACCATTTACATATGATCATTATGAAAAATGAAGATAGGAAAGCAACTCGCCAAAAGAAAAGCAGAGGAAGAATGTAATACCCCTCATGTTACTGCTTGTTCTTGACATTCTCTGTGATTTTTGTTTGGCACATTGTGGTTTTGATGATACTGTTGATATTATGTTGTGGTAGCTTAGACTGTTACTGATTATATTGCTTTTATGATGTCATGGGTATTATAATAATATTTTTATTACGACTGTTTTGATGGAGTTATTTGGAATGCAGTAGACTAGAGAATAGTAATTGATGATATTGATGCAAATTAATGTAAATTTATAATGCGATAGATGATGATATGAATTGGTGAGGGGACAGGTAGCATCACTCGTTCGCGAGCACCCTGCTACACTGCAAATCCTTCTCACAATGCTTTGTAATTGATTATATGTATATATTTTGTATATCACCTTGTTGGATGCAGGCTTTGCAGGAATAAGACTTGATTCCACCTATTTCGATAGGTCTGGGCGAGCATTGAACCAACCCAACGGCATGAAGTTGAACAAAGGTGACATGGAAGTAACTTCGTTCCAAGGTGTCAACAGTCTTGTACCTTCTTGGTTTGTGCGTCTTGGTCATAGTCATTGTGTTGTTGCATTGGTCTTTGTATGTTATTGTGATTTTACGATTTATCTAATGTGGTGTATGGTTTATTGTTGTGATTTAAATAATTAAACAATTAATAAAATAAAAACATAAAATAATAATAAATAAAGCAATAGATAAATATTAGTAGTAGTGGTAAAAATATTACATTTATTTTGAATCTTTCAAATGGTTGATTTTAATTATTTTAATGTGAAAGTAATTATTTAATAAAGTATTGTGGAGATGATGAATATATATACAAATAAAAAGTTCAAATTTGTGGATTTAAATTTATTTAATTTTTAATCAAATGCATGATAAAAGAAAATGAAAATGCATGAAAAAGGCAACCAAAAGGAATTAAAGGATTAATAATTATTTTTGATTTTTCTGGAAGTGACTTCTGGTATTCACGGGAAGAGGAAATTGAAAGGGTTTCCTGGATTTTGATTTTATTAAGGGGTTTTCTTTGTTGGAGGGTGGTGGTTGGAAATTCTGGAGAAATTTTGTTTTCAACACTGCATTCTTGTTTTGTTTTCGGGAGAAATCATAAAAGAAGAAGGTGGGGTTTGAAGGAGAATTTGGGGAATCTGTTGCTGGGAACAATCGGCAATGAGGAATTAGTTCTGCGAGAGGGATTAAGCTTCTACAGATCTTCTTCAAACATAGGACGCCAGGTTCTTTTCATTTTAATTATTTATTTTCTGTAGTATCAAATAAACTAGAAATTGTTTCTCTGTGTATGAAATGTTCATCTAGGGTTGGAAATCAAATGTTGTGGGAAGAAAATCTATTAGATTATTGTTTAATCAATGAAAATTTAATTGGGGATCAGGCTGGTTATTTGTTAGAAAGGAATTTTTGTTGGGTTCTGGACTGTTGTTAAAAAAAAAAAAATTTGATTGAAATCTGGAAATGTACAGTTTTATTGTAGTTTTGTTTTAAAAGATAAAAAAATATATATACCTGTATAAGTTATAATTTCCTTCAATGAATTTTTGGGATTGTGATATTCTTGTATGTTATTAAATATTTCTCTTGTACAGAGTACAGTGTTTATTTTTCTGTGATTTCGAAATGTTCAGATTCCATATATATATATATATATGTGTGTGTGTGTGTGTGTGTGTGTGTATTAGAAATATATATATATATATAAATATATATATATATATACACATATATATTTATGCATGATATGTAAATAATGAATGGAAATTAAATTCGTCGAACCTCGTTTTTCTCCCGTCGACACTGTTCATAGTATTTTGTTTTGGGTATTATAAAATAGTGGTTGTGTGGTGGTTTGGCCTTGGTCGTACCCACCACCCCGCCAACCGGTACTGTAGACTGCCCACGGCCGGCATTTGTTCCCGTGCATTTTTATGGGTTAAATTTCCCATTCGAATTTGTATAGGTTTAATTTCGTAAAACGAGAATTCTATTTATAAGTTGCTGTGCGAATCTACTTTTATAAATATATATATATATATATATGTATGTATATATATATATATTTGTATATATATTTATTAACTCATTTATTCAGATTCCACTGATTTAACTGTTGCATTAATTATTTAATTATGTCAGTAAACATTCTGTTTCTTTTTCTGGTTTAAATAAAACAGAATTTGGTTATAGTGGAAATAATAAAATAGAAAGAAATCTTTTTTTTTTTATTATTGATTTGTTAAATTACAAACTTTGAGAGGATAATTTAGTAAAAAGTCAATTTATGAATATATGACAGCATTGATTATTTTATTCTTGTTTTAGTGTGAATATTTTGGGAATGGAATTTATTATGGAATTTATTATGGAATTAAATAAGTTATCTTTTTATTTTTATTCTTGAAATTGAGTCTTGTAGGCTTGTTGGGTTTGGGACATTGTGAGTTCATTGATGTGGGAACCCTTTTTGTGTTAACACTGTAGTCTTCCAGAGGATTGTGATTGTGTTGAATTTATATCTTTTCACCTTGAGTTTCTGTTAAGTTAAGTATTACGAATGGGGTGTACCGAGTTATGAGATTTTGTTATGGTATTTAATTTGCGAGATGAGTTATGCCTCGTGTAATATTTTTGTTGTTACATTTCAATGTTTATGATTAGAATGGTACAACCCCTGTTTCTTTTTGGTTTTGGTTGGGTCTCTAGGGAGAGTGGCTCCTCGTGGGGGGCTGGCGCCCCACTTAAGGGGAAGGGCACAGGATAACCCACGAGTGAGTTATTAATCAAGTGAAAACCTAATAATTAACTTAGGAGGGTTGGGTAGTAATATCATTATAAGATTTTAAAAATGGATGCCTCGTCTTCATTAGTGCTTCCGCAGACTAATGGAAGGCTGAGAAGGCCATGGTTGGCAAGGTCGTGACCTCGTCTTCACAAGAGGTTTACGGCTCCGCATTAGTCACCCTATGGACCGGCGCCTCCAGTTGGGAGGAAGGGCACAGGACAACCATAGATGGGACCGGCGCCTCCAGTTGGGAGGAAGAGCACAGGACAGCCCATGTAGGACTATGCGATGACACTCTCCCCTAGTTGCCCATGTGTTTTACTTTATTGAGTTCCTCTGGAAGTAGGTTATGGGAGTTGGTTTAGACTGTTGTTTGAATTGATCTAAATTGATTTATGATTATTGTTTTAATACATCTTTACTATGCTTTGTGGTCTTGTATGATCCCATTTATATTTGATTTACGATCTTGTATCTTTATGGTACTGTGATGTGATGTTATTGTTTGTTCATTATAATTTGGAGTATTGTGTTATGGATCTATGTTGGTACTTCTTGTATGTTTGTACTTATGTTGTCAGTTTTGGTCGGAGTTACTTCTTTGTCACCTCTTAGCACGGGGGTGGTCGGGTGGAACATGCTCCACACACCGTTGGGTTCCCCAACAACGTTCGTTGGCTCAGTCTCATCCAGTTGAAGATTTGTTCCAGTTGATCTCCATGTATTTTGATAATCTTGTATATAGTATTCATCCCACCTGTTTGGGAATCATGATGTAGTTATGGTTATGGATATGTTGTATATTTAAAAGATGATGTAATGTAAATTTCAACTTTGTATCTTTATTTGGTTATGTGATTTCTCATGGTTTTATCTTGTAATGAAACCTATATATATGTATATTTAATGTTGTTATCATTAGTTCCTTTTGATATCTTATGAGTTGATGTTTAGTAATGTCTTTTTTTTCGATGTGACCTCGTGTGCCCCAAAAAACATAGTCGATTATGTTATTCGTATTGTAATGAAATGAAGTATATGAGTATGTGTATGATCATTTAATATTTAGTATGTTGATTATTTATTTTGTTTTACAAAAAAAAATATTTGCGTTCTTTATTTGTTTGTTCTTTGGGGCTTGCACGGTGGGCATTACAAAGAATGACTAAAATCTTTGGAAACATAACATTTTTATGCGATGTATATATTTTTCAAGTGAACTCTTCTATTAATATTGATATTAAATTTTTGGTATAAAAGATGAATTGTCTCATTCATTATGAATTCCTCTTGTACACATCTCTTTGTGCATTTGAATAAATATGATATGAATTATAATTTGTAAAGTATTATAATTATTTATTTAAAACAAAATATGTGATAAATTATTATTTTACATTGCGCATTGCGGATGCTACTAGCATAGATATCTTATATACATCTATCTAAAATATGCTGAGAGATATCAGTCTCGAGGCGCCTATCTATTCTCAATAACAATTTAAAATAGGCGCCTCGAGATATCTCTCGGTGTATTTTAGATAGATGTATATAAGATATCTAAGCTAGTTAGAGGTTTAGGCCTCCTCGAGAACTAGTTAGAGGTTTAGTAGGTTCCAAGAACCCCTGGAACACCAAACAAGTTCCAGTTCTTAGTGAAATTACTAACAATTTTATTATTTGGAATTTTGGTTATGAAAATTCCACCTTGCTAAGGAGCTAAAAGGTTATCTATGTTTTTAATTTGAGAAAAATCAAAGAAGTTTGAACAAAGTTATGAAAAGTTGAAACCTAGAGAAATTCCAATAACTAGTAGAAATCTTGATGATTTCTAAGTCCCTTTAAGATCCCTAATCACGGAAAAAGAAGACAGTGTTTTCATGGAAGTTATTGGTGGATTGGGAAGCATTAACAAAGGCTAAGGGTCAAAGGTGGGATTAGTTTCATGAACATCAGGAACCCCCAACTATCTCCATTCCCATTAAATCTCCTAATCAAGAGACAAAATCAAAGAAGGAAAAATACCAAAACCCCAAAGGGTGACACTTTGACTTGTGAATGGAAGATGATTGGGTTTGTAGGGAAGCTCAAAACCTTGAAAAACTAAGGGAATAAGTGTTTGGTGTCTGATAAATGTTTGAACCCCAATAGAACATGAGGGTCGATATCTTAATGAAGCCACTACACCAATGTTGAAAAGGTTGAATGTTTGGGTTATAAGTAAACCCCAATCCTTGACTAAAGAAGAGAACAATAGTCCCAACAAGAAGTAATACATGGTTCTAAGGAATCCTAAACCCCAGATTAGGAACTGAGATAGTGCCTAAAGGAAATGCACCGACATGCAAAGCTAGTGGCCCCAACATGCAAATGCATGCAAAGTATACAAATGATCATGCAAGAACATGCATGTAAAGTGGTCCCCACCTTGAATTTGATGCTCCAAAAAGAATATTCCAATTTAAATTTCCTTTGAAACTTTTACCAAAGCATATAAATCCTCAAAAAATTACATTTGCAAATCACCACAAGGAAAAATTATAATGTTGCAAATTAAAACATTTTTTTTCACACACCTTATTACTTATTGAAAACAACAAAATAAAATAACAATATTTTTGGTGATGCAATATTACCTTACACCCTGATCTGCTCCTACATCAGATGTGAACCAAAACCATGATTTGTAATAGAAAAATATTTCTTTTTCTTGAGTTGATTAACCCAAAACCGCACCAAGAGAAGAGACCATATACAACCTTCTAAGCAAAACCCTGGGAGAGATTAATATAGAAAAATATATATTTGAAGTTATATATACGCTCAGACTTCTATTATAATGTGCTCACATCTTGATTAGAATGTGAAATAAAATTTAATATGGTTTGATTCATTCATCAAATATGAATATGATGAAATTAAAACATAAAGTGATGTAGAGTTAAATACTGAAGAGCCAATACAATATTTGATACAAAAGTATTGAAAGTTAGTTATGATAAATATGTGTTCTATGTGTGTGTGCTTAAGTATTAAATGAGGGAGGCACTACCTTGAGGATAAATGTTAGACAGAGGCTAAAACAACCTTATTAAACTTTGCATAGCTAAGCTTGTTTGAATTTATCCATACCATTGATTCTCAATAAATATATCAAATGAAATAAAGGATATTTTTAATTCTAAATTTGATGTCTTTGTTTAATGTAAAATATGTTTGCAATCCTATGTTTTTTTCTCAGACTGTAGATGTTTACAAGCCTATGTTACCATAAGTTAAATTAAAAACTAAATTTAAATTGTTAATTTATCTATCATAATTTTTTATTAAAAATTTTTAAGGAAAAATTTAAATATAATGGAAAAAATTATAAAATTTAAATATAAACAAATTCATTTTACGTCAATATTTGTAATCTACAACGGCAGTATGCGGTGGAGTGTAATGACATGAGCATATTAAAAAAATTAAATAGTTGACATATATTAAAATAATAATGAAAAGACATTATGAAGAATATATAGACAAAATGTCAATATTAATAATTAAAACACACATATACGTATCCAAAAAAAAAACACACATATATAACAAATCGGTTGATAATTTTTCAAACATATAATAATTAAAAAAATTGTTGTACTTCAATACTTCCAAGATAATACTTTAAAATTATTTTTAAGGATAAAAAAGAAATGTAATACAATTAGTGTGGATGATTATTGTTTTATTAAGAGGGGTAAACGCTTTTGACTCAGAGCTATGAACCGGTGAGGTCACAAACAGGGGACTTCATCCCCAATATAAATTCTCAACAATTACACCTCAATGGGGTTTGAACCTTGATGACAAGAATAACAACACAACAACTTAACTATTGTACCATGCCACTATTGACATGGATGATTATTGTGAATAACTTAGTGTAAAATTAGTATTTGATTATTAATTTAAAATTATAATAAAATTAGGATAAATATCCTAAATATATCTATTTAAAAGATGTTTAAAGATATAAAAATCATCTCTATAGAAATTGTTATTGCAAATAAACAAATGCCTCGAAATTGATATCTCTCAACATCTTTTATGGAATGATTCATTATCGATTACATACTATAAATGTAACCATGATTATTTTCCAGATATGACTCTAACCATAATAAGAAAACCTTAGATTCTAGAACTTGGCCAAAGCAATATGGACAAAACCATCCCCTATAAGTAGAAGCAACCCAATCTATGGAATAACCGGCCACTAAGTGATAAAAAATCAAAATTAAGATGAAAAAGAAAAGATGATATGTTGCCTATTTGTCTTGTCCCATATTCCTTTTTGGCCACGCACCATCATCCTTTTCTATAATAATTCTTATGACTTGGCCACAACTCATCTAAGCCAAAGGTATGGAGACACCTCTTAAAATACAATACAATAAAAATTGTGTTTATCATAACATATTCCAAACTCTCTTAAATAGAGATTTGTAATCCCACCAAGTAGAATTATCTCCATCTTCAAAAAAGATGATTAAAATATAATAAAAGAATTTTGATTGGTAAAAATGGTATATATAAAATATTAATAATAGAATATAGATTATATGTTAAATTATATTTATGGGTATTTAATTGTTGAAATTGTATTAATTATAATGTATATCAAGGATTATTATAAGTAAAGAATGTTTAATATTTTGAATTTTTAAATTTATTTTACAAGTCTTTAAATTCGATTTATAAAAATAATTATATTTTTTAATATTTTAACTTTTATTGAGTTTTTTAATTTAAAATGTAATATTTTCATAAATAAATTCATAAGTTTTAGTCATAAGGAACATAGAGATAGAATCATCATTAAGATTTTGAAAAATAATAAATAAAATCATTTTGTTTGATCTATAAAATGTTAGAATTTCTCACCACTATTATAAGATATAATAATCACTATACTTCTAGATGTTTCAAATTAAATAATTTACAAGATCAAATCTATATTATAAATATTTTCTTTCTAGTTTGATTTGGTTTGTATGATTTGAAACAACTTTCAAAAATTATAAATGGAAATAACAATAAGGTTAAAAAAATTATTTAAAAATAATTTAAATTGTAAATGCATTCTTCAAGTTATGCTTATTTTTGCTTAAAGATGACTATTTTTTTAATCATACAAACATATCAATAGATAAATCATGACTAAAGTTATAAAAAAAATTAATATATAAAAGAATCTTATATTATAGAATTATCACTATATGTTAAAATTTTTGTTATTAAATCAAGAAAAGTCAAAAGGCAGTTAAAATTAAAAGTAAGTTTTTAATTTGTTTTTAATAAATTTACTATATATGTACTATACTATGATAACCTTCTTAATAAATAAAAATCATTGATAGACTTGTCACTATTAAATGTAATTTTTAATAAATGAAGATCACCACTAAAGTTAAAGTTGTTTTTAAGTAAAAAAATGAATCTATGATTTGAAATCACCACAAAATTACCATTAACATTACCATTTAAAAACATTGATAGACTTGTCACTATTAAATGTAATTTTCAATAAATGAAGATCACCACTAAAGTTAAAGTTGTTTTTAAGTAAAAAAATGAATCTATGATTTGGAATCACCACAAAATTAGGTACCATTAACATTACCATTTAAGACTTGCAATTTTATTTATTTTTTAAATTTAAGACAAAGATAAGGAAATATTCTAGAATAATAAAATAATCTTAAAAGATAAAATAATCTTTAAAGTTAAACAAATTCTTTGATAATTAAAGGACCATATCAATCAAATTATTGCTTAAGTTAAAAGGTTTTTTAATAAGATAAAATTTAGAGATAAAATTAAAATTATAAATACTATTCAAATTTTCTATTTAAAATGCATAATGTGTGATTTATTTATTGTAAATAAATTGAAATTAATGGCATCTTTTCTACCCACTCCTAGAACCTTGGCATTAAATTCAAACAATACTTTCTCATTACTTTATGCTTCATGGTGTTTGTGGAGATTTTATCAATGATGGATTTGCTTGCTATCACACCATGTTTAGGGTTCTCTCTATCATGACAATAGTGGTAGGTTGTGACGTGGTTCCTAGATTATGATATTTTTATTGAGATGGGATCTCTTGGTGCACCTTCTAATATTGTGGTGGGATCCCCTAGTGATTATGCAATGACCACCATTAGTGGTATTGTTTTGAATGCAATATTTGATTTTGGTCATGTTTCACTTATAGCTAATGTTGGGTTAGGGGTCCCTTCTAATCATTATGGGATTTCTAACCCTCTGTATTGCAAGAAACCTCTAGATTGTTTGGAATTCTCCCTTAGCCTCATTTATGGATATGATTTTACTGACGATGGAATTATTTTTACTTCTACAAGTTTGATATTCAACTTTAATCATATATGGCCCTCCCTTCATTACTTACATCAATAGGTGTTGAAGTCTTGGAGACCTCTTATGAAGAATGGAAACAAGCTCTATCCTTGCAAGGGATTCTTTAGTATGAATTATCAATCTATTGAGGATAATGAAGCATTTTGGATAGTAGGCTATAGATGTGTGATCAACATTCCCTCTTTCTCAAGCCTTGGTTTCCTACATTCAACCCTCTTTCTAAATACCCCAATATCCTACCAATTTTGGCAAGGTTATCTAATCTTCCTCTCCATTTTTAGGGACTCTCTTATCTTGAAGATGTTGGCAATGCGATTTACTATTTTCTTAAGATTGATGCCACTTGTTCAAATTTTGGCCATATCATCTATGTTATTATTTTGGTTCCATCAATATTTTGAAGGCTCTTCTTGGGGAAATAATCATTATAATGTATAGTAGACCATAGATGTAGTTGTTTGATTATGATGGTATTCACTTTTAGTGTAGAAGATGCTTTTATAATAGAAAATTTACTTCAGGAGCATCTAGGTCCATAGGCGATCTTGCATCATCCAAAAACATTTTAGTTTATATTTATTTTCTAGTTCTTTTTTGGTTCAATATAAGTGTATTTCAATTGGTTTTCTTGTTATATTTTTCAAGTTTGCTTCTGGAGGAATTTTAGGATCAAATCATCCAAGGGTTTCATCTTGTAGAAGGCCCCAATTGGTATCTCTAGTTTTGATTTAGAAAATAATGGAGTCAAATTATCCAAGTTATGGTTAATTAGAGGTTTAGGCCTCGTCAGGAAATAGTTAGAGGTTTAGTAGGTTCCAAGAACCCCCTAGAACACCCAACAGGTTCCAGTTCTTAGTGAAATTACTGACAATTTTATTATTTGGATTTTTGGTTATGACAATTCCACCTTGCTAAGGAGCTAAAAGGTTATCTATGTTTTGAATTTGAGAAAAATTAGAGAAGTTTGAAAAAAGTTATGAAAAGTCGAAACCTAGAGCAATTCCAAGAACTAGTAGAAATCTTGATGATTACTAAGTCCCTTTAAGATCCCTAATCATTGAAAAAGAAGACTTAGTGTTTTCATGAAACTTATTGGTGGATTGGGAAGTGTTGACAAAGGCTAAGGTTCAAAGGTGGGATTAGTTTCATAAACATTAGGAATCCCCAACTATTTCCATTCCCATTAAAGCTCTCGATCAAGAGAAAAAATCAAAGAAGGAAAATACCAAAACCCCAAAGGGTGACACTTTGACTTGTGAATGGAAGATGATTGGGTTTTTAGGGAAGCTCGAAACCTTGAAAAACTAAGGGAATAAGTGTTTGGTGTATGATAAATGTTTGAACCCCAATAGAACATGAGGGTTGGTCTCTCAACGAAGCCACTGCACCAATGTTAAAAAGGTTGAATGTTTAGGTTATAAGTAAGCCTCGATCCTTGACTAGGGAAGAGAACAATAGTCCCAACAAGAAGGAATGCATGGTTCTAAGGAATCCTAAACCCCTGATAAGGAACTGAGATATTGTCTAAAGGAATGGGAACCTTGATAAGAAGGAATCATGAGGTCACAAAGAGTCTCAAAACCTTGATAAATCAGGGGATAAGGCTAAAGTCATTGGATAGTTTTCACAAAGTTCCAAGCAGTGTGGAAAGCCTTGACAAAGACTTAATAAACATTTTTTGGTCCTTTTCACATGTAGACACTTGGAAAAATGTGATTAGAAGTTTAGTTAAGAGTGGATGGTTCTTGGTTTTGAATAGAAGTTAAAATACAAACAAGGAAATATAAAGAAGAAATTTGAACCTACAAGAAGATTAGAGGAGATCATCTGAAGCAATAGTTGAAGGATTGTGTCAATTTAGTTCTTAAAATACAAAACATAAAATAGTTCAACTTTCTTTGAAAGGAGATATAAAAAAGGAAAACTAGCATGCCATGAGATCTTTTTGACAGACTAAAGAAGGGGTATTTTGACCAAATAGAAAAGGGGTGTCATAGAGAATGTATTAGGATTGAGAATGGTTTTTGTTGTCATATAAATTTAGAAGTTTTCTATTACAAAGAATGGTGAAAGAGAATGCTAGAAATGGAGAGTGTCTATAGAAAATATTGTTGAAGAATGATCATGATAGAATTTAGAAGGGTTTTATTTTGTGAACAATAATGTTGTAGCTGATGTGGAATGAATATAATGAAATATGTTATTTATGATGTTTTTCTTGTTGGGAATTGAAGAGTAGATTGAAAAAAAATTAATCAGAACAATAAACTAAAAACAAGAAGAGCAAATTACAAACACATAAAAATAATCAGATTTACATGGTTCACCATAAATAGTTACATCCACAAGAAAGAAGGGAATTACTTCATTAATCAATATCCAAATACACTACATCATGCATGGACTGCACACATGCTTTTATATAATCATATTAAGCTATCAAGCGAAGAGTCAAAGAATATGAATAGTCGTGACAGTTGGACTTCACATTCCCAACAATCTCCCACTTGAAGTCCAACCGATATAGTCATGCATAGTAACATTCTTTGCATTTCCACTTCTTTACATCACAACCAAACCCATCGAAGATTTTCACTTTGCCAAAATTTTCTCACAAACACTCTAGATTAGTCATCTCCAAATCTGATCAGAAGCAAAGACATCTTTTCCTACAACTTTTTCAGGTGCAAACTCACCTATAAATTCATAATCAAGAAATCCATCATCAACTACTCTTTTGAGATCAATATCCACTACTCCCTTTTTTCCCCTACTACTAAGGCCCAAAGTCTCCATCTTTGCCGCTAACATGCTCTTCTCAAACTACGTATATGCATCAAAGATAATACTAAAATCCCTCATAGTTATCACTGCTAAAAAACTTGACCTTTGTCTGCCTTTAGGATCGGCTACAAGCAAGACTTCTCTAGGTCCAAATGTTGCACTTAATCCATAGCCAGCATGTGCAAAAGTAGGATATCCACCTCTACCTCTAGATTTAGGGTCATATCTATTGTCCATCCTAGCCCAATAGCTACCTACAGGACTTGAATTATATGCTTGTCCATAACCAATACTAAAATTGTTCCCTCGATTTCCACCTAAACCAAATCCACCAATAGGAAACTGAGTAGGGCTAGGACAAAGCTCTTTTGGAACCACCTTCTTAACCACAACAATTTTGGAAATAAGATCTGCAACTTTCTAACCAACATCAATACTTTTGTCTAATATGTACCCTTCATCCAGGAATTAAAGAACCTCTTACCCTTTTAATAATTTGTATTGATTCCAAATTTGCAGTGCTACCCTTAAGTCGCATGATTGCATCAACTACCAACTCTTATGAAAGGATTTTATAACTCAGAGTGGTCATTGCAATATTCATCAGGTCAAAATGGAACTTCTCTGCATTCCCCTTACTGTCCTAGACCCACTTTTCTAATGCATTATAGGCACACTCAATAAATTATGCCATTTTGTCTCTATCACCCTTCTCATCCGTGGCCTTACCTTTGAATAAATTTTCATTCACCACGACCGGATGGGGCTCTTCGGTTTCCACAACAACATCAGGCACCTCGATAACAGGAGATATCTTTGTCTCGGGTGAAATTTTTGTTTCTTCCCAAATGGATACCTCCTCTTGCCTTTTCTTTATATTATTCTCCAAATCACTTCTATGAAGTTCACTATCTCGAATGAGATCTACTTGCTCTAGTTCTATAGAAACATCTTCTTCTTTTTTGTTTGAATGCCTAGTTTGATAAGGAATATATCCAGCTCAAACAGTTCCTTCTTTAATTCTTCATTTCTTTTCTTTCCAGAAAACTCCCACTCTTTCATAAATTTGTCTTTTTCCTTCTCCATATAGAATATTTGCTCTCTGAGCATCAAAATCTCTTCCTTTAGAATTACAATTTCTTTGTTTAGATGTTCCTACTAGTTCTCGGCCTCTTCCTCAGGTTCATCTTCACTCGCCTGGTTCCAAACAACATCCTCCTCATCTCAGAAGGAAAACTCTATAGTCTCTCCTTCTTTAACCAGCGATTGCTTCAAACCCTCTTTGTTATCTTCTTTCTCTTTTCCAATTGCAGCCATAACTACATCAAGATTCAAGAAGGAAACAAACCTAGCATCCTCCTCTTCAGCCGAATCCTTCTCATTTTTCCAGTCATCCCACCAATGAACATGGTGCCTTGTTTCAGGTTGCACTTGCACATTACTTTCTACCGAATCTAAATTGCCAATAAATTCTTCAATGATAGAATTGGCTTAATCATCTAAAACTCCCACTTCAACCTATTTCTTCACTATATGAAAGCACCCAGCTCCGGGATCTAACACTCAATTGTTTTCCATCTTTTCTCAATAATTCTCCATGGCTCTGGTACCAATTGTTGGAAATTTAAGAGCTGATTGAAAAACAAATAATCAAAACAACAAACTAAAAACAAGAAGAGTAGATTAAAAAACACATAAAAACAATCATATTTATGTGGTTCACCATAAATGGTTACATCCATAGGAAAGTAGGGAATTACTCAATTAGTAAATATCCAAATACACTACATCATCCATGGACTACACACATGATTTTATACAATCATATTAAGTTGTCAAGCGAAGAGTTAGAGAATGCAAACAGTCATGACAGATGGACTTCACATTCCCAACAGTTCTTTCATTGTGATTTTTGGCTACATGATTGGGCTACCTAATAAGGGACCTTAGTCTCAATTGCATTAGTTGTAGAGCCAATCAAGGTGATAATAGAGGATTATCCTCTCCTTTCCCCTTGATCCAAGGATTTATAAAAGGGGGTGTCCTAGACTATCATCCAAAGGTGGAAGAGACGTCTTCCTAAACATATATTTATTTCTAATAAACATGCTTTAGGTAAGGCTATTAGGCAAGTTCCTAGTGATGTGTAGGTCAATATTCTTTTATTTTATTGGTTGTTGATCCTTGATCATTCTTAGGTTGGCTATTTTTATGTGGTTTCTATTGTTGGAGGGCAGCTTGACTACAATCAAGCTATTTTTTGGCTTTTATGTTAGCTATTTTCTATTGTAAAGAGTTTTGAGGCCCCTTCAAAACCAATTTTACCTATAATCTAAAAATATATATGATATTTATCTTAAGATACTTCAAGCTCTAATTCTACAATTTATGAGAGTTCATTTCTTACTTTTATTACTATATATATAGTTAAAATTATTAACTTTGTTTAAAAAAATTAATATTTTTTTGTAATTATATATTGTCATTTTGCAATATTTATTTTCTTAATATTTAATTATTTTCATTTTTTTTTAAATTATGTATTTGCTATTTGTAGATATTTATATTCTCAATATTAAAACAAATTTATCTTAAATTAAAAAGTTAGTTATTTAACCTGATTTACGATATAAAAAATAATTACAAAATTAAGAAAATATTAAAGAAAAACATTAACATCCACTCTAAAATTTGATTTCTAATATGAAAGAATACATAAAATATTATATATATCTTTTAGTAAATTTATTATTCTTTTATAATATTTCTAATAATTCACTTCTTAAAATATACATCTTTATTTAATTTTTATTTTGAACTATTACTCTAATTTAATTTTAATATATAATTCATCTTCAATAAATTTTAAACAATAAATAATATAAAAAAACATATCTTTTATTATGTTAAGTTTAACCTTCTAATTTCTTCCCTAATTCAAATATAATTTAATGTGTTTGAATGATTTATTTTTAATAATTATATATATGTTAAACTAAAAATCATAACCTTATTTCAAATATAAGGAGATATCTCTTAAATAGAGATAGATCATCATTAAAATTTTAAAACTAAATAATTAAAATAAATTTATTTGATTTAAAGAATATTAAAAAATTTCACCACTATCATAAAATAAAACAATCAATATACTTCTGGATGCTCTGATTTAAATAATCTATAAGATAAAAAATCTAAATTATAAATATATATTTTTGGTTTGATTTGAATTACATGATTTAAAATACCTTTCAAAGAAATAAATATTATAAATGGAAACATTATTAAAGTTAGAAGAGATCATTTCAATCATTTTTTAAAATAAAAATTATATCAAAATTATCGTGTAAATATAGTGAAGGTGGTCTATGGATTTATATGCCTAGCATAAAGTATCATGGTTACTTTTACACACAAGAATATTGCTTCTACATGAAGACATGTAAGTAGTGTCTTAGATGAGTTTTTTTATCATGTGGGGAGGATTTTGTTTAATCTTAGCCTTGAATTAAATATTGAATGAATTGTATAGTACTTGACCCAATGTGTCTAAATTTAGGATCTCCATCTTAGTGTAGATAGGAAGTGATAATTTTCTAATGTATTTGAGCACTATGTATTGCTTGGGAAGGTTACCATGTTGATATGTAGAATGTGTGATAATTTTTGGTGTAATCTTTTACTAATTATTTTTTGTGTTGGCATAATTACTGGAATTTCAATTATTCATCTTCATAATTTTTTATGGGTAAAGTTACTCTTGTTAATGTTTTGATTAGATTAAAACTAGAAGGGCCAGTACTCATTTGCAAAATAACCATAGAGGCAAACCAGGAACTCACGAGCAGTGAGAAAACCAAAAAAAGTAAATAAATTCTAAAGCTTAAAATGTTCAACCAACAGTAAAATAGACAAAAAAACCCACAAAGTTTGGACCAACATAAAACCACAGGGCACCTACAAGTCTCCCAATAACTTCAGACTAGTGATTGCATTCCATTCCTGAGACACGAACTGGAGCTTCTTTTTGAAAGTCACAGGCCCTTGTTGAATGGCAAGGGTATCCATAGTGACATCATGAGCCGAGGTGTCCACCTTTTTACTCTTCTTCTTCTTCTGTGTGTGACCTTTTTACTCTTGTAAATGTTGACAAAGGCATCACATGACAAAATTGGTTAGTGATCCCTATCATGCTATACACTAAGTGCTTACAACTAATGTGATAAGTAAATGGGCATTTTTAGCCTTACAAAGGAAATGATTTAAGTGTCATTAAAGTGGTTGAGGGAGATGAATACTTAAAATTGTTGAATCCAAATACCTAACATTGAGGTATAAAAAATTTCTTCAAAAGTAGTAATGTCTACATTCAATTGAAATCTGATAGGATTGTGGTGCTATGTGGGAATGAGCTATGGACCCGTGTTGTGTTGCTGGCCCAAGTTGATTCATGAAGTTCTATAATTTTATAAATAATTCTTGGTGTTGTATTTCTAAGGTAGCATTAAGAATTATTTAAACATTTTCTAAGATCTTTGGTATGCATACACCAAACTTGTTTCTTTATTTTTTCACGTTAAATTCTAAACTTTCAAAAATATAATTAGGTGTATTATAGAGCTATAGTGCATGCATTTGTATTATAAATTAAATGAATAAAATAAAGCTATTTAGCTAGAATTTTGATAAAGATATTGTGGTAGATGTTAGTTAATTGACTAATCAAATTAGGACCCTATTTGATGTTAGATGAATGCCTCTAAATATATAATTTTATGTTTCATTTAGGCTCACTTCATGACTGCAAAACTAATCTCTACATATTTGTGAATTTGGACATACTTATGAATATGAACTCTTCTAAATTTAAATTTTGGATCCTATTTGCCCCTATGTCTACAAAGAGTTGGTGCCTATAGACATGGTTTTGGAACTTGTTTGACAAGGACTATTCTCCTTTGGTCAAACCTTTGTTTCTATGTCTACAATATGGAATAATGATCAAAATAGTAGGTAAACATGGTAAAAATGAATAGGAACAAGGATGTAACATTGTTTCTTTAAGAATGATCCTTAAATGATAGTGCTATGATGAAAAAATAGATGCTCAAACATGTAAATGTAAATTAGGGTTTGTCTTGGAATACAAAACTCTATCAAATAAGTTAAAAAAATTTACACTTAAGTTGACACATAATAGCTAGTTAAAAGGAGTTAGCAAGGGCCTGAACTTAAATTTGAATGTTGATCATTTAAGTAATTATATACTTACATTTTTAAATTGGTTTAGTTTCATGATTATTGATTTGTCTTGAGTAAAAGAATGGATGAATTGAAGCTAAAACCTAGTTCAAAGGGATGTGTATAGATGGAATCAAGTAAGGATTGGATTATTTGTTGGTAATTGTGCTAAAATATGTCACTTATATAGTAGTCATTGTAGTAAGGATAACTTGTTCATTATGAACCTAAAATGACTAAAAAATATACAAGGTATGCAATTTTGACCTTTACCATTATAAAGACTTAATTAATCCCAACTTAACTAATAAAAAACTAAATCTTAAAAAAAAATAGCTAAATTAAAAACTAATTTTCATGACCTATAAAATCAAAATCATTTACCAGAACTAAAAATACTTTTTTAAAACAATATTTTAAAATTTATGACACTAACAAAATATCAAATGATCATTTTCTTTTAACTTGTCCTACCTCTAACAATATGAAAGTGAATTCACCTATTTTAATAATTTAAATAATACTAAAAAAACTTATAACTTACAAAAATAAAAAAATAAAAAAAAATCAAAATGAGCTAGATACTTTCATTTCTAACATATTCAAATTTTAAAATTTATATAAAGAATCTCTATCCCATTTCTATAATAACAAACTATTTATTTGCTATTAACTATATGAATAACTAATATTTTATATCTTTGTCCTTTTTTAAGGAACTCTATACATGTGAAGCTCCAAAACCATCGCCATTATTAAACCACTAACATAACAAAATAAAATTTGTTACTATAAAAATAGTTATTATTCTATTTAATGTGCCCATAAAAAACTAACTTTTTCTATATCAAAAACCATAGACATAAAATGAATTAGCAATTAGATTCTAGAAATATGCCAAAACAATATGGCCAAAACCAGCTTCTATAAGTAGAAGCAAAACAATATATGGAATAACCGGCCAAAAGTGACAAAAACTCAAAATTAAGATGAAAAAGAAAAGATGATGTGTTAGCCATTTTGTCTTCATCATCTTAGTATATGTAGACAAGTCAGCCATACGTATTTACTACTAAACCTTATGACCAATTCCTTAGCTTTTAAAACTAAAGTTAAAAATATATATATTTAATTAAATCCTTGTGATTTTATGTGGTTTTCTCACCCCAAACTCAGCTATCTAAGCCAAAGGTGTGGAGACACCTCTTAAAATAAAATACAATAAAATTTGAGCTTGTCAGGGAAACACTCCATAGTGTGTCCTTAATGATGTTCTAAACTTGGCATTAGAGTTGATTCTCACGTGTTTTATAATGGTCTTTTAAGTATATATAATCTTTAAATATTGTTAATAAAATGATTAAAATTTTAATATTTTAAATTTTATTGAGCTTTCACCCATGAATTTAGAAAGTATAGTTATCATTAAAGTTGAAAGAGGTAGAGATAGTATAGCCATTAAAACTTTTGACATAATAAATATAATATTGATATTTAAAATGGTCAATTTTTTCATCATTTTGATTAAGGTTAAAATATGGGAAGGGTTCACATCCATTATAAAGGAGTTATGAAGAGGAACAAAATGAGCCTCACAAGAAGTGAGATTGAAACTTACAACACAAAATTAAAAGAGAACAAAACAAATAGGGACAAACATAAAACGATAGAGACAACAACAGACCAAATGGAACCAATTGTATGTGACTCACAATTCAGAAACTCCATTTTTTCTTCAAAGGTTGCCTCCATAGTCTTGCAGATGTGCACACCATCATTGTTAGGAAAGGAGTCAATCTAAGTAATAGTTTTTCCCTTTGCATCCTATCGTTTTGCCTAATTTCTATTAAAGCAAGGCCGGGTTGAGGAGTTTTGATGTGATCTACCTATTGCTTAGCTCTTTTATTTTCCAACTCAGACTAGAACACATATTGAGTGGTGGTTGTGTTCTTCACAATTTCTTTACTAAAGGCAATAATTTTCTTCATATTATTCTTGATGTTTTCCTGATTATTCTTGATAGAATCCACCTCTTTCTCCAATTGTTCCCATTTATCAAATTTATTAGCCATATTTTTCATATAATCCCAAATATCATATCAACCACATCAGACTACTAGTTAGGGACTTCAGCAAGGGTGATAGACTCTAAATGTTGAATTTGCATTTTGGCAACATGCCATTGATCCAACTACGCTTTAAGAATATCATTTTGAATATTAATAGCCTTAAAAAGGGTTTTAACCTTCTCCTTCAATCTGAGGTAGGAGCTATAGTGGGGGTTCCTCTCCAAGGAGCTTGAAGAGAACGCCTCCTATGAACCATGGGCAATAGAGGCCCCAATAGATAAAGAGGCTTTACTCTTGAACAATCTGAAGGGACTTGAGGGGTAGTAAATTCAAAGGGGACCTCTAGGATAGGGCAATCAACAAGGGGGGCCTACAAGAGGTGGATAAAAAATTTCCCTTGCCTTTGGGTTTGGGACTAAATTTAGGGGAAACAAGGCCCTGCTCATGAGAACTAAGAGGGGAATATTCAACATAGGTTGGGTTAGAGGATTCACACAAGGGATAACTAAAGGAGACTCTTAACTTCTTGAAACTAGTAGAGGAAGGGGAAGGGTCCACAACAAAGTTGTGCACCAAACTAGCCCACAAGGACTAGGGATTAATAGAGGGGGAGGGTATGAAAAATTTAGGCATTTTGGCAGTGGGACCCTCCTCAAAATGGATAATAGAAGGGTTATAAATCCACAAATGGATAGGAGGGACCAAGGTTTGGGAAATATGGAAGCGGTAAAGACAATAGACAAGCCCCTGATACATGGGTAATTCTTTTTCACCCAAGAGAACTTTATGCATAAATTTTTCCAAAGAAGAGTAAATACATAAATAAAAATTTATCCACACATTATGGCCCAAATGATTAAGCATGGGAAAGAGGTAAGAATGGAATCTCTTGCACTTTTCCTTTAGTGTTATGTAGTGCATAAGGACTCACCACCTTCTTCCAAACCCTAGGAGGATCTTCCCTATTAAAACCATTTTGCAATCGATTAATTTCACCTCCTCTCTTCAAAAACCTTTAATGGCTTCCTAATAATTACCCTTAACCTAAACTTAGGGATATGAATACCATCTTGACGAAGCCTTGTAGTAGAAGCAATTACCACATTAGAGACATTGAAATGACCCGGAGATAGACTGTGCTCAACTTCCAAGAGTTAGAAAACTTTGTAGAGATGATGATGTCAAATCCATTCTTGGCCTCTAGATACAAAGCAAGGTTACCTTTTCTACAGAATATCCCAAAACTCCTCAACATTTTTGCCATTTTTATAACTAGATGGTTCAATATATTTATTAGGTCTCCACCCATAATTAAGGTGAGATAATAGCTAAAAACCAAAACACAAAGAGGACTTCCAAATGATAGGGGATAAAAAGCTTGAATACCAAAGTAAGGATGCAAAGATGAAATGAGAAGTATAGATATTACTTCCCCTCTCAATTCCATTATTACTAATTCTCTGAATATTTATACCACTCGTGCCAAGGAGACCACTAATGGCATCTTCCAGCTGATAAATACTTATTAGTTTGTGCCTCATTTTTCACTTAGAGATCGATTTTATCCAAGAGTGACGTGAAATAATTCCAAATCAAGAGGTCATTAATTTTAGTGCCTAGGTTGGCTAGAGCATTGCCCAAGAAATTTCCCGCCCTATACACATGTTGAACTTTTATTTCATCAGAGAACTAGATTAAGTTTTATCTCTTCAATTAAATCTTCATAATACCAACATGGGATGCCCTTGGAGCATATCATATCAATCACATTCTTAGATTCACCTTCTAAAAGTAATTTTCTTATGCCTTTGGTCACAACCAATAAGATACCTTGGAGGATAACAACATATTCAATAAAGTTACATGATTGAATCCCCAATTTCCTAGCATAAGAACAAGTCACTTGACCCCTAGGGTAAGTGCAAGAAGTTGAGTCCATGTTTAGGGAAAGTGTCATTTTTTAGCTTTAAAATAGGTACCCATTCATTTTTTAGAATAGGTACACATTTTAAAGTGGGTACTTGTTCCAAAAAGATTGAAACTCACAATCCATGTTTTTCATTTGGATTTAGGCTCGAAAATGGCATGGTAACCCAATCCTTAGCCTTAGACTTGCAAGTATAAGGTCATGGCAATGTCAAAAGAAAAAATGATTTTAGCAATATGGTTGACAATTTTTTTTAGAATTATTTTGTGAAATTAAAACCCATTATAGATGATGATATCTAGTTTTTAAATATGTAATTTTATTTATTTTTTTAATAAAAAGAGGGTAAAAACTTTTTTGAATCAAAGCAACATTACAAAGTCGAAAGAAACAAACCCACAAGGGGCCCAACAAAAACAAGAATTAATTCACACCCAAGAAGCACCTCATATCCTCAACAACCCACTCCTCAAGAACAGGGGCCATGTCATTAGGAAGATTTCCCCAATCATCCACATACCAAGAATTAGTCCTCTCCATCGCTCATCTAGCCAGCCCATTAGCCACCCTATTCCACTCCCGCGGAATATGGCGGCACAATGGACTCCAAAGTAGAGCACATAGAAATAATCTGCTTGACAACCATAGCTAGCTGCCAATTCACATCCTCCAAATGCTGCTTATTCAACATATCAATAACCACCTGAGAATCAGACTCACAAAAAATCTGCTGCCACCCAAGGCCAATCGCACGCTCAATCGCCATAAGAATAGCACTAGCCTCGATAAGATTATTAGTTTGCAAACCACGATACATAGAAAAGAAAAAAACAACCACTCCCAGGCTATCTCTACCAATACCACCAACTCTAGCATGCCCAGGATTACCCCTAGACGACCCATCTGTATTGATTTTTAGCTCCCCCAGAGTAGACGAACACCAAAAGCCATCACAAGCAACCCTCTCACGCCCACGCCTACAATGCACTCTACTCAAATTAATCCTATCCCCTACAACAAGACCCAGGGCATTAACTACACCCAAGTCCCCAAGATCAACCAACATAGACAAGTCACACTTTGCAGTCAAAGTCTCTTGCAGAGCCCCAAGGATTCGCCTCCAAATTTGCCCCATGATCAATTTTTTATCCAAGAAAATCCGTATGTTACGCTCCAACCAAATTTTCCAAACAATCAAACTAGGGCCAATGCTCCAAGCAATTTTAAGAAAAGAGGTTGTGGTAGGAGATGATCCCTGTCTCCTCCAAAAATCATCCAAAGAAGAGACATGGCAACATGGTAAGCTCCAGAGATTCCACCAGTGATGCCAGATAGTCTTAACAAAAGAACACTGAAAAAAGAGATGTGAGAAGCATTCTTCATAATATGTAATTTTTTTAATAATTGGATTTTTTTTCTATTTTTTAATTAATTTATGATGAAATTGGTCCATAAACTTGAAATGCTAGATTTTTCATATTTTTTTACTATCTTTTACTTTGTTAATTTTCTTGTAAAAAAATTATGTGACATCAATCTACAAGCCATTATTTACCCAATGAAAAAATAAAATTCAAAAAATGATTAGTTTAGGTCAAATTATGGTGTCTGTACAAGAGGGTTTTCAAAAACATAAATTAGGGCCAATAAAAAATTAATTAAAAAAAAATTCAGAAAAAAATTATAAAAAATGTCCTCATCAATATTTAGTATAATACACATATTTCTCCAAAAGGAACTAGAAAAATAGTTTTATTTAGGTTGAATTATGGTGTGCATACACGTGCATGCTATGGTCATAAAAATATCTTTTAAAAAGTGGTTTTTATACATGACTATTAAAAATTATTTTGTATCTTTTGGGTATTAGAATAAGTTGCATATTTGAAAACTGACTCAAACTAGTAAATTTCATATTACTAGACTTTTTAAAGATTTGATGTGCAAGTGCTTCAAAATTTCAGTTCAATTGTGAAAAATTCTAAAAAATAAAGAAAAACACTTCCACTTTTTGAACATTTTGTGGACCAAACTTCTTGCACTTACCCCCTATCATCCCCTACTAGACCACCCAGAACTATTTGACATGGGTTACCCTTAGCAAAGTCATCAAAGTTAAGTTTGTACCGACTAGGATTAGAGGGGGTCTAAATAGTAGTCTTATGAGAAACTAGCTTTAAAAGGTCCATTTTAGCCAATTTATTAGAAACACTCCATCTTTTACCTATCTTCTCTTTAAGGTCTAAGGGGTTGAGGTTAGGTTTTCAAAGATCATCCACCTTAAAGTTCTTAGCAATATTGTGGAAAGTTAAGTCTACCAAAAATTCCCAAGGTTTGGATTAATTTGTAATATTTTTATTTCATTCTTTCTATAGGCCCCAAGCAACATGGAGAAAATCATGTCACCATAATTCCATTATTAAGGGATGAACGAAGGGGGATTCTAGCTATCAGTAATACTTCAAATATTGTCCTACCAAACCCAAGAAATATAAAAGTCACCAAGGATTTTTTTCCTGACATTCCAAGAATAACTGTAGTGGATGAGAAGATGGTCTATGCTCTCTTCAGTTTGTTCACACAACGAGCATCTATTCCCCATTTGAAAGCCTCTCTTTTTAAGTTTTCAATAGTCAAGATCTTATGAAAAACTATCCACTAGAAAAAAACTAATTTTAGGGACAATTTTATGCATCCAAACATTCTTCCAATTAAAGGAAATAGACTAAAAAGGATCAATCATGTTGAAACTAGATTTAACTGAATAGTTCCCTTAGTTATTAGCAACCCAAATAATTTTATCTAGAAGGGATCTTCTATTAATCATGTGATTAGAAATTATGTTTATAATTTTAAATGCAAAAATATTCAAAGGGGGATCAAACCATCTAGGTAAAATCCTCCAAGAAGCAAGGTTGTTATCTAGACTCTAGTGGTTTTTCACAAAGTTACATAGTCTTCCTTTTAAATCTTCCTAGATAGCAAAGAAAATAGGGTGATATTCAAGAGGAAGCATAGAAATCTATGGATATTCCCAAAATCTAACATGAACAACATTACCTACTTTCCATTTTAGGCCCAAAGAGAGTGTAACCTTAGTCTTGACTATGTTGTTCTAGATATTAGAACCCAGAGGTAAGTGTTGATATTGGAAAAGGATAATCTCATCTCTCCCATTTAATTATTTAGCCTTCATGATATTATTCCATTCAATGTTAGAATTGATAAGACACCAAACTACCTTGACCAAAATAGATATGTTCATAGAATTAATCTTCCTTATGCCCAGGCCATCATTTTCTATAGGAGAACAAACAACATCCTATACAACAAGGGAAAACATATATTTTTGTTCAGTTCTATTCCAAAGGAAACATCTCTGAATTTGTTTAATATTCTTAGCCATATTTCTAGATATTTTGAACAAAGAAAGTAAGTAAACCAAGTCTCTTTTTAGAGAAGCTTTTATCAGTTAAAGCTTGAAACCATATCTTAATAGAATAACTAAATATAGGCTGCAAGTTTCCTTTTGATCCTTTCAATAAGATTAATCTAGGTAGAGATATGAATATTTCCTTGAGTGAGGGGCATTCAAAGATAACAAGTAGGGATATGATGAATTTCTAACTCAAATAACAGTTAAAAAGCTTTATTAATTTCATTCATGGCACTATAAGTTGAACAATGAAAATAAATTATTGAATACGATAAACAATAAAAAACGTATAGACAATAGATATGATATATCTAGTAAAAAAGAATAATAGTAACAATTTTAGCATTTTGACCATTCAATATTTGTTATAAATATCCCTCTATATATTTTTATAAAAAGAGGAACCATAAATCATTCATTTATTGTTACAAATCAATAAAACCAAAACTCTAAACTCAAGTAGAAGCTAGGCATTAAATTTGAAAAACCTTTAGAAATATATGGCATGAAAATAGAGATATTTAGGTGTTTTTATTACGATTATCATCTACAAATTCTAAGTGTTATATTTTTCTTGATTGTAAATCATCACCAACAAGTTAGTTAAAACAACATAAAAATAGATATATAATTGTGGGTAGGCCCCGACAGGCATGCCAAATGAATGCATATAAAATTATCATAAAATAAAAAAAATAACAATTTACTCTAATACACAAAAAAATCCAATAGAGATGCAAATGAATGTGCTCTTGATGATGTTGATATGTATTTGTTGGAGAATTAAATATTTGAAAGAACAATAACTTGATATCTTCCACTAGTGAAATAATAAAAACAAGAGAATATCTATCGTATATTATAAAGAGTGTGTAAATGTACAATGAAAACCTTGCATATATAGGCAAGGAAAGTAGAGGAGGTAGGATTGAAAAACTAACTACCCCTCCAAAGGTGCAACTATGTATCCTCATATGACAAGTGTGTGAGCATGTGTCAAGGGTCCATGCAATAGGTTCTCAAAAGGTGAGTACATATGTCTCAACCACATGAAGTGACAAAAATAAAATTCCTTAAGTAAAGACTTAACTAGTGTTAATAGGTCAACCTAGAAAGGGTGGTATGCTAACTAGATGTAAAATGATCCTATTTACACTAACACTCCCCTTAAGTACAACTTAGGGAGTAATGTATGCAATAGGATGATTGGTCTCAACTACTAGGCAATGTAAGGGACCCATGTACAAATTTATCATAAACAGAGTAAAAGAGAAAAATTAGTGGAAAATAAAACTCCTTTCCAAAAGAAAAATGATACAAAGTGAATTTACAAGTGAAGAAGATAGAAGATAGAAGGAGGACTCATCATGAACCCCCAAGGAATACTTCTAGCACAATTTGAAATGAAGAAAAAACACCACAAATGTGTGCAAGATGACTCCCCATTCCACCTAAGAATTTTTAGGAAGTAAGGTGAATGCACTAGTTTTTGTACAAGATCCAAATATTGAGATGATGCATTTGAATGGTACTCAAAGATCTCTAATCCAATGCTAAATTGTAACAAATTTTGATAGGATGAATCAGGTACAATATAGGATTTAAGTATAGGAACCATAGATTTATGGTGAAAATTTGATTGATGATAATTTGATACTACTATAGACGATGTTAAAATGGATGATGAATTAGTTAGATAAGTGAACTCAGGAATATATGCAAAATCTTTCACTATAGAAGCTAATGTAGGCAAGACGAGAGAAAGATCCAAAGATGGAGTGACAATATTGTTGATGTAACTATCATCAAAGAGAAGGCTAATGTCTTGAACAGTAATAGAAGGAGCCAATTGGTGGTTCAAAATGAATGTGGCCATGAAGGGTCAAGAGTTTGTAATTTGCAATTAATAGACAAAAGATAAAGTTTGTTGGCAATTGAATTCATTGAATTGTTGAATAAGGCAGGTTATTGCCTATGATTTGTATTTTGTGAATAGTTGTGGATAAAGGGGAGTACCCTCTTGCTTCAGTGAACATTGTTGAGGAGTTTGTTAGGCTATGGTTGCTCTTTTTTGGTTCAATCCCTATTATTGATTTAATAGGTTGGTGAAAGTAATGGTCAAAGACAATAAGAAAACATACAATGACATCTAGAATGTTGATGTCCTATGATGATGCTATGATTGAAACTTGAATGTTCATGTCACCCTAAATAATCTTCAATTATGAATAATAAATTAAGATTTGTCCTTAATTACAATATCCTAACACAATAATTTTTTTACTTAAATTGACACACATAACATTAAATAAAGATAGTCGATGAAAACTCAAATTTAAATTTAAATTTTAAATATTTAAAACTCATTTCTATACCTATAAAATTTTATACCTAAAATATAAATCAAGATTAATCCCTAAGAATATATAAAGTCAAGTCAAACAAAACTCAATTTATTTACTAGCTTTACTACTAAAGTATAGCACTTGCACACGAGTCATAAACTAAAGAAAACCCTAATAAAATAACCAAAAGAAAAAAGAAAAAGCCATGGTATGAAGTTTCACCATTACTATATTGAAAAGTTGATACATGTGATAAATTTTTATTATTTTGTCGCCCATTAAAATGTGGATTTATTTATTTACATTCATGTGTATCTCATTTATGGAAGGTGATCATAATTAAGTATTAATACTAATTTCATTCTAGATGGCCACGTGAAGTTAAAGATGAGATAATTTTTAAATATTCTCCTCTTTTCTAGAATCTTGGTGTTATCACATACCATAATTGAATACCCTACCAAATCTACTTTTTAAATTACAAATAAAAAGTTAGTAGAGGTGGAGCTTCCCACTCTCTCCTCTTATTGGATTCAATGTAAAGAGTTCAAATAGTATATGTTAGTTGTATAGCTATAATTTCAAAATGATATTTAACTGTACTTTCTTAAAGCTAAACTTTTAGAGTATAACTTTATTTATTAAATAAGCAGCAAAACTTTTCTAGTCATAGTTTAAATATTTATACCAACTATCTTACTTTATAGTTTAAATCTAGAACCTTAAAATAGAGTTAGTGCAAGAATGAAGTTCATGCCCCTTCTTTTTTAATGGTATTAAACATTATAAGACAAAGAATACATGGAAACATGAAATTTGCATCTAATATTCAAATTTTAATGCTTTTTGACCTTCAATTTTTAAAATTGTTGACTTGCTTATTTTATAGTAATGGTTGTAAATCAAAACTTTAGAGTTAAAAGCAAGGATTTTTTGCATAATTAAGATTACAATGGTGTAAAGGAAGATTTTCTTTTGGTTAATCAAATAAAATGTATATAATTTAGTTTAAAGTATTTTAGATTAACAAAAGTAATAGTTGCATAATTAATGTTTGTTCATGGGTTTATAATGAATAAGAATTATGGTTGCAAGGATGAATGATTTGTATTGAAGGAAGGGATAAAGTTAAGTATTGATAGAGCCTGTAAAGACAATTAATGCATAGTGGATGCAAGTTTTACGATTAAAGATTACTAGTGTTCTTTTTTCCTAAGAGGTTCTAAAATCCTAGGCACAAAATTGAATGATGAAGTGGAGATGGAGGCCCTCCTTGCTAGTATCTAGAGGTATACGTTGGACGATATCATTATATTGAGGTGGATAGACATTCACAAGTTGTAATAAATATAATGAATAAGAAATTTTGTTGTACTTGGAAAGTTAGGGTGATTTTGAAGGCAGTGGATTATTAAAAAATAAATTTGCTTCAATAAAGGTACATCTTTATTTTTTAGAACAAATTAGGGTTGTGAATTTCTTAGGTAGTGAAAGGGTGCTCCTTAAGTAGGTTTCCTCTTTATAGAGTCCAAAGAGGGTTAATTGGACTAATCTAGCTACATTGTTAGAATTTGATTATCTCTTTTAGTTTTTGAATTTATAATAATGATCAAATATCATGGATGATAGAAGTCTCTAAAGTTGTGTAGAGTGTTATCATTGGCAATTATGTATATGGTATATCCTTTCACTTGTGAAACCTTTATTATATCTACTATAGTAGGTTATTAGTAAACATACATTCAACTTAGAGCATGCTTATAAAATGATGTGTTGTCATGGTTTCAAGTTGGCTTTTTCTTGTGTTGTCTTATGGCTATTGGTATTGTTGTTTGATTTTATAAATGGTTTTATCGGTCCCTATGTGGGCATGATGTTAATGGTTGTTTGAGGTGTTTTGTGTGACTTGCATTTCCATTGAGAAGTAAAAGGCCATCACTTGTGTTGGTACTCAATTTGGAATTTCCAAAATTTGCATGAATCTTCGCTCTATGCATTTAGGCCTCATTTTTCTCATCATAGATAATTAATTTGAGAAAACATGGAATAGGTTTCCCTCAATTTGTTCACCTAAATTTTGTTCTCTATAAACCCCCATGTACCTATCATGTGTTGGAAGGTAGAAAATTGTAAACAATTCTAATTGTGGACATGTATTTAGTTTAATTTCTAAGGAGTGGGTGGATTTTCAATTTTTTTGTGTTTTCATCCCTAGCATCTCTTTCCCCCAACCTTGCATTTTCCCTTAATTTTTTTATGCTTTACAGTTTCCCATCTCGGCATGCTTCTCATCCAACCCCCATGCTCTAACATTTTACACTAAGTTATCTTTCAAAGTCATTATTTTATTCATCCTTTTATCCACATCTTTTGTGGCATGAATTCTTAGGTATACCCAATCCTCAACATCTAGCATTTCCCTTCATATACTTTTTTGAAGTCAAAGATGTGATAATACCTCTAACATGATATTTTTGGGTATGGTTTATAAAGTATTTTTGGCTCCCAATCCTTGATACTTCACACTATGTTACCTCATTATGTTCATGAGTTCAAACCTATCTTTATTTTATTTCCTTAGGTAAGGATTCCATGGTATCCCTAATCCTAGACTCATGATACTTTCCTTGATATATTTTTTCAAATTTGATGAAGTGGAGATACCTTTTTCTTGGTTTGGGAATAAGGTAAGATGTGTACTCTCGTTCCCTAATCCCTAAAAAGTGGTAAGGATTATGTGGTATCCTTAATCCCCAACTCTCTATTATTTCATTCATATATCTTCTTAAATTCAACTTGACAAAGGTATTTTTATTTTCTTATTTCTAAGATGGATTATAAGGTATCCCCAATCCCTAATTCTTCAAGTTCTCAAAACTATAAAAATCCCATGTTTCCCACTATTCACTTTCACCTACCTCTCTAGATGACCCAAAGCACTATTAATCACTATATTTAATGCTACAAATACTCATAAAGGATTTTTCCACCTAAAAATCGTTGTCATCTCAAGGGAAAAAATTCATATACAATTTCAAATAGTAAATGATGAAGATGACTATGTAGTTATTGATGGATTGGTTGAGCTCCATCTTCCCATGGTCCTTGTGCCTATTCCAAATCATTCATTTTTTATATTTTTTAGGATCTAAATCTATTTTTCATCCCACATCTATTGACCACTAGGCATTTATCAACTCTCAAAATACTAGGTAGCCTACATGGTGCAATATATACTAGTTCAGTTTGCATCCAGAAGGTTTGTGATCTCTCCATTTTCACATTTCTATAATGTGAAGCAAGATATAGGGTTTCAATCCTTGCATGTGACATTCACCAATAGAGTAGCTCATTAAATACAAATCAGGAAGAAATAGCTATTATGTAACAACTTTTTGTAATTGAATATCGCTTTGAAAATTTATGGATTTTTAGGGAAACTTACAAGTGAAAAAGAGTGAGAGGTTATTCATGGCTTAATGTTTTCTCTCATCATATTCATTTTTGTCAATGTAATAATAATTTGATAAGTATTGTAGCACTCTAATTCATTAAAAAATTGTAATGGTTTTTTGTATTGCATGTGGATTTTAGAGTTTGGATAAGGATGATTATGTTTAGTTATTGATGTCATATCTCCTTTGTCATTTATGTGTGTTGTTCCTTCTAGTAATTATGACTCTATTTAACCCAATATAAAGTATCAATCTTAGAAGTGTTTTGACTCTCCATGCACTTAAAATGAACAATATCATTAACCAATAGGTTAGGAGTAAGAATTAGTATATATATACTTCATGATTCAAGGATATACCCAAGGAAAACATTCAAAGTAAGCCATGATAGTTAATCATCTTTGAGAATCATGTTTTACATATTTGCATAAATTTAATAGAGGTTATATGTACAATAGGAAAATTTGGTGCTAGGAATACATTAGATACTATAGTTATTTATTTTTTCTATCCTTAATTATGTTTATATCTTGTTGAAGGTTACCTTTAGGAAAACACTTTTAGTTCTAGTTGAACCTAAAGTGAGGGAGATATTATCCACTCTCAATAATTGTCCTATTATCACTCTCTTTATTGATTTTTTTTAATTCATATTTACAAATGAGATATCCCTATCCTTGAAGTGGATTTATCACTCTAGGAGTACAAGTAGTGATTTTGTGACCCAATAGAATGGTGTCATTACCAGGGATGTGTGATCTAGTTTACTTATTGAAGATCTTAGAAACTCATAAGAACTATAATTGTGCACTTGGGTAAGTTTATATTCCATCAACTTACACCAATAGAATGGTTCAAGCAATAGGGATATAATTCCTTGTTTGGTATTTTAATATTCTAGTTTCTAGGAGAAAAAAATTATCTCTTCCAAGTGAAGAGTAGTGACCTATTTCACTCAAACCTAAAATCAGTTTATACATAAAAATATATGAACATGGATAGAAGAATGAAACCTTAATGCTAGAAACAAAAAGATGAATATACAACTCATTCAAGGATATAATGAACAACAATGAAATCTCAAAATAATGGTAATTTATTTTTACTTGTCAAGACTCAATTTTATGTATTTTGTCTTCTAGTAATTGTGACTCTGTAACCCAATATAAGGCACTAGTCCAAATTCTTTTGACCCTCCATGCACTTAAAATAGATAATATCATTAACCAATAGGTTATGAGTAGAAATTAGTCAATATTCACTTCATAATTTAGTGACCCAAGGAAAACATTCAAAGTGAGCCATGGAATTTTTTAATCTTTGAGAATCATGTCGTGTATATATTTATTACGTTAAAAGAGGTTATATGTGTAATGTGTTATTCCTTGGTGTAGTGACAACTTTGGGACTAGGTGTACATTAGATACTATTACAATTTTTTAATCTTTTATATCCTTGATTATGTTTAAATCGTGTTAAATATTACCTATAAGTATACTCTCCTTACTCTAGTTGTGCTCAATGTGGAGGAGATATTATCCACTCTTAGTAATTGGATTGTCATAACTCACTCTTTTTTAATTAATTGTTCTATCCACAACTAGGAATGACATATCTCTAGCCTTTAAGTGGATTGACCATGCTAGGAGTATTAGCAATGATTTTAGGACCCAATAAAATGGTACCATTCCAAGGATGTGCTGATCTAGTTTACATCTTGAAGACCTTAGAAACATAAAAGTATTATAATTGTGCATTCTAGTAAGTTGATAGAACCAATTAAATAGTGTAGGAAATAAGGATATATGTCCTTTGGTATTTTAAATTTCTAAGTACTAGGAGAAAGATTTGTTTGTTTCAAGTGAAGAGTGGTGAATCTATTTTAGTCAAACCAAAATTAGTTTACACATCAAAAGACGTGAATATGGAGAGAAGAAGGTATCATGAATACTATAAATAACAAGATGAAGCTATATCTCATTTAAGGAGACAATGAACAATGATGGAATCTCAAAATAATGATAATTTATTTGGACCTACCTATCAAGAGTTTGAAACTAATATGTCAAAAATAAATTATTTATTCATTGATTCAAGATATCAATACATGTATACTTTCTAAGGTTCAAATAATAACATGATTAGAGTACATATAAAAATTAGAAGGATTGATTATGGGTTACACAAAAATTACATGATAGTTGGTAGAAAAATAGGGATAGTTCCTATAATGCATTTATCCCTTGTTGATATGTCACTTCACCTAGCATGTCATCTAGATTTGAAATTAAACATGAAGAATTAATAAATCACCTTAGAAAAAATAAATGTTAAAAAATAGAAATAGTTGAATTGTAAGAGCTTTAGATAAAAATAAATCATATTCTTATTGGTAGGATGAATGAGGATAGACCCATTATACAAAATTTTAGCATGAGATATGAGGATGTGGAAGCACATGAAGGATTTGGGTATCATATTCCTCCTAATATTTCATATAAAGAAAAAATTCTATATCACCTTGAGCAAGAGAAATAACAACTTCTTGTGGAGCTTGAACTATAGGAAGTTCAACTTTCCTCACTAAAAAGTGAAAATGCCCTCTTAGTGAGAAAAGAGGAAGAGCTTTCTAATGAGGAATATTATACTCAATTATATGAAGATGAGTACATGATTAGTATGATGCATTTGTACATGAGTCCATGGAAGGATAAATATAGTATTGTGACTATTATGTACAATAAATTTGGGCTTTAACATGCACATAGTGTTGATCTGAAATAGAATGAGTGGCCCACTCACAATATTGAATATCCAAGGGAACTTAATAATCTATCTCAATATTCCAAGCTATAATGTAAAGATATAATATTATATAGATGAAATAGTTGAAAGGAAGCAAGGTATACATGGAAATGCTTCCTAACACTGATCTAAGAGGAGAGGTGTACAATTTTAATTCTTTTTTAGTTGTAATGTGAAATGCATAATAGAGAGATTATTAAAATAACATCACATGCAAGTATAAGAATCTCAAAACATAAGATATACTTGGGAAACCCTTTCAAGAGAAAAACCACACACTCCAAAACCTGCATAATGTATTATCTAATCAACAATGATTACAACACACTTGCAATGCAAGCTCTTCTAGGAGTATACAAACATTGAATTTTGGAGCTATTCTGAAAGCATAACAATACTTGTAAATTAAAACTTACATAACCCACTCCAAGACATCCAATATATAGAGAATACAAGTATGAAGGTAGGTTCTAGAAGAAGCTACAAGAGATGGTCCACTTGGTAAATTCTTCCACCACCTCCAAGCATGTAAATGACACTTGTAAAAGATTCTTTGACTCCTCATTCATACCTCCAAATTTTGGTGCCCCATTTTTACTCAAAATAGGTAATGACATATGCTCTTACACACCTTACAATCATCATATAATTTTTCATATATGAAAAATCTTACAACTGTAAGAGAATCCATCATAACCAACTAATAATAAATGATTCTCTTACAAATTACCATAGTCAAAATAGGACACCTAGATTCCCTGTGCAGAGATGTCTTCCAATAATTGTCCAACCTATCATAAAATCTAGCTCTTATGCATCATAAGATCATCATAGGAATTTATAAGATTGTCATAGGAATCCATCATAGAATCATCATAAGGATCTCTCAAAGATGTTAATACTTGTCAAAGAATCTCTTTCCAAAGTGGAATGCATACATTACCTTGTGGGGACCCCAACATCCTTGTCACCTTCCATGTCACCTTCCAACATGTTGACAACTCACAGTGCCAAATCCTATTAGATGATAAATTAATATGAGCAAGAAATTACAATATAAGAATAATTAAATTAATATTTTAATGCTAGGAAATTACAAAGGTTGAGACACCTTAATTACCAACATTATCCCACTTGTCAAATACCTTTCAAGAGCCAATATAACTAGGTAATCAATTTCTAGGGGTCAAAAGGCCCATAGACTCCAAACACCACCTAAACTTCTTTATGCTCACTAGCTTTGTCAAGGAATCTACAACATTCCTCAAAGTATCAACTTTTTTAATTTGCACCTTACCATCTTCCATCTTGTCACAGACAAAATGGAATTGAACATCAATATGCTTCATTCTAGCATGGAAGGTTGGATTCTTTGCTAAGAAGATAGCACTCTGACTATCACTACAAATAGTAATCATCCCTGGAACAAGTAAAACATATGAGCACAATCTTCAAAGCCAAATGGCTTCCTTAGAAACATGAGTATCTACCATGTACTCTACTTCTGTAGTATAAAAAGTGACCAACTTTTCGCTTACTCATCCAACTAATAACACCACCAAACATAGTAAAAACATAAGCATTGGTGGATATTCTATTCTCAATGTCACTTGCCCAATTTGAATCCATAAATCCAAATTGGAAGCGTACAACATCACGTTCTTTTGGTGGCAACAAGTTTGATTAAGGACCAACCTATTACATGTTTCATGTAATTTGAATTTAGGTCCACCCTATGTCATCCTAGTTATTTATGGACGCTTGGTTGACATGGAAGAGTGTTAATTCAATTCCATGTATATATTCATCAGTTGTGTGTATGCATAATGTGAAGTATAATTAAAGAGAAGGTGGTGAATATATAAGTAGATGATTCTGAAGCCAGAGTTATTCAAGGAGAGTTGCATCTCAAAGTGTATGACATCATCAAAAGATCATAAGGAGTGTGGAAGAGTGTGTGTATCCAATTCAAAAGTGTATGATATGTATTAGGCTGCAATTGAATGTCCACAAGCTTTATTTATGTAATTTGATAGGACTGGTGTTCTACTTGTTATATTGATTTGTGCTGGGGATTGGTGTCTCTAGTAGGTTGGTGCCTATAGATACAATAGGGGATTTGTGTCTTCGGTAGCTTGGTGCCTACTTCATATTGTAAAATTCACTTGTATCTTTCTACTTTGTGAGGTTGGATTTGGATAGTAGATCCAAGCAACTATTCTCATTATGGTTTTTCCCATCTTGGCTTTCCATGAATATTTGGTGAACTCTATTGTGTGAATGAGTGTGCTCTTGATTGATGCTTCATTAGGTAACTTAGTGAACATTCAAGTTTCATATTTTGGTATATGTAATTGAGTTAAGAATTTTAAATAGATTTGATCTACTAATTCAGCCCCCTCTCAGTATATTGTGTGCCCTTCATAGAGATATAGAGAGAGGGAGAGGGAGAGATAGAGATATAGAAATTATGTGAGAGAGATAAAGATAGGAAGGAAGAGATATGGAAAGAGGATCGAGAAATAGAGACAAAGAGGGAGAGATATAAAGATCTAGAGAGAAAGAGGATAAGTTACATATACGGAGGGGGATAGAAAAAGATAGAGAGAGAGGGAGATATATAGAGTGAGAGAGAGGGAGGAAGGGAGAGAGAGAAAGAGGGGGGGAGTGAGTGATATTGAGATAGATATAAAGGAGAGAAATGGAGGGAGAGGGAGGGAATAAAAATCATTATGGAGACCATATGTTAGAAACCTCACAAAAATTACTAAACAATAAAATACTAAACTTGTTGTGATAAATGTGCATATCAACCATAAACAAATCAAACAAGTTCTAATTGATGTAGGTGTTGATGTCAAAATTCTCCCTAAAAGAGTATGGGAGTATCTATGGAAACCACAACTACATGAAATCCCATATAACATCATCTTATCAAACAACTCATATATAGGGAAAATGGGGACATGGAAGAATGTAAAAGTTAACCTATTAGGAATTAAACAAATAGTATAATTTTATATTATAAATATGAAGGAACCATTTGACACCTTTGATTCCCTACTAGGTTTATAATGTTTTTCTAATGATATTATAGACTCTAGGAGAGAATAACTATCCTTTGTAGATAATGACAAGATAGTACATATACCCCTAGATAGTGACATGAGTGACACATATGTAGAAGAGGTAGTGCAATATGATTATGAAGAAGGCTCTAAAGTGATTTAATCCTTGGTAAAACTCTCCAAACCTAAACCAATTGATAAGACAAACTCACAAGGATATATATATCAATATTAGTAATGAAATTATAGATAGTGAGGATGTAGTTAATTGAAAACCTTAATCTACATAGATTTGGATGGAAAGAATGTGGGTTCTAGAAAATGATATGGATGGGTCCCTAGGGGTTTGTATTCAACCTATTATGGTGAATCTCTAGCTTGATCTTTGTTATACTCGTGGGTGTTAAAAAAAATGATGCAACTCAGTCCCTTATGTGTGCTTCAATGTTGTACACAACCATGATCTTGTATCTAGTAAATGATGAAATTGGGGATGTTTTATATTAGTTGAACACTCATTTTTACTATTTCCTAGGCCATTTGTATGCTACTAAATGGCATCAAATCTACCTATAGCACATAGTAGAGAAAATTATAAAAATATTAAATATTTTTCTTCTTGTGGAGGCTATACTAAAAGTCTCTAATTGTTGTGACAATGAAGAGGATATGGGGAAGGATTTTGGTTTGACAAAGGAGGTGATCATTGCAAAGTCTTCTAGTCACCATGTCTATGAAAATGTAAGTGAGTTTTTGGTAGGGTCGCGAGGTTTGTTTAATTTTCCTTGGACCTAATGTTTGTTGGTTGTAGTCTTTGTACATATGGTTGGTAGTATGTAAAGTTCTCTAGTTTTAAGTTTCTAATTAGGATTTTAGAAGATAGTATTCTCTTGGTCTAAGTGCTTTTCAAACCTATTTTTGAGATGGATATTTCAATAATTTTTTCAACTTTCTAGTTCCTAGATCTTAAATTAGATGATATATAAAAAAATTAACAAAAAAGTTAATTTTATTTAATTCTAGGGAATAAAATAATTTTGATGAAATAAATATATGCTTAGATAAATAGTAAATATCTATGTACTTTAGTAAATAAAATGCTAAATATTACCTTTTAAATAATTATATAGTTAACTTAACTTAAATAATTTATTTTACATTTAATTATATTTTAAAACAAAATAAGTTTAAACTATATATTTATGGACATGATAAAATAAATTTAATATAATGGTCTCTTTTAGTAAAATACTTATGAATAATACTTTCAAAATAGCTATATAATTAAATACATAGTAAGTAATTTATTTTAAATTTATTTTTGTTAAACAAAATAAAGTCAATTCTATTCATTTGAGTACATAACTATTAAATAAAATAATAAATAAAACTTTAAAATTTCGATAAGTAAAATTTAATTATACAACTATTAAATGAAATAGTAAGTAAAATTTTAGAACAAGTAAAACTTAATTAGATTGAGATGTATAATTAAAAGGATGGATGTAATGGTGTGAATGTGTCAACGAAAACTCTAACTTAAATTTGAAACCAGTTACATATCAAATTATTATTACTTATTAATAATATCATATAATAAAAAATATAATATTAGTTATACATATATTATATTATTTATTTTATCACTAAAGAAAGATAAAACAATTCTTGAAGTAAAAGTTTTTAATTAGGAAAAGCATGTTTTGAAGGGATCCTGAAACCCTTTACAATGAGAGAAGGTTGCCCAAGATAAAACAACAAGCACCAACAACCCCAAAAAACCAAAAATGTTGATCAAAAGATAGACCTAGACAAACCAACAACTAAAACAATAGCAGAAACATCAACACAAAAGACAAAAAACTACAAGCTAAAGCATTTTCTCTAAAACCTTAGTCGACTCCAAATTACTTGAGATGATATTGTCATGCATCTCCATCACATCCTTGAGCTCCTAGAAAGAGATGGCCACCCTCTTTTTGGTCTTTCTCCTAGTACGTAAACACGAGCCTCCATCCACACTCTTCTCCACCCGGTTCATGCAATTAACATCAGCAATAGCCTCCTCATGCTCACCAAAATCCAACTGTTTACAAAACCATTTGATAGCTTTTTGATTCAACAGAGTCAAACCCTGCGCACTAGAATTAAGGGACTGGTTACTTATTTGTACCATAGACTACAAATCACCGCAAATATTATTTGCTTTTTCCTCCAGAGAGACAAGTCACTCCTCATGAATCCTACAAACAATATCCTCCATAGATGCCAACCTCTCCTCATGGTCCTTTCCCATTTTTCAGCATGACCCACCGCCACCTTATCCAACACAACATTCGTCAATTTGAATTTTATTTTCATCGACCATTCATTCTTATTGCAGTTAACCAACACCACACAAACACTCTCCCAATCATTCAACTTGACACTGAGATCTTTCACCTTTGAAAAAAATCATTTAAAAAGTGACAGGAGATTTCTAGTCCCATCCTCAACCATACGACAAAAGAGATCTAGATCGATTTCATCCCAGTTCAACGACTTAGCAGAAGGGTTAGCAACATTCTGAGGTTGATACTTCTATCCCACATCTTCTCCCTCCAAAGCATCCCCAACAGGAGAATCCTCCACATCAACGACTTCAACCACAACCCGCTGCTTACTAGCATTCACCACTAAATTCACTAGCATCTCCAAAAGCCCTTTCTTGTCCTCAACCTACTCAAAACCCTTACCATCAAGAGAAAACAACCCAGTTTGTGAAGGAGAAACCTCTCCAAAATTCTTGAAACCATCTTCCTCGAGATCTTTGTCCATCATACACTACTCCTTATCAACATTAACACTCCCCTATTTCCCCTTATCAGTTAAAATAGGGGGCACACCCAAACCCTTCACCTCTTCCTCAACTGGGTTTATAGCCCACTTCTCCTCCCTTTCCCAACTTTTCTTCCTTTTAGAACCCTTCTTAGCACCAGGGTAAATGACATCCTTATTTTTCAGTGTCAATCTCATAACCTTTCATCCACAAATTAGAAGCCTCCAGATCATGGACCTTCTCAAACTTACCCTCCTTATCCTAAGAATTCAAATCATCTGAGCCACCCTCCTCATAATCACCATCCCATTCCTTAATCAACTCCCCCATATCATACCCAGATGCAAGCCCCTTACCTTAAATTTCTGACGAGAGGAGATCTTAGGAAGTTCAAGAATAAACTTAACTTTGATATAGTCAATTATAAGCTTCATAAGACCCTCATGAAGGATGGCCTTACTAGTATTTTTCCTATTATCTTCAATGCTAGTTTCCATAGAAAGAAACAAGTAATAGGGAAACAACACCATACTATTATGCCTAAAATGGTTTAACAACATAAAGTGATAACCATAAATAACATAATACCTACCATCAAGCATGAAATATTTCATGATAGCCAACACCACATCTCTCCACAATGGTTTAATGGAAGTCTTTATATCATACCCACCACTTCCCACAAACCTAAGCTTATCTTGTTCCTTGCCCTTGAAAAAATTAGGCAAGGTGCACTTAGAGGCTCCACAGTCTCTATAAAATTTCTTGCCTTTCATGGATAAGCCCATGATTTCAGCAATTAAGCCTTCTGTGACATCCACCTCCACCCCCTGGTAGCACAACATTCTATTCTTCCAACTCATCACAAAAATCTCAATAATCTCTGAATCAAACCCATGCAATTTGAGCAAATAAGGGAAAACTCTCCACCTTTCTCCAAATGCTCCCACACCACCTCATTCCCACTAAATTCTTCACATGAGAGTGACTCTAGTCTGCAACGATCGCCACCCTTAGCAGCCAAAGACAAACTCACCACAATCTTCACCTCATTTTGATGCACAAGAAAAACTAAGAGAACAATCCAAAAGCAGGGCCAAACAACACCCATAATCTGTGTTAACATGACAGCATAGGTACGCCCAAAAATAATACCCAATTCCATGAGCTCGTTTTCATAAAATATGGAATAATTACTCGGACGAGCTCTGAACTCTAAGTTCATAAACCAAATAAAGAGGAGAAAAATTAAACACTTATCTCCCAATGTTTTCACCACTATGACAAGAAAGTTGATCATGATTAATGATACTTTGGAGATTAACGAGAATGGCATCATAGGAATTCCAATAATTATGAGCCATGACACCCACATTAACAAACCCATTAGCAAGGGCATTTCCCTCACTGAACACATGTGATATTTTATAATCATCAAAGGAATGAAGGATGGAGAGGGAATCTTCAATGATATGCAAAATAGACCACGACCAGGGATTCACCTTCAAAATACAATTAATTATATTAAAGGAATCCCTTTCCAACCACAACTTAGTCACCCCAGTTGCTTTAGCTAGGAGGATGCCATGATAGGCTGTTGATGCATTCTTGAAGTAAAAGTTAAAATTAATATTTTTTTCATATGATTTTTAAATTATTGAAAAATTAAATACCTTTTTAATTAAAAATAAAGTAAACAATCTCTAAAATAAATAGTGCTTGAGTAAATGTTAAAATAAAATATATTTATTTTCTTATCTATCTAGTTAATTTATATATATTAAACATGATATTTGTATAGAAAAATAAAATAACTTTTGAAGTAAAAGTTAAAATAAATAATTTGATTTCATTTAAGCTTTCAAACAAATTGTATGATTTTTAGGATTTTGTTATATTATTATTAAAAAATAAAATAACTCCACACTAAAAAGGAAAGTAAACAATGTCTAAATTAAAGTAGTTTTAAAAGTGAATTATACAATATTTATGTCTTTCCTTAACTATATTTATTTTAAAGAAATTGTGAGGTATTTATCTATTCAATATAGACATCTTGAGATTAATATTTCTAGACATCTTTTAAATAAATGTACTTAAGATATCTACACTAGTTGTATATATAATATAAATATTTTTTAAATAAATATAAAGTAGCATAAAATATATGCATCTTTACGATGTATTTGATAAATAAATCATTGTATAATATAGTTATTCATCATAGCTAATATGTTCTATTGTCTATTGTTTATTGTTGAGACTGCTATTGGGAGGCCTTGGTTGCCAAAGCATTATCACCTTGTTCAAACCCACAAACTCAATGGCCTAGCGAAGACCCACATCTTACGAGCACAAAAGCTCAACGAAGGTACACATCCTAAGAGCATGTTAGCCTAGCAAAAACACGTGGCATGCAAGCTCAACAACCTAGCAGAGGTTTGAACCTTTGTGGCCACCACAATAATGTTGTGTGACCACTACATTACACACTTATCGACATTGTCTAAGTTATCTTAATCTACTATTTCATTGTTGTGGTTGTTGCAATGTCACTTTTCTTTTCTTTTTTCACATTCTAAATGTTGGCCCCACAGTTGTTGTTGCACCAAGAGGTCAACCGATTAATGCCCGATACAACTTCCAGAGTTAACGAATCCATGGGAAGCGGTTAAGCCATGTCACGAACCCCGAGGGGAGCACTAACCATCTACCAACAATCTCCCCCTCAACATTAACCAAGGGGATTCGAACCTAACACATTTGGCTCTAATAGCAATTGTTGGCCCCATGGTTGTTGTTGCACCAAATGGTCAACCTATTAATGCCTGATACAACCGCTAGAGTTAACGAATCCATGGGAGACAGTTAAGCCATGTCACGAATCTTGAGGTGAGTGTTGAACATTTGCCAACACTAAATACATTCAAATTTTATTTTAGTGTAATATTATCCAAATTTATCTATCAAGATTAAATATTTTGAAATTCACATCAATTAAAAACGTGAACATACTAATTCAAAAAAACATTGACATTCTTTAAAACAAGAATGTTGATAGTCAAAATGCATTAGAGTACTTGTTGCTTAACAATTTAACCTACCTCCACCCCACTAAAAAAGTACTTATTACAACTATTTATTTTGAAAATTTTCTTATATAGATATCATTCCATCTTTTAAAAGAAATAAATTAACAGAATTAGAAACGTATTCACTAAAAAAAACATTAATAAAATGGAGTTCAACACCTTACTAAGTAATAATAATAGATATTTGAATATGTAGGAAGTACTTGTTGAAAATCTATTGGTCATAATGTAATGTTTTATGCAATCAAATTTTCCTTGAATTGCAAGTAAAATGACTCTTTTTTCCAATTCAAG
The DNA here is from genome assembly GCA_007258455.2 of Sequoia sempervirens. Taxonomy (NCBI): domain Eukaryota; kingdom Viridiplantae; phylum Streptophyta; class Pinopsida; order Cupressales; family Cupressaceae; genus Sequoia; species Sequoia sempervirens. The sequence goes on from VDFB02270651.1 coordinate 71,381,024, forward strand.
CAAATGCTCATGAATTCCATGAATTTTACTTGATGTATAGTAAACTACTTTAATATTTTTTCTTATGTCAATCATAATTACTTTTTTGTTGATAATTATTACACATTAAAAGTCGTTGAGTGTGTTTTATGAAATTTGTGAAACATCTAAAATGATTATTGAGTTCAAGTCCGTTACGGCTTTTGGGTTGACCTTCCACTCAGTTAAAAGTTAAAAGTTTGATGCAATACCTTTTACTTTTACTTTTTTATTTTGGATTTGCTTTAATTAGTATGTTTTTAATACAATAATTATTATATTGAAATGACAGGGTTTGTGTCGAAGTTAGTAAATAATATGATTTTGAATTTTTTTTATTTATATTTATTTATTGGGTTTGAATCTGATTTCATTTCTTGGTTTAGATTAGATTCGTAATTATGAAAGTGATCTCGATCACATTCACATTTATGAAATTGATCTCTTCGTTTTGAAAATAAAATTCAAAAGTAGATCTAGTTGTTTTCCTTTCAATTGACTATTATGAGCCACCTTGTAGCACGAAATAGTAAAATTGTATAGTAGGGTATTGAATTTAAGGACACGCCCTAATTCATTAAGAACATCCAACCAACACATGATTTTTATATCTTTTGGCACACACCATAGGCCTTAAAAGAATCATCTAGTGATATAAAACCGCATTATCATTCCAAGACATATTGCACAACTACATGTCCTCAATCTTGCTTAAAAAGTCATTGACTCGGCCTTGTTAGAGGGGTTTGACACAAAGGAGTAAAGCATGTGAAAATTCCTAAACACACACATCAATTTTTTTATGTAGCAATTAAATTATGAACTTTAGGATAAGTTGAAAGCTAATTTTTTGAATTTAAAAACGATTAGATTTGCAGGTTTGGTTCTAATCCACACTCATGAGATCAAATTTCATAGCCACATAAATGATCTAGACAAAGAAATGAAAGCTTTTCATATTCTACTACATTCATTTAACTAGATATAATTTTCTATAACATGGGCTCTTAATAGAGTTATAGTGCAAATTGAGCCAAGAGATAAGTAGTTGCATTTTTTTTCGTTGTAAGCATGTAATTTTAACACATTTATCCTTCCTAGTTCTTATCCATTGAATATCCAATGTTAATGATAACTAATTAATTTATCTTAGAAGATTTACGTAAAAATATTATTTTATTTATTTAGATTTTTGGTGAGCCTCACTTTCTTATACCTCTTATGATTTTCCCCTTAAGGTTTTGTCTCTATTAGGATTTTAGATTTGAGTTTTTAATTTTATATCATTTATTACAACATTGATTAGGGTTTGTATACATATCAGTGTGTGTATCGTTGTCTTATCTATCTACTAGGGTTTGAATTTTATTGGTAGATCTCTTTAACCCCTGCCTTACCCACCCAAATATTTTGATATTTAGGGTTTCCCCTTATGTTTTTAAATATGGTCATTTTGCATTTTATTTATCTAAAACAAACTTTAGATTCTTGATACTTTGTAGTCATGGTGATTCTTCTCATTCCCATTATGACACTATATAAACTGAAATAAGGCACAGGTGCTTGTTCACATTGGTTGGATGGAAATGATGTCAACTCCCTACTATGGACATGGCAAGAGTTGGTCTAATGGTGGGGTGATTATATGGTTGGTAGGATTTCCTTCTTCTCTTGAGAGTAGAAGATATATGGTAGGTACAAGAGGCTATCTTGAAACAATGTGAGGGTTTCTAGAAATGCAATCAAATATGATGTTCACAAATGTGTTATAGTTGTTTTGTGGACAAATGTTGTTTAGCATTGAGTTCCCAAACAATCATTTTCTAACTAAGTTTGGCCTCAATCCAAGATGTGTATAATAATATAAAAATGGTCCTTAAGGTTTAAACAGGCCAGTTAGTGGGTTTAAGTAATAGTGTATATTTCAAAAAACTATTTTGATTTTTTTACTCATTTGTTGGATTGTTCAATTGTGCACTTGTTTGATTCAAATTATTTTTATTTTATTTTTTAAGTGCAAAAAATAAATTTAAACTAATTAACTAGTGCAACTAAATGACATGCTTGTTTTTTGTTCTTTTGTACTTTAAATGAATGAACTATTCTAAATAAACGTACAAATTAAATTAATAACTAATTAAATAATTATACCAAACTAATCAAATTTCTCCAACTAGTTCAATATAATTAAATAATAAAGACCACTAATTAAATGGTATAGAATAAGTGACTAATTAACTTAATATGGCTGAGTAGAGCTAAATAAATTACTTTTTTGTTTTTGATTTAAAAAATAAATTCAACTAATTAATTTTAAGTAACAATAATCAACTAGATAATTGTATCAAATTAATTTATTATAATTGAATAACTAATTAAGGTTAATTAAAATATACAACTAATAATATCATTAGAGTAACAATTTTTTGAAAAATATAGAATAATCAACACAAAAAGTAATAATGAAGATTTTTCTCCTTTCACAACCAAACAATGTTTTCAAGACAATCTTTTGAGCATATAAAGACTTGAGAATAAATTACATCATTCCCTTAAAATATAAGATCTTTAATAAAAACTTTGAAGGTTTATATATTAATCATGGAATATTGTTGCTAGTTTTATTACAGTGTATAGATCCACTAATAGAGATCCCAAATGCTTCTTCTTAGCTCACTTTGAACCAATCAAAATATTTTTAATACCAAGAGATATAATGGAAATGTATCTTATAATTATAATAAAAATAATGGATATCATATATAGATTTAAATGGGAATCATACATAGATTTACATGGAAAGTTAAACGTAAGATACAATATCTTTTAATAATAATATGATACATTTTCAAGGTGTTAATGATAAGGAAATATTTTTATGGATCCTAATTATATTTTTTTAATTTTATACAAATCCTTATCCATTATATAGTCAACCTAAAAAATTAAGGTTTCACCAGATATATAAGCCTATAAAGAGAAATATGATATATAAACATATATTTAGAGCTAATATGAGTGAGCATAATGTTGGTATTCATTAATGGTTATGTATGGATTATTTTATGGGTACAATTCATGGTACAAATAATTTTTCTCATCCTATACTAAAGATTTCATTTTATGATGAGGATATCCTTCATAATAACTAGTATATCCCACTATTGTTGGACTTGTCATTGCACCAAAATATCGACCTGTCAATGCCCGATACAAGCTTCGATTAAGAACCACAAGAGGCGGTTAGACCATGTCACAAACCCAAGTGCTAGTGCTGCAAGGAAGACCAAGGGTCGCACCTTGCAGCAATCCCCCCTAGCACAAGTGTGGGGTTTGAACCTGTGACCAACTATGATACCAATTGTTGGACTTGTCGTTGCACCAAAAGATCAACCTGTCAATGCTCAATACAAGCTTCAGTTAAGAACCATAGGAGGCGGTTAGACCATGTCACAAACCCAAGTGCTAGTGTTGCAAGGAAGACCAAGGGTCACACCTTGCAACAACTATATGTGTGTGATATAGTATTTGATAAACCATGTGATGAAATTATTATTGATATTACAAATTGGTATAACATACATGCACTAAAAAGGTTTTTTATCATCATATTGAGTAATAGGCTTATACATATTTATGGGTGACTTTGAAAATGACTAATCGAATATTCATTGATATATTGGATTGTGTTAATTTACCTATACATTTAGTTTTTAAAGAGATTAATATTTTATGTCATGTTATTCCTTCTTTTAATAGATTATCTATTTCACTTGGCACTCCATTGATTGTGTAACTAAGAGTAGTTAATTTTATGATGCATCAATGTGTTATGTTCATGAAGGTAGAATTATAAAATTGAAAATAGATACATATAAGAAAATTATTGAACTAATTTATTTTATATTGATACATGAGTGGGAAATCCTAAGGAACCACCATATAAGAGTTAGGATGTGGTTCATTATTTTTATCAATTTCAATTGCATAATAAAAGAATGGAATAATATAAAATTATGAAACAACATAAAAAGGAACAATCAACACATTCTTCTTTACCTCCATTACCTAGAACACCACAATAAAATAAAGAACTAAGACTTAGAGTACATCAAGTTTCACAATAGTCACCTACTAAACAAGAAAGTTATGATATTTTGGGCCTCTTTATGGTACAAGAGATCCCTATCTTCCATGTGAGATTACAAAAGAAGTAAAGAAGAAAATAATTTCCAATGATATATTTACTTCATCTTGTAAGAATGATTATACTTTATGTGTATCAAAGAAATATTAAAATGTTAAGAAAGTGAAGAATACACATATGGAGCCACCCCCAAGGAAACAATAGAGAGGAGTTAAAGAAATAAAAATCAGCAATGAAATTTTGTAATATCTCCTTTACCAATTTTCCATTTTAACCCTTTATCTAAGAGGCCTCTAACTTTTAGAATATTATTCCATATCAATGATCCTTTTAGAATAATAGATGTGGTCAAAAAGTCTCTTTCTTTTAAGTTGTTGGCCTTCATTATGGTGCACCAATTCTTGTTATCCTTTATCACTATCTATCCCATTTTAGCCATTAGGGAATTTATTCGACAATTGAATCTTTCTCAAACTTAGACCTCCTTTTATTTTTGGCTAGAAAAATATATCTCAATTGACCAATGCTATTATTTTGTTCTCTTCCATTCCTTTCCGCAAGAAATTTTTTGAATCTACTCTATTTTATCTACCTGATAAGCTAGAATTTTGAAAAGGTTCAAAAAATAAATTGGAATGCTCTACAGACAAGCTTTTAAAAGGGTATTTCCCCACTTGGCTTAACAATTTACCTCTCCACCCTACAATATTTTTGGATCCTTTCTATGATTTTATTCCAATAAATAGGTTTTATTTTTTTATTGACATTGGAAGGCGTAAATAAGTGACAAGTAAATTCTCCTTTTGACAATCTAAAACTGAAATTATTCTTTCTTAAATTTTCTTCTTCATGTTGAAGACTTTTTTCTCTTTTTATAATTAGTATGTTGACCTGATACTAGATAATAATCATTTAAAACCTTCTTCTAGACATTGACTTCAATGATGATTTTTTTCTAAATAAAATTGTATGATCCAAAAATTGTTGATGGAAATTTGTTAGTTGGGTAAGTAAGATGCAACAACTTGTTTATATCTCTACTACTAAGGTGGAATATATGGCTACAACACATGATTATAAAGAAGTGTTGTGGCTACACATATTGGATTTCAAAATAAAGTAGCAAGTTTTAGTTTTGACACTCAAATATCATCAATTTGAACAAGAATCCTACTTTCCATGCTTGTACAAAACATATTGATGTTTAGTATCACATTATTTAGGATATATTTGAAGACATAAAAGTGATGGTATTAAAATTTGACATCATGGTGAAGATTATAGTTTCTCTCACTAATTTGGTGAGCTCTAAAAATTTATTGATATACAAGGTGAAACTATTACAATAAAATATTTTACAAGTGTATGGAAATATTAAATTTATTTATTTTACAAGGATTACCATATGATTAAAATCATGTGATTGAATGATAAACAATAAATGATAAATCAACAAACCATAGATAATACAAGATTTACATGGAGAAACCCTTTCAAGAAAAACTCCACATGAGAAAGAGGACAAGTATGTATTACTCTTCAAAGGAAAGATACATCGACACAGTAAAACTTCAATCTTTGACAACACTCCAACATCACCTATGTTCCTAGAAACAAACACATAAAACAACTATTTGATGTCTCCAATCTATATATAAATGAGAGAGGAATACCACAAATAATTTCCCAAAACAATGTACCTTCAAAACATAGTATTTAATGTAAAAAAATGATGTCCAAAATGAATATTAACTTTCAAGAATTTAATAAATGTAATTCCCAATTAGCTATGAATAGTAAAAATAACCTCCATACTAATAATAAATGAAATATTTGACTTATAACTCCTCCAAAATTGCCTATATCCCAATGTAGGCATCCAAAATTATCGCCCAACTCATCTGGGATCCACCAAAAATATACAAGATGCTCCACCACTCAATTATCATGCCCAAGTTAAGAGATTTATTAAATATAACTTAAAAACTACCATTGATCATGTTTAGGATTTTTAACAAGCTAAAGCATATCAAAAATATAGTTAAGGGTTAGAAGAAAAGAGTGTTCGAGGATGTTTTCCAAGAAAAAAAAGTCTTAGTTGATAAGATGAGGGTGATACAAAAAAAATGGAAGAGGGGGATGTTAGTTTGTTGACCTGTAACCAAGAAAGAGAGGATCACTTGGAATGGGAGCATATTTTAAAGAAGAGATATTTTGGAAACAAAAGTCTAAAGTTCAATGATTACAGGAAGGCAACAGGAATACCTCTTTCTTCCATGTCTCATCCCTAAAGCATAAGAAAAGGAACCAAATAATAAAACTTCAAAATGAGTAGGGTGTGGTGGTCGACTCGCCCACCCAAATTGGGCTTCTAGCGTCTGATTACTTCCAACGAGCTTTTATGGCTCCTGTTGATGCTCCCAATCTTGTTGGACAATATGCTTTGGACAATCTGTTGTTGGAAATCACTAAGTATATAGTCAGGAAGGCAATGTTCAATATGGGTTCCTACAAGGCATTGAGTCTTGATGGGTTCCCCCAGCTTTCTTTCAGATTTTTGGGAGATAGTTGAGGTAGACCTTGTTTTGGCAGCCAAGGATTTCTTCAAATCTGGTAAGATCCTCAAACAGTTAAACCACACTTTCATAGCCCTGGTTCCCAAAGTTGTTGAACCACAGTCTATGTTGGACTTTCACCCTATCAACCTATGTAATACCATTTATAAGATCTCTAAATTCTTAGTGAATTGTCTGAAGCCCTGCTGGATAAAATGATAAGCCCTACCCAAAAAGGATTTGTTTTGGGTCGACACATATTGGATGTTTCCATATCTACTCATGAAATCTTACACTCCATGGATAGATGCAATAATGCTAGCATGACCTTCAAGCTTGACATCTCAAAAGTGTATGATAAATTTCTATGGGACTTTATTCCCAAAGTCCTATCTAAATTTGGTTTCGATCGAAGCGTGATTAACCTCCTGTTGGAATGCATTACCACTATCAAGTACTTTGTTTTGCTTAATGGGGTCCCCTTTGGCTTCTTCAATGCTGGGATGGGCATTCGTCAAGGTGACCATCTCTCCCCCTATTTGTTTATCATGGTTGTGGATGTGCTGAGCAGGAACATAACCAAACTATTGTCAGAGGGCTCCATAAAGGGAGTGAAACCTACTACTTTGCTGGAACCTATTGTTCTTCAACAGTTTGTGGACAACACCATTCTTTTTGGGAAAGTGTGTGATCAAAGCCAAGAAATGGAAGAGTTGCCTCAATAATTATGTTGCTTGCTTTGGACAATGTATAAACTACAATAAAAGTATGATATATTTCTTTAACAACACTCTTGCCCTTTAGGCTTGGGTGATTGTTGTCTTGCATTGTATGAGTAGCTCTCTCCCCTCGATGTATTTGGGGCTTCCCCTTACTATCAAATAAGTTACTCCTACCTTCTAGAACACAGTCTTAGAAAGGATTCAAAGGAAGTTGGCGGGGTGGAAAGGTGCCATCCTCATCCATGCCGACAAGCTCCAACTCTTGACTACTACCCTCCAAGGGATCCCTATCTATTTCTTGTCTATCTTTAAAATTCCTAGATATATAGCAAAGAAGATTGAAAATATCCAAAGGAACTTCTTATGGTCTAGGACCGAAGAAAAGAAGTTCTCTCAGATTAGTTGGGAAAAAGTTTTCTTACCTAAATCTTGTGGTGGGCTTGGAATTAGGAATGTCCAAAGAACCAACAAAGCTCTAATTGCTAAGGTTGGATGAGATCAATTAAGAAACAAAAATTACTAGTGTAAGATTATGAATTCTAAGTATCTTGGAAATAGGCCTATGATTAAATGTCTTTCAAATGATCACCCTAATGGTTCACTAGCCTAGAATAACATTTACAGGTTGGAAAGGTTGCTCACTTCTAGGATGAAATGGAAACTGGGGAATGGTAGTTGCATCAGATTCTGGGAGGACCCTTGGCTGCTTGATTCACCCCTAGCACTCTCTGGATTCAAGAACCAATGAGACCTGTACAACTATTCTTTGGTGTGTATGTGAGCGATTACTTTCATGGCCATCTGGGTGCTAGGATATGGAAAGAAATGGATCTATGCTGCCCCCTGTCTCCTGAGTTGAAGTTATTGGCTAAGTCTTTACAAAATTTTCTCTTATTGACCAAACTACCTTTATCCAACTTTGAGGATGAGTTCTTTTGGATTAAATATCAGTTGGGAAACCTTTTTGTCAAAATAGCTTACAATTTGTTGTCAGTTTAGGGTGTGTATAGTAGACTTTAGAGACAGGTCTGGAACAGACACATGATCCCTAAAATCATTTTTTTCTAGTGGACAACCTATCATAACAGGATCCTAACTCAAGATAACCTGAGGAAAAGGGGATTTCATATCTCAAATAGGTGTTTGTTATGTAAATACAATGAAGAGTTTGTTGATCATTTATTATTGCATTTCCCGTTTGTTGGTGAAGTTTGGGATCTGGCTTTTGATAAACTGGGGACCCACTGGACTATGTGTAGGGACATCAAATCCCTCATTGAGGGTTAGTCTAGCCCCTTCCAACATCCTATCCCTAGAGATATCTCAAACCAATTCCCCCCCATCATCTGTTGGTGCTTATGGAAATAGAGGAATAACCGGATTTTTCAGGAATATTGAGATGAATCCTAAGGAGGTTTTTGGCATTGGTCTAAGGCTTGTTTCTGAAAATGTTTCAATTTACACTGGAAAAATAAAAATGGCTAAAGCCTAGAACAAGAAGTTGGATATCAACTCCTTTGACAACTCTAGGGCCCAAGCTAGGCATGACATAGTTTGGAAACCCACGGATTGGGGGTGGTTCAAACTCAATTTCGATGGGGCATCCAAGAGGAATCTTAGCAAGGCCAATATTCGGGGTGTTAACAGAGATACCAAGGATAAATTTGTGGTAAGTTTCTCAGGAGGCATTGGTATTCATACTTCCATGACTGCGAAAGCCAAGGCTCTGTTAAAGGGCATCTAGTTAGTTGTTACTCTGGGGATAAAGAAACTCTAGGGATTCTATGTCAGTGATTGAATCTATCAAAATTGGTAGGTTACTAGGATGGAATACCAGAGATATCCTAATAGACATAAATCACATGGTTTCAAAGCTTAAGATGAAGATCTTGTCTCACATCTATCATGAGGTTAATCAAGTTGATGCTCTGGCTAATCTAGGTACCTCTTGGAACACTTCCAAATGTTAGAGGAATATTGGGAGTTTATTGTTGAAGATACAAGGTGTTATCCTTAAGGAACAAAGTACCATTGTTACCCATGATGATAACTAATTATGTTATTGCTAAGGCTTTATGGGTTGTCCAAATATTTGTACTTTGGGTGATGTGGATGAAGAAGGATGATGAGGTGTTAAATAGGTGGCAACATCTAAAAAATTGGGTGAAGGATGTGGTAACAAAGCTAATTATGAGAGGTGATGGGAAGTACCACGGGTTAACAACTAAGATTGGTTGGGCCATGTGCAAATTTAATTTTTGGTCTTGTCATAATGCCAACATACCTATATGGACTTTTAATCTCAATTCCGATGTGACTTCTTCATGTCATGTGGATTTTTTGCTAAGTCCTCTCGACATCACTAAAAAATTTCATAAGATAAAGGATAGATATTTTGGGATTTCTATATTTGGCTCAGTGGCCATTTGGCATTGGTACTTGTGTATATGCAACTTGAAGGGTAAACCTATCACTGTCATCATTTTTCACAACCTAAGCCTTTGGCATCTCAATATTTCCAATTATGGGCCCGCAAATATTTCCTCTTTGGAATGAATTCTGGCACATGTAACTTGTAGATCACCTTGATTACTCATACTCATTCTGGTTGGCTTAAAAATAGCTTTTTTGGGTGACCTCTCGCATTGACAGACATTTTAATTTCTTTTTCTCATAGGATTTCTAGTGTCTCAGAGTGAAGTGTGGCAATATGGGTGGTAACAAGGTAAGGATGAAGCTGGATAATTTCGACAAATTTTGAAAGGATCCTCTAGTTTGGCATATTTGCGTCGAAGGTGGGTTGGTGTTGATGGAGTGCTTAGTGGGACATGATGCGAGGATGTTGACTCAGTTTGTGAGCTCTTGGAAGGATAGGAAGGTTACGATGGGAGGTATCTCTTTCGAGGTTAATGAGGAGGTTATAGCTCAAGAAATTTGGATTTCATGCAGTGGGAAAAAGTACACTAAACACACCAAGACCCAGGACAATGAAAGCCTCAATGCTTTCTTCAAAGAAAATGAGAAACCAATCAAGTCTTAGATGGGGTTCAAAAGGGAAGCACTTCCTCATCCTTGGGACTAGGTTTTTCTGGCTATTATGAAGTATGTGACCTTAGAAGGTAAGCATAGGGAATTTTATTATTATCATCTTCCTCTTCTCAATCATCTTCATCACAAAATGTTGTTGAGCTTTCCTTTTTTCTTGCTTACCGATTTAGAGATTTTTGTTGAGAAGTTTTTGGACACTACTACCCAAAACCTTGATCAAATGCCCCCCTTCCACTCCACCAGGGTCTGATCTTGAGGATTTATCATTTTCATCTAGCTCTCTGTCCTCCAAAACCTATTTCAATTGTCTGTATCAAGGAGCTTGAACCCCCTGACCAGCCCAATGTGAATCCCTCTCCGACCGAGTCTAAGGGCCCAAAAAGGAAAACCCCTCTAGTGAACACTGAAACCCCTAGGCCTAAACTTCCCACCAATAAAAAAAGGGTGGTGCGGGGACTACTCAATCGAAAGCAGTAGTCGGGCTTTGTGAGCTCAAAACTCCTCCCCGCAAGATGAACAAAAAACATGCAACAAGGAAAAAAGTAAAGGAAGAGGGTAAATGCCAGGTGGAGTTGTTGGCCATGGACATCGAAAGGAAGAAAAATGTGAGTAAAGACTCTAAGGGCACACCATTGTTGTTGCTATTGTGGATATGGGGTTGGAGAACACCAACATCAGGAGATCCCATAGACTAGCAAAAAATAATAAGGAATTGTCAGTGAATGATATTTCTAGTGATGAGGAGCAGTTTGACAGTAAAGGCAAGAGGAGAGAGGAAGATACAAAGGAGGAGGAATTTATGGAAGGACTTAGTCACTTTTTTGACCTCAACAAGATGCTCAAGGTGGATTTGATGACCCAATCCTCAAACCCTCAGGCTATGGAGGAAGATAATGCAAAGATTGTGGACAAGGTGGATGATCATAGCATGCTGCTGGAGTGGATGAAAAAAATCAAAAGGAAATTCGCTGGGTTGACCCGATTCACTGTCAAAATGATCCACCATGCTACTGGTACCATTTCTACTATGCTCAAGGAATAAATGGACAAGAATACTATGGAGGAGGGCCCCAACTAGATTGGAGAGGATGTTATTAACCTCCTCTCTCAAAAATGGGAGGGTTCTAGTTAGTTTTTTTGTTTATGTGTCCTATTTTGGTTGGGTCGTTGCTTGTTGGTTGTTGGTCTGTTGTTTTTGTGTTTTTTTTTGGTGGTTTTTGTTTTAATGTTTCGGGCCTGATCTTTTTTGGCCCTCTAGGCTCATTGTGTAAAGGGTACAATGCCCTATAAATTTTGCTTAATCTATCAAAAACTCCACCTCCTTAATGAATGTGTATAGTTCAACTAATGCCAATATTTTCAAGGAATCTAAATTATAAATTAATTTTTAATTACACCTCATGAGTCCAAGGACACATTCCAATATTTTTGGACATACATGGATAATACATAAGATTGCAAGGTAAATGACATTTTAATCCTGACATTCTCCCACTTGACATTTTGTATTGCAAATACATCCATAAGTAAAATAAATTTAATTAAGAAAAAAGTGTTATGTTTTACTTAATTAAATCATCCAAAGTATCAACTAGGAGAACTATCTAAATAGAGAGAAAACATAGCCACAAGTGGACCTTCAACTATCTAAGTAAACTACCCAATCTATATCAACAAATACATGTATGTCTAATGACTTGTCCACATCATTAGCACCATGAATATACAAATAGTGATCAAAAGTTTCACATAAATATCTAAATAACCTCGTAAAAAAATTTCAATGCTCTCTACCAAGGTTAGACATAAGCATACTCAAAACTAGCATTGCTTGGACAATATCTGGTCACTACAAAAACCGTTGCATATATCAAACTACTAATAGTACTAGAATAAAGCATGTAATACATTTCATCAAAATAATCATCAAATTTGGGACACATGTATAAAGTAAGCTTATTACCAACTAGAAATGGAATATTGACTAGCTTATAATTATGCATATTAAATCATCACAAAATGGTATTCATATACTTACTCTAAATCAATAATATATTTTTGTGTTCTTCATCCCTATTGATCTTTGTCCCAAGAATATATTTCATAGCCCCCTATAGACACCTAAAATGTGACCCTAACCTAACCACACTTGACTTTACCTATCCTAATATTTAATTAAATAAATATATTATCATTTATTTATTTAGTTTAACCTTATCCCTTATTCTAGTATTTAATTAAATAAATATTTAATATTTATTTACCTAATTTAGCCTTTTCCCTTATACTAATATTTAATTAAATAAATATTTAGTATTTATTTAACTAATTTATCCATTACCTCATCCACCACCTTTAATTAAATAAATTTTATATTTATTAAATTAATTATATCCTTATCCCAAAATCCTCCAACTAAATTAATTAATTAATTCTAGTTAGTTAATTAATTTAGGTTAATTATTTACTATTAATTTTTCCTCCAATATTTAATTGCACCTCATCATCAATCCTTGTCCACTCAGTCTTAGTCCTTGAATCCATCTACATAGATCAAGATCTAAACTTGTCATCATGTGACAAGTGTCCTAACCTACCTATCCTACTCCTTGCTCACACATGTGTGAGAATATCTCTCACACATGTGAAGCCACTCTACCCCTTACACATCTTGTAGACATGCCATTTTCTCTTACACATGTCATAGACATGTCACTTTCCCAAGCCACCCTACCTCTTACACATGTCATAAACATGTCTCCTTCATGATCATCTTCCCTATGTGTGCTTACACAAGTGTGAGCACACTTTTCTCTTACAAATCCTTTCCTCTTGTGACACTTGTCACAAGGCTAAGCCTCCATCATCCCATTCAATCTTGACCCTCTATTTGGTCAATGCATCTTGGCCATTGATTCCACCCATCCAAAATTTATAAATTGAGGCATTTTCTCTCATTTTAATTAACTACTTCTATCATACTCTTATGCTATAAAAACATGAGCAACAACATTTCATTAAGAGAAAATCAACAAGTTCTTGGGTGCAAACTTGGAGCTCAATCCATGGAGTTGAAGATGATGAAGGTATAATGTCATTTTGTATTCATTTGGTTTATGTCTTCATTGATTTATCCTTCTAATCATCTTCCACATATTCACCCCCAAGTCGGTCATGTTGAATATTCCAAAAAACCAAGTTTTGAGCTCCTTGGTCATCACCTTTCTATTATTAATAAAATAACATATCCACATAAAGCTAATAATCAATATATAATCATCAATATTCTCAATATAAACACAATGATCTTCCTCGCTCCTAAAAAAACCCAATTTCAATGCAAAGGCATCAAACTTCTAGTACCACATCTTGGGTGACTATTTTAGACCATATAATAACCATTTCAACCTACAAACCAACTATTCCTTTCCTTTCATTGTAAAACCATCAACATGCCACATATAAATCTCCTCCTCAAGATCCTCATGCAAGAAATAAATTTTAACATCTATTTGCTCAATCTCAAAATCATAAGTTGTAGCAATAAATAAAAGAAATTTAATAAAGGATAACTTATCTACAAAAGATAATTTCAAAAAAATAAACTCCCTCTCTTTGGGAGTATCCCTTGGCCACCAATTTATCCTTGTACCACTCTAACTAATTGTCTACAATGTTAAATTTATTTTTGTACACCCACTTGCAACCAATGGGCTTTCTTCTTTTGAGAAAAAATATAAGATTTGGAGTATCACAATTATCCAAGGCCATTATCTCCTCTTGCATGACTTGCATCCAAGACTCACTATTCTCTAAAGAGAGACCCTCCTTTAAATATTTGAGTTCATCATCCACACTCAAAAAAGATAGTAGACAACAAAAATATGGTACACAATACAAATCATCTAGATTTTGTTGTCTTTTGGATCTCCTCAAGGTAGGAGTAATGAGTTTTTCCTTCTCTTTTGTGTGCTCATCTTACACATTATCATTTAAATTCTCATTTGAACCCTCTTTTTCTTCTCTATCCTCTAATCCATCTAATTCTTCTTCCACACACATGTACATCTTCCTTTTTATTTTGAAGTGCAATATTTTATTTTATTTTTCCTTTGGTTATTTTTCATTTGAATACGCTCTAAACTTCCTAAATATCATATCTCTCAAAAAATTCATTTTCTAGGTTAGAGAATTCCAAAGCTTTAACATTTAACATTCTCATAGTAACTAACAAAAACACATTTTTAAGTTTTCAGATCTATTTTAGATCACTTCTCCTTAGGCACATTAACATAAGTCTCACAAAAGTATGAAATTTGGAGTCTATTTAAACCCTAGATCTAGGATTTGCATTACTTTGCATTATTTTTCATCTCATTTAGGATTGTTAAACTTGCATTAGTTTACATCTCATTTAGGGTTTTAGGTTTTCATTTTGCATCCTTTAAAATCTAAAAAATTCAAAAAATTGCATGCTTATTACATTAATCTTGCATAATACTTGCATATTAGTGTGTTTTCAATCATTCATATTCAAAAATTGAGTCAAAATTTCATTTTAAAAAGTGCCATATTGTTCATCATTTATCATTCATTTCACTTGCATTTAAACATCAAAATATGGAAAAAATTGCTACAGAAACCACAGTCTAAGACCTAGAACAAAGAACACATACAACAACCCAAAAAATTAATTTTTCATTTTTTAAAACCTCGTACAAGGACCCATTCGCCCTTAGGTGAATGAGTCCTTGAGCGCCTATCAAAACCATATTTTCTAGGCATTTTTGTGGTCTTCTGCACTTCCTAGATCTGTTGGTAAACTACTATTTCAGTCTGTCAATTTTCAAGAATTTATATTTTATGTATTAAGGTCTAATCATCCATTTAGTTTAGGCCTTTCAAATTGGAAAAGAAATGTTGCATTTCAAATCTATAGAGTAATTATTACATCATGTTTTCATTACAAAATTCTCTTGTTATCATACTTCATGTTCTGTTTTCATTTTTTTTTTAATACTCTAAGAAGTTGTTTCTACAAGCATATGAATTTGAAGTCCTCTCCCCTCTTTTCTTGTTTTTATTGATCCCTCTCCCCCTATATGTGAAAATAACTTAGTAAAAGAGAATACAATCATGGAAAATCATGAAAATCAAGTTTTTTCTTCTCCCAATATCTCTCATATTTGTGAAGAAGTTATTTTAGAAGATCCAACTATTGAATGTCATAAAAATCTTATTTTTTCCTCTCCTACAAACTCTCCTATTAGGGAAGATATCATAGTGCAAGAGGATGATAGCATTGATACATGTCTTTCAAACAATAGTAATGTGGCTTCCTTAGATGAAGATGTTAAGTTCACATTAGATCCCACCTCACTAGAAGGACATCTAGGTAACTCAGTTGAGGTTATGACCACACAAATTAGATCTCCTTTAATTAGTGATCCTCCTAAGTCACCTCCCATAATAGGACCTCATAAATTAACTCCAAGAGATATCTTGAATTTTAAAATGCAACTCACTAGTAAACCTGTGTCACAACAACCAACTTATCACACAATTGATCACACATATAACATTCCTTAGTGTAGTGGTAAATATAATGATCTTGTTGAGCAACTTCATTGTACTCTTATAAACATCTCCCTTTGGGATTTGATTCAAACATCACCTACATACAATAGGATGCTCCAAGAAATGTTGTAGAAGAATGATATCCAATCTTCTGTTAAATTAAATGATGTAGCAACCTCATTTGATTGTATGCAAGTGACAAAGTCAGATATCACATTCCCTTAACATGAATTACCCTTGCTTGAGATCCAAAATAAACATGAAGCCTTAATAATAAAGGTGATCATCAAAGAAAATGCAATTAGGCACACCCTCATAGATAATGGAGAAGGTCTTAATGTTTGTAGCATTGATCTCCTAGATAAAATTAGTGTGGACAAGAAGCTTATTCAACTCAATGATGTTAATATTCATGGCTATGAAAATGTTAATAGGAAACCATTAGAAATGATCACATTACCCATTGAGGTTAGACTTTTAGTTTTTCCTACCCCTATCCATATAATGCCAGGACCTCTTTCATACAACCTTCTCCTAGGGAGACCATGGATTCATGCTATGAAAGGATTCCCATCTACTCTTCACCATGAGATGAAATTTGAATACAACAAGATATACACGATTGAATCAGATGAACAAAGCTATAATTCAGAAGTTCAACATGATCATAACACTTCCAACTCCCCTAATACTTTGATTCTAACCTCAAAGGTAGAACCTATACAAGTTGATGGTAATTATTGTGTAATGTTAATATGAGTAACCAAAATGGATTAAACAAAACACAAATGAAACATTAAACTAAAGAAATTGAAGTAAAATTAAATAAACAAGAATTCTTCAGAGCTGTTCCACTTTCTCTATCTCTAGTGATTCTTTTGAAGCTGCTGCTCTCAGATTGTGTAAGCTTTGGCTTCTCCAAATGGAAATCTGCAGAATGAGTATGCAAAGTTTCTCTATCCTATATGCTGGTGGAGGTGAGAATGTTGATGCGGATATGCACAGGGGCTGTGGATTATGCATAGGGGCTGTAAATTGAAACTAAACTATGTGGATGATTGGCCATGATATGCTATGATTCTATACTATGCTATGAAATGAGAATGATAAAAGGCTTATGAAGGCTATGCTATTGCAAATTGACTATAATTTTCTTGTTGAAAGCTTCTATGTGATTGCAAAGACCCGACAGTCCTTTTTATAGCTTTTTACAGGCAAAATCCTGGCTGGCAAGGATCAACGGCTGTAAGGTTGTCTGGTAAGTTTGAATGGTGAAATATGGAGAGGTTGAGAGGAAGATGGAAGAGGTTGGGAGGTTGGAGAGAAGAATGGATGCATGTCTTCAACCCACGGGAACAAGCTTGCACAGGAACAGAGGAATTTAATTTTTATGTTTTGGCAGTTTGTTTCTCGGTTGTTGAAGATAATGAAAATTAAATAAATAAATAAATAAATTTATTTAATTTCCTATGAATTTGAAGAAATTAAATATTTTTGAAATATTTAATTTTAGAACTATAGAAGAATTAATTAAATATTTAGAGATATTTAATTGTGATGTGACTTTAGAAGAATTAATTAAATATTTAGAGATATTTAATTGTAAAGGGAATTTAGAAGATTTTAATTAAATATTTTGGAATATTTAATTGTGAATGAATATTAGAGGAATTTAATTAAAAGAGAGAAATATTTAATCTTTATTTGAATAAAATATTCAAACCAAGATTATTGATAATTAATATAAATAAATCGTAATGTTTATTTAATTAATTAAGAAATGAATACAAAAAGATGATTAAATAAACTTATTTATTTAATCGAAATGAAAGAATGAATAAATATAAATAAATTATTTAAATTTATTTATACACAGATGAAATTCAGAGATTTAATTAAATATTAAAAATATTTAATTAATTACCAGACTATGTGATGTGACCATTTTTAGGTGTATACATTTTGCCCCTCTTTGAAGTGATGTGTTTTACGCATTGCTTCAAAGAATTTTGAAATTTTCCCCAGATGTTGATTGTCAAATGTTGATAGGTATATGCCCCCTCAAACGATGAATCGATAAGATTTTGATTTTTATGAATTTTTTTGAATTTTTAGATTTTTTTTGGAACTTTCGATTTTTATGATTTTGAAGATGTCAATTCATCATTTGAAAATTATGATGTAAAGAAAATGACTTGAAAAAGATGTAAGATGAAAAATGATGACCTAAATTGCCCCTGCTGTGAGAAAATGTGTTAAAATCCACCAATTTTACCCTTAAATAGGTTAAAAATGTCATTTTTCATTTTAACCTAGTAAAATTTGTAAATTTTGAGCTCTAGAGAGATAATTATGGCACTTCCGATTCACCAGCACCGTTTTGAGTGCATCCGACGACATCAGTGACTAGCGCACTATGGACCTCTGGTATGTACCCCGTGAAACTCCTGCTTTTTGAAAAAAATTCATTCGTTGCACGTTTATCGATGTTTTAGTTGTGAAATATTGTGTTTTAGCGCCCTTGAGAATTTTCATAGCGCATTTGATAATTTCCATAGCGCATTTGATTCTGTAGCGCATATGATAAATTCTGTAGCGCCCTTGATTAGTTCTGTAGCGCATATAATCCTGTAGCGCCTATGAGGAATTCTGTAGCGCCCATGATGTTTTCTGTAGCGCCCTTGATTGAATGTTGTTGTGAGTGATAAATTTGTTCCCAAAGTTGTTGGAAAACAAATAAGAACTGATAGATTTTCTTTTAAAGTTGTTAAAAACAAATGTGATTATGATTATCTGCCTTCCATGATGATGAAAAACAAATAGTTTTGATTGATATGTTCATTTCTAAAGTTGTTAAAAATAAACATGATGTTGATTATCTGCTTTCCATGATGATGAAAAACAAATTGTTTGATTGATATGTTCATTTCTAAAGTTGTTAAAAATAAACATGATGTTGATTATCTGCTTTCCATGATGATGAAAAACAAATTGTTTGATTGATTTGTTTGATTAATCATGATGATGTGATATTGATTTTGCTTTGATTATGTGTCAACAGGAGAGATTGAGCGTTTTGCAGTCACGGGAGACATTCCCGAGTACATGGACGTTGATTCCACATCTGTTACAGTCAGATCAAGATGTGATTGAGGCCTGTGGATTGAGTTCATTGCTTGACATGCCCGAGGTGCGCCTCAATAGGGCTTTATTGACAACACTTGCAGAGCAGTGGCATAGTGACACCAACACATTTCATCTACCGACCGGAGAGATTACAGTGACCCCTGAGGACGTATATCGCATCTTGAGGATCCCAGTGATGGGAGAGATAGTGGTCTTTGATAGCCGAGAGGCTGGAGGCACTGATGCTTTGAGGAGGATTTTCAGAGATGATCATATTGCTGGATACTTCATCCCATGGGGCGAGATGATAGATACATATCCACCTTTACTGCATGTACTTGCAGGTTTCATTGGAGGTGTTTTATGCCCCGACCATAGGTCGAAGGGGTTCGCAGTCGGGTGGGGTCATGTGTTGGAGAGTATGGTGATGCAGGGGAGACGGTATGCATGGGGGACATGTATGCTTGCTCACTTGTATGATGAGTTACATCATATTGTATATGGTAGAGGTCAGAGTTTTGTTGTCGGTTGCTCGTTACTACAAATATGGGCATGGGAGCACTTTGCTATTATGCATCCTGCAACTTGTGGACAGTGACCAGCTGGTCAATCGTACAGATGGAGATATAGTGATATTATTGCTCAGCTGAGACTGGGCAAACTAGATCATTGGCAGCGTCTCTTGGATGGTCTGGATACAGTATACTGGCGGCCATATTTAGATTGCGAGGCATGGCCAGAGGATGCAAGGGAGATGCCTTATGTTTGTACGTCCAGATATCTTATTGGGCGTACTCCATGGATTATTGAGAGATTTCTTGCTAGACGAGTGTGTCGACAGTTTGGTTGGATTCAGGGTATGCCTGCGGGTTCTGCCATTTATGCACAACGACAGCCAGAGCTTGCAGTATGGGGTCCATAGATTTCCTATGATGCAGCAATGACAAAGTTCACCAGTTTAGGAGTAGTGATGTGGGATTACCGAGTTGATGTCCTTGATGCAGGGACGACGCCAGAGTATAGCCAGTATGTGTTAGAGCATCCTGCACCATGTATGTTTGATCCTGATGAGCCTATTGCTCCTGTTGCTATATAGAGACCACAGAGAGGTGGTCAGAGACGACAGAGAGATGCAGGTTCAGAGGGTGACGATTCAGAGGGAGGGGATGATGATGAGAGTGGAGATAGTGATGATGATTCAGAGGGAGATGATGATGAGGAGGAGGGTGGAGGTAGGGGTGGTGGTGGTAGGGGTAGTGATAGAGGTGGCAGGAGAGGTGGTAGGAGAGGTGGCAGAGGTGGACCACGGATGAGACATACGGGTCCATCACCTTCAGTAGATCCAGTGGTGTCAGGTCAGATATCTTCTTTACAGAGTATAGTGCAGAGCTTATAGAGTCAGTTAGCACAGGCACAGACCTTGATTACACAGTTGCAGGGACAGTTGACTTCAGTTACTACTAAGAGGGATACAGCTAGATAGCGGGGTGAGCAGGCCATTGCTTTGGCGGATAGTCTACAGAGAGTAGCAGCTAGCACCCTACTTGGTGACATGATGAGAGAGGTGACCAGAGCCACCCGGGAGGCCGAGTTTTACAGGACCAGATATCATGATGATGTTCCACCTGAGCGGAGGGAGAGTTATACTCAGTCACAGTCTACTCATAGTCACTCTCGTACTACCAGCAGGGGTGTGACACAACCATTACCTCTAGGAGGGCCATTAGGGACAGGTGGAGCAGGTCCATCAGGTGCAGGTGGTACAGGTCCCAGACCAGCTCCATCAGAGGATAGCACTGCCTAGTGCACTATACATGATGTTTTAGTGATACTCTGTTGAGACATTTGTATACACCCTGAGATGATCTCATTTTTTATGATGTTATATCATGTATGATTGACATCCTTGTACATTTTGACATTCATTTTTGAGATATATGAAATGCAGCGATGATTTATGATGAGATAAATACGTCTATTTTATATGCATGATGTGTTATGATATGATGGTTTCTCAATTTTTATGCTTATGATGTATATGTATGCATGATTTATAAAATGAATGAAATCTATTGATGAATGATTATATGAAAATGATACGATGGATGATAAAATTTATGAATGCTTATAAATGTTTTGATTATGATGTACACTTTTGATTTTATGATTTTCTGATGCAAATATGTATGAAAAATGTATGAAATGATGTTTTTGTGAATGTCAAAATATACTCAGTCATGTATGGGAAAAGATATAAACCATTTGATACTTTGCCAGCTTTTGGGAAAATCTTATAAATGCAAAATGCAAATCCTAACATGAATGCAATCTATACTAATCATGCAGGATATTCGTACAATATTGCCATTTGGAGAGTTTATTTATGCTTTTTGTATCATCATAGAGCATTGAAATGTTGAAAGTTAATACAAGCATCAAAGGGTATGTTAGCACCAGTGATGACCTGAGTATTGCTTTCATGATTTTTGATATAGCAAGTTAATACAAGCATCTAGGTATAATTGAACCGAGATGACCTGAGTATTGCTTGCATAAACAGACAAGAGTTAACCCGTTTCCCATGCAAATTCTGAAATGTCATCCATGATACATAGTAGAGCATGTCTCGCGACCAATTTGCATAGTACTAATGATTTCCTCGCAAACAGCAGACAAAGAAAAATCATACTCCTTCCTTGCTTTTCTAGTTCAGTACATCATTGAATTGCTCCAGAGATATGATAGAAAAATCAAACAACCATTCAAATCTTGCCTAAAATATTTCAAACATTATTCAGATTAAGATCATCCAACTTGGTTATCATCATTGATGTTCTCGTTTCGATAGTTGTTTGGATCATGTTGTGGTTGATGTCAATTGGCAATGAATAAGCATGTTGTGGTTATTTTGATGCGGCAATGCTTGTTTGTGTTTTGGAAAACTGTCTTGTGTTGTTTGTGATATTCAAAAAGCTTTTTGTCCCTTCTTGTTCAGTCTATGTTTCTGCATTTTTCCCCCAATGTAAACACAACCTAAGGAGTATGGATATGTACAAATTTCATCAAGCCATGATGAAACACAAGGATTCCCGCCATATGATGTGGATATGAAAGATATGTACAGATGATAGATATGAATGGATGATGCCTAAAGTGAATGCAAGACATAAGCTAATAGATGGAGGAGCCTATTTTGATCATAAGTAGCGCCTGTTTGCCAGGTTTTCACCACTTGTTTTTATTGCACTTTTTCAGGATTTTTCTAATGTTTATGATTTTTTTAGGACTTTTTATGATTTTTTAAATTTTTTTTAATTTTTTGGATTTTTTCATGACTTTTTCTGATTTAGACATAGAATTTCTTCAAATGAATGTTGTTGATCGGCTCTTCAAACAGGTCCCCTTCTGATGTGGATAACTGATATGCACCAGAATCATATGCTACAATGATGACAAATGGACCAATCTAGTTAGGTTCAAATTTCCCTTTCTTTTCTCTGTCTTGCTGATTACGTGGATTTTCTCTCAAGACTAAGTCACCTACTTGAAATTTTCGTGGTTTAACTTTGTGATTATAACTACGAGACATAACTTGTTGATAACCCTTCAAATGGTCAGCTGCATGTTGACGTCTTTCATCTAATAATTCTAACTCTTGCAAGCGAGATACTCTGTAGTCTTCATCATTTATCAATCCCTTGAGTGAGACCCTTAGCGAAGGTATTTCAACCTCTAGTGGTAAGATTGCTTCTGCTCCATAGACCAAGGCATATGGTGTAGCTCCTGTTGGTGTGCGAATGCTGGTTCTGTATGCCCACAAAGCTGGATTTAATTGGACATGCCAATCACGATCAGCATCATTTATTGTCTTCTTTAATATTTTCAAGATTGTTTTGTTGGAAGCTTCTGCTTGACCATTACCTTGTGGATAGTAAGGTGTAGAGAATCTGTGTTGGATATGAAATCTTTCACAAAGTTCATCCACATCCTGATTCTTGAAAGGCCTCCCATTATCAGTAATGATAGAATTTGGAATTCCATATCGACAAATGATGTAATTCAAAATGAATGAAGAGATTTGTTTACCGGTCACTGTCATCAAAGGAACAGCTTCAATCCATTTTGTAAAATACTCCGTAGCTGTGATAATGAATTTATGCCCATTTGATGATGAAGGATGAATTTTTCCAACAAGATCTAGTCCCCACTGAGAAAAAGGCCATATCGAAGTAAAAGATTGCAGTTCCTGTAAAGGTGCATGAATAAGATTCCCATGGATCTGTCATTTAGAACACTTCTTGAAAAAAGTAAAAGAATCTTTCTCCATGGTAGGCCAGTAATATCCCATCCTGACAAGTTTCTTAGCTAAATTCAAACCACTTGAATGAGTCCCACAAATACCACCATGAACCTCTTGTAAGGCTTTTTCAGATTTGTCACGTTCAAGACATCTAAGGAGTGTACCATCAAGACCACGTCAGTAAAGGATGTCGGTGATCAAGGTATAACGGGATGATTGGCGTATGAAATTCCTTTTTTGATTTTGAGATAAATCCGGAGGTAAAATGTTGTCTTTCAAGTAGATATAAGTCTTGCCATATAAAGGGGAATCAGAACCAGTTAAATGATATATGACTTGGGTCTGTGGATTATCATAGGCGAGAGAAAACAATTGTTCCACCAAGAATTCGTACTGTTTTTTATCTTCTGACAATTGTAACAAAGAAGCAATTGTAGCCATTGCATCTGCAGCTTTATTATCAATCCTTGAGATTTGTGAAAACTTGATTGAAACAAAATACTTTTTGAAATCATCCACCATGTTCTTGTAAGGTAGCAACTTATCATCTTTAGTCTGATAATCATCATTAATTTGATTAATGACAAGTTGTGAATCACCATAGACTTGCAGCTCTGTAATCTGCCATGCCAAGGCTATTTTTATCCCTATGAGCAATGCCTCATATTCAGCTATATTATTTGTACAAGGAAACATCAATCGATATGATTTTGGTATGTTATCTCCTTCAGGTGTGACAAAAAGAATTCCTGCCCCCGAGCCTTGTTGCGTGTAGGATCCATCAAAGTACAGTGTCCATGATTTCTGAATTGTTGCTGTGAAGACATTTGCATCAAGAAACTCAATGTGCATTGGATTTTCTTCCTGTAAAGTTGCTTTGGCCAACTGATCTGCAATGACCTATCCTTTAATAGCTTTTCGATCTACATAGTGAATGTCAAACTCACTTAAGATCATTACCCATTTCGCAAGTCTCCCTGTCAAAGTAGCTATGCTTAAAAGATATTTCAGTGGATCAATCTTGGTTATCAGCTTAATTGTATGAGCCAACATATAGTGTCGTAACTTTTGAGAAGCAAACACCACTGCGAGGCAAGCTTTTTCTATGAAAGTGTAGTTTAATTCATGACTTGTTAAAGTTCTGTTGATATAGTATATGGCCCTTTCTTTTCCTGTAGAATCCTCTTGTGCTAGTAATGCTCCCAAGGATACTTCTGTTGCTGAAATATATAGTATAAGTGGTTGTCCTAGGAATGGGTGGAATTAAAACTGGTGGGTTCATAAGATATTGCTTGATCTGATTGAATGTTGCTTCACATTTGTCTTCCCATTTGAATGGGACATTCTTATGCAATAAATGTGTAAATGGTAAGCTTTTGTCTGCTGGTTGAGCTATAAACCTTCTGATGGACTGTAGTTGTCCTTGCAATGATCGAAGCTAACTGATATTTCGTGGTGGTGGCATATCCATTATAGCTTGTACTTTTTCTAGATCAACTTCTATACCCTTTTCTGAAACAATGTGTCCTAGGAGTTTTCCAGATGTAACGCCGAAGACACATTTCTTTGGATTGAGTCAAACATTGAACTTCTCCATTCTAGTAAAGATTTTCAACAAGATTTCTAGATGTTCTTCTCATGTGTGAGATTTGGCAAGTAAATCATCAACATAATCTTCCATGAATGTATGCATCATGTCATGAAAAATGGTTGTCATTGCTCTTTGATAAGTAGCTTCGGCATTCTTTAACCCAAATGGCATTACATTCCAGCAATAGGTACCCCAAGGGAATGTGAACGCTATTTTATCTTGATCCTCTGGTGCAATTTTTATCTGGTTGTATCCTGAAAATCCATCCATTAATGAATACATTGCATGGCCAGCAGTTAAATCAACAATCATATCTATGTTGGGCAAAGGAAAGTCATCTTTGGGACAAGCTTTGTTTAAATCTCTGAAATCTATACAAACTCTAATCCTTCCATCTGGTTTTGAAACAGGTATAATATTGGAAATCCATTCGGCATAATCAATAGTTCGAATGAATCCAACATCTAAAAGCTTTTTTAATTCCTCTTTGACCAATAATGCAACATGTGGATGCATTTTTCTGAGTTTTTGCTTCACAAGTTTTTCCCCTGCGTTTATAGATAAATGATGCATTATCAAATTAGGATCTAACCCTGGCATATCAACATATGACCAAGCAAAGTTGATTTGATTCTCCTTCAAGAACTCCATGAATTTCAGGACTTCTTCCACCGTTAATGATGCTGCAATTTGCAAGATTTTTGGCTGCTCTGTTGTACTTATGTTGATTGATTCGTTGGTTCGATCAAAATAGAAGATCTTTCGTGATAATGCTTGGGAAGAGTGTCAAGTTTCTCATCCTTCAGTGCCTCAGAAAGGTTTTCACTGTCGGATTCGCTCTTTATCTTTCTCTTGTTGTGATCTACCACTGCCATTTTTCGGTTTTCACCGATAGATCCATCTTTTATTTCATTTATTTTGCAGCTAAGAGACTTGACACCCTCCTTATCAAAATCATGAGTATGAAATTCTTGGATGAAACAATTGTTTTCCTCATTAGAGGAACAAAGGAAATTTATAATGTCCTCATCATCATGAAATGTAGGGATGTGGATAGGTGCATCATTGTCCCAATCAATAAGTTCTGGATAAACTAAAGGCATGGGATCATTAGGTTGGGTAAGGTCTTGAACTGTCAAAGTCATGATGTGGCTATCATCTTCATGGTAGACAAGGTCTATGATGGTATTCTCCTGTTGATTGTCAATCTCGTTAGAATCTAATTCGTCCTCACTTGAGTCATGATCGCTTTGTAAAACATAATCAAGTGGAGGCCTTGAACCTTCTCCTTGTACGAGAACAGGTGCATATTTGTGTATGGTATCAACTTGTTTGTCTCTCCAAAATTCATCATTATAAATGGTGTCCCATTCATATTCATTAGAATCAGTATCTGAACTATTTTGCAATTGGAAAACTAATTCATGAGGTTTATCTGACATTGATCCTCCTTCATGAGTTGATTGTGCTTGCTGTGAAGTAGATTCTTCTTTATCTTTACCATATCCAAGTCTTGTTTTATCACTTGGATGTATTAAAATAGGTTGAATTGGTTCCACAATTCCTTCTCTTCTTTTTCCTATAGGACCATTTCCTTCATAGCCCATTTTCTGCATGATGGCGTACCCCTTACCATATTGTTCTGTAGGTAACTTAATGTGTAATAGAGATTCATCTTCATCTTTGTATAGCCAACTTAGGATGTCCCTATCTTCAACTTCTTCTTCAGTGGTGTTGGATTTAATGAATTTTCCATCAAACTTTGTGATTGGCACAGAAGCTTGGGATGTAGAGGCTGTTGCAATCTTTTGATTTGATAAGGTTGGCTGACCATGTGACCTCAGAGGAGGTAAAGTAGAAAGAGATAGTGAATATTCACCTACCCATTTGTCTTTAAAATTTAGCTTAGTGTCAAGATTCTTTGTCATTTCTTGCAATTGGACTTGTAGATTGGAAGAAGAAACAGCAAGAGCCTCCCTATTATGTGGCACAAAGGCGTCTTGAGTTGCTCGGAGATTTGAACAAGTTTGTGTGCTACTGTAATCAGCTTGTATGGTTATTTCTTGTCCATCGTATGGAAACTTGAGGCATTGATGATACGTTGATGGTACTGCTTGCATATCATGAATCCATGGATGACCCAAAAGTATGTTATAGGAAAGATCCCGATTTAGAACCTAACAAAAAGTATTTTTCACAACAGGTCCCACTCTGATAGGTAGCATTATTAGTCCTTTAGAAGCTCTTTCTTCATCATCATATGCCTTGATAGTTATTTTCCTTCGTGGATCAATAGAATTTTCTGATATTCCCAAGGCATTTATTAGCTTTAAAGTACAAATGTTTAAACCATCTCCTCCATCTATTAAGACACGTCTAATTCGGTGTTTATGGATCATGACTTCAAGATAGAGCGATGAATTATGTGGATGTGTCATGGAGGCATCATCTTTTTCGGAAAATGAAAGACAAGTGGGGGAAGATAAATGTCCCACCATGGCTTGAAATTTGTTTGCATCCAAATCAATGTCGACAGTTGTGTTTACAAGAGCTTCTTCTAAAATATTCTTGTGTATGGGCGATATTTTGAGAAGTTCAAGGATAGAGATTTGAGCTGATGTTTTTCTCAATTGATCAACCAGATTATATTGACTTGGAGGGGAAATAGTCATTTTAGATGAACTTCCTTTTAAAACAACCTTTGCTTGTCCTCTTGTAGTCACATTAACCTGTTGATATTCTTGTTTTCCCTTGATTTTGATAACATTAACCTGTTGATCATCAACATAGATGTGACGGATTATATTGTCTTCAACATTATTTATGCTTTTGGCTTTTGCATCTGATGTTTCCCCCTTTTGATAATTCGGTAAAGGATCTTTGAATGCTTGATGATCGTCATTGGTATGGTGTCCTTCAATTGTAATAGTGCCATTGTCAATTAAATCTTGTACTAGATTTCGCAAAGCTTGACAATTATTCGTTCTATGACCCTTACATTGATGATAATTGCAATAATACGAGTCATTCCATCATGGTGGTTTGACTCAAGGCTCATAATCTCTTTGTGGTGGTAAGGTGATAACCTTATTATCAAGAAGCTCCTTGAGAGCAGACTCAAGAGATTGACCCAAAGTGGTAAAATTCCGTCTATTTGAAAAGAATGAAGGTCTGGACGGATTTGATGTTTGGGTATTGCCAAGATTGTTATTGAAATTAGGACGATTATCCTTGGTGTTTTGATTGGTCATGCTTTCTTGTTTGGAGGTTTGTCCTTGTTGATTGTTGCTTCCTTGTTGGTTGGTATTTGCTTGTTGATTGTTTCATGAAGCACTTGATAGATTAAAGATAGATGGTCTTGTTCGTAGATTATTTGCATCTACTATACCATCATTGACAACATTTTTATTTCTGTTCCAAAACATTGTTTTATCGTTGTTGTTTTGGTTGGAAGTACTTGGATTATCAAGTTTTATCACTCCTCGTTTAACCAAGGCCCCTTCAATTGTGATTGTGTTTTCAATCAATTTTTCAAAGTTATGAGGACAATGAAGGTTAAGCCTATAGCTTAATTCTTGATCTAGGCTATTGATGAAGATATCCATCTTCTCCTTTTTAGGAATAGGACGGGAATATCGTGCGAATAACCTTCTCCATCTTTGCAAGAACGTAGTGAAGGGTTCTCCTACTTTTTGTTTCACTTTACAAAGATCAAGCATTGTTATCTGGTGTTCGATGTTGTAGGAGTATTGTGATATAAACTGATTTATTAACTCCTCAAAGGTTTTGATGGGTGGAGTGATCTTAGAAAGCCACTCCATAGATTGTACACCTAGACTTCGTGGAAATAATCGCATTAAGTATGTATCGTCATAGGCGAATTCTAGACTCATATTTCGGAAATCCCTCACATGGTCAATGGGATCAATTTTTCCATTGTACCTATCATATTTAGGAATTTCGCAATGTTTTGGAAATGGAATCATTTGAAGACTCCTATCGAATGGATAAGGAGATATGTCTTCCAAAACATACTTCTTTGTTGTACCCCCTTGCATCTCCTTTATTTGCCCTTGTAATTCTTTTATCTGTTGAGTAAGGGCACTAAAGTCATTAGGAGGAGTTTCAGGATTCTGTTTAATCCCTTCTATATCGAAATTGTGAGGTAACTTAGCTCCTTGATTAGCTAATGAAAGAAAATATCTTTCTTTGTTTCGTTCTAAAATCCTTTCCATAAGAATATGGAATTGGGGATCTTGTTCTGCTTCTTGAAGCTTTTCTTCTGTTAATTCGTCAACATTAAATGTTTCCTCTTCTTTCTCATTATGGTCACCCATTTTTCTTGTAGTGGTTTCTCCCTCGTCTTTTTCCATGTGTTTTTGAGATCTCGTGAAAACAGGCATAGGTTTTGTTCCAAATTCTTACTCACTTTTGATCAAAAGAATGAAATAGTGCAATTTGTGATAGATATGAAAGTCAGGATAGAATGAAGATTCTATGACTCACAAAGGTTTCTAATCTTTAGCTTGTGTTGTTCCCTAATTGAAAGGATGAAAATCCTATTGGTGGGAATTTAAGAAAAAGATCTAGAAAAGGATGATTTTGCACTTTAAGAAGTTTTGATCATAGCTTTGTAAAAGGATGGATTTTGTGATGGATGCCTAATGTGATCTGAGTTCTCTATTGCAAAATTTGATTTGGACGAGTAGAATATTCAATTGCAGGTTGGGGAATATAACAGAAATGAATACGTTGACTATGGTTATGCCTTTGAGAAAGGGCTCTTCTTTGAAAGAAAGCTTGTGAGTACAATGGTTCTATAGCATAATCATCAGTGAAACCTCTAACACAATCATGATACCTATGAAGAAAGGTTCTATATTTGAGTAAAACTTTTCGGCTTTGATACAAGAATCATTTTTTCTCCAATAGTTTCTTGTAGCTAAGGGGTTTCTTTGGCTTTTTAATCCTTTTGAAAATGGATTTCTTAACAAAGGTTGTAGATTTCCAATCTCGTAACATGAGAGTAATTAATGTGATTGCGAGTGTTGGATGATCTTAATTGAATTAATGTATTGAAAACACATCAAGCAATTTGTAGAGTAGTTGTTTTAAATACTATGCTAAACATCAAGTGTATAATCAAAATGTTTTTCAAAAATTGTTTTAACAGGTTTTACACATGATAAGCAGTTCAAACAGACTCACTCTTAGTTCACAAGTAGGTCATCATAGTAATCAACAGCCCACATCTTAAAACTGCATCGACTCACACAGCCATGTCACCCCCGAAAGGGCGCCTGTGTTTTTGTCTTTTCCAGGTGTGTACTCAGAGTGATGGAAGTGGATACCGGATCCCCTAAGCAAACAATCCTTGGAAATTATATGGAGAGTATCTTGGGGGTAGATTCTTCCCTCCGCTGCACTGTGATTATTATGGCGTTCGGAAACTGACTTCGGTTGGATACTACACTAAGTTCGTAGTAAGGGTTTCCGTTCGGTGCAGAAAATGATAGACTCCCTCAAGAGACCTCCCTACCTTTAGAACAAAGGCTTTGGGGATGGTTATCAATGCACACTACCATCAAAAGAGGGTTTCCCCAATTTTGATTTAAATTTTAGAGTGGGGTGGAATAGCCTGGCTTTGGCTTGAACCCACTTGAGTCGTTCCTCTTGGGTGAGTATTTTTTCCCACAAGAGCAGACTCTCTAAAAGGTTTTAATAAAACAGGAAATTGCATAAAGGGAAAATGATGAGTTTGGCATTTTGATCACCCAGTTAAGGGGAGAGCATAGGCCTATCACTGTTTTAAAACAAAGCAAACAAGGATTGAATTTTAAGCCCAAAATAAAATTTTGCTATGCTAAGTGAAGATGTTGCTTCACAAAAACATGAAATTCTTTTTAGCCCAAAATCAAATGTGAAGTGACTATCCTAGGATTGCTTAATTCCATTTATGTGTCTACCCTAGGATTGCTTCGTTTTAATTATATGACTACCCTAGGATTGCTTTATTTTATTTAAAGTTGTTGGCTGTCCGCGGTTGCGTCGGATTCAGTCAAGCTGTATTTAAATTACAACTTACAGTTTTTCAGGTTTTTGAAACATGCGCTATAACAGACCTCATGGGCGCTGCAGGATTGATCACGGACGCTGCAGGATTACTCAAGGGCGCTGCAAGATTGCTGAAAGGCGATGCAGGATTTCTGAAGGGCGCTGCAAGATTGATCACAGGCACTGCAGGATTGATTACAGGCGCTGCAGGATTGATCACGGGCGCTGCAGGATGGCTTAAGAGTGCTGAACTGGGTATGAACTTTCTTGAAGCGTGTTTATTGCGTTAATCCGCTATTTTTGGCCATAACCTGTCAATAAAAATCTGCAAAAAGATGTGAGAATTGGGGCAAGAGCCCCACGGTGGGCACCAAAAATGTGTAATGTTAATATGAGTAACCAAAATGGATTAAACAAAACACAAATGAAACATTAAACTGAAGAAATTGAAGTAAAATTAAATAAACAAGAATTCTTCAGAGTCGTTCCACTTTCTCTATCTCCAGTGATTCTTTTGAAGCTGCTGCTCTCAGATTGTGTAAGCTTTGGCTTCTCCAAATGGCAATCTGCAGAATGAGTATGCAAAGTTTCTCTATCCTATATGCTGGTGGAGGTGAGAATGTTGATGCGGATATGCACAGGGGCTGTGGATTATGCACAGGGGCTGTAAATTGAAACTAAACTATGTGGATGATTGGCCATGATATGCTATGATTCTATACTATGTTATGAAATGAGAATGCCAAAAGGCTTATGAAGGCTATGCTATTACAAATTGACTATAATTTTCCTGTTGAAAGCTTCTATGTGATTGCAAAGACCCGACAGTCCTTTTTATAGCTTTTTGCAGGCAAAATCCTGGCTAGCAAGGATCAACGACTGTAAGATTGTCTGGTAAGTTTGAATGGTGAAAGATGGAGAGGTTGAGAGGAAGATGGAAGAGGTTGGGAGGTTGGAGAGAAGAATGGATGTCTGTCTTCAACCCACAGGAACAAGCTTGCACAAGAACAGAGGAATTTAATTTTTCTGTTTTGGCAGTTTGTTTCTCGGTTGTTGAAGATAATGCAAATTAAATAAATAAATAAATAAATAAATTTAATTTCTTGTTAATTTGAAGAAATTAAATATTTTTGAAATATTTAATTTTAGAACTATAGAAGAATTAATTAAATATTTAGAGATATTTAATTGTGATGTGACTTTAGAAGAATTAATTAAATATTTAGAGATATTTAATTGTAAAGGGAATTTAGAAGATTTTAATTAAATATTTTGGAATATTTAATTGTGAATGAATATTAGAGGAATTTAATTAAAAGAGAGAAATGATTTAATCTTTATTTGAATAAAATATTCAAACCAAGATTATTGATAATTAAAGGGATTTAAGATTGTATGTTTAATTTAATTAATAATAAGTGAAGAAATGAATATTTAGAGAAGAAGAGATGATTGACTTTAGAAGAATAATTACTTTATTTGAATAAAATATTCAAACCAAGATTATTGATAATTAATATAAATAAATTGTAATGTTTATTTAATTAATTAAGAAATGAATACGAAAAGATGATTAAATAAACTTATTTATTTAATCAAAATGAAAGAATGAATAAATATAAATAAATTATTTAAATTTATTTATACGCAAATGAAATTCGAAGATTTAATTAAATATTAAAAATATTTAATTAATTACCAGACTATGTGATGTGACCATTTTTAGGTGTATACAATTATAATTTTATTTCACCTACAATTGGGGTTCATTAGATTTTACACCTTGTTTCAAAGAAGAGTCCAAAATCTCACGCTCAAAGTCCAAAGAGCCATATATAGTCTATTCATCTTCAAACACATGTTTTAGGGGGGATTGGGGTTCATTAGATTTTACACCCTCCTTTATGGGAGAGTATAAAATATAGCAATATAGACCAAAAAAATCTTGTGTTTCATTTTCTCAAATTGGTTCTACATCAACAAAATCACCCCATGGTGGTGAAGGGGGCTCTTCAACTCCCATCCCTCATGAGAGGAAGATACATAACTTTACAAAGCTTAACATGTGTGATCGTGAAGAATTCAATCCTTCTTAGAGGCATAAAATATCTTCATCTAAGTTGGAAGCATGGTATGGTCTTGGAGACAAACTCCTTTCTAAACACAGATATAATGAAAACATGGCAAAAAATGATAGAGATCTAGAGAATTCTATACCATACTTGAAAGGTCTAGGTTTCCAACCTTTATCTTCATCCTCATCTAATGACTTATCATCTACTGTGTGTATGGAACCTTGTGCTATGAAAGAAATATCCCCTACTATTGATCAAGAGACTATCTTGTCGAGGCTTCTCAAAGCCTTCTTGATTACTCTTCCTCCAAAAACACGAAATAAATTTTACAACAAAAGTTCATTTTGTGCATTCATAGAATTCATGGCCATTGTACTAATGAATGTAAGGCTTTGAGTGGTAAAATTCAACATCTTAAGGATTTTTGTGCTCTTCCTTGTGTTGATGCACCTATTTCCTCTAATTGATATTGATTTTCATCCTATCATGTGGCTCATCACTATGTGGCATTAGTACATTTATGTGTCTTGCTCATTTCCATTCATGGTGGTACAATATTAGGTGCAACCATATCTCTCTTGGCAGCAACGTGATAGTTATTAGTGGTTGTCTCTATCTCTATGATTGGAAGCAAGGATAACTATTTTTTTGAGGTGTGCATTCTTTTCAAGGATCACCTCTTCCTCTCTTTCTACTTGAGATACCAAAATAGCAATTATGTTGACATTTTAAGTGGGGGCATATGGTCCCTGTTCACTATTTTCATGTTCCCTTCTTAGTGATGATAACATACATCTCCTAGGAAGTATGAACTTTTTATTCAAAGTGTGGTCCTCTCAATTCATGTGATGTGTCTTCTTGGTGGTGTCATTGGGTTTTATGTCCTTCAAGACTGCAACCTTTCTTGGCATATGGCATTCCTCTTAGTGGTAATGCTATAGATTGTATTCCCTAAGTTGTGAATCTTTTATCCTTGTCTAGTCCTCTCTTGGAGACATTACACATGATATTCCCTAAGGTGATACCTTTCATGAATTAATCAAAACCCCTTTGAACATAGCTTATCTTATTTGTAATTTTTCATGAGTGCCTAGGATAATGAAGCTTGCTAACATTGTGAAGTTTGAAGAGGCCACCAAGCATTCCACAACTTGCTTGCCAGTACTGGATCCTTTTTCATGATTGCCTAGCATAACAAAACTTGTTAGCCTTGTGACCATCTCTGTGGAACCTTATGAAAGTTATTAGGAGGTATAACTTTGGTATGGTTAGTTAACCACTTCCTGGGGCACACCTAGTGGACAACGGATTTCACTAGCTCGTGTAAGCACATTGTTGTTCGCATAATGGACAACAGGTTTCCACTTGTAAACATTTTTTGACAAACAACTAAGGCTTGATCCATGTCCATATGGACAAAAATAGAGGCTTGATCCAAACCTCTATCCTTTCTTTCTTTAAGTCTTTAACATTGTATGTTTGTGTATCTTGTCTTGTTGCTTTATGCCATACGTCTTATGTGTGTCCCTTTATGCTTATATGGGTTTTCCATGAGATCTTAGATCCTGGGGGCTTGCACGACCTCCTTGATCCTTGTCATCCTATACCATTGACATTTGTGCACTTGGACCCCTCTTGACACATATTTATCTACTTTAGTGTGAGTTTGCGCTTGTGCTCATCCTCTCACTAAAGTGGGGGCTAAATGAACTCCTTTACATTTTCACACTTTGATTGGGTCCCCTCAATTAAATTGAACTAAATTTTTCCTTAATAAGCCCTATTTTACATCTACAAGCCTAATAAATTACATTTTACAAATGGGAAACCCGACAACAAATAATGCCAACACATAATTAATTACCTTGAGCAATGTGTGTTCCAAGAATAGGGACCTAGGACCCATTCGCCCATAGGAGAAAGGGTCCTCCCTAGGCCTTTGAACCCATTTTAAAACATGTTTTTGGTGATATTTTTATAATCCAAAATTAAAATTTCAACGTCGGCTTGTAATGTTTAAATTTTGAGAAATTAAAGATAGATATCTATAAATACAAGATTATTTTCTCAAATCAACATGAGATTTTTGAGAGATCAATCCTAAAAGAAAATATTATTTTTAAGAGCATTGAAGAGAAAAATTATCAGTCATCTACAACAACAATCAAGATCTCAAGTATCATGTTAAAGTCTTTTACAATCATGCATTTTTTGGACCTAACATTGTGATGTAGGTTTCAAGCATTCAAGCATCTATTCAAGTCATCAAATTAACATCTAACTCAATCCATTTCATGCAAGTTTTAGTATTTCAAGGATCTCCATTCAAGGGTTTCAAATCAAGGGTTTGGTGAGTTTCAACATAGCACTTGTTCATTCAACATTTTGTTCAAGTTTCATTGTTTCATTTCAAGGTTTAATTGCCAAAATAGGGTTTTACCAAGGCAAACCCCCATTCACCAAAACAAACAATTTTTCCCCTCTTGTGTATGTGCAGGTTTGTAGGTTGAAAAATAATTGAAGATCTCAATAGAGCAATTTTGTAAAGTTGTATTTGTTGTCAACTTTGTTGTCAAGCCACAGAAACTCAGATCTTGAATTTATTTCTGGATTTTTGACAATGGGATATGGGGGAATCAGGAGTGCAGACACAAGGCCTGAGGACTGTAAAATCATATTTTGAACCTTTGTACAAGGACCCATTTGCTTATAATAGAATGAGCCCCTAACAACCCTTTGAAACAAGCTTTTATGGCAGGTGCACAATATTACGTTTTCTATTTCTATCTATATTATGCTTTAAATTGATGATTCAAGTTTCACATTCCATTTTTGAGTTGATTTACTATTTTTAGCTTTTCTCCCAAAAGTGTTGTTTAGGTTGATACCCATGTCCTCTTGATCATAAGGAAACCAATATATTCCCCCATTAAGTTGACTCACCTAAGGGTTGTAAGTAAATTCTTTGTGGGGATCTCATTTCCTAATGAAATAATAGGAATATAGTTTCATCACCCCCATTCCCCCCATTTCAAATTGGTGAACTCCATTTTTCTTTGTTTTAGGATCAAAGATCAAATCAAGGGTTGATAATGCATAATTACATGGATCAAGGATTTTAATCAAAGGCCCAAATTGCTTGAGACAGTGAAAAATCATTTGATTTTAGGAAGCATGTGGGAGATTTTCCATGTGGAGGGAAAATTTGAATTTGAAAAGGGAATTTCCATGAGAATTTTCTTTGAATGATTGGAGTAAATTAACCAATTAAACAATTTAAGAAATTATTTAATCATGCAAGTGGGGGAAATTAAAGACTTTGATTAAACAATTAGTAATTATTTAATCAAAGAGGATTTATGACATTTAATTAAATAATTTTCATTATTTAATCAAAAGGGGAAAAAATTATTGTGAAGATGATGAATTAATAAAATAAAACCAATTATTTAATTAATAAGAGAGAATAGTGAATTTAATTAAACAATTGACATTATTTAATTAAATAGATGAAAATAGGTGAATTAGGAGAGAAATGGTGTTAATTAATTGAAATCTTGACATGTGTGGTATGATCAAAACATTTTTAAGTGTCTACAATGTGATTACAAAATCAACAATAAGAGATAAATCAACAAATCATAGATAACAATACATTTACATGGATAAACCCTTTTAGAAAAAAAACCCTCTTGAGAAAGAGGACAAGTATGTATCAATCTTCAAAGGAGAGATAGATTCATACACCAAAACTTTAATCTTTGGTAACACTTTGATAGAACTTGTGTACCTATAAACAATCTCATAAAACTATTATCTCATGTCCCTAAATTATAGAGAAATGAGAGGTGAATACCACAAATTGTTTCCAAAAATAATGTACCATCAAACCATGTAAAATGTTAAATATTTCACAACCAAAATAAAGAGGCACTTCCAAGAAGAGTAAATCTAACTCTCAATGAGACATGAATAGAAAAAATAACCCCCATATTAATAATAGACAATATATTTAACTTGTAACTCCTTCATAATAGTCCATATCCGAAGGAAGGAATCTAAAATAATCAACCAAATCATATGGGACTCATCAACAACATTTAAGATCCTCCACTGCTAAATTCTTATGCTCAAGCTGAGGTATTTTCTAGATATAGCCTCATAACCACCACTACCAACTCCATCTCTTTCATGAATGCATATAACAACTAATGACAAGATTCTTGGGGAATCTTAATTATAAATTAATATCCAATACACCTGTGGGAAGGTGCATGAAGATGGGTAGCCAATTTGTGGCCAATTTACTTTTTCATCCTGAAATAGCGAAAAGGCGAGCATGTTATAATAAAACGTGCTCAGGTTATGGCTTGGTAATGACCGAGCCAAGAATTGGTCATTAACAAGCCATAACGTGAGCACGTTATAACACACTTGCATTATAGTGTG
Source organism: Sequoia sempervirens (assembly GCA_007258455.2). Classification (NCBI taxonomy): domain Eukaryota; kingdom Viridiplantae; phylum Streptophyta; class Pinopsida; order Cupressales; family Cupressaceae; genus Sequoia; species Sequoia sempervirens. The sequence goes on from VDFB02270651.1 coordinate 71,418,686, forward strand.
CTCGCATTATGGTTCAAATTTCAAAAAATGTGCACATTTTGAGTTCAAAAAATGTGCACATTTTGAGTTCAAAAAATGTGCATTTTTTGAAATCAAAAAAACATTTTCAAAACTCAAGTGCATTATAACATGCTCGTGTTTTGGTCTACATTGAATTTTTTTTCTTCTCTTTTTCTTGTCTCTTTCTTCTTGTTATCTTTAAGGGAAACTATATACATGAAATAAAAATTTAAGTATAAGTTGACATTTACATATGGACATTTACTTTCTTATACTTTAAGTTATATTTCATGTATATAGTTTCAGGATGTTTGAGAGTGGTTTCAGATCTCTAGGAGTTATAATGCAAATTCTAGTTTTTGGAAGATCTAAAAAAAATTAGACTTAGTCAAATTTCAGTAATTAGCATGTCAAATTTTAGTAATCAGGAGGTCAAATTTTAGTAATCAGCAAGTTGTATCATCTTTCTCTCTATCTCACTCATTTTTTATCCCTTATGCTCTAGACCTCTCTCTCACACTCTCTCCTTCCCTCTCTCCTTCTATCTATCTAACCTCTCTCTCCCCCTCCATCCCTCCCTCCTTTCCTCTTTCCATCCTTCCCTCTCTAATTTTCTCTATCTCCCTCTCTCTCTCTCTTCCTTCCTCCCAGCCACATTCCCTCTCTACTTTACTATATCTAACCTATCCCTCTCTACCTCTCTCCCTCCCTCCCTCCCTCCTCTCTCTCTCTCTCTTCCTTCATCCCAACCACCTTCCCTCTCTAATTCTCTCTATCTAGCATATGCCTCTCTACCTATCTCTCACCCTCCCTCCTCTCTCTCAATCTCTCCACCTTCCTCCTTCCCTCCTCTCTCTCTCATTCTCTTTATCACACTTCTCTCTCCCTCTCTCCCTTCCTCCCCCACTCTCTACTTATCTCTATATCTCTCCCTCCCTCCTCCCCCCTCTCTATATCTCCTTCCCTATATACTTCTCTCTACCTCTCTCCATCTCTACCTCTCCCTCCCTCATTCCCTCTCACTCTCCCCCCTCTCTCCCTCACTCTTAATCTACCAACCCTCCTCCTTCCATTTTTGTTTCTCTCTCTCTCTCACTCTCTCCCTCCCCCATCTCTCTCTTTGGTTTAGGCTTTATGGTTTAGGTTTTAGGGTTTATGGCTTAGGCTTTAGGTCCAACCCCCTCTCTCTCCCCCCTCTCTCTCAAGTCTATCCCTCCCACCCCATCTCTCTCTCTTAGGTATATCTCTCACTCCCTCTCTCTCTCTCATGTATATTTCTCACTCCCTCTATCTCTCTCTCAGGTCTCTCCCTCCTAGTTCCCCTCTATCTCTCTCTCTCTTAGGTATATCTCCCACTCCCTCTATCTCTCTCTCTCAGGTCTCTCCCTCCTAGGTCCCCTCTCCCTCTCTCAAGTCTCTCCCTCCCATCCTAATGAGAGAAAACACATACACTCTCTCTCTCAGGTCTCTCCCTCCCTCCCCCTTCCCCTCTTCACAAGTCTCTCCCTCCCACCCTAACTAGAGAACCCACACACTCTCTTTGTCTCTCTCTAAGGTCTCTCCCTCACCCCCCCTCTCTCAAGTCTCTCCCTCCCACCCTAACTAGAGAATCTCTCTCTTCATCTCAGCTCCTATATCTTAGGTATATCTCTGCCACCCCCTCTCCCTCCTTTCAAGTATCTCCCTTCCACCCTAACTAGAGAACACTCTCTCTCTCTCAAGTCTCTCCCTCCCACCCTAACTAGAGAACTATCTCTCTCTATCTCTTAGGTCTCTCTCTCCCTCTCTTAAGTCTCTCCCTCCCACCCTAACTAGAGAACTATCTCTCTCTATCTCTTAGGTCTCTCTCTCCCTCTCTTAAGTCTCTCCCTCCCACCCTAACTAGAGAACTCTCTCTCTCTCTCCCCCACTCCTTCTATCTCCCTCTCTCCCTCTCCCTCTCTCTCTCTCTCCCTCTCTCCCTCTCTTAGGTCTATCCCTCCCACCCCCTCCCTCTCTCTCTCAAGTTTACTTATTTTAGGCTAGCTAGTTTTGATGGCCACCCTCATCTACTGCCTAGGTGCTGCAACAACAGGATTGTCTTGATGGAGTTCATTTATCAAACTATAGCAGTTAATCTCAAGTTTTCCAATAAGCACAAGACTGGTTGCCACAAATTCACCATGAAGTTGGGTCAGTATAGTTGTGCACACAATGTGGCAGCCCAGGTAATCTGTGATGAGATAATCCATTTAAAGTTGGGCTTGTATACCTCTAAGAAGTATTTTGATCCCAAGCACAAGATGCAGGGTTTGCTTCCTACTATTTTTGATAAACATTTCAATCTATTGGATGAGTATGATCTGAGAAGAAGAAATTATGAAAGATTTCCCATTTCACTCATGGTTGAATATGTGGTGAAGGAGGATATTCTTGATACTTTGTCAGATGATGGGGTAACCTTGGATCCCCAATATGATGCATAGAAAATAGGTACTAAAGACTTATATGCAGTAGATTGGGATGCAGAGGAGTCCATTGATATAAAAAAATTTGCAAGGTCAGTCTTGGATAGAAGCATCTAATGGGTAGTTATGAGAATCAAGGAGCCAGAGGCTCCGACTTCCTAAAAGAGAAAGGTTGCAGGAACCACCCAAGGATAAAGGAGAACAAAAATAAGAATGGCTCCTAAGGAGCCCTTGGAGTTTTTCCCTCCCAATTTTGGGGAGGATACTAAACCTATGATTCCTCCTCAAGATCTTCCTGAAGCACATGGAGAAGAGGCCATAACAGAACCTAGAGGGGAGACTTCATCTCAACCTGGTGGTTCAACAATGGTTGAAGGAGAAACCTCAACTCAACCTCCTCTCACAAAGAATCCAAGTGGGGAAATGCCTATGGGAACCCTTCAAAAGGAAGTTGAATCCTTGAAAGAGAAGGAGTCTGAAATTGAAATTCATGAAATAGACACAGATTCTAAGGCTACTCAATCAGATAAGGAGACTAATGTGGTTGCCTCTCATGAGGAAACTAAGGATGTTTTGACTAAGGAGGATCGGTGGAAGTTGTTTGAAGATGCTAAGAGAGAAGTAGATTCCAAGGCACAAGCTGAGGCACTTGCCAAATAGAAGGAAATTGATGCTAAGGCACAAGCTGATACATTGATTAAACAACAAGAATTGGAGGCTAAAGCCAAAGCTGATGAACTAGATAAGAAACAACAACAAAGAGAGAAAGAACTCAAAACCAAAGAAGAGAGGGAAAAATTAGCAATTTTTTCGAAGATCCATGATCTAGAGGAGGAAAAATCTAGACAAAGGAGGGAAAGAGAAGCCCTTCAGGCTAATTTTAATGCTATTGAGGAATCCCATACAAGGAAGGAAGGGGAAGAACTCCTACAAAGAGAAAAGGACAATGAAGAACTTGCTCTGCATGAACAAAGATCTAAAGAGGCATGGGACAAGGTTAAAGAGCTTGAGAAGCAGAGAGATCAGGTGTATGAGGAGAAGAGACTAGAAGAAAAGTGTTTGAAAAAAGAGTTAGAAGCTAAAAGGCTGCAGGAGCAGAAAGATAAAGAAGAAGTTGAAAGGTTGGCACAAGAAGTTGCACAAAGGGAACAACATAATGTACAAGAGGTTGATTCTCAACCTAGGACCACCATATTGCAACCTCTTTCTTCTGCCACTGCTACCTCTTCTTCTACACAAGTAGTCACCACTCCTACAACTCCAATTTGGCTAAAACTTGATCTTGAGAGAAAACAAATAGTTCAACCTCAGCCTCTAAATTGGGATGAAATGATGAAAGAAATAGAGAAGGAAAGACCCAAGAAAAAGGATAGGGTTCTTCATTCCACTAAGCTCATGGATGCAGGAGAGATTGTTGGTGAATGTGCAATCCCAATCGTGGATAAAGACAAAAAAGACATGCAATTGACTGATTACCAATTGGGCAATGTCAATTTGGGGAGACCTACAAGGAATCAACAGATGAACCTCATTGATATTGTAGCTTCCTCCACCAAATCCAGAATGATCAAAGATAAGCAAAAGAAGGATGAACTTAAAGCTCAATTGGATCAATTGCACAAATTCTTGAAGGATGTCTCCACTCTAGTTTCTCAACAAGCTATTGCTTTAGAGACCCCAATCTTACTGAGCAAGAAAGAAGCTGATGACTTGGTGCAGATGAGAAGTAAGGTGGGGATGCTTGATAGGTGGATTAATCAGCTCAATCAAAAGGTTGGTGAGGTGCTTGTTGATGGTTTTAAAGTGCATGAGGGTGCACTAGAATTAGTAGAAGAAATGAATCAACATGTTGAAGTCTTGGAAAATCAAGATGAAGAGTATAAAGAGCATGTTAAGAAATTAAAGGACATCAACAAGGTTCCTAATTCAACTCTTTTGGAGCAATCAATCCTTGAGGAATATAATGAAAATTTTATTGAGAAGACATTGAGCATAATCCGGTTTAGATCGAAATTCATCTATGAGCATAAAAATGAAGTTCAGGAGGCCAGTAAGGACTTGAATGAACAAATTGATGAATTGGAGGCGGTGGTTGCTATTTTGCTCAATGTGGATATCTCGGTCAAGGAAGGTCTTCCTTTGGATAAGTTGAAGGAGAAATGGAGCAGCAAATTTGAGGAAGTGATGCAAAAAGAAGATGATGGAAAAGACTTGTTGTTGGATAGACTCATGGACATCAAACATGAGGTAAAAGTTGTTAGGAGAGAATTGATCAAATTGAAAGATATGCAAGAATTCGCCTCAGTAGAATTGCAGAGAATTAAATTTGAGGATATTTGGGTAGATGGACCTGATGGGGACATTCTTCAACAAGTATTCTCTAGTTATGATGAATATCTCCTTGACCAAGAAACACAGGAATGAGTTGGCAGCAGAATGTTCTCTTCTCGGTGGACAACTTCCTCTCCACTCCTATTTTGCAAGGTTTTGACATGAATTGAACTTAATCTCTCATCCACCGGTTCTACCTTCCTCCTTGGGCGTCAAATTTTGCACTACAGAGCCATTAATTATTGAACTAAATATCAGTCAGTATAGTTCCTTCATGCAGTTCCAGCTCCTTGATTAGTGGATCTCAGTTTTTGATTGAGAGAAATTTATGCATGGTGTGCCTATATGTAATTTTGAGCTCCATTTTGTAAAGGTCAGCTGATTGAAGAAGGATTAGCCACCTGATAAGATAGAAGATAGTGATTATAGTCTTAGGATTTCATAAATTTTTGCAAGATACTTTGAAATTTTTTCTATACTTGGATACTTTTTACATTTTTTATACAATTTCATGTTATTGTTAAGTTTGAACCTCAATGATAATGTTAATGAATCATAATCATTCATATGCTAGTGAGTTGTTGTGCCTAAATGTTTTCTATTTGATGCAAATCAATAGGGGAAACCAGATTTAAGATTATTTCATTGAATTATCTGTGAATGGAATTACTTTTATGTCTATAGATATGATTTTAGCAATGAGTGAGTGATTTGTTTCAATCTTGAAGTGAAGTTTTAGTGAATGATTGTGATTGTTGAATTAGCACTGTGAATGCATACAATAGTGTAGGTTATGTTATGGATTGCATCATGTTAAGGTTTTGGTTAATTGAAGAAACAATCATTATTAAGGCACATGTCTTGATGTGAAGACGTTTTATTCATGTTTCGATGTTCTGAAGCCTTGATCTATCTTTTTCTATTTATTTATACCCACCAAACGTAGGTTAATTGATATGATGCAGTTTGTATTCCTTTATACCAACATGGACCTTGAATATTACAGTTGCATTGGCCATTGAGTAACATCAGCACAGTTGAGAACCAACTACTAGGACCTTGGAAGATAAATTGGTTTATGTTATATTTCTTTTTTAGGAGAAATAGGATAGAGATATTTTGTTTAATGTTGATGTGCTATTTTTACCATCAACAAATCTGGCACTAGAAGGAGGGCCTAAGGAACAAACTTGCTCGAATTGGGTCATTCTCACCAAAAAGGTTTGAAAGAGTTATCAGATCTTCTCAGAATCTAAAACCATTGGTTGAACTCCAAACCCCTATCAAGTAGAGACCCCAAGCCCGTAGAGTTTTGATTCCACCATTTTCATCACCACTTACTCCACCTGGATTTCCACCAAATCCACCTATTCTGCCACTAGTTCAACCAGTCCCACTACCACCCATGGCTTTCTTCATAAATAATCCCTCTCCATTGGGGATTATCCCTGGAGGTATACATGATCTTCCCAGGAATCTTGAGAGATTTTTTCCGAAATATATGCATGGAGAATCAAGGAGTGTTGAAGAGAATATATAGGCATTTAAAGATGCATGTACTCGTGCTCAAGTAGCCCACCATGATCTGGTCTGTAGATTATTCCCCTACTCTTTGGGTGACATGGCATACAATTGGTATTTGAATTTTCCACAAGGGTCTATTCTGAGTTGGACAGACTTAGAAAATGCCTTTATTAATCAATTTTGGGTCTATGTAGACCCTACCATTTTGTATCACCAATTTGCTACCATAAGAAAAGAACCCCATGAACCCTTACCATTGTTTAACACAAGATTCAAGAGGATGTACCGAAGGCTACAAGATCCTTAGTTGCTCAAAATATCGGCATTTTGGCATATTTAAGGGCTGTAGATCCCTTGATTGGCCCATTTTTGTAGAGGACATATGTTGCCGTTGAGATTAATTATCTTTCTAAAGTTCATCTCCTGACCATTAAATTGCAATAGCAGATAAGCTTACAATCAATAACTTTAGGAGGAGTTCTCCCTCCCATAGGATATCAAATGCCTAATCCAACTCCTTTGTCTAATACAGTCCTAGGGATGTCTTATTCCCAATATGGACCCATGTTTTAGTTACAAACTCCACCACCCCTACCATTCCTCACTAATGGGGCTTAGTATTCCTCCCAACAATCACAAAATTACCATAATCAAGCTGGAGGGTCAATTCCTGTCAGTCAGCCATCTATTGTGAAAATTGCAGAAAGTGAACAAATTGCTCAATTGACTAATGAAATGGAAACTCTGAAGAAGATTCTATCTCAGATGTCCAATGATATGGCTCAACTAAGATATAACCCCCATCAAAGCCAAAATCGAAACCAGAATTATCAAAATCAGGGAGGGTATTCTAATCAGGGTGGTTACTCCACCCAGAACTCTAATCAGAATCAGAACACCAATCAGAACCAGAGGAACTTCCAAATCCAGAATTCCCCTAACCCAAATTACTAAAATAAAAATAGGGGATACAACCAGAGGTCTAACAACAATAGACAATGGAATATTGGACCAAACAATGGGGGAGTTTCCGATAATTATCAGGCTAGTGATGACAAGCCACACACTCCAAATGTGGAAAATCTCAACTTTATGATGAATTGGTGTAGACTACACGACATGTAGCTCATTCTGAGGTAAACTGCCCAGAAATGGAGAATATGGTCAATATTGCACAAGTTGATGCTCCATTGCAAGGCATTTCCAATAAGTCTGGTGGATCCACAGATACTTCCATGGCTTATGACATCTTTGATGAAGAACTTCCATTCCCTAGCCAAGAAGAAAATGAACTAGTTGAAGACATATATGATGCTCGGGCCTTCCAATCCAAAGGAGGTCATTTCTTGAGAAATCATAATAAGGTCCCATTTACTACATCTTCCCCTCCTAACACCATGGTCCCACCCAATCAGAACATGAACAACAATTCGCCACCACCAAAGGGGCCATCTGAATCTCAAAATAAAGGTAATCCACCTGCCTTTCCTAAATATCAGGTGAAGAATGATTCAGAGTTTGATTTTATTGTAGAGATGCATAAGAAAAAGACTTCATTGTCATTCTTTGACATTATGAAGTGGTGCCCTACCCAACAAGAAATTGTGTTGATGGCCTTAGAGGAAGCAGAACACTCAAAAGGAAAAAATAAGGTGACTCCAACAAATGAAATGAATGCAACCCTATACAAAGGAAAGATAGGGACCCCACCTTTCCTTTTAAGCTTAAGGATTTTTCGAAAGAATCTACACAATTTCCTATTGGATTTTGGAGCATCAAATAACGTCATACCCTTCTCAATTTGTAGAAAGTTAGGATTGAATCTGCTTTATACTAACAAAAAGGTCTTTCAGTTGGATAAAACTAAAGTCAATGTGGTAAGAGAACTAAAAAATATTCATGTACAGGTTGGATATGACCCAAGGATCCAAACTTACATGGATATCCAAGTGGTTGATATCCCAGAAACATATGGTATGCTTCTAATCCGAGACCTGATGAAAAGCATTGGGGGATATCTAGCCTTAAACTTCTCACATATGTGGCTGCCCTGGAAAGGGATAGCATCACAAATCAGGATTGAGAGTGAGCCTAGGCTCAAACACATGATCACTGAATATGATTCTCCTAATGAGGTAGCTTACTTTGAAACTGAGATAGGAGTTTACGAGAGGGAGGAGCTCATGACCTTCTCAATGCTCAATTATGATGATACACTACCTTTAGAAAGTAGTGACCCAATGACCACAGTCAACCAACAAGTTCTAATAAAAAAGTTTCAACAAGATAGGCTGGTCCTGGGAGATGAGGAGGATCTGTGGAGTTTGTTGCTTCCTAATTGGTGTAGGATTCATTATCAGAATCATTCTGAGTTAACGTAACAACCTTGTGTAGATATTTTGAACCATATTTGTCAGGCTAAGGAAACTCGTGAATGTCAACCCCAAGCACACACCAATCATTTTTAATTTGAAGTTAAGGATGCTACCATCCTTATGAGATCCAGTCTCACTCAAGGGGAAGGTCCTTCCCAACTTGAGAAAACTCAAGTTTTGTGCTTTGAATTCCAAACAAAGACTGAGGAATCTCAATCTTTGTCTATCACACCTGCCCTAGATAACCTTCCAATGCCTAAGGCATTGATAAAAAAAATACTAAATTATGATATGATCCAAGGAAATGTTCAGGAAGTAGTTCTTGAAAAGGTTTTGAATATAGGAGAATCTTCTGATAAACCTTGTTCGCAACAACCTTTAAGTCTAGATAGCCAACACCAGTCTGAGTCGCCACCTACTTCTAGCAAGCAAACACCTGTAATCCCAAAGAAGAAAGAAATCCCAACTCCAAACCAACTATAGAGTTTTAAATTTGATGGCTCTAAGTCCAAATTAGGGAGTGGAGCAAGAATTGAACTAACCAACCCGAAAGGGAAGACATACTTTGCATCTTATAGGTTGCAATTTGGTTGCACAAACAACGTGGAAAAATATGAAGCGCTTGCTTGAGGACTATTTTTTTCTCATTAGAAGAAGGTTACAGCTCTCATGGTTATGGGGGATTATGAAGTTATTATTAAGCAAGTCCGTAGTTAATACACTTGTCACAACAAAAGATTGGCTACATACAAGAACAAAGTTTGGAATCTGATTGAAGATTTTGACGCTTTTGGAATCACTTTGATTCCTATAGAAGAAAATCAGATTTTTGATGCACTTGTTGTTGTTGCCAACACTTTGGAGCCTATGCAAGACTCCAAGTTGAAGATATTCTTGGTGGAGTTAGTCTCGATCCTATCCATCCTAGATAATGTCTGAAATTTTTAGGTCTTTGATGATGACCAACATATACTTTCCTTCTTGGAAAGTTTAGATGTCTTTGAGGGACAAATAATTGATGAATTAGAAAGAGACCACAGAGATTAGGATCATGAGAATTGTGATACCAAAGGAATACTCAACTTGAAAATCAACAACATTCCAAAGGGGATGGTAGCCTTGGAGAGAATCTTTGACGTAGACCCTTGTGCTCATGAAAGGGTAGCAACAAAAAATGATGGAGGGAAGTACAAATCTATCAATTTGGCTGATTTTGGTCAAGAAAGGAATGTGTATATAGGAAAAACCTACCTCGAGGAAATTAGAGATAAAATAATTAAGGTGTTGAAAGAAGACATTACAGCAATTGCTTGGGGATATGAGGATTTGAAGACCTTTGATACTTCGTTCATCACACATACCATACCTTTGAAGCCAGAGATGAAACCCTTTCATCAAAAGCAACGCCCAATGAATGCCTTGATTGAGCTGTTAATTCAAAAGGAAGTACAAAAGCTGTTGTCCGCAAGGATAATCTTCCCAATATGACATTCCACTTGGGTTGCTAACTTGGTCCCTATGCACAAGAAAAACAGTGAGATTAGATTGTGTGTTGATTTAAGGAATTTAAACAAGGCCTCAAAGAAGCCACTTCCTTCTCTTGATGAGGTATTGCAAACTGTTAATGGATCCCAGATGATGTCATTTTTGGATGGCTATTTAGGATATAATCAAGTTCTAGTCAGTCATGAAGATAGAATGAAAACTACCTTCACTACCAAGTGGGGGACATTTTCCTATTAGAGGATGTCGTTCAGTCTTATCAATGTTGGAGCTACCTTTCAATGCACAATGGACGTGGAATTCAAATAATTAATAGGTAAATGTATCATTATTTATGTGGATGACTTAACTATATTCTCTAAAAATAGAAAGGACCATGCTGCAGATTTAGCAAAAATTCTTAAGAGATGTATAAGTTATGGCGTCTCTTAATCCTAAAAAGTATGTGTTCGGAGTTTCTGAAGGGAAACTCTTAGGTCATGTAATATTAGAAAAGGGGATATCCATAGACCTTGACAGAGTTGAGGCCATCCTAAAATTGGAAATTCCAGGGAGTAAGAAGGAAATGAGATCTTTCATCAGAAGGATCAATTTTGTAAGGAAATTTATAACGGGGTTTACAGAGATTGTCAAACCTCTTAATGAAATGATGAAAAGGGATGCAAAGATAAAATGGAGTAATGAAGCTAAATCTGGTTTTTTGTAGATTAAACAATCAATTTTTGAGGCACTATTTTTAACTAGCCTAGATTATTTAAAGCCTTTTGATATCTACTCTTTTGCATTTGATCATTCGTGTGTTGCTGTGTTGACACAATGAAAAGACGAGAGAGATGAAAGGCCTATTGCTTTCATGAGTTCTCCATTTAAGAATGCAGAGGTCAGATATCTTCCCCTTGAAAAGTAGGCTTTCGTACTTGTGTGAGCAGTAAAAAAAATTAAACATTACATCCTTCAGAGTCATGTCCTTGCCATAGTTCCTGATCTTGCTATGAAGTCTCTCCCGTGCAGAGTGAATTGGGGGAGAGAAGAGGAAAATGGATGGCCATTTTACAAGAATTTGATCTAGAAATACATCCAATGAAGCTCGTTCGAGGATAGAGCTTATCTAAAGCTATGGTGGATGTGGATAAGAATATCACTTGCCAACAATACACAATGCAATCATTTACAAAGGATCCTTGGTATACGGATCTGATCTTCTTCCTCAAAAATAAATGTCTAGATGGGATGAATGTTACTCAAAGGAGAGCATTAAGGATGAAGAGTGCTCATTATATGTTTAAAGGAGGATCCTTATACAAAATAAATTTTGAAGGTGTTTACCTACGCTGCTTGGATCAGCAAGAAGCAAAGCATGCCATTGTTGAGTTTCATGGTAGACATGGCATAGGGCATGGATCAGTTGATTCCTTGGCACATCAAATTCTTAGATCAGGCTACTATTGGCCCCATGTGTTTCGAGATGCACACCAACACGTCAAGACATGTCATACATGCCATACCTCTACATCCAGGGAGCATAATCCAATGATGCCTTTACAACATGTGTATGAGGTAAAACCATTTTCCCAATGGGCATTATATTTTGTTGGAATTATTAATCCAAACTCATATGTAGGTCATAAATTCATTATGACAGCTACTGACTACTGCACGCACTGGACCGAGGTTCAACCCTGTAAAAACAACACCACAAACGTGGTCATCAAATTTCTCAATGAAAGCATCAAAACCAGGTTTGGAGTACCATTCACCCTGCTATGTGACAATGGACCTCCTTTCTCTTCTACTGAGTTCATTCAATGGGCCTATTAACAATTTTTTTTATTTAAGTATTCGTCTAATTACTACCCTTAGGGAAACAGAGTAGCTAAGTATACTCACAAAAACCTATTGGAAGTGATTAAAAAGTTGCTAGAAAACAACCCTAGAGACTGGCATACCCAACTAAGATTTTCCTTATGGGCAGATCAAAATCGCATTAAAGTCACCCTAGGGAATTCACCATTTAAGTTAGTTTATGGCCAATAGTCGGTCTTCCCTATACATTTGCAGATACCTGTTCTCGGATTCATGTAGGAATTCTATTCAAAGGATTATCATATAGAGGTTAGGCTAACTAATCTATTAAACATGAAAGAACAAACAGACGTTGCTTTACAATAGTTCTCTAAACATCAAGTTGTCATCAAATGGTAGTTTGATAAGAGGGCCAAAATTAAGGCCTTTAGGATATCAGATCTTGTGTTGCTATGGGATAAAGCTAAGGAGAAGAAAGGCGACCACCAAAAGTTTGATAAACTTTGGTTGGGTCCATATCAAATAGTTGAAATCCTAGGTGAGAATGCTTTTCATTTGAGCACCCTAATAGGAGAACTTGTTCCATTGCCTATCAATGGTCAGTTTCTCAAGCACTACTTTGGCCCATGAGGGTCTAATTTATGTTGATTGTATTGTATACACCTAAAAATGGTCATCATATTCAGTTAATTAAATACAAGCTATTTGATTAATGTTTTGACTACGTATAAATAAAGTCTCACTTTACTTATATTGCTCACTCTTCTATTAATTCTACAAAATCATATTCTTCTAAATAATTAAATAAACAAAATACCCTAAACGTGTTTATTTAATTAACCTTCCTTAATCCTAATTAAGAATTAGAGCACATTTCTACAACTTTTTGTGTGCCACCTCATAAAGGTCACCTGAAAATAAATAAGCCTAATTATTAATTAGAATTATCCTCACACACTTCCACCAATGAGAAAAGGCACATGGCTTTATTCCCCCACACTTCCAACAAATTTGGAGCACATGGGTCTTTGTTTCACACACTTGGGAATCCCATACATTTGGCATGTTTCCAGTTGGTCAAATGATTCTCTCCACACACATGGCATACTGTCCTTGGTCAAGGGGATAACATCCTGATTCCTTTCATCTTCATCGTCTATTATTTCTCCTTCGAATCTAGACCGTTGATAGGTTCCACCTCACAAAATGCCTGAGAAACCCTATAAATACACCCTCTTTCCTTAGCATTTATCATCCATAATTTGAGAAAAGTTACTATGTAGGTTTATCTTAGGATCTTGGAGCTTTCATGGAGTCTTATACTTAGTTTTCATAGAATATGTTACTTTGCATTCTCATCTTAGATTAATTAATTTCTTCATAGTTACATTTTATCATCCCCATTGCATCATAGTTACATTTTAGGTTAGTTTTTTTTATGTTTGCATTTGATCGTATGCATAATCATGGATAGTTCACTATAGTTTCATATCATCTCACTCATCTCCACTTGTTCATCTATCATCAACAACATCCTTCATTTATCATTGTATTAATCATCAATTCCATCATCTTGTTTCATTTAGAAGCATACCACTAATCCTTTCAGTACACATTTGCACATAGAAATCGTCTTAGCTTGCATATTAAGCATCAAATCTCGTTTTCTAGGTAGTCATTTTAACAATCATTGTGCCCATAGAAATCTGAGGGCCAAACAGTTTAATAAATCCCTAGAAATAGAGGAAAATGATACATATTTGAAAGATTTGATTGTATTACGAATAGAGTAGTTTTACTTGCTTCAAACTTTGAATGTAAATCGTCTCATAAAGGTTTGTGTTGATCTTAGATCTCTCCACATTCGACACATGCACATGTATATATGTAATTAGTTGTTTCTCGATGTTTGTTGGTTTGTTTTTTTCCTTTTTTTTTTTCTGTTGTTTTGTTTTGTTTTCTCTTGTTTTGTTGGGGACCTTCATTTTCTTCCATTTTGAAATGAAGGGGTTGTTATTCAAAATATGTTGAGGGCACTAGGAGAGAAATTGATTTAGGTATTTTCAGTTGTCTATTGAAAGATTTTGTTCTAAACTTGTGTCTTATGATGCATGGCAGTGGAGCAATGCCCAGGATTTCATTACACGACAGTTAAAGGACTCAACTTATGTAGCTTGAATCTTAGGTATAGTTGTTCAGGGGTAAAGAAATTTTTTATGAAGAAAGATGCACCACATGCACACACTTAGATTCAAAGTAGTTCATGTTGATTTACATCTGAGATTCCAGCTCAACCTTGCTCAATATATCTGATCCTACTTGAGTTAGAATGTTTATAATCCAGAGGTTTTGGGTGACTGAATTCTTCAGTATCTTGAAAATGGGTAAATCATTTTCCTAGTTGAGTTACCATTTGTTATGCCTTGCATAACCACCCCATTTTGTTTTGGATCAAAATGGGTCCCCCTTGTTTTTGTTTTGTCCTTGGTGTTTTGTTTGGGTCTTCGGAGTTGTTCCTTTCCTCCTAAGTCTTTGTTTCCTTTGGTTTGTTGGAAGCGGAGTTGGAATAGAAACTAGACTTAGAACTTGTACAAAGTTCCAAGTCTGGATTCGGTCCCAGTTTCGATCCCACCCTTGTTTTGTGTTCTTTTAATTGTATGTTGGTTGGTCTTATGCTCTTGGGTTTGTTTCTCCCTTGATTTGTTTCTTGTTTCCTTGCATTTTTTTTTTGCTCTAGCAGAAGTGGAACTAGAGATGGAACCAAACTTGGAATTTTGTAAAAGTTTCGAATTCTATTTTGTTCCTGATCTTGCTCCCACTCACTTGCTTTGTGTTGTTTGTTTTTGGTGCCTCGGTTAGGCTTGGTTTTCATTCCGGTCCCACTTCTCGTTATTCTTGTGTCCTTGTCTCAGTGTTTTGTTCCTTTGTCGAGACCAAAACCAGAACCGAAACTGAACTTGGAACTTTGTAAAAGTTTCAGGTCTGGTTTTGGTTCCGACTTTTCCCATGTTTCCCTTTGTTGTCTATCCTTTTTGCGGGGCCGGAACCAAAATCGGAGTTGGATAAGAGACTTGGTAAAGGTCTCTTGTTCTATTTTGGATCTGGGTCTACGTCTGCCCTGCCTTTGATTTCCACACTGGTTGATTACTCTTTTACATTGTTTGCTTTTCCCCCCGACCGATCACATTTATGGCATTAATTGTAGCCTCCTCACATGTACAAAATGATTTTTAAACCTTAATCAAGGTTTACTAGCTCATTATCTTTATTGTCAAAGTTATTTTAGCAAACCAAAGCCAGGATAACTTTGAGAGGAGTATGATTTGATTGTAGAGGCGTGTTGGTGAGTAAATTCTTATCAAGTTTCAACCTTTCCTTATTGGTGTTTCAAGGTAGGGTCTTTTCCCGTTCTTTTTCCATTTCTGTTTGTCATTTTTCTTTTGTGTTTGTGTTCATAGTGTTCTTGCATGTTCACGAGACCTTTTCCTATGAATCTTCGCTTGTTCCCTCATGTGTTTCTGGTTTCATTTTTTCCTTTTCTTTTTTTCGTTTTGTGTTTTCTACTTTTCCGTTTGTTTCTTTTGTCATTGTTGTTGGTTTCATTGCAGGTCTGTTATGTCATGCCCTAGTTTCTAACTAGGGTTTTGTTTGATGGGGTTCTTTGTGCTTTAAATGCGTTAGAATTTTTTTGGAGACCCTTTTTTATCTTATTCCTATGTTGGTTTAGTGATTTTCATGTTGGGTTTTTAATGCCCTAATTATCTAGGTTGACGTGTCATGAAAACTAGGGTTTCTTCAACAACCTTTACAATATCCAACCCCTTGAGTTAAATCTAGTCTTTATTCTATTAAAGGGTGAGGTTAAGCCCCTTTATTTGAATTTCCCTTATGATCCCATGTGACCCAAGTCTAAAAGATCATGTGATTGTGCTATTAAGAAATTGCTTCATTTTGAATGGTAAACTGGCGAGAGCAGACTTGAGAATGAACTCATCCCATGAGTGTTTGCATTGGAGTTCATTCCCAAAATGATCCTGCTTCTAATGATTGTTGACTATTATTTTCACCCTTGCCCTTTGGCAGAAGCGAAACTAGAGTGGAGGTCGAACTTGGAACTATTGATTAGTTTCGGGTTCGATTTCTATTTTGATCCCAATCCCGCCTTGTGTTAAATTGTTTCTCGTTCATGATTCTTCTTTGACTCTACTTCCAGTGAATATGAAATTTGAATAAGTATGTAAAGTTATCTTGACGGGGTAGAGAATGGTATTGGATGATGTAATGATTTTCATGCTTTTGTTCCTCTAATCTAGGGTTTTGTTGCAGAAATAGGAGATGTCAGGAGCATCGAAAGAGGCTTCTCAAAGAAGCCAACCTGCATAGAGTTCAAGGTAGGGAACTAAGCCTAACAAGATCAAGGTGGAACAACTCCCCTATACTTTGAGGTATAAGCATCAAAGTCCTACTATTATAGCTAGCAAGGTGACTCAAATTGGGCAGATATCACATACACAAACTTGGGCCCATTCAACTATGAAGAGTTGTATGAAGAAACATTTAGTGAAGATGTAATGGGGAGAACACAAAGAATTGTTCAATCTAGTTTGGCACACGTTTCCCTCTTTCCTCTATTTTTCCAGTGTCCAGAGTTAATACTTAATGCAGCTAGGGATTATAATCTTGCTACCAGACAATGTGTGGACTTGCAAGGGACCATCATTATTGAACTTACACCACAAATGATAAGGTTCATGTTCAATGCACCTACCCCACAAAACCCCAGGAAACTCAATGAGGCAAAAGCCCTACAATTATACAACAACAAGAAGGAGGCTAGCAGGACTCACATGAACAAGAACTGGATGAGGGTTCAAAAGAAGTCCCTAGCCAAGCTTCCTGATCAGCCTAAAAGATCAGACTTGTATAAGGAGATCAGAGATATAATTATGATGCTCTCCAAGGTGTTTGGGAAGAGAGATGCCTCCCAGTTTAAGGAATGCATGTTTCCATTCATTCAAACCATCCTAGATGGTAGGAAACAATTTGATTGGTCGATGATTGTATCAGAATGCATACATAACCAGATGCTCAGAGTGAGAGAGACCAAGAGTTTCTTCATGACCTCTTATGTGATATATCAAGTTGCAAGAAGGGGTATCTTTCCTAGATTGAATACAATTGGAATATTGGGAGAAGCCCAAGGATATAAAAGGGTGTGGGGTCACTATGATCAGCTCACCTTGTAGACTTTTGAGTCCCATTATAGAAGAGTTAATGATGCATTTATGTATGTTATCATTAACAGGCTAACAGAAGATGCGGGCTATAGATTGAGTAGGGATGTTATGACATTTATTGCAAAGTGGGGACATTGGTACACCTAATCCCCCAAGTTTACTTCTTTTAGGCTAGCTAGTTTTGATGGCCACCCTCATCTACTGCCTAGGTGCTGCAACAACAGGATTGTCTTGATGGAGTTCATTTATCAAGCTATAGCATTTAATCTCAAGTTTTCCAATAAGCACAAGACTGGTTGCCACAAATTCACCATGAAGTTGGGTCAGTATAGATGTGCACACAATGTGGTAGCTAAGGTAATCTGTGATGAGCTAATCCATTTAAAGTTGGGCTTGTATACCTCTAGGAATTATTTTGATCCTAAGCAGAAGATGCAAGGTTTGCTTCCTACTATTTTTGATAAACATTTCAATCTACTGGAAGATATTTGGATAGATATGTAGGATGAGTATGATCTGAGAAGAAGAAATTATGAAAGATTGCCCATTCCACTCATGGTTAAATATGGGATGAAGGAGGATATTCCTGATACTTTTTCAGATGATGGGGTAACCTTGGATCCCTAATATGATGCAGAGAAAATAGGTACTAAAGACTTAGATCTAGTAGCTTGGGATGTATACGAGTCCATTGATATAACACAAATTGTGAGGCCGATCTTGGATAGAAGCATCCAATGGGTAGTTATAAGAATCAAGGAGCCAGAGGCTCAAACTTCCAAAAATACAAAAGTTGCAAGCACCATCCAAGGATACAGGAGAAAAAGAAGAAGAATGGATCCTAAGGAGCCCTTGGAGTTTTTCCCTCCCAAGTTTGGGGAGGAGATTAAACCTATGATTCCTGCTCAAGATCTTCCTGAAGTACATGGAGAAGAGGCCATAACAAAACTTGGAGGGGAGACTTCATCTCAACCTGGTGTTTCAACAACGATTGAAGGAGAAGCCTCAACTCAACCTCCTCTCACAAAGCAACCAAGTGGGGAAATGCTTATGAGAACCCTTCACAAGGAAGTACAATCCGTGAAAGAGAAGGAGCCTGAAATTGAAATTCATGACATAAATATAGATTATGAGGCTACTCAATCGGATAAGGAGACTAATGTGGTTGCCTCTCATGAGGAAACTGAGGATGTAGAAACTAACCATGTTTTGACTGAGGAGGATTAGTGGAAGTTGTTCGAAGATGCTAAGAGAGAAGTAGATGTCAAGGCACAAGCTGAGGCACTTGCCAAATAGAAGGAAATTGATGCTAAGGCACAAGCTGATGCATTGATTAAACAACAAGAATTTGAGGCTAAAGCCAAGGTTGTTGAACTGGCTAAGAAACAACAACAAAGAGAGAAGGAACTCAAAACCAAAGAAGAGAGGGAAACATTAGCAATGTTGCAGAAGATCCATGATCTAGAGGAGGAAAAATCTAGACAAAGGAGGGAAAGAGAAGCCCATGAGGCTAAGTTTAAGGCTATTGAGGAATCCCACAAAAGGAAGGAAGAGGAAGAATGCCTACAAAGAGAAATGGAGGCTGAAGAACTTACTTTCCATGAACAAAGATCTAAAGAGGCATGGGACAAGGTTAAAGAGCTTGAGAAGTAGAGAGATTAGATGTATGAGGAGAAGAGACTAGAAGAAGAGCGTTTGAAAAAGGAGTTAGAAGTTGAAAGGTTGCAGGAGCAAAAATATAAAGAAGAAGATGAAAGATTGGCACAAGAAGTTGCACAAAGGGAACAAAAAAATGTACAAGAGGTTGATTCTCAACCTAGGACCACCATATTGCAACCTCTTTCTTCTGCCACTGCTGCCTCTTCTTCTACACAAGTAGTCACCACTCCTACAGCTCGAACTTGGCTAAAACTTGATCTTGAGAGAAAACAAATAGTTCAACATCAGCCTCTAAATTGGGTTGAAATGATGAAAGAAATAAAGAAGGAAAGACCCAAGAAAAAGGCCAGGGTTCTTCAGTCCATTAAGCTCACAGATGGAGAGATTTTTGATGAATCTGCAATCCTAATGGTTGAGAAAGATAGACAAGACATGCAATTGACTGATTACCAATTGGGCACTATCAATTTGGGGAGACCTATAAGGAATCAATAGATGAACCTCATTGATATTGTAGATTCCTCCACCAAATCCAGAATGATCAAAGATAAGTAGAAGAAGGATGAACTTAAAGCTCAATTGGATCAATTGCACAAATTCTTGAAGGATGTCTCCACTCTAGTTTCTCAACAAGCTACTGCTCCAGAGACCCCAATCTTACTGAGCAAGAAAGAAGCTAATGACTTGGTGTAGATGAGAAGTAAGGTGGGGATGCCTAATAGGTGGATTAATTGGCTCAATCAAAAGGTTGGTGAGGTGATTGGTGATGGCTTTAAAGTGCATGATGGTGCACTAGAATTAGTAGAAGAAATGAATCAACATGTTGAAGTCATGGAAAAGCAAGATGAAGAGTACAAAGAGCATGTTAAGAAATTAAAGGACATCAACAAGGTGCCTAAGTCAACTCTTTTGGAGCAATCAATCCTTGAGGAATATAATGCAAATTTTATTGAGAAGACATTGAGCATAATCCAGTTTAGATCCAAATTCATCTATGAGCATAAAAATGAAGTTCAGGAGGCCAGTAAGGACTTGAATGAACAAATTGATGAATTGGAGGCTGTGGTTGCTATTTTGCTCAATGTGGATATCTCGGTCAAGGAAGGTCTTCCTCTAGATAAGTTGAAGGAGAAATGGCGCAGCAGATTTGAGGAAGTGATGCAAAAAGAAGATGATGAAGAAGACTTGTTGTTGGATAGACTCATGGACATCAAACATGAGGTAAAAGCTGCTAGGAGAGAATTGATCAAATTGAAAGATATGCAAGAATTTTCCTCAGCATAATTGAAGAGAATTAAATTTAAGGATATTTGGGTAGATGGACCTGATGAGGACATTCTTCAACAAGTATTCTCTAGTTATGATGAATATCTCCTTGACCAAGCAACACAAGAATGAGCTAGTAGCAAAACGTTCTCTTCTCGGTGGACAACTTCCTCTCCACACCTATTTTGCAGGGTTTTGACATGAGTTGAACTTAAGCTCTCATCCACTAGTTCTACCTTCCTCCTTGGGCATTAGATTTTGCACAACAGGGCCATCAGTTATTGAACTAAAGATCAGTTAATATAGTTCCTTCATGTAGTTCCAACTCCTTGATTAGTGGATCTCAGTTTTTGATTGAGAGAAATTTATGCATGGTGTGCCTATGTGTAAGTTTGGGCTCCATTTCTTAAAGGTCGGCTGATTGAAGAAGGATTAGCCACCTGATAAGATAGAAGATAGTGATTATAGTCTTAGGATTTCATAAGTTTTAGCAAGATACTTTGAAATTTATGTTATACTTGGATACTTTTTGCAGTTTTTATACAATTTCATGTTATTTTAAGTTTGAACCTCAATGATAATGTTAATGAATCATAATCATCCATATGCCAGTGAGTTGTTGTGCCTAAATGTTTTCTATTTGATGCAAATCAATAGGGGAAACCAGATTTAAGATTATTTCACTGAATTATTTGTGAATGGAATTACTTTTATGTCTATGGATATGATTTTAGCAATGAGTGAGTGATCTATTTTAATCTTGAAGTGAAGTTTTAGTGAATGGTTGTGATTGTTGAATTAGCACTGTGAATGTATGCAATGGTGTAGGTTATGCTATGGATTGCATCATGTTATGGTTTTGGTTAATTGAAGAAACACTCATTGTTAAGGTACATGTCTAGATGTGAAGAAGTTTTATTCATGTTTCATTGTTCTGAAGCCCTAATCTATCTTTTTCTATTTATTTATACCCCCCAAACATAGGTTAATTGATATGATGCAGTTTGTATTCCTTTATACCAGTAGGCCCCTTGAATATTACAGTTGCATTGGCCATTGAGTAACATCAGCACAGTTGAGAACCAACTACTAGGACCTTGGAAGATAGATTGCTTTATGTTATCTTTCTTTTTCAGGAGAAATAGGATATAGATATTTTGTTTAATGTTGTGCTATTTTGACCATCAACACTTCCCACACTAGCTAGAGAACATACAAACACACACACACGCTCTCTCTCCCACTCCCTCTCTCTCCCTCTCTCTCAGGTCTCTCCCTCCCACTCCCACTCCCTCTCTCAGGTCTCTCCCTCCCACCCTAACTAGAGAACTCTCTCTATCTTTGTATCTATGTATCTATCTCTAAGTTCTGTACCTCACACCCCCTCTGTCTCTCTCAACTCTCTCCCTCCTACCCACTCTCCCTATCTCAAGTCTCTCTCTCACTCAATCACTCCTATATCTCTCCCCTCTACCCTTAACCCTTAAACCCTTAAACCCTCTACCCTATAACCTCTATCTCTCTCCCACTCCCTCACTCTCTCTCTCTCTCAAGTATATCTCTCCTACCCCCTCTCCCTTGCTCAAGTCTCTCTCTCTCTCTCTCTCTCTCACTCTCTCTCTTCCCTCTACCCTATACCCTTAACCCTTAAACCCTTAAACCCTCTACCCTATAACCTCTATCTCTCTCCCACTCCCTCACTCTCTCTCTCTCTCTCAAGTATCTCTCTCCTACCCCCTCTCCCTTGCTCAAGTCTCTCTCTCTCTCTCACTCACTCCTATCTCTCTTCCCTCTACCCTTAACCCTTAACCCTTAACCCTTAAACCCTTAAACCATCTACCCTTTATATCTCTCCCACTCCCTCCCTCTCTCCCTCTTCATGTCTCTCCATCCTACCCCCTCTCCCTCTCTCAAGTCTCTCTCTCTCACTCACTCACTCTTATCTCTCTCCCTCTACCCTTAACCCTCTACCCTCTACCCTTAACCCTTAAACCCTCTACTCTAGCTTTCCAATTCAGTGAAATTGGGAATGTAGTGGCATGTTTGAAAAAATGGGTCCAATAAATGGGGTCTCCTAGTGATTTATGATTTACATCACCGGGAGACCCCATTTCTCAGACCCATTTTTTCAAACAGGCAGTGTTAGGTTGCCACTTTCACTGAATTGGCAAGCTAGTGGGCCCTCTACCCTCTACTCTTAACCCTCTACCCTATATCTCTCTTCCACTCACTCCCTATGTCTCTCTATCTCTTTTTCTCTCTCTCAAGTCTGTACCTCCCACCCCCTCTCCCTCTCTCAGGTCTCTCTCTCTCACTCACTCCCTCTATCTCTCTCCCCTCGACCCTTAACCCTAAACCCTAAACCCTTAAACTGAAACCCTTAAACCCAAAACCCTCTACTCTTAACCTTCTACCCTCTATCTCTCTCAAGTATCTCCCTCCTACCCCCTCTCCCTCTCTCAAGTCTCTCTCTCACTCACTCACTCCTATCTCTCTCCCCTCTACTCCTTAACCCTTAACCCTTAAACCCTCTACCCTCTATCTCTCTCTACTCCCTCCATCTCTCTCTCTCTCAAGTCTCTCCCTCATACCCCCTCTCCCTCTCTCAATTCTCTCTCTCTCACTCACTCACTCCTTCTATCTCTCTCCCCTCTCCCCTTAACCCTTAACCCTCTACCCTTAACTCTTAAACCCTTGAACCCTCTACCCTAGCTTTCCAATTCAGTGAAATTGGGAATGTAGTGACCTATTTGAAAAAATGGGTGCAAGAAATGGGGTCTCCCAGTGATGTAATACATCACTGGGAGACCCCATTTCTTGGACCCATTTTTTCAAACAAGCAAGTTAGGTTGCCAATTTCATCGAATTGCCAAGCTAGTGGAACCACTGGCTTGTCAATTTGGTGAAATTGGAAACCTAACTTTCCCTGTTTGAACAAATGGGTCCAAGAAATGGAGACCCCATTTCTTGGACCCATTTTTTCAAATAGGGCAAGTTAGGTTGCCAATTTCATCGAATTAGCAAGCTAGTGGGCCCACTGACTTGCCAATTCGGTGAAGTTGGCAATATAGTGGCCTGTTAGAAAAAAATGGGTCTGAGAAATGGGGTCTCCCAGTGATGTAAATGACTTGGAGACCCCATTTCTTGGACCCATTTTTTCAAACATGCCATGTTAGGTTGCCAATTTCAATGAATTGGCAAGCTAGTGAGCACTCTACCCTCTACTCTTAACCCTCTACCCTCTATCTCTCTCCCACTCACTCCCTCTCTCTCTGTCTCTCTCTCAAGTCTCTACCTCCCACCCCCTCTCCCTCTCTTAGGCCTCTCTCTCTCACACTCACTCCCTCTATCTCTCTCCCCTCTACCATTAACCCTAAACCCTAAACCCTTAAACCTTATACCCTAAACCCTTAAACCTGAAACCCTTTAACCCTTTAACCCTCTACTCTTTATCTCTCTCAATTCTCTCCCTCCTACCCCCTCTCCCTCTCTCAAGTATCTCACTCACTCACTCACTCACTCACTCCTATCTCTCTCCCCTCTACCCTTAACCCTCTACCCTCTACTCTTAACCCTTAAATCCTTAAACTCTCTACTCTTTATCTCTCTCACACTCCCTCCCTCTCTCTCTTTCTCTCAAGTATCTCCCTCCTACCCCCTCTCCCTCTCTCAAGTCTCTCTCTCTCTCTCTCTCACTCACTCACTCCTTCTATCTCTCTCCCCTCTACCCTTAACTGTCTGCCCTCTACCCTTAACCCTTAAACCCTCTACTCTACCTTTCCAATTCAATGAAATTGGGAATGTAGTGGCCAGATTGAAAAATGGGTCCAATAAATGGGGTCTCTCAGTCATTTACATCACCGGGAGACCCCATTTCTTGGACCCATTTCTTCAAAAAAGCAAGTTAGGTTGCCAATTTCATTGAATTGCCAAGCTAGTGGGCCCTTTGGCTTGCCAATTCAATGAAATGGGAAATGTAGTGGCCTATTTGAAAAAATGAGTCGAAGAAATGGGATCTCCTAGTGATTTAGACCCCATTTTTTGGACCCATTTTTTCAAATAGGGCAAGTTAGGTTGCCAATTTCATTGAATTAGCAAGCTAGTGGGCCCACTAGCTTGCCAATTCGATGAAATTAGGAATGTAGTGGCTTGTTTGAAAAAATCCAAGAAATGGGGTCTCTCGATGATGTAAATCACCAGGAGACCCCATTTCTCAGACCCATTTTTTTAAATAGGCCAAGTGATGGAGAGGCAGTGGGAGGGAGATAAAGAGAGATAGAGGGAGCGAGAGATAGTGGTAGGGATTGATTGAGCAAGATGTACGTAGAAAGAGGGAGAGGGTAGATAGAGACAATTAGAGAGGGTAGGAGGGAGGGAGAGAGAGGTGAGATGTATAGATAGAGAGAAAGGGATAGGTTTTGAGGGTATAGGGTTGAGGGATTAGGGTGGAGGACCTATATGGCTGATGATTTAGGGTATTGGGTTAAGGGTATAGGCTTGAGGGATTAGGCTTGAGGGTAGAAGGTATTGGGTATCTACCCTCAACCCTAATCCCTCAACCCTTAAAGCTAAGAAAAATCTCTACCCTAATCCCTAAACCCTAAGAGGGAGTGGAAGAGAGAGGGAGTGATGGAGAGGAAGTGGGAGGGAGATAGAGATAGATAGATAGAAGGAGCGACAGAGAGTGGTAGGGATTGATTGAGCAAGAGGTACGCAGAAAGAGGGAGAGGGTAGATAGAGACAATTAGAGAGGGTAGGAGAGAGGGAGGGAGAGAGGGGTGAGATGTATAGATAGAGAGAAAGGGATAGGGGTTGATGGTATAGGTTTGAGGGATTAGGGTGGAGGACCTATAGGGTTGATGATTTAGGGTATTAGGTTGAGGATATAGGGTTGAGGGATTAGGGTTGAGGGTAGAGGGTTTTGGGTTAAGGGTAGAGGGTAGAAGGTTTAAGGGTTTAGGGTTAAAGGGTTTAGGGTTGAGGGTAGAGGGTAGAGGGTTTCAAGTATAGGTTTTAGGGTATATGGTTGAAGGATTAGGTTGAGGGTCCAATGTATAGTGTAGAGGGTATAGAGGTTGAGGGTTGAGGGATTAAGGGTTGAGGGTTGATAATTGAGGGTTGGGGGTTTAATGTATAGGGTAGAGGGTGCAAGGTTTAAGGTTTGAGGGTTGAGAGTAGATGATTGAGGGTCCAATGTATAGGGTATAGGATATAGGGGTTGATGGATTAGGGTTTAAGGGTTGAGGTTTGAGGGTAGAGGGTTGAGGGTTTAAGGGTTGAGGGATTAAGGGTTTAGGGTAGAGTTAGAGGGTTTAGGGTTTAGGGTATAGGTTTGAGGGTATATGGTTGAAGTATTAGGGTTGAGAGTCCAATGTATAGGGTAGAGGGTATATGGGTTGAGGGTTAAAGGTTTAAGGGTTGAGGGTTGAGGGATTAAGGGAGGAGGGTTGAGGGTTTAAGGTTGAGGGTAGAGGGTTGAGGGTATAGGGTTGATGGTCCATTGTATAGGGTTGAGGGTTGAGAATTAAACCATAAACCCTACACCCTCAAACCTCATCCCTATACCCTATACCCTAAACCCTAAACATTATTTCTTAACCCTTAACCCTATAATTAAATGCTAAACCCTACATTAAACCTTGTACCCTAAACCCAATACCCTCAACCCTATACCCAATATCCTAAACCCTAATCCCTATACCCTATACACTTAACCCTACACCCCCAACCTTGAACACTATACCTCAACCCTCAACCCTATACCTTAAACCCTAAACCCTACACCTTCAACCCTCATCCCTATACCCTATACCCTCAACCTTATAAGCTAAGCTCTGAACATCATCCCTCAACCCTATACTTAAACCCTAAACCCTACATTCAACCTTATAAGCTAAGCTCTGAACATCATCCCTCAACCCTATACTTAAACCCTAAACCCTACATTCAACCTTGTACACTAAACCATAAACCCCAAACCTCAATCCTCAACCCAATACCCTCAACCCTATACCCAATATTCTAAACCCTAATCCCTATACCGTATACACTTAGCCCTATACCCTCAACCTTGAACACTATCCCTCAACCCTTAACCCTATACCTTAAACCCTAAACCCTACAACCTCAACCCTCATCTCTATACCCTACACCCTCAACCTTATACCCTAAACCCTAAACATTATCCCTCAACCCTATACTTAAACAAAAAAGCCCTACACTCCCAAGCCTTAACCCTATACCTTATAACCTACACCCTACACCCTAAACCCTAATCCCTATACCCTATACACTTAACCTCATACCCTCAACCTTTAACATTATACCTCAACCCTCAACCCTCAAACTTATACATAAATCCTAAACCCTAAACCATCAAACCTAAACCTAATATCCTCAACCCAATACCCTCAACTATATACCCAATATCCTAAACCATAATCCATATATCCTATACACTTAACCTTATACCCTCAACCCTAAACACTATCCCTCAACCCTCAACCCTATACCTTAAACCCTAAACCTTGAACCATCATCCCTCATCCCTATACCCTCTACCCTCAACTTTATACCTAATATCCTAAACCCTAATCCCTATTCCCTATACACTTAAACCTATAACCTCAACCCTATACCTTAAACACTAAACCTTACACCCTCAACCCTCATAGGGGGAGAGAAAGAGGGGGAGGGAGAGATTGGGGAGAGAGAGAGAGAGAGAGAGAGAGAGAGAGAGAGAGAGAGAGAGAGAGAGAGAGAGAGAGAGAGAGAGAGAGAGAGAGAGAGGTTGGGAGGGAAATAGGAGATAAAGATAAGTAGAGAGGGAAGGAGAGGTAGAGAGACATGAGAGATAAATAGTAGACAAGGAAGGATAGATGGAGGGAGAGGTATGGAGGGAGAGAGAGGGAGGTGAGAGAGAGGTGAGATAAAGAGTAGTAAAGAGAGTGTGGTAGGGAGTGATAGAGGGATATGCAGGTAGGGAAGGATAGGTGAGATAGAGAAAAGTAGAGAGAGATAGAGGGAAGGAGGGAGGGTGGGTGAGAGAGGGGAGGAAGGGAGAGGTAAAGAGGGATAGGTGAGATAAAGATAAGTAGAGAGATAATGGTGACATATAGAGGAGAGAGTTATAGAGAGGGAAAGAGAGAATGGTGAGATAGAGAGGAGAGAGTGAGAGAGAAAGAGGGTGAGGGAGGAGTGAGAGAGAGCGAGAGAGAGAGAGAGGTAGAGGGAGGGAGAGGAGAGATAGAGAGTAGATAGGGGAAAAGGTAGGGAGGGAGACATCTAGTGAGAGAGAGAGAGGACTAGGGGAGATAAAGATAATTAGAGAGGGAAGGAGAGGTAGAGAGAGAAGTAGAGAGGGAGAGAAGTGAGATAGAGAGGTGTGGTGAGGTGTTGGGGAGTGATGGATGTGAGGTAGGTAGAGAGGGAAGGAGAGGGAGGTATGGATGGAGAGGTGGGAGGTGAGATGAGGTAATAGAGAGTATGTGGAAGGTTGTGATGGATGGAGAGCTGGGTAGAGAAGGAGGGGAGATATAGATAAGTGAGGGGAGGAGATATGGTGAGGAGAGAGGGTGAGATGAGAGAAATGAAATTAATTGGGAGGTAGGTAGAGAGAGGGAGAGGAGATAAAGAAAAGTAGAGAGGGAAGGAGAGGTAGAGACAGAGGAGAGATAGAGAGAAGTAGAGAGGGAATGAAAGAGGGAGGGAGAGGTAGGGAGGGAGAGAAAGGTGAGATAGAGAGGTGTGGAGAGTGGTAAGTTTTGATGGATGTAGAGGTAGGTAGAGAGGATTACAGGAGATATAGTACAAAGAGGAGAGAAGTATGGAGGGAGAGAGGGAGGTGAGAAAGAGGTGAGGTAGAGAGAAATAGAGAGAGTGGTAGGGAGTGATGGAGGGAGAGGTAGTTAGAGAGAGAGAGAGGGAGAGAGAGAGAGAGAGAGAGAGAGAGAGAGAGAGAGAGAGAGAGAGAGAGAGAGAGAGAGAGAGAGAGAGAGAGAGGAGGGAGGGAGAGAGGAGGGAGGGAGAGAGAAGTGGGGTAGAGAGAATTAGAGGGAAAATGAGAGAGATAGAGACAAAGAAAGAGAAAATGAGAGAGACAAAGAGAGATAGAGAGAGACAGAGACAGAGAGTTCTTGAGATCAAGGGAGAGAGTTAGATAAAGGGATGAAGATAGTGAGAGAGAGGTATAAAGTGTAAGGGATAAAAATGAGTGTGATAGAGAGAGAAATAACACAACTTGTTGATTACTAAAATTTGACCTCCTGATTACTAAAATTTGACTAAGTCTAAAATTTGTGAGATATTCCAAAAACTAGAATTTGCATTATAACTCCTAGAGATCCGAAACCACTCTCAAACATCCTGAAGCTATATACATGAAATATAATTTAAAGTATAAGAAAGTAAACGTCCATATGTAAATGTCAACTTATACTAAAATGTTTATTTCATGTATATAGTTTCCCTAAAAGATAACAAGAAGATAGAGACAAGAAAAAGAGAAGAAAAAAGCTTTAATGTAGACCAAAATGCGAGTGCATTATAACACGCTCACGTTTTGTCAATGCATTCACAAAACAAAAAGCCATGTCAAAACTAAGGTATAACGCGAGCGCGTTATAACTCACTCGTGTTATAACACATGCACATTATATATTGCTTTATGAATCCCCAAGCCTTGGGATTGGTATTTTCCTTGGAATGCCAACCCAAAGGCTTGGAGGGAATTCCCAACGACCAGAGACATGTTTTTGGAAATTCTACAATATTTCACATAATTGGGTTCATGCTCACCATTAGGATTGCACATGGTTCAATATCAAACAAATCGAACATCTGGGTAATGTTAGGTTCTCTCTTAGCTATCTAACGATGTAATTTTTTCACTTTTTGATAATGTTAAGCCTTTCATCCATAATTTCTTTTGTTTTTATGTCTCTTTTTTGGCAAAACACAATGTTTGGTGTTTTTTTCGTTATAAATTAACCATTCATTGAAATTTTAAATAAATTACATTTTTAGAAACTAGACTCCATTCAACAATTTTTTAAAAAAAAATTCAATTAGTTTCCAAAATTTGTAGGGGTAGCATGACCAAAATTCTATTTTTTAGGAAGTTTCCATGTCGAAAATTAGTAAAAAAACAAATATTCATTTAAAAATTATTAAAAAAATCGTGTATCAACTACATACTGCTAGCTAACTTTTGACTGTAGCAATTTTAAAAATACTAAAAAAAAGTTCACCGTGCTAGGGTCGTACAAGAGTTGCCATGTTATGTTTTTATGACAAAAACAACACCAATTTGTGTGTGTCCCTCGTTTGAACCCCTTAATCTCAACCATTTTCAAAATAAATTAGTAGTTTAGAAAGTAGACTCAGAGCACTTCGATCCTTCTTTTTGTTCCATCTCAAAATTTTGAGTGTAACTATCCTCAATTTGACATCCAAGGTCAGTATTTCCTTATTTCAAAAAAAAAATGGCCATTTAAGTCCCTTTTTTGGGAACCATCTTGGTGCACTTACCCCCGTATGCAACCAAAGATAGTTTCCAAGTGTGTTGGAGACACATGACTAATACATAATGATTTAAGGTAAATGACACCTTAATCCTAATTGTAAATCAAGGTAAAATTATCAAGGTTAGGCAATAATGCATGTAAATTGAACCCTAATAAGCAATGAAGTACAAATAAGCATAAAGACATAAAACATAAAGCAATATCACCATTTAAATTCTTCATGCCACCATTGATTCACCTCCATTTCCCTTCTCCATCTTGCTTAATATGAATAATTTCCCTCAAATTTTGAGTGTGACAAAATAAGCCCATGACAATGACAAAGAAAATTATTGAAGATTGTTGTCTCACACTAGCAACATGTACTTGCATATGAACTAGATTTATGAAAATGACAAGACTGGGGTCTTTTATAGAAAAAACAATTTTAAATGAAGGGTTGAGATTTAATGTCAATAAGATATGTCAATCAATGACAAAGAATGAAAGTTGTAGTATGAAATAGGGTTAGGGAAAAATTAGGGAAAATGATAAGGATGAATGGCTGGGATCAACTTATAAGGTAATTCAATCAAGGGATAGAATTAAATGAGATGTCAAGAGATAAAATTTGACGTGGAAGATAAGATTGGCATAGAAAAAGAGGTTGTAGGAGAAATTCAAGTGAAAAATTAAATAATAAAAGTATTATTTAATTATAGAGGACATGTGACAAGCTAATTTTTTAATTAAATAATAATAATTTAATTCAAAATAGGAAGAAGATGACAAATTAGTAAGTAATTAAATAAATAAATTTATTTAACTTAATGATAGAAAAGGCTAATGAATAATTAAATAATTAAAATAATTATTTAATTATAGTAGAAAGGGACATTAGTGACAAAATTAAATAAATAAAATTTATTTAATTAATCAAAAGAGGGAAAGTAAAGTTAGGAATGAATTAATTAAATAATTAAAATTATTTAACTAATAGAAGACTTCTGACTTTAGACAAGGGAATTGACAAGGAAAAATGGTATTAGCAAGTCTAGGACATTTTTTTAGTGTACATTTTTCCCCTCTTTGATACAATGCAGTTTATCGTGTTGTGTCAAGGAAATTTGATTCAAAAATATACCCTAGTGTGAGGAGGATGAGGAACGATAACGAGGAGGGTTGTGGTATGCCCCCTCGAGAGGACATGTAGGTTCAAAGAACACGAGTGTGCTCTCAAAATGGATAAGAGGAAAATAGATAAGCGGCATAGAATAAATATTAGCATGGAGGATATGGAAGTTAGCAAGGAGTTAGTGGAGACACAAACATCATTTTCCAATCCATCATTTGAAATAGGGTTAGGGGAAAATTAGGGCAAATGATAAGGATGAATGGCTAGGATCAAATTATAAGATAATTCAATCAAGGGATAGAATTAAATGAGATGTCAAGAGATAAGATTTGATGTGGAAGATAAGATTGGCATAGAAAAAGAGGTTGTAGGAGAAATTCAAATGAATAATTAAATAATAAAAGTATTATTTAATTATAGAGGACATGTGACAAGCTAATTTTTTAATTAAA
The DNA here is from genome assembly GCA_007258455.2 of Sequoia sempervirens. NCBI lineage: Eukaryota > Viridiplantae > Streptophyta > Pinopsida > Cupressales > Cupressaceae > Sequoia > Sequoia sempervirens. The sequence goes on from VDFB02270651.1 coordinate 71,449,921, forward strand.
TAATAATAATTTAATTCAAAATAGGAAGAAGATGGCAAATTAGTAAGTAATTAAATAAAATTTATTTAATTTAATGACAAAAAAAGCTAATGAATAATTAAATAATTATAGTTGAAAGTGACAAATAATTAAATAAATAAAATCTATTTAATTTTAGTAGAAAGGGGCATTAGTGACACAATTATTTATTTAATTAATCAAAATAGGGAAAATAAAGCTAGGAATGAATTAATTAAATAATTAAAATTATTTAACTAATAGAAGACTTATGAATTTAGACAAGGTAATTGACAAGGAAAAATGGTATTAGAAGGTCTAGGACATTTTTTTAGTGTCTACATTTTGCCCCTCTTTGATACAATGCAGTTTATCGCATTGTGTCAAAGAATTCAATTCAGAAATATGCCCTAGTGTGAAGAGGATGAGGAAGGATGACGAGGAGGGTTGTGGTATGCTTCCTCGAGAGGACATGCGGGTTCAAAGAATATGAGTGTGCTCTCGAAATGGATAAGAGGAAAATAGATAAGCGACATAGAAGAAATGTTAGCATGGATGATATGGAAGTTAGCAAGGCGTTAGTGGAGACACAAACATCATTTGCCAATCCATCATTTGAAATAGGGTTAGGGAAAAATTAGGGAAAATGATAAGGATGAATGGCTAGGATCGAATTATAAAATAATTCGATCAAGGGCTAGAATTAAATGAGATGTCAAGAGATAAGATTTGATGTGGAAGATAAGATTGACACAAAAAAAGAGGTTGTAGGAGAAATTCAAATGAATAATTAAATAATAAAAGTATTATTTAATTATAGAGGACATGTGACAAGCTAATTTTCTAATTAAATAATTAAATAATTTAATTCAAAATAGGAAGAAGATGAAAAATTAGTAAGTAATTAAATAAATAAAATTTATTTAATTTAATGATAGAAAAGGCTAATGAATAATTAAATAATTAAAATAATTATTTAATTATAGTTGAAAGTGACAAATGCATTTAATTATAGTAGAAAGGGACATTAGTGATGCAATAGAGAGAAATAAAGCTAGGAATGAATTAATTAAATAATTAAAATTATTTAACTAATAGAAGACTTATGGCTTTAGACAAGGGAATTGACAAGGAAAAATGGTATTAGCAAGTTTAAGACATTTTTTCAATGTCTACACTAACAAATATATGTTTGTTGTAGGAAAATATGAGGATATCCCCTTATCACTTAGCCTCTTTATTTTTTATGATTTTTAATGCATATAATAAGTGGAAGAATTTTAGGACTAGGCATTGTTATACACCTTCCAAGTCCTAGGAATAATGGCAGTGTATTATTCTAGTGTTGGGATACTAGTTAGACATACTTATATTTTAATTTATGCATAATGGCCTCTTTGGGGACCCATGCGATTCTCATGAGTATTAAAATGAGAGTTACAAAGTTGAGTAGTGTCTTTGAAAATGACACTTCATTATGGGAAGGTGAAAGTCCATAATTTGGTATGTGAAATATTTTCATGAATGATGCCCTTGGTTATAAATACTACTCTTAGATGTAACCATTTATATGTTGAGCATCAAGATATACTTATTTTAAATTCCACTTGGTGGTTTTACTCAAACAAAAATTCTATAATTGAAGACTTGAGTGAGTAGTTTCAACATTAAAGGTTGGAGTGTGCTTAGGATGCTTGTATTATTTGAAGTTTCTATTGCACAAGATGTTTGAATCAACAAATTACATTTTCCATCTTTTTCTAAGATTAATACAATGCTAAATATCCTTGTGATGTTGGGGTTTTCCCTAAATGGTTTCCCATGGTATATGATGTGTCACCTCTCTTCTTATTTTTATTGAATTTCATTGTATTTGTTAGTTTGGTTTGAGTATATTCTTAGATTTATATATCACCCCATTAATATCATATTAAACTATGTATTATTTCTTTTAACGAAAAAATAAATGCCTACATTCAAAACATGATTTACAACAGTTCATATGCAAGTCAAAGTGGAAAGAAAATGTAAGGGTGAATGCTATTCAATTTAGACCCAGTTTGACCTTTTCCCCTAGTGTAATGGTCTAGCAAAGTGCAATTCATGTATTTATATGAGAAAATTGGCATTTTTACCTTATCCTTGAATCAACTTGAATCCATACATCTAAGGATTTAGATCTCCAATCTACATGTTTTCCATTTGTTGTCCCAATTCACACCCATAGTTGTAGTTCTAAACCCATATTAGAACCACACATATGGTTTTAACCTCTGAATTCCTAAAATTAAATTAAATATGGGCCCAAATCAACTTCTTTCTAGATCTAGCTATTATCCTTTAACTAGAGCATGAAATATTTAAATTTTGATGCAAGGGTGATGTATTAAAGGATTAAGACATAGGTTGTTTGATCATCTAACAAGAGCAAATAATACATATTACATCATCATTAAAAGAACACTTAGATCATCATAACAACAACATCTAAACTCATAAAAATATATTAGGCATCACACTTAGCTTAGGACAATTACAAATTTGTTTCAAACAAATTAATTTTAAGGTCTTTAAACTAAGGTGAAAGGTGGGAAGCTAGTCACATTCCTCTCCTAGCAAAATAGACTATACTAGTGCTCTTGGCGCCACTTCAAATGTCTAGATTATTGCAAACAAATAAATTTCTAAAGAGGTTTTATGATAGGCTCCAAGTTGCAATTTCCAGGTTTTAAACTACACATTCAAGGATAAAAACCACAAGCATATGATTGATCTATAATAGAAAATAGATGGTTTTCTAGTTTGTTGGGACTTGATTGATACATGTCCAATGACTAATCATTGAGCTAAACCATAGAATGTGATCCACTACACAATTATTCCACATTACATCCAAAATTGACTACTCTAATCCTCTTTGGCAATTTTCATAACATGTATATATACTTATTTCTAGACTCAACTCATATAACATGTATATATACTATTTCTCTAGATTCAACTCATATATCTAGGTTCATTTATTTATTATTACTTGTTGCATGTAATTAGTCTAGTTATTTACATAGGGTGGTTTTGTTTTCTTATGACAATATGTTTTTTTAAAATTGTCATTCAACTTAAGTTTGACTCAAAATATTTTGTAGAGAAGATTTATGAATAGGATAATGACATTTAATCTTGAAGAAGAAACAATGTGAATGAAAGAATCAATCCTCCAAATGAGCACTATGTATGCAAAACCTTTGGCCAAATGATAACAAAGATTATACATCTCTGGAAGAATGAGAGCTAGAGATATGTGATCCTTATAAGTCATGAATGCTTGAAAAGTGTTATATGAGTCCCTAAAGAAACAAAATAATTGCCCCTAGTCTCATAGTAAGGAGAGCATCTAAAAACAAAATTATCTTCAACTTAAAGTTCTTTCAAATATTAAATATAACAAAAATGGTACTTGCAAGAAATATGATAGTTGGTCTCAATATGAAAGAAGTATGAACAAAGTTTAAACTATACCATAGAAGAATTAGTCTAGTTATTTATGTAGGGTGGTTTTGTTTTCTTATGACAATATGCTTTTTTAAACTACCATTGAACTTAAGTTTGACTCAAAATATTTTGTAGAGAAGATTGATGGATATGATAATGATATTTAATTTCGAAGAAGAATTAATCTAAATGAAAGAAGAAATCCTCCAAATGAGTGCTATGTACACAAAACCTTTGACCAAACAATAGCAAAGATTATACATCTCTAAAAAAAGAGAGCTAGAGATTTGTGATCCTTATAAGTCATGAATGGTTGGAAAGAGTTATATGAGTCCCTAAAGAAGCAAAATAATTGCCCTTAATCTCATAATAAGGAGAGCATCTGAAAACAAAATAATCTTCAACTTGAAGTTCTATCAAATAAATATTAACAAAAATGGTAGTCGTGAGAAATATGACAATTGGTCTCAATATGAAAGAAGTATGAATGAACTCTAAACTATACCATAGAAGAATTAGTCTAGTTATTTATGTAGGGTGGTTTTGTTTTCTTATAACATTTTTTTTTATTAAATTGCCATTGAACTTAAGTTTGATTCAAAATACTTTGTAGAGAAGATTGATGGATAGGATAATGATATTTAATCTTGAAGAAGAATTAATGTGAATGAAAGAAGCATTCCTCCAAATGAGCACTATGTATGCAAAACTTTTGGCCAAACAATAGCAAAGATTATACATCTCTAAAAAAATGAGAGCTAGAGACATGTGATCCTTATAAGTCATGAATGCAAGAATTATATGAGTCCCTAAAGAAGCAAAAGAATTAGCCCTAATCTTATAATAAGGAAAACATCTAAAAATAGAATAATCTTTATCTTAAATTTCTATCAAATAAATATAACACAAATAATACTTGTGAGAAATAATGACCGATTTCAATATGAAAAATCTGAACAAACTCTAAATACCATAGAATAATTAAAACTCACATTTTTTATTTTTTTATAACCTATATTAAATTTGAACTAGCTTTTGGTATAATGCCATCGTGTATCACCTTATACAATAGAGCCACCCCTTTTATGAAGAAGAAAATAAATAAAAATAAAAACAGAACATACTAGAGCACACTCAAAAGAAATGGAGGATTGTGTTGGATATGCGGTCTCCCATGATTCCAATACCACTTATGACCTTCCCAATATAATAAGAATCAAGTAAGCTTCCACTCAGCAATGCCAATGTATTATTACACCACATTATCCCTACCACTACTAGTTTTCACGCTTTTGGTATAATGCCATCGTGTATCACCTTATACAATAGAGCCACCCCTTTTATGAAGAAGAAAATAAATAAAAATAAAAACAGAACATACTAGAGCACACTCAAAAGAAATGGAGGATTGTGTTGGATATGCGGTCTCCCATGATTCCAATACCACTTATGACCTTCCCAATATAATAAGAATCAAGTAAGCTTCCACTCAGCAATGCCAATGTATTATTACACCACATTATCCCTACCACTACTAGTTTTCACGCTTTTGGTATAATGCCATCGTGTATCACCTTATACAATAGAGCCACCCCTTTTATGAAGAAGAAAATAAATAAAAATAAAAACAGAACATACTAGAGCACACTCAAAAGAAATGGAGGATTGTGTTGGATATGCGGTCTCCCATGATTCCAATACCACTTATGACCTTCCCAATATAATAAGAATCAAGTAAGCTTCCACTCAGCAATGCCAATGTATTATTACACCACATTATCCCTACCACTACTAGTTTTCACGCTCACCATGATCTCATCCATCCAAGACAGAGTATTCCCAGCTGCAGTTTTCATGAAAGTGGCAGGCAAGGTTGGTAGGTTTAAATCTCACGCAATAGATTATGGGGGAGCGCCCACCTTGTACCAGGGCCTCCATCATGTCTATCTTTTCCTCCCTAGATTTGATAGCTGCATAGAATTTAGGGCACTTTGTGTCTACAGGCCACGACACAATAGCCCTGTGGTGAAAGGGAAATGAAGGTCCCAAAGCTATTGAAAAGGTTCCATCATCATTTATGCCCTTTTCACTTCTGATAAACCCTTGTTTTACTTGCCGCCCCTTCCTTAAGAACGTTGCAGGAAAAGATACAAAGATTGCCCAAGGTTCCATATGACATGATGGTTTGATAGAGAATCAAGTTATCCAATGTTGGAAAAAATTCCAGTCCCCCTTTCCCCATGCACAAGTACTAGAACCCCTTGTTTTTTCTAGTAAAAAAAGTTGGTTGCTTTACCTAGGCAAGAATATGCTTGTACACATAACCAGCAATTATTTTGTTGGTAAATAAATACTATAAATAAATGAATCATTGAGACAAACCGACTAATTGATGTCAGCACCGCTGACATGGATGCCACATCATTACGGATGAATGTTTCCAATGGCCGGGCCCCACACAATGATGACTAGGTAGGTAGTATTAACGTAACCGATAATAAATAATCCCAGCTTCTCGCCGGCAGGCAGTGACAACTAACTTTTTGCCGGCGGAGAACCGGCAGGTGAATTGTACGCTCCTGGTGGAAACGTAAATACGTCTGGGCTTACATCTGTGGTGTGAATTTATTGTTTTTTATTGGCGTTTGACTGGCTGACACGGCAAGTGGAAGATTTTTGTGGGTGTGTTTACCGGTCAAAATAGGTCGTCAAACAGCGTCGCAGTCTCGCAGACGGCAGACAGGCAACGTTAACGTCAATTAATTGTACTACGTGAAGTTGCCCGGCATGTGACGAGTGAGTGGTGTGTGGTTTGTTGTGTTGGAGTAATAAGCGGGGTGGATTTCAGTTTGGAGAGACATACGGGGGGGGACGGGAGCGGGGTTTTGTAAGGCAAACAGATCGGTAATGGCTGCCGGCCTTGTGTTAGGTTAGGTGCTTACCCGGGGAATTTACTGTTCCGGAATGGCTGTTTGATGAGCTTTACGGCGAGGTGGTCTTTTTGGGCTTTTAAAAGCAGGGTGTTCGGTTTTCGAAATCGTTGAGAACTGACGACATTGTCTAGCTGTCTGAAGCGTTGAGCCAGCGTGTAAGAGGTCTTAAAATACGTGCCGAAACTTTTCAGTTTACCCGAGCAGAAACAAAAATAATTTGTCTGGTTTTTAGACGATTTTTTTTGGAAATCGTCGAAGCTATTCTGTTTGGTTGATAGATTTGAGCTGTTTTTGTGAGGCTCTCAGGTGCCGCAGTTTTAAGCAATAGGGAGGAGGGATCTTGAGAGAGCTTTAAATTTTGGTGGGATGAAAGCTTTGGCCAGCTCTTCAAAGTTTTGAAGTAGTGTTGTGTGCTTTTGGCTTTGCAGTTTTGCTTTCCTTCGGTTTTGAGAAATTGAACAATCGGCGAGACTCGGGTTGTTCAGTGAAGGTTTGGTCAGTTTCTGCAAGTTCAAAAAGTCAAGCTTTGAAGTTTACAGAAGCAGAAACCAGGAAGAAGTCTTTCGGTTTCTTGAATATTGCCGAAATCGCTAAAGCTTTGCCTGTTTTTTTAAGCTTTGGTCAGTTCTGAAAAGTTCTGAAGATGCGCTGAAGTTCTGCAGTTGATAGAAGACAAAACGCGGAAATTTCTGACTATTATTGAAGGCATGCATCTGAAAATGGCGGGGCAAGCCGCGATGTTTCGGCTTTATTTCATTGTTTTTGGCCTCATTGTGGCGTCCTTGGGCTATGCTGCTGCACAAAGTTCGCAAGATGCTCTTTATTTGCGGCAGTTAAAGAGTGGATTTGACGATCCGAACGGTGCTTTTCTCAGCTGGAACGAGAACGACGCCTCTCCTTGTAAGTGGAAGGGAATCACTTGCGATGCCACAGGGAACGTCACAGCGATCGACCTTTCCAACACGAACATTGTGGGAGAGTTCCCGGCAATTGTTTGCAGGCTACCCGCTCTCAAGAATCTCTCGATGGCGTTCAACAACGTCAACGGTACTATTCGGGAGGACTTGGGACGCTGCGTGACGCTGGAGTGGCTGGATTTGTCTCAAAATATCCTCGTCGGTGACCTGCCGGATTTTATTTCTAAGCTCACGAATTTGCAGTACTTGGACCTTTCTTCCAACAATTTCAGCGGCATCATTCCCCCGGGCTTCGGAAATCTCCCAAAGTTGCAAGTTCTGAGCCTCCATGCCAATCTTCTCAACGCCACAGTTCCGGCATATCTCGGAAACTTAACAAGTCTTGTTCAGCTCAATCTGGCCTGGAATCCAATCATCGGAACATTGCCTCCGGAGCTCGGAAACCTGTCCAATCTGGAACAACTATGGCTGGCGGGCTGCAGCATCGGCGGAGAAATCCCTTCGGAGCTTGGAAATCTGTCGAAGGTCACGAATTTTGACCTTTCTCAAAATTTCTTCTTCGGTTCGATTCCCGAGAGCATCACCAAGCTGAAAAATGTTGTACAGATTGAGCTTTACTCCAACAAATTGTCGGGCCCCATTCCACTCGCCATGGGGGAGTTGAAAGCTCTAAAGCGCTTTGATGCATCGTCGAATATGCTCAATGGTTCGATTCCTGCCGGATTGGGGCAGCTGGATCTTGAATCTTTGAACGTCTACGAAAATAATCTGACCGGAGATATTCCTCAAGATCTCGGGTCATTTACAAGCCTCACAGAATTAAAGCTTTTCACGAACAAGTTAACGGGCTCCTTGCCGCCGAATCTTGGCCGGAATTCTCCTCTGGTGACCTTAGACGTGGCAACGAACCAGCTTTCCGGCAGCCTTCCTTCCCATCTCTGCAACATGAAAAGCCTTCAAGTTTTGAGTGTTTTTGGCAATCAATTTTCCGGCGCTTTGCCTGAAACCCTAGGAAGCTGTACAAGCTTAATGAGGATAAGGCTCGGCGACAATGGATTCAACGGCACGGTCCCCGAATCTCTCTGGGGGCTCTATCATGTCTCACTGCTCGAGCTGCGGCACAATAAATTTGAAGGCTCGATTTCCTCCTCTATTGCTGGCGCCAAAAATTTGTCGCAGCTGGACATCACTGGCAACAAATTTTACGGCGACATTCCTGAACAAATCGGCGAGCTCTGGAACATCACTGAGATCATTGCCGGCAATAATTTATTAAGCGGCACTTTGCCTCGGAGCTTGGCGAACCTCCGGCGCCTCGCTAGGCTGGACCTCGGCAATAACCAGATAACAGGTAATCTTCTCACTGAAATACAATCATGGCAGCAGCTCACAGATCTCAATCTGAAAAATAACAAGTTTTTCGGTTCGATTCCCGGGGCTTTAGGCTCCTTGCCTGTGCTTACATATCTTGATCTCTCTGAAAATGACTTAACCGGGTCCATACCGAAAGAGCTGGGAAATTTGAAGTTGAATACCTTCAATGTGTCAGACAACCGATTAAGCGGGCCAGTTCCGTCTGTGCTTGAAAATGCTGCTTACGAAGACAGCTTTTTGGGAAACCCTGGGCTGTGTAGCGGAAGCCAAATAAATGGTATAGTCACATGTGGCTCAGCCAGTCTCCGGAGTACAGGATGGCTTATGCGCTGCATTTTTGCATTGGCGGGCATTATTTTGATTGTGGGTCTTGCTTGGTTTTACAGAAGATACCGCAATTTTGCCCTTGCGGAGGGGAAAGACAAAAACAAGAACAAAAATAAAGCTTTCATGGACAAGTCTTCATGGATGCTCACTTCGTTTCATCGATTAGGGTTTAGTGAATATGAGATTCTGGATTGCCTTGATGAAGATAATGTTATTGGGACTGGAGGGGCTGGTAAAGTTTACAAGGCTACACTGAGCAATGGTGAGACTGTGGCTGTCAAGAGGCTCTGGAGCAGCGGTAAAAGTAGAGAGGAGGCCGACTTCAATGACAATGGGTTCAAGGCAGAGGTAGATACTCTGGGGAAAATCAGACACAAGAACATTGTGAAGCTCTGGTGCTGCTGTGCTCACAGGGACTCCAATTTGTTGGTTTATGAATATATGCCTAATGGGAGCTTGGGGGATCTCCTACATGGACCTAAGGCTAGTGTGCTGGATTGGCCTATAAGGTACAGGATTGCAGTTGGGGCGGCACAGGGGTTGGCTTATCTTCATCATGACTGTGTGCCTGCAATTGCTCACAGAGATGTTAAGTCCAACAACATCTTGCTGGATGGGGATTATGTGGCTCACGTGGCGGATTTTGGGCTTGCAAAGATTCTGCAGAGCTGTGGCAGAGGGACTGATTCCATGTCTACAATTGCTGGTTCCTATGGGTACATAGCTCCTGGTTAGTACATCGCACATTCTTTGTGAATCGAATCTTGTGACTGTTTTGTATAGATTTGTTCTGTTTTATAACTTTGATGTTGAGCATTCTTAACCATATTTTGCTTTTTGGAATATTGAATGCTGATTTTTGTTTTATAAAAAGTAGTTAATAAAATTTGATACAATTACATAGTTGCTTGTTTATTTCATTATAATACCAGTCTGAATTGTTCGGCTTGGGACAGCTGCACTATCATTGAGCTACTTGAGCTACTTAACAGGGTTTTCTAAGACTATGAATTTGGTACTTCCAATAACCTTACTCAACCAACACTTTGGATAAAGTTGTATCCTAGAAGCAAAAGACCAACGCTGATTTTAATCCATGTTGGAAACCAGGATCACATTCGGGCCACTGGTCTGCTTTACTAAAAGCTACATGTCTTTATAGGCTTATTATTGACAGGGTTATCCCTAGGAATGGATTGATGCTTCGAACCCCAGCCCCCAACCTAAACTATCTTTCTCTAAGTAGGCTAATTTCCCTAGGGCTAATAGTTTTTTCTCTTGACAATGAATTGTGCCCCAATATTTCCCCCCAATTCACATTTAAGTGGAGGTTATACTTGTTTCTTAAGTCGAATACCAATTTTACCATGTTGGATAATTGGTCTGGTTATAATTTCAACTCCAGCCTTTAGGCTATTTACAATTAGTTACCTTCTTTTGTTGAGAAATTTTTATCTACTTGTAATTGTGGATTGATGTCTCTGACATTTATTTTAATATACGAATGCTGATTGGGTTTTTTCTTGCCTCTCATGAATTCAGTTAATTTTGTTTTCCTTTATGACCCAATGCATACTTGATATTTCAGACTGCTAAACAGCAGATGGCTCATTCAATCATTTTCAGCTCTTTTATAAAGCCTGAAACATATGTTGTGCTTGGTTAATTCCTGAAATATTGAATTTTTGCCTTGTTTCTAGAATGTTGTTCTAATTTCAAGGGTGTTCCTTCTATTCCCTCTATGAGTGTGAAGCCCTGTTTTCCTTCTAAATTCAAAACTGCTATTAAGATTTTGAAGGGGATCGTTTTGTTATTGCTTGTTTTTTAAACGAATGAACACATGCTTGTTTATTTTTGCTGGAATCTGGTCTTGATGATCTTCTTTCTTGTTTCTCTGCCTTGAACTTCTTTTGCCTTTCAATTCAAAGTTGATTTTGTTTATTTGAATGGGGTCTTGTGGTTCTCCTTGTTAGTTTCGCTGAACTTCTGCTTGCCTGTCTTTGGAGATTAAGACTGATTTTTTTGCTTGACCTTTGAAATGGGATCTTGTGGTTCACTTACTCAATAATTGAGGCGTCTTTGGAGATTAAGACTGATTTTTTTGCTTGACCTTTGAAATGGGATCTTGTGGTTCGCTTACTCAATAATTGAGGTCTTATTGATCATGCACATTTTATCCTATGTTCTCAAATTCAAACTTGGCGTTCTTTTACTTGTTTCCCACATGGAACCGTTCATTGCCTCTCTCCTTAATTCGTGTTGTTTATATGTTGCCCTCTGCAACACTTGATACTGATTATGTTGTCTCTGATGACATTTCTGTGTTGTACGATGTGGGAATGGTTCTTTGTTGTTTGATGCTTCTGCTGACTGATTTTATTTTGTTCAATGGATTCTTCTAAAATCAGATAGCATTTAACTTATTTTCTTTATTGAAAAAGGATGACAATCTCATTTTCAATTTGTTATTCTAAGAGAGCAGAAATAGTTTTAACCTCATAAAATATGGTGTATTTGTTTATGCAGAGTATGCTTACACTCTCAAGGTGAACGAAAAAAGCGACATCTACAGTTTTGGAGTGGTGATGTTAGAACTAGTAACTGGTCGGCGACCAGTAGACCCTGCATTTGGTGAAAACAAGGATCTTGTCAAGTGGGTATGCACTAGAATTGAAAAGAAGAATGAGTTGGAGGAAGTGTTGGATCCCAAGCTTGTAGGTTGTTTCAAAGAGGAAATGGCCATGGTCCTCAAAGTGGCACTTCTCTGCACAAGTGCTTTACCCATCAACAGGCCATCAATGAGGAGAGTGGTAGAGATGCTGCAGGAAGCCAACCCACTTCATAAGGCCAAGGCAAGTGTTAAGTCTGGGAAACTATCTCCCTACTACTATGAGGAACCTACAATGCCAGACAGTCCATAGCCAAATGAAGGGTAATCACATTTTCCACAGTGCAAGACAGTTCATAGCCAAATGAAGTGTAATCAGATTTTACACAGTGCAAGACAGCCCATAGCCAATGAAGGGTAATCGCATTTCTAGACCAAGTTCGTAGGAGTTTAGACTAGGTTAACCTTTTGCAAAGTCATGGTTGTACATTATTTTCCATTTTATCACCTTTCCCTCTCTTCATCCCTCTGTATTTTCTTTCCTTTGGTAATTTCTAGAATGTGATTAGGGCTGATTGTAAGTAACCTTTGAATCTGGGTGCAATACCATATCTCAAATTAGCTACTTGTTCCATTAAATTATTGGGGATCAATGAAATTCTGCAGAATGTTTACAGCTGCATGAACATGGCCTTTTGCTGTTAATATGTATTCCACACATGGCTAAGGGACCATACTTTCTGGTGATAAACAACCCAATATGCATTTAGAACCTTATTAATGCTCTCACAGCATGGATCTTAACTTGAAAGATTAGAAACATTGAAACATAGATGTCAAATTTTAAAACAAAAAGAAAATGATATATGTAATTGAAAACAGCTAGGACGATGTATGTAATTGAAAACAGCTAGGACGATGGTAGCTCCTATTGAATGTTTCCATTAAATCACCGTCACAGAACCTTCTTATAGCAGTAGGTAAAGTATTGATGTAACGCTCTTTTAAGTTCCCTGTCTCCTACGCAATGACAGTCTAACCACTACATTCTGGAAACTACTGCAATCAATTTTAAATGTATGGGATAGTCACATTTAACTAAACCCATCCAACTACCATCACTGCTCTGAATTAGAGATTCAATACTCAAAAGGCTTGCTAACCCGTGGGGTCGTGCCATTAAGAATCAGTCCTTAAATTTATGGCATTTGTAGTTTAGCCCTGATCGTAAGGATGAGCATGGCTACAATTTATTAAATATATCTATAAAATCGGACTATTAATGGGCAATTGGGAGTTAAATAACTTTTTAAGCTGCGCAGTGCGCGCTCGCACGAGAGAGGATTACGACATATAGCATAAATCTACTGCATATTCGTTTACGCTTGATTTGTATGAACACAAATAAATACATATACACATATATAAATGTATACATATGTATATATACACATAAGAATCGAGACGGAGAAAGTGGATATAAACCCGATTCAACAGTACCTGCCCCAAGAAAGCTTCGAACAAGGCAACTAAACACTAGTTTAATTAAATATTGGGTTAGACAAATTCGAATAAAACCTTCCCCATACTAAAATTAATTAAGTGTATTAAAAAGGTGTAAATTATTTGAACCATTTGTTGACACATTTAATAGCTTGTTCAATAAAGTGAACGCCTTATTTCTAATTGAAGATATTTTTAATTCTTCAATTAGGAAAAGTGAGGCTTAGGCCTTGCAAATTGGCCAAGTGGTCATCAACTATGTTTGGGAAATGTTTTAAGTAGGTATAGAAAAAATGGAATTGATTTCATTGAAATATCGGTGAATATAGAGTGTTATAAAGAGTTAAATGCATGTATAACTAGAATTTAAATATTTAGAAATTAAAAAAATTGTTTGTAATAATCCATTTTTAATGAAAAGAAAAGTGGTTGAAATATTTTATAAATTTTATTGTGTTATTCATATAAATATTTTTAATGTGTTTATCAAAAAGATGTTGAGAGATATTAGTTTTGAGGTACTTATAGTGTTTTGAGATTGATGTCTCTTGATGTCTTCTAAATAGGGGAGAGGCCCCAATAGTGGTGCACCCTAATTTTATGGGTCAACATAGCAACGAACATGCTACATTGACATTAAAAAAATATATCTCTGAGTGGTTAGGGATGTAGACAATTCAAATATTTTATTTCACCCGCATAGACTGAAAAAAAAGGTGTCATTAACATGCTTTTTGTTGAGGGGTCATAATAGACCCCCGAAAAAAGTTAGACCGATAGTGGTGCATTAACCCATAGCAATGAACATGCAACATTGACATTAAAAAATTATATCTCTGAGTGGTTAGGGATGTGGAGAATTCAAATATTTCATTTCACCCGCATAGACTGAGAAAAAAAGTGTCATTAACATGCTTTTTGTTGAGGGGTCATAATAGACCCCCCAAAAAGTTAGATCGATAGTGGTGCATTAAGTCATGTTTTTTAGTGTGTCAATGTGGCATCATATGATTTGTTGTTTTTTGAATGTAATGGGCATATTTTGTTCAACTATTGGGTCCTCTTTTACAATTACTAGTTACATACTTTTAAAATATTGGGCTTTGAATGTACATGTACTATGACAACTATTAGTACCCGCACCACTATTGGGCCCTCTCCCCTAGATACTTTTAAAATATCTATATATCATTGATATTGATATCTCCTCACATCTTTTTAAATACTTCAAAATTTATATCTCAACATCTTTTAAATAGATATATTTAAGATACTTTACTAGTTTTTAAATTTTATTTAATAGTTAGACTTACTAAAATTTTATAGTATTACTTTTTATTTAATTTAGTAGTTATATACTTAAATGAATGATATTTACTTTATTTTATAAATTAAAAAAATGGAAACAAAATATTTATTGGATATTTTATTATGTGATTACTTCTTAAGTATTATTTATCATTTTATTTATTGAAGTATATAAATAATAATTAAAATTGAAATAAATTATATACACATTTAGCTATATAATTATTTTGATTTTTGATTTAATATTTTATTTATTAAAGTGTGTAGCTGTAATAACCTCCTTAAATTTTAGTTAAGAAATTACACATATTACACAATCAAGCATATAAAAATTACATGTGTCGAAAATTCGGGAATAGAGATAAGGAATTATATTAATACAAGAAATTTAGAGTACAAATGCCAATAACATGGCGAAGCATAAAGTAACGTATATTCCTTACAATAGACCTCATGGTTGAGAACAAAATTATACAATGAATCATAATAAGAACCTTCCTAACAAGATTCTTCTGACATTTAACTCCTTCGACCACATCGAGGGCGAGAACATTGTTGGAGCACGTTTCCACCTTACCATGACGTGATCCACTTCTCCAAAAATTTTCTTGAAAGATGAATACCTGACCCAACACAAGGAAAAACTAGCAATGCAAAACCGATTGGAGTAATGGAATTTGAAGTGACATAACTACATCTAAGATTTCATGATTTTCAAACACAAACAAGGAGACTCCAGAATACCAACATGCATTGATGATTGTGCATATCATAAGTCTGTCTTAATAGTTCATCTTTAACGTTATTTAGTCTATATTTCTTATAAGCCATGAGGCACAATCTTTGCAATATGAAAGTAATGCTAACATGATTATTTTGTTTATATTCATGCAAGCATATCAATTGTTGGAGATAAAATAGTCATAATTCAATCATTTCAAAAATGGTTATAATTCAATAATCATAGACCAAAGTCATGTCAAATAAAGAATATGTAGGTATTAAATTAAGAAGGTATAGCTCATGTATGTATGCATATACATATATATTTACATGTGTGTTTATACTTATAACGTTCTTATGCAATTATACATCAAAGTTTGACTAAGAGGAGAGAGTTCCTATTTCTTCTTTCATATATGATAACCATAATGCAAGAGAGGAAAAGACGACAATATGCCTAATCTTCAATAAGATAAAGTATGATTTGACATTTATAAGCAACTTAGAATATGAATTCCTTTCTCTGACATAATTGATGTTTACATCTAATTTTCCTAGAGACGTTAAAAAAGATAACACAAATACAATTTCATAAACATCTTCAATCATAAAACTTCCCATTATTTCAAGAATCTTTTAATGTAAGTATATGTTCATACCCTAACATTCAATATTAAATGTTTATACCAGCACAAGGAGTAGTTTCATTGTATTTATCAATAATCCAAAATCATAACCTTGATATCATGCTTCAAGGCCTTAATGTATTCTCATTTTCATTTACATACCCACATACATATGTATTCATAAACAATACAGTCACATGCAAACATAAAGAGGTATGCATACACACTTATATATAAATATAAGTGGATACCTTATAACCTACAACATTGATCTAGTGAACCTTGAACTAGTGATATATTAGACATATAGATTATACAACAATATTTTCTTTTATTGATCAAATGTATTAAATACAATTTTTTTATTATACAACAATATTTGCTTTTATTGATCAAATGTAATGTTGGTGTTTTTTGCTGCAACCCCCAATCCTAAGGAAAAACACAATGCCTAAACCAAGGGATCAAGAGGTTAAGACAAAGGTCTTGCACTATCAACAAATCAAGGGACAAGAAAGGCCAACGAACAAGGCTATAATCAACCTTTTGCACTTTGAGCTTCACAAAACTCAAGAGGGTGTTCCTATTCAAAAATCTACACATGTAGTGAAACTTGCACTAAACAACACATTGCAGACTTCTAACATGTGGATGGTTCTCAGATAAACGTATAAAGGATGTTATATTTTTCATTGCATTTAGACATAATCCCTTTGTACATTCAATCGACACTGAGAATAGATAAATTAAGAGACATCTTTACTTCAAATACACAAAGAATTACAAGAGAATAATTCTCAATCATAACCCATGTGTTCTTTAATCTCTATGAAGATACAAAAAACGTAATAAATTAAACTTGAAAATGGAAAAGATTCATTGAGATTTTAAATGGTGATTCCTTTCATGGTTTGCACAAAAGAAGCACACTAGACCAGTGCCTTGTCTATAATAGAGTCAAAATGAAGTAATCTATCTGGTAATAACCTGAACCCAAAACCAATGACCATTAAACCATTATTGCATTACAATAATGCAATCTCTTTAGGACACATCTGCAACATTCTCATAGATTTTGAATGCAATTTAATATATTCAGTATTTAATTGAGAGCACACTTTAACCTATTGTTTGAACAAGAGCCATCAATCCAAACACCTATTACAATAAATGTGCAACAAAAACCATCATAATCCTTGATTATTTTGATTGAAAATATAATGCATACATTCTAGAGACATTACAGTATGGCATTGTTCATCATAACTTGCAAACAGATTTGCTTGCTATTAAAAAATATACTACAACATTCAACTCTGAAATTTTGAAGAAATCCTAATCTAGAGATAACCCTACACAAAAATTAGAATATTTTCTCAACCCAAAGAAAACTAGAACCCCCCAAAAATGAGAACAACTTTCCATTTTTAGAGAAAAGAGAAGAGAAGAGAAAATCCCTAAAAAGAATCCACCGTTGACACATGGCATCACTTAGCTCCATTGATTCTGCAATAGAATGACATTTAGAAAATGCTTTACTCACCATTTTCCCTCTTCTCTTATTTTCCTTCATACTTGCAACTGAAAAGTTCTTTTTTCACTTTGATATTTGCATTCCCACGCATCATTTTTACTTGCATGTAAAAAGTCATTTACAACAGTATTTTTACCTAACAAGTGCAACTTTTCACTCCTGGGTAAAAATCCCATTTACCCAGTTTCCATTTTTCTCTGTAGGTAAAATCTTCACCCATATACTATTAACTTCATTGTTGGATTTTAAATATATGATTTAATCATACATTTTAACATTCCAAACTCTTCAATTTCCATGTGCAAGAATTCTGACATTTTAACAAACACTTGTTTGGCAACCATACTCTGTGCAATTTATCTACAATAATTTGGTCCTTACAACTTCTACCTCTTTATAACTTAATTATGTCGGCACTAAGAAAATATCACAATGCTGGCCAAAACAATGCTTGAAAAAGGGAAACTCTTCCGCATACTTTGCAACAGGGAGGAAGAAAACATATTGCAACCACTGCAAAGGTCGTTTTTAATGAATATTTGGCATTTTTGGCATTACCAGATACTTAAAAACATCTAAATCCTTGTTTAAATTGCTTCCAAGGCATTAGGAATGGTTCAAGCATCTTTTTGAAGGCTACACCAATATTTTCTAGCTTGCAAATGTCTTTAAAAATCCACCCGAAGACAAAAAAACGCGATTACAAATTAATTTCTACCCTTTCCACAATAAAATCATCCTCCTCATGGTGATGAGAGTAACTCAAATCACATATAGGAATCAACAATGAGCATCCAACACCAATCTCTGCAAAAAAAACTTGGAAAACAATGCTTCCCCACTTCCTCGTAGGCACTTTTCGCTGTAAGCTCTCCCTACTTCCCCACAAGCCTTTGCTAACGTGGGCAAGAGCTTCCACGGGCTGGTGGGGAAGCTTTCCCATGAAGAAAAACATTGCAAAATGTTTGATTTATTATTTGCTTTGGCTTTCAAAAAATTTGTAAATGTTATTAAAATGCATGTAGATGTGTAATGCCCCGCCAAGGAACCCCATAGGACAACACATCTAAGCTACAATAATGGAACATTTTTTTTTAAAGAATAGTAGTAGATTGCATAACATAACATATACTCTACTTAAGTCCTCTAAAGTTCCATGAGTATGCTACTAACACATCTATTACCAAGAGCTAGAATCAGTTCATTAACTAATATGTTAAACATTAAATGATTTAACAACATACATTTCCATAACATGTTATTAGATAAATAATCAGTAAAGATCATATATACATAACTAACAAGTAAATATACAAATTCCATTACATGAGGGTACATCATTACATTGTTTACAATATTGCTTCCCTAAATACAATTGGGAATATTACATCAATATTACAATAAATAGTACATATGATATACAAGTCCAAAGCATATACATAAAGACTGTCTCCTCGAAATGGAATATGAGCTGGAATCCACGACGCAATGTACAACCTCCACGCACATGAACAAGAAGTAAAGAGACCCAATGGAGGAAAAAGCACCAACCTCCTGACCATGTAGAGCCCTAAGGTCCACCCCCCGTGCTAGGGGATAACATAAGGTCCCACTACAAGCAAACAATCAAGAAGACAACATGATAACATAGACAAGAGCTATACATGACTACAACTCAACACTACAACAACATTAACGACACATACCACACATTCATCGCTTCCAGAGGCACACACGCAACAAAAGGGAAACACAAAACTAGGGAATGCTAGATTGTAATAGGGAAGAGTGTCATCACATGGTCTTAACAGTCTCTCACTAGACACCGACTCCATAGGGTGACACATGCGGAACCAACATTCTTTTCGAGAGGACAAGAAAGTTGATCTTTCCAACCAGGCCTTCTCAACCCATCCTTAGCCTAAGTGAGCACTACAAGCATGGGTGAGACAATCATTTATCTTATTTAATGTGAAATCTACCCATTCCCCTAATTCACTTTTAGGTTATCACTAGATTAAGAAACTCTTCAATGGGTTGTCTTGACAGTCTCTCACTAGATGCCAACCCCCATTGAGAGCCACTCCCCCTACTTGCAACTAGTAGACCCTACACAACGAGCAAGGTAAAAAAATAATCTTGTACACTTAGCAAAATCGCATGAATCCACATAAATCCATACATAGTGCAAGGCATTACTCATCTTGCACACATAATCATAAGAATCCACATACAGTACAAGGCATCAACCATCTTGCACGCAACACAAATCATTGCCAAACCACATGCAAAGTGAAACGATCAAAAGAACCGCACACACAACATTACTCCCTCCTAGCCTCTGGAAGTCAATCATAACCACTTAGCACAAAAGAATCCCACATTGAACAATAGCCATAACTACCCCAATATCATACCAATTCCAATAATCAAACACATATCCAAAACAAGCACACATTACAACCACAAAATACTCCATATAAGATATTATTTCAACATTTCAGGTCACTCATTAACTTAGCCACTAATTCACTTAATCCAAGCACTTGAAGCAACTATACGAACACTTAAATCATTAATCAACCATTTAGTCAAATGCAACAATAGAACATCACATTATTTCACCTATCAGTCAATTTATCTTAAGCACATAGTTAAATATAAGGTTTACTTCCTACAAATAACTAAATCCTTAACAGGACAATCATCTCTCTAAATTAACTCAATAGTTAGCAACAAAGTAACTAATTAGTAGGAGACATTAATAAACAGGACAATCAAGTCTATATGAAATGATTTAACAATAATTATAAATAAATATGAAACTCAAAAGTAATTTTAAAGGAACTATTGATTCACAAATTCTATTTCTAATGATATGTTGGACGTGCACTATTATAAATGTGAATACTCTCAATATAATTAAGATAGTCCAACCTAGATATACAACATTGAATACTCAACTATTCTTTAACAATAACCTTGCGTGCAATTGAATCTAAATTCATATAAAGGAATAATATTTCATTTCTACCCTTTCACGTTATCACAATTCCATTAGCACAATCATAACTACCCCTATTTCTTTAACAAATCTCTCAATTATTAAATATAAATAAATCAATTCTTTCCTTATTTAATTTCCAAATTCACTACCTACATAATCAATTAATTACCAGCAGATATATTCTTTTACCTATTTACGGACTAAATCCTTCCACTTAATTAATCACACAGTTTAAATATTCATTTGATAATAACTATTCCATTTTAAATATTTTACCAAAGAATGCAAAAATATAATATCAGTTATAATGAAATTCAAGGCGCATTTCTCTACCAATCAAGTTATAATACGATTTATCAAACTATAATATATAAATATATATGTAAAATCAAATGCAGTCAAATCATGCAATTACCATCATAAAATTGAAACCTACAGTGTTCCAAAGAGAATGTCGATAACATTATCGAATGCCAATTATATAAAACATACAGCTCAAAGAATCGAATACCAGTATAAACTAACCATTGAATACCAAATAAGAAACACCATATCGCCTTTGGCTGGAACCCAAAATACCAAGCATGCAATCGATAAACAAACAACATTCAAGAAAAATCAGCGAATAACCCAAGCCATCAGATTTCCTACTTAGTGCATTTTCAAATATCAAACAGGAAGCATCAAATTAAAACGCATTGCAAATATCAAATGCCAAACCCCCAAAAAACTATCTAACTATCAGAATAAAATCACAATCCCTAATGTATACTTAGCATTAACCCTATAGAGTCAACGATTGCCTTTTCAGGTGGAAGTGCATCGGATTCCTTTTCTGGTGGCTCTTCAAAAAAGTCTTTATCTGTGCAAAGGAATCAAGATGTTACCCCTAATGCTTTGGCTACTGGATTTTATCATCATGAAAGTAGCGAGCTAGCGTGGCACGGTAAAGCGGCGCAAGTGGAAGATGGCTGGATCATTGTTAAGGGAAAAAAAGATAAATCCTCTTGGCCATCTTTCGACATGACTCTCCGCTCCCACAAGAAAAGTGTAAAATGTAAATCTTAACTGGTCTTGTTTTGGAGCTGGTCTTTTTCGCTGGTTGCTTGCTGTCTTTTTTGCAGCCTTGCTCTTTTTTGTCAAAGGGTTCCCGATCCCTTCAAAATCTATTTTTCCCTTTATCAAAAACAATGTCAAAAATTGACGTAGGGAAAGAAATCAATAATCCTTTAGGGGATGAAAGCATCACATCAAACAAAAACCTTAGAAAACTAAAGATTGCCATACATACTACTGAAGGCCAAGGCATAAATGTAAGCATCAAATGAACTCATCAAATGAATTAGTGATATTCAACATCAAATATAAGATGCAAAGATAATAGTGCCAGTTACAACATTGAATGTCAAGTAGAATATAAACCTTCAAATTACCAAGCAAAAGGGGCATAAATACATCAAATTCCATGCATGGGATTTTCTTCAAATGAAATGTAGTAAAATTGCACTAAGAAAAATCAGTAAGGATTTTTAATACTCATAACAAAGTTTATTCATCAAATATTAAGCATAAAGCAAAAACATGAAATCACAGCCTTCAGGGGTAATCATCGAATTTCATACAACATGTAACATTGAATGCCCAAGTAAATAACATCGAATGAGACTAGCTTAGATAGTATCAAATCTTCAAAGACAAATATAAAACTCAAGTGAATAAATCCATGACATACAAAAATTGATTCAAAAGGAAAACCATCAAGGTACAATGCATAAGAAGAATTAAATTGAAAATCTTCAACATCAAAAGGCTTAAAGAAAAACTATCGAATGCCACACCAAAAGATGAACCTTAAAATAACATCGTAGGCTGAAGGAAAAAAATTTCCACCTACAAGATTGGATAAAACTCAGGCTAACAAAACCATGCAACCGATAAAATACATGCTATTATTCGAAATGCAAACTTATCTATAAGTACGAAAGAAAAAAGTAAATTTTACTCTCGGCTTGTTCTAAGCCTTCATTTTCAATCCATTGCAATCAAGGAAGTGTCTTCATTAGCAAACAAACTTATCAAAAAATTGATTCAATCAATGGTCAACAAGACATACGAAACCTTTGGATCTATGCCTCAAAGAAATGAGGTTTCAAGGAATGACATCTCTACATAATATGTTCAAATGGATTTGCTAAAGAAAAGCTTTATAATTTTCTAAGCGGCAACTAACAAATGTGGTGCATCTATAGCGAATTCTACTTGGTGAAAAGCAACAACTAAGATGGCTCTAGGATGATGGTTGGCGCATAAATAACTTGATAGGAGGCTTCAAAATTAATCTCATAACAAAGCAATAGCTGCACGCTCAAAATGGTTTGTTGAAAAGGCTTGAGTAACTTTTCGAGCAATTGCAGTACGCTGGGTGCAAGACCGATTGCCCCAAATTGATGTTATCTCATGGAGGGAAATTATTACAGAGCGTGCATATAATAGATTGTCCTAAAACAAAAATTTAGAAGCTTTCAACGAAAGCAATTGGGGTACGAGATTGTTGACAAAAAACTTCAAGAGATGCCAAATCAAAGAATGCACTGGTTGTAAGATATACACAACAATTACCTGTCTAAAATACAATGATTATAGGATGTATACAATGCACTTTTTATTCGTTTCTATACCGAAGTAAAATAGATAAATATCACATCTTCAAGCAACATCATGCAAATAGGCATCCATTTTCAAACACAGAGATAAAATTCAGAAGAACAATGGAACCTAGATCTGAATGCTTGGCAAGCTGGAGATTCAATGTTGAGATGAATCCTCTACTACAACAACCACCTCTTCGAAAATTCCCCAATCAAACTTTTGAATAATCCCCAAATTTTCCCCACAAAATCTATAGCCAAAGAAATTATTTTGCAGACAAAACCATTTCTTCTCTTCCCAAAAAACCAAAAATCAATAATCATCCCCCCCTCTTTCAAAAAGATCCTTATTTACAAAAATGAAGGTTGTTTGATTTTCAAAATCCAAAAATTAGATAAAATCTCTAAAATCTTAAATAAAACATCAAGTTTCCTTTTCAAAAATTTGTTTGAAGTTATGCATGTGCAACATAGAAAACATTTCTATCTTTTTAATTGTTTTTGTTGTTTATCTATTATCACATTCCATTTTAATTCGATTTTATTTTATTTAATATTACATTATTCTTTTAAATTGATTATTAACCATAATTATTAATACATATATTTACATTTAATTATCGAAATACTTTTCACTTAATAATTTAATTTAATGAATCAATTAATCAAGAACATCATTTGTGAAACAAATTTAAATTAAACAACCAAATATCAATAACAATTACCTAAACATAAACAGGGTCGAAAACAAGACCAACTGACCACAAACATCAGACAACACTGATGAGGTAATAGACCAGATACTCATCATCTTCAAGGATGATGGCTAGGGTAGGGGATCAAATGCTATCTTTGAACAACTGTTCTATTGAGTTTAAGGAATGCTCAAACCTGCCAATTTAGGTGGAGTCGATGCCTAGTACCTGCAGCCTACATCACACAAAATAGTCAAACATATACATAATCATACAATCAGGCACACCATAAAAGGAAATCAAAGCGTCGTAGGGTACTCACAAGTGAGTGATGTGACAATGTCCCCTTCGTCCACACACAACAGTAAGAACAACACTAAGTAATCCAACCAACTCATAAACAATCAACTATACAACAATTATAATGATAATCACATAATGGTCAGGGTAACATAGTCACATATTGATCATAACAATGCATCTAGATATAGTATCATAAAACAAATCAACTACTTACATCATTAGCATGTACCTTTAAATATCCCCATTATTTTACCTTCATCTCTAAGTTCCAAAGACGACTACCTGCACATCCACGGTGAGAATGGAGGGGCACTCAAGATGTTTGACTTCCTCCCATCATTCTTACCAATCCCCACTTCCCCGTGAGTTGCTACCAACAAGAGCTTCCACGGGCAGGAAGCTTGCTATGCAATTTATAAAGTTAGACTTTATAAAATATTAAAGATTAAAATCTTCCCTAAAACATCATTATTTCCTCAATCTCACTTTAATAATATTTAAAATATGCAAAGTATTTTAAATATTGTGTTTTAAAACTTTAGGAATTTTGCAAATTTTAAATTTTACCTGCAGACCAAATAGAGAAAATTCACAACACGCAAACCAGGACACCTGGGGCCGAGATTTTTTGTGAGCTATCATAAACAATTATTTAAAACATGGGTTTGTAATTGGATTTTTCCGAGCAATTGAAATTTTGGTACCTCTTATGTAAACTGATCCGTAGGATGTGTTTGTTGCAATTGAAAAGCACTAAAACAATGCATCAGATGACCTTTGTTTTTGATGAAAATGGAGCTGGAGATGTTTTAGACCAAAACAAGAAATGGGTTGTATTTAGAATTGTGAAATTTGAAACTTTTCAGAACACCAATTTTAGCTTGGTCGCGATCAGAAAAGGATTAAATAGCATGCCAAAACTCATCTTGGGGGCCTGAAACTGAGCAGATGTGTTGCCATATGTACCAAAAACCATTATACAAAAGGTATTTTCAAGATGACCTCTGAATTGACAAATATTAATCGACAAAGATGGCCTTTGAGGCAGATTTACCAGTTTGTCAACCATACCTTTGTCGACACACTGGAAGCACACAAGCACTTTAAATTTGAAAAATTTGAGGGTGCCATCATGTACAACATACAAATTTTTGATTATCTAGATCACACAAAGCATAGGATAAAGCATACATTTGATATGCTAATATTCTAAGCCTGTGGACTCTATATGAAAACTTAGAACAAGACTCCAAACTCTAATCCAATAGCTCGTGTTTAAGACAAACCCCTTTTCCTATATTTATAGGGAGTGTGGGTAGTGCAAACTTAGCACTTTACAATAAGGAATTTGACCATACAATTGTGACATGTTTCCAACAAACCTACCGCACTAAGGAGTAGGCAATTGTTAAGTAGTCTATCATGAGCACTAACTTGGTGGAAATAAAATAAAGTCACTTTTGGGACACTCGTGAGTGAGAAGGACCCACTTAACACTCATAAGTGGCTAAAAGAATTTTCTTTTTATGACAGGGTTGTATCATGTTGTCACATCTTAATGTGGGTGCCATCATGACATAAACAAGCCTATGTGCTAACTAAAATGGAACAAGGTTTAGTAATTGATTTGGTAGTGGCTAAAAAATTAAGTTCCAATCACTGGTATGGGGATGAAATACATATTCCATGTGCTCCATGTAATCTCTTGAGTAAGCAACATCAAATTCAATCCTTTGCGCCAATAGAGTTCGTCGAAGTCTCATCTCACCATCTTCAATCCTTATTTGAGGTAGCCAATCTCATGCTAGAGGATATAACTCAAATTTGGGAAAATCATACCTAGTTCTGGGATAATGAGTCAAATATTACACTTTAGCATAAGTTTAGTTAGACATATTTTATTTTTTAGGTTAATTCTTATCCTTATCTTATTGAGCTGTTTTTTTGCTCAAGATAAGATTAGGGTCTTACTTTATTGCATCATTGCTTTTTTGAAGGCTTTTATATTATTTGTAAAACAATTACTTTCAATAATCATTATGCTGATTTTTGCTTGCACAAACTTGCTCTGAGAGTTTATAGAACTTCTCTTGTTTTTGTTCTAAATATCTGTTGCATGTGATAGGTGATTGCTTGCAGGTGATTCTTGGAGACTGTGAAGTTGATTTTTCAACTTCTACATGGTATCAGATCTCCAGACCTATTGTTGCATGTTCGTGTTTTGAAGAATTCTCTCATAGCATTTTTTTTTGTGTAGGGATTGAAGCCGTTTTTCATTTTTGCTTCAGAAATTCAGCTTTCACTTAGTTGTAGGAAAAATAATTTTTGGGTTTTGTAGCCAAGGTCGAAATATGAACTAGGTATCTTTTATATTTTTGATATCTTGTACGGATATGGAGAAAATCGTTGTACAAAAATCAGCGTGCGTCATTTTTCTCTTAGCCAAAGGTTTAAAAAAATTATTTTATTATCTTTTGCTTATTGGATCAAAAAACGATTTCTGGGTTTTGTTCTTAGCTTCAAAATATTTCTGGGTTTTTGTTTTTGTCCACTCATTGTGAACAAATTTTGTAGAAATTAAATTAGAAGTAAACATTTTTTGCTAGAAAACCCTTTTCCTTTAGGCTAAATTCAGTTTTAAATTTTTTTTATAACTTTTGGCCATGGTGTCGGATTTTCGCAAACAATATATCATCGGAAAGCTAGTTCTGGCCTCTACATAGATCTGAAGTCCTTTTTAATCATGGAGGCAGATGCGAACATTGGTTTATGCATGCACTCTATTTTGTTTTCATGCACTATGTTTGCATTTTCTCTTTATTTTATGCATGTTTTGCATTCTCTCCTTTTACAATCATTGGGTTATTGTAATAAATGAACTAAGATAAAGTTCCATCAGGGGGTATCTTGCATAATAATCTGATTAGAGTGTGCATGCACTTTGATTTCCATATTCATTTTGATTTGTTGGCAACTCGTATGGGTTATCTGGTCTCTTAGTTTCTTTTGGCCACATTTTTGCTATTGCTTGACACATATCGGATTCATCGGTTCACGCTTTAGTTGAGAGATTATGTTTCTTGATCCGCATTGGTTCAAATCCTTCTCAGTTTGAGGGCCATGTTTTTATGGTTAATGTTCCAAAATCTTTATGGTACTTGTTCCCATGGAAGAGTTTTAGTCACAGTTTGGCATCGGCATCGAGATACACGGTTTCCAGATTCTGTCATCATCTTATCTACTGTTGCTTCATAGATTCCAGGGTTGTTCCAGTTTGTGAGTTTTCCAGTGTTCCATGGCATTGGGTCTGCTGTCACATTATTATGATTCCGTTTTTTATTCTAGTTGTAGATAGAAGTATCTTTCCTTGCTTGTCAGATTGCGGTTCCAGTGTTATTCCACAGTGTTCTTCCAGTGCTTATTTGCAACAGTCATCTCATTGTAGGGGGGGTTTTGTTCCACTGGGTTTTCCTTTTCTACCTCATCATTGCATTTGTAAATGAGTACCTAGTCAGACCTTGTTGTCGAGACTCATCTCTTGCATAATAATTTGCTTCTCCCTAAGTTGCACTTATGGGGGGTGTTGGTTTAATTAATTATTTAATTACACTTTAGCATAAGTTTACTTAGGCATATTTTATTTCCTAGGTTAATTCTTATCCTTATCTTATTGAGCTATCTTTTTACTCAAGATAAGATTATGGTCTTTCTTTATTGCATCATTGCCTTTTTGAAGGCTTTTGTATTATTTGTAAAACAATTACTTTCAATAATCATTATGCTGATTTTTGCTTGCACTAACTTGCTCCGAGAGTTTACAAAACTTCTCTTGTTTTTGTTCTAAATATCTGTTGCATGTGATAAGTGATTTCTTGTAGGTGATTCTTGGGGACTGTGAAGTTGGTTTTTCAACTTCTACATATTAGTCCATACAACTTCCCATAATGTTCCACAAACTTGGATGAAGTAATTTGATAAATTCTTCTGTGTCTTCTTTAAATATGATACTAACCAAATCAATGTATTCTTCAAAAGAAGTTTGTTCAAAGCTGATACTGCTAATGAATCCATATTTTAAAATTTTCAACAGATTCATTTACTCTTCTTGGACCAATTCATTTCAAAGAATCTAGTGATGCACACATGAATTGATACAGATT
Source organism: Sequoia sempervirens (assembly GCA_007258455.2). Taxonomy (NCBI): domain Eukaryota; kingdom Viridiplantae; phylum Streptophyta; class Pinopsida; order Cupressales; family Cupressaceae; genus Sequoia; species Sequoia sempervirens. The sequence goes on from VDFB02270651.1 coordinate 71,478,076, forward strand.
TGCAAACCCAATACTTGATTGGTGCATCTTCTAGACCAAAATTATGAAGACATTCTTGTTGTTCATCTTCATCCATTATTCCCATGCCATTATGAACTAAAATTTTTATTCTTATATTTGTAAGCCACCTATTAAGAAAGTAGGATTCCAACAAGATTTCAACAATATTATTTGGTAGATAAGGAAAAGATAAACTAGTGCCTTCTTTGATAAACATTGGGGTGTCGTTTGGTCTATACTAATCTGGTTCCTTAAATAAAATGCCATGATAGATGGATGTTGTTAATTCTCTTGTGAGACCATCTGGAAGTGGGTTATTTTCCCTTTTGATCCATTCTATATCAAAGTCATATCCCAATAATTCAAAACGGCATTGTGCAATTCTACCTTGGGCTATATCCTTATTTGGTTTTTTCCTTTAACAAGCTCCTTATAGCTTGGCTATCTATTCTGACTATGAATTTTAGTGGCTTAAGGAAAATTTTAAATTTTTCTATACCCTTCTTAACAACCATTATCTCTTTTTCAAAAGTGTGGTATCTGCTTTCAGTCTCTGTGAATGTGTCAGATCTATAATCACAAACACTTCTTTTACCATCTCCTTCTTGAATTAGAATAACAGACCATGTTGTGTCATATGCATCTGTATATAAAAACAAAGGTAATCTTGGTATTGGAATTTGTAATGAGGGAAAATTCTGACACATGGATTTTATCCGTTGCACAAATTTAGTAGCTTTAAGTGACCATCCTGATTTGTTTTCCTTCAAATGTTCTTGGATAGCTTTTCTATCTTCTACAAGAAGTTTATAAAATGGTGAAACGTAATTTAGACAACTCAAAAGTCTTTGAATTTGCTTTTTATCTTGTAGAATATTAGGGAATTCTTAAATCCTTTGGAGAATGTGAGGTTGCAACTTAATATTTCCCCTATCCAAGTGCAATCCAAGGAAATCAATTTGACCTTTTCCAATTACCATCTTTTTAGCTGATAGACAAAATCCATGATTTATAGCAAGTCTTCAAGATGCTACAATGCTCAAATTCAGAGTCAAAAAACACAATAATATCATCTATATAAACTATGCAAGAATATTTTAGATGCCTTAATGCTTGGTCCATTCTTCTTTGAAAATAGGTTGGAGCTGTACACAAACCAAAAGGCATGACATTCCATTCATACAGTCCTTGAGGAACAAAGAATGCATTCTTATATCTATCTAACTCTTTTACCTTTATTTGCCAAAATCTTGATTTGCAATCAAACTTTGAAAATACTTTCTTATTAGCAACTCTTTTGATCAAATCAACACTGAAGGGAATTTGGTAATTGAAAGGAAGGATAATGTCATTTAGAGGTTTACAATTTATGCAAAAAAATTTCTTACCTCTTTCCTTCTCAAATCACTTATTTACTAGGAATGCGGGACAAGAAACCAGGCTTTTTCTAGGACGAATGAAATGTCCATCCAACAATTCATTGAGGTGTTCACCCATTTCCTTGACTTTAGAAGGGCTCATAAGATCTGCAGGTTCATGTGGTATGACTGACTGACATTATGGTATAATCTATATTTCACATTCCTTGTGATGGTGGGACTATAATTGGAGTGGGTTCATATTGCAAGTCTTTTTCAAAGCGTACTTTTATTTTATCAAAAAATCCTAAAGAAGATTCTATTAGTGCAAATTCCAATAACATGGCAAAGCATAAATGAACGTATATTCCTTACAATAGGACTCATGGTCAAGAATAAAATTACACAATGAATCATAATAAGAACCTTCCTGACATGATTCTTCTAACATTTAACTCCTTTGACCACACTGAGGGTGAGAACATTGTTGGGGCATGTTTCCACCCTACCACGAAGTGATTCACTTCCCTAAAATTCTTCATGCAAGAAGAATACCTGACCTAGCACAAGGAAAAACTAGCAATGCAAAATTGATTGGAGTAATGAAATTTGAAGTGACATAACTACATCTAAGATTTCATGATTTTCAGACAAAAAAGAAGACTCCAGAATAGCAACATGCATTGATGCTTGTGCATATACACAAGTCATTATTAATAGTTCATCTTTAATGTTATTTATCCCATATTTCTTATAAGCCATGAGGCACAATCTTTGCAATATGAAAGTAACGCTAACATGATTATTTTATCTATATTCATGCAAGCATATCAATTGTTGGAGATAGAACAATCATAATTTAAACATTCCAAAAATGGTTATAATTCAACAATCATAGAACATGGTTTCAAATAAAGAATATGTAGGTATTAAATTAAGAAAGTATAGCTCATGTATGTATGTATATACATATATATTTATGTGTGTGTTTATACTCACATGTGAGGGCTGATGTAAGAAGTTGGGTACACAAAAAACTCAAAAAGTGGAAATATTTTTGCTATTTTTCAGAATTTGTCACACTTGAACTGAAAATTTAAGGCACTTACACAATGAATATTAAAAAAGTCAGTGATATGAAATCTAGAATTTTGAATCTAGTTTCCAAATATGTAAATTATTAAAATACCCAGATTATAGAAATTAAATTTTG
>VDFB02270651.1:71480746-71596648 GCA_007258455.2 Sequoia sempervirens
CTCTTTCTCATGTGGAGTTTTTCTTGAAAGGGTTTCTCCATGTAAATCTTGTATTATCTATGGTTTGTTGATTTATCATTTATTGTTTATCATTCAATCACATGATTTTAATCATATGGTAATCCTTGTAAAATAAATAAATTTAATATTTCCATACACTTGTAAAATATTTTATTGTAATAGTTTCACCTTGTATATCAATAAATTTTTAGAGCTCACCAAATTAGTGAGAGAAACTATAATCTTCACCATGATGTCAAATTTTAATACCATCACTTTTATGTCTTCAAATATATCCTAAATAATGTGATACTAAACATCAATATGTTTTGTACAAGCATGGAAAGTAGGATTCTTGTTCAAATTGATGATATTTGAGTGTCAAAACTAAAACTTGCTACTTTATTTTGAAATCCAATATGTGTAGCCACAACACTTCTTTATAATCATGTGTTGTAGCCATATATTCCACCTTAGTAGTAGAGATATAAACAAGTTGTTGCATCTTACTTACCCAACTAACAAATTTCCATCAACAATTTTTGGATCATACAATTTTATTTAGAAAAAAATCATCATTGAAGTCAATGTCTAGAAGAAGGTTTTAAATGATTATTATCTAGTATTAGGTCAACATACTAATTATAAAAAGAGAAAAAAGTCTTCAACATGAAGAAGAAAATTTAAGAAAGAATAATTTCAGTTTTAGATTGTCAAAAGGAGAATTTCCTTGTCACTTATTTACGCCTTCCAATGTCAATAAAAAAAAAACCTATTTATTGGAATAAAATCATAGAAAGGATCCAAAAATATTGTAGGGTGGAGAGGTAAATTGTTAAGCCAAGTGGGGAAATACCCTTTTAAAAGCTTGTCTGTAGAGCATTCCAATTTATTTTTTGAACCTCTTCAAAATTCTAGCTTATTAGGTAGATAAAATAGAGTAGATTCAAAAAATTTCTTGCGGAAAAGAATGGAAGAGAACAAAATAATAGCATTGGTCAATTGAGATATATTTTTCTAGCCAAAAATAAAAGGAGGTCTAAGTTTGAGAAAGATTCAATTGTCGAATAAATTCCCTAATGGCTAAAATGGGATAGATAGTGATAAAGGATAACAAGAATTGGTGCACCATAATGAAGGCCAACAACTTAAAAGAAAGAGACTTTTTGACCACATCTATTATTCTAAAAGGATCATTGATATGGAATAATATTCTAAAAGTTAGAGGCCTCTTAGATAAAGGGTTAAAATGGAAAATTGGTAAAGGAGATATTACAAAATTTCATTGCTGATTTTTATTTCCTTAACTCCTCTCTATTGTTTCCTTGGGGGTGGCTCCATATGTGTATTCTTCACTTTCTTAACATTTTAATATTTCTTTGATACACATAAAGTATAATCATTCTTACAAGATGAAGTAAATATATCATTGGAAATTATTTTCTTCTTTACTTCTTTTGTAATCTCACATGGAAGATAGGGATCTCTTGTACCATAAAGAGGCCCAAAATATCATAACTTTCTTGTTTAGTAGGTGACTATTGTGAAACTTGATGTACTCTAAGTCTTAGTTCTTTATTTTATTGTGGTGTTCTAGGTAATGGAGGTAAAGAAGAATGTGTTGATTGTTCCTTTTTATGTTGTTTCATAATTTTATATTATTCCATTCTTTTATTATGCAATTGAAATTGATAAAAATAATGAACCACATCCTAACTCTTATATGGTGGTTCCTTAGGATTTCCCACTCATGTATCAATATAAAATAAATTAGTTCAATAATTTTCTTATATGTATCTATTTTCAATTTTATAATTCTACCTTCATGAACATAACACATTGATGCATCATAAAATTAACTACTCTTAGTTACACAATCAATGGAGTGCCAAGTGAAATAGATAATCTATTAAAAGAAGGAATAACATGACATAAAATATTAATCTCTTTAAAAACTAAATGTATAGGTAAATTAACACAATCCAATATATCAATGAATATTCGATTAGTCATTTTCAAAGTCACCCATAAATATGTATAAGCCTATTACTCAATATGATGATAAAAAACCTTTTTAGTGCATGTATGTTATACCAATTTGTAATATCAATAATAATTTCATCACATGGTTTATCAAATACTATATCACACACATATAGTTGTTGCAAGGTGTGACCCTTGGTCTTCCTTGCAACACTAGCACTTGGGTTTGTGACATGGTCTAACCGCCTCCTATGGTTCTTAACTGAAGCTTGTATTGAGCATTGACAGGTTGATCTTTTGGTGCAACGACAAGTCCAACAATTGGTATCATAGTTGGTCACAGGTTCAAACCCCACACTTGTGCTAGGGGGGATTTCTGCAAGGTGCGACCCTTGGTCTTCCTTGCAGCACTAGCACTTGGGTTTGTGACATGGTCTAACCGCCTCTTGTGGTTCTTAATCGAAGCTTGTATCGGGCATTGACAGGTCGATATTTTGGTGCAATGACAAGTCCAACAATAGTGGGATATACTAGTTATTATGAAGGATATCCTCATCATAAAATGAAATCTTTAGAATAGGATGAGAAAAATTATTTGTACCATGAATTGTACCCATAAAATAATCCATACATAACCATTAATGAATACCAACATTATGCTCACTCATATTAGCTCTAAATATATGTTTATATATCGTATTTCTCTTTATAGGCTTATATATCTGGTGAAACCTTAATTTTTTAGGTTGACTATATAATGGATAAGGATTTGTATAAAATTAAAAAAATATAATTAGGATCCATAAAAATATTTCCTTATCATTAACACCTTGAAAATGTATCATATTATTATTAAAAGATATTGTATCTTACGTTTAACTTTCCATGTAAATCTATGTATGATTCCCATTTAAATCTATATATGATATCCATTATTTTTATTATAATTATAAGATACATTTCCATTATATCTCTTGGTATTAAAAATATTTTGATTGGTTCAAAGTGAGCTAAGAAGAAGCATTTGGGATCTCTATTAGTGGATCTATACACTGTAATAAAACTAGCAACAATATTCCATGATTAATATATAAACCTTCAAAGTTTTTATTAAAGATCTTATATTTTAAGGGAATGATGTAATTTATTCTCAAGTCTTTATATGCTCAAAAGATTGTCTTGAAAACATTGTTTGGTTGTGAAAGGAGAAAAATCTTCATTATTACTTTTTGTGTTGATTATTCTATATTTTTCAAAAAATTGTTACTCTAATGATATTATTAGTTGTATATTTTAATTAACCTTAATTAGTTATTCAATTATAATAAATTAATTTGATACAATTATCTAGTTGATTATTGTTACTTAAAATTAATTAGTTGAATTTATTTTTTAAATAAAAAACAAAAAAGTAATTTATTTAGCTCTACTCAGCCATATTAAGTTAATTAGTCACTTATTCTATACCATTTAATTAGTGGTCTTTATTATTTAATTATATTGAACTAGTTGGAGAAATTTGATTAGTTTGGTATAATTATTTAATTAGTTATTAATTTAATTTGTACGTTTATTTAGAATAGTTCATTCATTTAAAGTACAAAAGAACAAAAAACAAGCATGTCATTTAGTTGCACTAGTTAATTAGTTTAAATTTATTTTTTGCACTTAAAAAATAAAATAAAAATAATTTGAATCAAACAAGTGCACAATTGAACAATCCAACAAATGAGTAAAAAAATCAAAATAGTTTTTTGAAATATACACTATTACTTAAACCCACTAACTGGCCTGTTTAAACCTTAAGGACCATTTTTATATTATTATACACATCTTGGATTGAGGCCAAACTTACTTAGAAAATGATTGTTTGGGAACTCAATGCTAAACAACATTTGTCCACAAAACAACTATAACACATTTGTGAACATCATATTTGATTGCATTTCTAGAAACCCTCACATTGTTTCAAGATAGCCTCTTGTACCTACCATATATCTTCTACTCTCAAGAGAAGAAGGAAATCCTACCAACCATATAATCACCCCACCATTAGACCAACTCTTGCCATGTCCGTAGTAGGGAGTTGACATCATTTCCATCCAACCAATGTGAACAAGCACCTGTGCCTTATTTCAGTTTATATAGTGTCATAATGGGAATGAGAAGAATTGCCATGACTACAAAGTATCAAGAATCTAAAGTTTGTTTTAGATAAATAAAATGCAAAATGACCATATTTAAAAACATAAGGGGAAACCCTAAATATCAAAATATTTGGGTGGGTAAGGCAGGGGTTAAAGAGATCTACCAATAAAATTCAAACCCTAGTAGATAGATAAGACAACGATACACACACTGATATGTATACAAACCCTAATCAATGTTGTAATAAATGATATAAAATTAAAAACTCAAATCTAAAATCCTAATAGAGACAAAACCTTAAGGGGAAAATCATAAGAGGTATAAGAAAGTGAGGCTCACCAAAAATCTAAATAAATAAAATAATATTTTTACGTAAATCTTCTAAGATAAATTAATTAGTTATCATTAACATTGGATATTCAATGGATAAGAACTAGGAAGGATAAATGTGTTAAAATTACATGCTTACAACGAAAAAAAATGCAACTACTTATCTCTTGGCTCAATTTGCACTATAACTCTATTAAGAGCCCATGTTATAGAAAATTATATCTAGTTAAATGAATGTAGTAGAATATGAAAAGCTTTCATTTCTTTGTCTAGATCATTTATGTGGCTATGAAATTTGATCTCATGAGTGTGGATTAGAACCAAACCTGCAAATCTAACCGTTTTTAAATTCAAAAAATTAGCTTTCAACTTATCCTAAAGTTCATAATTTAATTGCTACATAAAAAAATTGATGTGTGTGTTTAGGAATTTTCACATGCTTTACTCCTTTGTGTCAAACCCCTCTAACAAGGCCGAGTCAATGACTTTTTAAGCAAGATTGAGGACATGTAGTTGTGCAATATGTCTTGGAATGATAATGCGGTTTTATATCACTAGATGATTCTTTTAAGGCCTATGGTGTGTGCCAAAAGATATAAAAATCATGTGTTGGTTGGATGTTCTTAATGAATTAGGGCGTGTCCTTAAATTCAATACCCTACTATACAATTTTACTATTTCGTGCTACAAGGTGGCTCATAATAGTCAATTGAAAGGAAAACAACTAGATCTACTTTTGAATTTTATTTTCAAAACGAAGAGATCAATTTCATAAATGTGAATGTGATCGAGATCACTTTCATAATTACGAATCTAATCTAAACCAAGAAATGAAATCAGATTCAAACCCAATAAATAAATATAAATAAAAAAAATTCAAAATCATATTATTTACTAACTTCGACACAAACCCTGTCATTTCAATATAATAATTATTGTATTAAAAACATACTAATTAAAGCAAATCCAAAATAAAAAAGTAAAAGTAAAAGGTATTGCATCAAACTTTTAACTTTTAACTGAGTGGAAGGTTAACCCAAAAGCCGTAACGGACTTGAACTCAATAATCATTTTAGATGTTTCACAAATTTCATAAAACACACTCAACGACTTTTAATGTGTAATAATTATCAACAAAAAAGTAATTATGATTGACATAAGAAAAAATATTAAAGTAGTTTACTATACATCAAGTAAAATTCATGGAATTCATGAGCATTTGCTTGAATTGGAAAAAAGAGTCATTTTACTTGCAATTCAAGGAAATTTTGATTGCATAAAACATTACATTATGACCAATAGATTTTCAACAAGTACTTCCTACATATTCAAATATCTATTATTATTACTTAGTAAGGTGTTGAACTCCATTTTTTTAATGTTTTTTTTAGTGAATACGTTTCTAATTCTGTTAATTTATTTCTTTTAAAAGATGGAATGATATCTATATAAGAAAATTTTCAAAATAAATAGTTGTAATAAGTACTTTTTTAGTGGGGTGGAGGTAGGTTAAATTGTTAAGCAACAAGTACTCTAATGCATTTTGACTATCAACATTCTTGTTTTAAAGAATGTCAATGTTTTTTTGAATTAGTATGTTCACGTTTTTAATTGATGTGAATTTCAAAATATTTAATCTTGATAGATAAATTTGGATAATATTACACTAAAATAAAATTTGAATGTATTTAGTGTTGGCAAATGTTCAACACTCACCTCAAGATTCGTGACATGGCTTAACTGTCTCCCATGGATTCGTTAACTCTAGCGGTTGTAATAGGCATTAATAGGTTGACCATTTGGTGCAACAACAACCATGGGGCCAACAATTGCTATTAGAGCCAAATGTGTTAGGTTCGAATCCCCTTGGTTAACGTTGAGGGGGAGATTGTTGGTAGATGGTTAGTGCTCCCCTCGGGGTTCGTGACATGGCTTAACCGCTTCCCATGGATTCGTTAACTCTGGAAGTTGTATCGGGCATTAATCGGTTGACCTCTTGGTGCAACAACAACTGTGGGGCCAACATTTAGAATGTGAAAAAAGAAAAGAAAAGTGACATTGCAACAACCACAACAATGAAATAGTAGATTAAGATAACTTAGACAATGTCGATAAGTGTGTAATGTAGTGGTCACACAACATTATTGTGGCGGCCACAAAGGTTCAAACCTCTGCTAGGTTGTTGAGCTTGCATGCCACGTGTTTTTGCTAGGCTAACATGCTCTTAGGATGTGTACCTTCGTTGAGCTTTTGTGCTCGTAAGATGTGGGTCTTCGCTAGGCCATTGAGTTTGTGGGTTTGAACAAGGTGATAATGCTTTGGCAACCAAGGCCTCCCAATAGCAGTCTCAACAATAAACAATAGACAATAGAACATATTAGCTATGATGAATAACTATATTATACAATGATTTATTTATCAAATACATCGTAAAGATGCATATATTTTATGCTACTTTATATTTATTTAAAAAATATTTATATTATATATACAACTAGTGTAGATATCTTAAGTACATTTATTTAAAAGATGTCTAGAAATATTAATCTCAAGATGTCTATATTGAATAGATAAATACCTCACAATTTCTTTAAAATAAATATAGTTAAGGAAAGACATAAATATTGTATAATTCACTTTTAAAACTACTTTAATTTAGACATTGTTTACTTTCCTTTTTAGTGTGGAGTTATTTTATTTTTTAATAATAATATAACAAAATCCTAAAAATCATACAATTTGTTTGAAAGCTTAAATGAAATCAAATTATTTATTTTAACTTTTACTTCAAAAGTTATTTTATTTTTCTATACAAATATCATGTTTAATATATATAAATTAACTAGATAGATAAGAAAATAAATATATTTTATTTTAACATTTACTCAAGCACTATTTATTTTAGAGATTGTTTACTTTATTTTTAATTAAAAAGGTATTTAATTTTTCAATAATTTAAAAATCATATGAAAAAAATATTAATTTTAACTTTTACTTCAAGAATGCATCAACAGCCTATCATGGCATCCTCCTAGCTAAAGCAACTGGGGTGACTAAGTTGTGGTTGGAAAGGGATTCCTTTAATATAATTAATTGTATTTTGAAGGTGAATCCCTGGTCGTGGTCTATTTTGCATATCATTGAAGATTCCCTCTCCATCCTTCATTCCTTTGATGATTATAAAATATCACATGTGTTCAGTGAGGGAAATGCCCTTGCTAATGGGTTTGTTAATGTGGGTGTCATGGCTCATAATTATTGGAATTCCTATGATGCCATTCTCGTTAATCTCCAAAGTATCATTAATCATGATCAACTTTCTTGTCATAGTGGCGAAAACATTGGGAGATAAGTGTTTAATTTTTCTCCTCTTTATTTGGTTTATGAACTTAGAGTTCAGAGCTCGTCCGAGTAATTATTCCATATTTTATGAAAACGAGCTCATGGAATTGGGTATTATTTTTGGGCGTACCTATGCTGTCATGTTAACACAGATTATGGGTGTTGTTTGGCCCTGCTTTTGGATTGTTCTCTTAGTTTTTCTTGTGCATCAAAATGAGGTGAAGATTGTGGTGAGTTTGTCTTTGGCTGCTAAGGGTGGCGATCGTTGCAGACTAGAGTCACTCTCATGTGAAGAATTTAGTGGGAATGAGGTGGTGTGGGAGCATTTGGAGAAAGGTGGAGAGTTTTCCCTTATTTGCTCAAATTGCATGGGTTTGATTCAGAGATTATTGAGATTTTTGTGATGAGTTGGAAGAATAGAATGTTGTGCTACCAGGGGGTGGAGGTGGATGTCACAGAAGGCTTAATTGCTGAAATCATGGGCTTATCCATGAAAGGCAAGAAATTTTATAGAGACTGTGGAGCCTCTAAGTGCACCTTGCCTAATTTTTTCAAGGGCAAGGAACAAGATAAGCTTAGGTTTGTGGGAAGTGGTGGGTATGATATAAAGACTTCCATTAAACCATTGTGGAGAGATGTGGTGTTGGCTATCATGAAATATTTCATGCTTGATGGTAGGTATTATGTTATTTATGGTTATCACTTTATGTTGTTAAACCATTTTAGGCATAATAGTATGGTGTTGTTTCCCTATTACTTGTTTCTTTCTATGGAAACTAGCATTGAAGATAATAGGAAAAATACTAGTAAGGCCATCCTTCATGAGGGTCTTATGAAGCTTATAATTGACTATATCAAAGTTAAGTTTATTCTTGAACTTCCTAAGATCTCCTCTCATCAGAAATTTAAGGTAAGGGGCTTGCATTTGGGTATGATATGGGGGAGTTGATTAAGGAATGGGATGGTGATTATGAGGAGGGTGGCTCAGATGATTTGAATTCTTAGGATAAGGAGGGTAAGTTTGAGAAGGTCCATGATCTGGAGGCTTCTAATTTGTGGATGAAAGGTTATGAGATTGACACTGAAAAATAAGGATGTCATTTACCCTGGTGCTAAGAAGGGTTCTAAAAGGAAGAAAAGTTGGGAAAGGGAGGAGAAGTGGGCTATAAACCCAGTTGAGGAAGAGGTGAAGGGTTTGGGTGTGCCCCCTATTTTAACTGATAAGGGGAAATAGGGGAGTGTTAATGTTGATAAGGAGTAGTGTATGATGGACAAAGATCTCGAGGAAGATGGTTTCAAGAATTTTGGAGAGGTTTCTCCTTCACAAACTGGGTTGTTTTCTCTTGATGGTAAGGGTTTTGAGTAGGTTGAGGACAAGAAAGGGCTTTTGGAGATGCTAGTGAATTTAGTGGTGAATGCTAGTAAGCAGCGGGTTGTGGTTGAAGTCGTTGATGTGGAGGATTCTCCTGTTGGGGATGCTTTGGAGGGAGAAGATGTGGGATAGAAGTATCAACCTCAGAATGTTGCTAACCCTTCTGCTAAGTCGTTGAACTGGGATGAAATCGATCTAGATCTCTTTTGTCGTATGGTTGAGGATGGGACTAGAAATCTCCTGTCACTTTTTAAATGATTTTTTTCAAAGGTGAAAGATCTCAGTGTCAAGTTGAATGATTGGGAGAGTGTTTGTGTGGTGTTGGTTAACTGCAATAAGAATGAATGGTCGATGAAAATAAAATTCAAATTGACGAATGTTGTGTTGGATAAGGTGGCGGTGGGTCATGCTGAAAAATGGGAAAGGACCATGAGGAGAGGTTGGCATCTATGGAGGATATTGTTTGTAGGATTCATGAGGAGTGACTTGTCTCTCTGGAGGAAAAAGCAAATAATATTTGCGGTGATTTGTAGTCTATGGTACAAATAAGTAACCAGTCCCTTAATTCTAGTGCGCAGGGTTTGACTCTGTTGAATCAAAAAGCTATCAAATGGTTTTGTAAACAGTTGGATTTTGGTGAGCATGAGGAGGCTATTGCTGATGTTAATTGCATGAACCAGGTGGAGAAGAGTGTGGATGGAGGCTCGTGTTTACGTACTAGGAGAAAGACCAAAAAGAGGGTGGCCATCTCTTTCTAGGAGCTCAAGGATGTGATGGAGATGCATGACAATATCATCTCAAGTAATTTGGAGTCGACTAAGGTTTTAGAGAAAATGCTTTAGCTTGTAGTTTTTTGTCTTTTGTGTTGATGTTTCTGCTATTGTTTTAGTTGTTGGTTTGTCTAGGTCTATCTTTTGATCAACATTTTTGGTTTTTTGGGGTTGTTGGTGCTTGTTGTTTTATCTTGGGCAACCTTCTCTCATTGTAAAGGGTTTCAGGATCCCTTCAAAACATGCTTTTCCTAATTAAAAACTTTTACTTCAAGAATTGTTTTATCTTTCTTTAGTGATAAAATAAATAATATAATATATGTATAACTAATATTATATTTTTTATTATATGATATTATTAATAAGTAATAATAATTTGATATGTAACTGGTTTCAAATTTAAGTTAGAGTTTTCGTTGACACATTCACACCATTACATCCATCCTTTTAATTATACATCTCAATCTAATTAAGTTTTACTTGTTCTAAAATTTTACTTACTATTTCATTTAATAGTTGTATAATTAAATTTTACTTATCGAAATTTTAAAGTTTTATTTATTATTTTATTTAATAGTTATGTACTCAAATGAATAGAATTGACTTTATTTTGTTTAACAAAAATAAATTTAAAATAAATTACTTACTATGTATTTAATTATATAGCTATTTTGAAAGTATTATTCATAAGTATTTTACTAAAAGAGACCATTATATTAAATTTATTTTATCATGTCCATAAATATATAGTTTAAACTTATTTTGTTTTAAAATATAATTAAATGTAAAATAAATTATTTAAGTTAAGTTAACTATATAATTATTTAAAAGGTAATATTTAGCATTTTATTTACTAAAGTACATAGATATTTACTATTTATCTAAGCATATATTTATTTCATCAAAATTATTTTATTCCCTAGAATTAAATAAAATTAACTTTTTTGTTAATTTTTTTATATATCATCTAATTTAAGATCTAGGAACTAGAAAGTTGAAAAAATTATTGAAATATCCATCTCAAAAATAGGTTTGAAAAGCACTTAGACCAAGAGAATACTATCTTCTAAAATCCTAATTAGAAACTTAAAACTAGAGAACTTTACATACTACCAACCATATGTACAAAGACTACAACCAACAAACATTAGGTCCAAGGAAAATTAAACAAACCTCGCGACCCTACCAAAAACTCACTTACATTTTCATAGACATGGTGACTAGAAGACTTTGCAATGATCACCTCCTTTGTCAAACCAAAATCCTTCCCCATATCCTCTTCATTGTCACAACAATTAGAGACTTTTAGTATAGCCTCCACAAGAAGAAAAATATTTAATATTTTTATAATTTTCTCTACTATGTGCTATAGGTAGATTTGATGCCATTTAGTAGCATACAAATGGCCTAGGAAATAGTAAAAATGAGTGTTCAACTAATATAAAACATCCCCAATTTCATCATTTACTAGATACAAGATCATGGTTGTGTACAACATTGAAGCACACATAAGGGACTGAGTTGCATCATTTTTTTTAACACCCACGAGTATAACAAATATCAAGCTAGAGATTCACCATAATAGGTTGAATACAAACCCCTAGGGACCCATCCATATCATTTTCTAGAACCCACATTCTTTCCATCCAAATCTATGTAGATTAAGGTTTTCAATTAACTACATCCTCACTATCTATAATTTCATTACTAATATTGATATATATATCCTTGTGAGTTTGTCTTATCAATTGGTTTAGGTTTGGAGAGTTTTACCAAGGATTAAATCACTTTAGAGCCTTCTTCATAATCATATTGCACTACCTCTTCTACATATGTGTCACTCATGTCACTATCTAGGGGTATATGTACTATCTTGTCATTATCTACAAAGGATAGTTATTCTCTCCTAGAGTCTATAATATCATTAGAAAAACATTATAAACCTAGTAGGGAATCAAAGGTGTCAAATGGTTCCTTCATATTTATAATATAAAATTATACTATTTGTTTAATTCCTAATAGGTTAACTTTTACATTCTTCCATGTCCCCATTTTCCCTATATATGAGTTGTTTGATAAGATGATGTTATATGGGATTTCATGTAGTTGTGGTTTCCATAGATACTCCCATACTCTTTTAGGGAGAATTTTGACATCAACACCTACATCAATTAGAACTTGTTTGATTTGTTTATGGTTGATATGCACATTTATCACAACAAGTTTAGTATTTTATTGTTTAGTAATTTTTGTGAGGTTTCTAACATATGGTCTCCATAATGATTTTTATTCCCTCCCTCTCCCTCCATTTCTCTCCTTTATATCTATCTCAATATCACTCACTCCCCCCCTCTTTCTCTCTCTCCCTTCCTCCCTCTCTCTCACTCTATATATCTCCCTCTCTCTCTATCTTTTTCTATCCCCCTCCATATATGTAACTTATCCTCTTTCTCTCTAGATCTTTATATCTCTCCCTCTTTGTCTCTATTTCTCGATCCTCTTTCCATATCTCTTCCTTCCTATCTTTATCTCTCTCACATAATTTCTATATCTCTATCTCTCCCTCTCCCTCTCCCTCTCTCTATATCTCTATGAAGGGCACACAATATACTGAGAGGGGGCTGAATTAGTAGATCAAATCTATTTAAAATTCTTAACTCAATTACATATACCAAAATATGAAACTTGAATGTTCACTAAGTTACCTAATGAAGCATCAATCAAGAGCACACTCATTCACACAATAGAGTTCACCAAATATTCATGGAAAGCCAAGATGGGAAAAACCATAATGAGAATAGTTGCTTGGATCTACTATCCAAATCCAACCTCACAAAGTAGAAAGATACAAGTGAATTTTACAATATGAAGTAGGCACCAAGCTACCGAAGACACAAATCCCCTATTGTATCTATAGGCACCAACCTACTAGAGACACCAATCCCCAGCACAAATCAATATAACAAGTAGAACACCAGTCCTATCAAATTACATAAATAAAGCTTGTGGACATTCAATTGCAGCCTAATACATATCATACACTTTTGAATTGGATACACACACTCTTCCACACTCCTTATGATCTTTTGATGATGTCATACACTTTGAGATGCAACTCTCCTTGAATAACTCTGGCTTCAGAATCATCTACTTATATATTCACCACCTTCTCTTTAATTATACTTCACATTATGCATACACACAACTGATGAATATATACATGGAATTGAATTAACACTCTTCCATGTCAACCAAGCGTCCATAAATAACTAGGATGACATAGGGTGGACCTAAATTCAAATTACATGAAACATGTAATAGGTTGGTCCTTAATCAAACTTGTTGCCACCAAAAGAACGTGATGTTGTACGCTTCCAATTTGGATTTATGGATTAAAATTGGGCAAGTGACATTGAGAGTAGAATATCCACCAATGCTTATGTTTTTACTATGTTTGGCGGTGTTATTAGTTGGATGAGTAAGCGAAAAGTTGGTCACTTTTTATACTACAGAAGTAGAGTACATGGTAGATACTCATGTTTCTAAGGAAGCCATTTGGCTTTGAAGATTGTGCTCATATGTTTTACTTGTTCCAGGGATGATTACTATTTGTAGTGATAGTCAGAGTGCTATCTTCTTAGCAAAGAATCCAACCTTCCATGCTAGAATGAAGCATATTGATGTTCAATTCCATTTTGTCTGTGACAAGATGGAAGATGGTAAGGTGCAAATTAAAAAAGTTGATACTTTGAGGAATGTTGTAGATTCCTTGACAAAGCTAGTGAGCATAAAGAAGTTTAGGTGGTGTTTGGAGTCTATGGGCCTTTTGACCCCTAGAAATTGATTACCTAGTTATATTGGCTCTTGAAAGGTATTTGACAAGTGGGATAATGTTGGTAATTAAGGTGTCTCAACCTTTGTAATTTCCTAGCATTAAAATATTAATTTAATTATTCTTATATTGTAATTTCTTGCTCATATTAATTTATCATCTAATAGGATTTGGCACTGTGAGTTGTCAACATGTTGGAAGGTGACATGGAAGGTGACAAGGATGTTGGGGTCCCCACAAGGTAATGTATGCATTCCACTTTGGAAAGAGATTCTTTGACAAGTATTAACATCTTTGAGAGATCCTTATGATGATTCTATGATGGATTCCTATGACAATCTTATAAATTCCTATGATGATCTTATGATGCATAAGAGCTAGATTTTATGATAGGTTGGACAATTATTGGAAGACATCTTTGCACAGGGAATCTAGGTGTCCTATTTTGACTATGGTAATTTGTAAGAGAATCATTTATTATTAGTTGGTTATGATGGATTCTCTTACAGTTGTAAGATTTTTCATATATGAAAAATTATATGATGATTGTAAGGTGTGTAAGAGCATATGTCATTACCTATTTTGAGTAAAAATGGGGCACCAAAATTTGGAGGTATGAATGAGGAGTCAAAGAATCTTTTACAAGTGTCATTTACATGCTTGGAGGTGGTGGAAGAATTTACCAAGTGGACCATCTCTTGTAGCTTCTTCTAGAACCTACCTTCATACTTGTATTCTCTATATATTGGATGTCTTGGAGTGGGTTATGTAAGTTTTAATTTACAAGTATTGTTATGCTTTCATAATAGCTCCAAAATTCAATGTTTGTATACTCCTAGAAGAGCTTGCATTGCAAGTGTGTTGTAATCATTGTTGATTAGATAATACATTATGCAGGTTTTGGAGTGTGTGGTTTTTCTCTTGAAAGGGTTTCCCAAGTATATCTTACGTTTTGAGATTCTTATACTTGCATGTGATGTTATTTTAATAATCTCTCTATTATGCATTTCACATTACAACTAAAAAAGAATTAAAATTGTACACCTCTCCTCTTAGATCAGTGTTAGGAAGCATTTCCATGTATACCTTGCTTCCTTTCAACTATTTCATCTATATAATATTATATCTTTACATTATAGCTTGGAATATTGAGATAGATTATTAAGTTCCCTTGGATATTCAATATTGTGAGTGGGCCACTCATTCTATTTCAGATCAACACTATGTGCATGTTAAAGCCCAAATTTATTGTACATAATAGTCACAATACTATATTTATCCTTCCATGGACTCATGTACAAATGCATCATACTAATCATGTACTCATCTTCATATAATTGAGTATAATATTCCTCATTAGAAAGCTCTTCCTCTTTTCTCACTAAGAGGGCATTTTCACTTTTTAGTGAGGAAAGTTGAACTTCCTATAGTTCAAGCTCCACAAGAAGTTGTTATTTCTCTTGCTTAAGGTGATATAGAATTTTTTCTTTATATGAAATATTAGGAGGAATATGATACCCAAATCCTTCATGTGCTTCCACATCCTCATATCTCATGCTAAAATTTTGTATAATGGGTCTATCCTCATTCATCCTACCAATAAGAATATGATTTATTTTTATCTAAAGCTCTTACAATTCAACTATTTCTATTTTTTAACATTTATTTTTTCTAAGGTGATTTATTAATTCTTCATGTTTAATTTCAAATCTAGATGACATGCTAGGTGAAGTGACATATCAACAAGGGATAAATGCATTATAGGAACTATCCCTATTTTTCTACCAACTATCATGTAATTTTTGTGTAACCCATAATCAATCCTTCTAATTTTTATATGTACTCTAATCATGTTATTATTTGAACCTTAGAAAGTATACATGTATTGATATCTTGAATCAATGAATAAATAATTTATTTTTGACATATTAGTTTCAAACTCTTGATAGGTAGGTCCAAATAAATTATCATTATTTTGAGATTCCATCATTGTTCATTGTCTCCTTAAATGAGATATAGCTTCATCTTGTTATTTATAGTATTCATGATAACTTCTTCTCTCCATATTCACGTCTTTTGATGTGTAAACTAATTTTGGTTTGACTAAAATAGATTCACCACTCTTCACTTGAAACAAACAAATCTTTCTCCTAGTACTTAGAAATTTAAAATACCAAAGGACATATATCCTTATTTCCTACACTATTTTATTGGTTCTATCAACTTACTAGAATGAACAATTATAATACTTTTATGTTTCTAAGGTCTTCAAGATGTAAACTAGATCAGCACATCCTTGGAATGGTACCATTTTATTGGGTCCTAAAATCATTGCTAATACTCCTAGCATGGTCAATCCACTTAAAGGCTAGAGATATGTCATTCCTAGTTGTGGATAGAACAATTAATTAAAAAAGAGTGAGTTATGACAATCCAATTACTAAGAGTGGATAATATCTCCTCCACATTGAGCACAACTAGAGTAAGGAGAGTATACTTATAGGTAATATTTAACACGATTTAAACATAATCAAGGATATAAAAGATTAAAAAATTGTAATAGTATCTAATGTACACCTAGTCCCAAAGTTGTCACTACACCAAGGAATAACACATTACACATATAACCTCTTTTAACGTAATAAATATATACACGACATGATTCTCAAAGATTAAAAAATTCCATGGCTCACTTTGAATGTTTTCCTTGGGTCACTAAATTATGAAGTGAATATTGACTAATTTCTACTCATAACCTATTGGTTAATGATATTATCTATTTTAAGTGCATGGAGGGTCAAAAGAATTTGGACTAGTGCCTTATATTGGGTTACAGAGTCACAATTACTAGAAGACAAAATACATAAAATTGAGTCTTGACAAGTAAAAATAAATTACCATTATTTTGAGATTTCATTGTTGTTCATTATATCCTTGAATGAGTTGTATATTCATCTTTTTGTTTCTAGCATTAAGGTTTCATTCTTCTATCCATGTTCATATATTTTTATGTATAAACTGATTTTAGGTTTGAGTGAAATAGGTCACTACTCTTCACTTGGAAGAGATAATTTTTTTCTCCTAGAAACTAGAATATTAAAATACCAAACAAGGAATTATATCCCTATTGCTTGAACCATTCTATTGGTGTAAGTTGATGGAATATAAACTTACCCAAGTGCACAATTATAGTTCTTATGAGTTTCTAAGATCTTCAATAAGTAAACTAGATCACACATCCCTGGTAATGACACCATTCTATTGGGTCACAAAATCACTACTTGTACTCCTAGAGTGATAAATCCACTTCAAGGATAGGGATATCTCATTTGTAAATATGAATTAAAAAAAATCAATAAAGAGAGTGATAATAGGACAATTATTGAGAGTGGATAATATCTCCCTCACTTTAGGTTCAACTAGAACTAAAAGTGTTTTCCTAAAGGTAACCTTCAACAAGATATAAACATAATTAAGGATAGAAAAAATAAATAACTATAGTATCTAATGTATTCCTAGCACCAAATTTTCCTATTGTACATATAACCTCTATTAAATTTATGCAAATATGTAAAACATGATTCTCAAAGATGATTAACTATCATGGCTTACTTTGAATGTTTTCCTTGGGTATATCCTTGAATCATGAAGTATATATATACTAATTCTTACTCCTAACCTATTGGTTAATGATATTGTTCATTTTAAGTGCATGGAGAGTCAAAACACTTCTAAGATTGATACTTTATATTGGGTTAAATAGAGTCATAATTACTAGAAGGAACAACACACATAAATGACAAAGGAGATATGACATCAATAACTAAACATAATCATCCTTATCCAAACTCTAAAATCCACATGCAATACAAAAAACCATTACAATTTTTTAATGAATTAGAGTGCTACAATACTTATCAAATTATTATTACATTGACAAAAATGAATATGATGAGAGAAAACATTAAGCCATGAATAACCTCTCACTCTTTTTCACTTGTAAGTTTCCCTAAAAATCCATAAATTTTCAAAGCGATATTCAATTACAAAAAGTTGTTACATAATAGCTATTTCTTCCTGATTTGTATTTAATGAGCTACTCTATTGGTGAATGTCACATGCAAGGATTGAAACCCTATATCTTGCTTCACATTATAGAAATGTGAAAATGGAGAGATCACAAACCTTCTGGATGCAAACTGAACTAGTATATATTGCACCATGTAGGCTACCTAGTATTTTGAGAGTTGATAAATGCCTAGTGGTCAATAGATGTGGGATGAAAAATAGATTTAGATCCTAAAAAATATAAAAAATGAATGATTTGGAATAGGCACAAGGACCATGGGAAGATGGAGCTCAACCAATCCATCAATAACTACATAGTCATCTTCATCATTTACTATTTGAAATTGTATATGAATTTTTTCCCTTGAGATGACAACGATTTTTAGGTGGAAAAATCCTTTATGAGTATTTGTAGCATTAAATATAGTGATTAATAGTGCTTTGGGTCATCTAGAGAGGTAGGTGAAAGTGAATAGTGGGAAACATGGGATTTTTATAGTTTTGAGAACTTGAAGAATTAGGGATTGGGGATACCTTATAATCCATCTTAGAAATAAGAAAATAAAAATACCTTTGTCAAGTTGAATTTAAGAAGATATATGAATGAAATAATAGAGAGTTGGGGATTAAGGATACCACATAATCCTTACCACTTTTTAGGGATTAGGGAACGAGAGTACACATCTTACCTTATTCCCAAACCAAGAAAAAGGTATCTCCACTTCACCAAATTTGAAAAAATATATCAAGGAAAGTATCATGAGTCTAGGATTAGGGATACCATGGAATCCTTACCTAAGGAAATAAAATAAAGATAGGTTTGAACTCATGAACATAATGAGGTAACATAGTGTGAAGTATCAAGGATTAGGAGCCAAAAATACTTTATAAACCATACCCAAAAATATCATGTTAGAGGTATTATCACATCTTTGACTTCAAAAAAGTATATGAAGGGAAATGCTAGATGTTGAGGATTGGGTATACCTAAGAATTCATACCACAAAAGATGAGGATAAAAGGATGAATAAAATAATGACTTTGAAAGATAACTTAGTGTAAAATGTTAGAGCATGGGGGTTGGATGAGAAGCATGCCGAGATGGGAAACTGTAAAGCATAAAAAAATTAAGGGAAAATGCAAGGTTGGGGGAAAGAGATGCTAGGGATGAAAACACAAAAAAATTGAAAATCCACCCACTCCTTAGAAATTAAACTAAATACATGTCCACAATTAGAATTGTTTACAATTTTCTACCTTCCAACACATGATAGGTACATGGGGGTTTATAGAGAACAAAATTTAGGTGAACAAATTGAGGGAAACCTATTCCATGTTTTCTCAAATTAATTATCTATGATGAGAAAAATGAGGCCTAAATGCATAGAGCGAAGATTCATGCAAATTTTGGAAATTCCAAATTGAGTACCAACACAAGTGATGGCCTTTTACTTCTCAATGGAAATGCAAGTCACACAAAACACCTCAAACAACCATTAACATCATGCCCACATAGGGACCGATAAAACCATTTATAAAATCAAACAACAATACCAATAGCCATAAGACAACACAAGAAAAAGCCAACTTGAAACCATGACAACACATCATTTTATAAGCATGCTCTAAGTTGAATGTATGTTTACTAATAACCTACTATAGTAGATATAATAAAGGTTTCACAAGTGAAAGGATATACCATATACATAATTGCCAATGATAACACTCTACACAACTTTAGAGACTTCTATCATCCATGATATTTGATCATTATTATAAATTCAAAAACTAAAAGAGATAATCAAATTCTAACAATGTAGCTAGATTAGTCCAATTAACCCTCTTTGGACTCTATAAAGAGGAAACCTACTTAAGGAGCACCCTTTCACTACCTAAGAAATTCACAACCCTAATTTGTTCTAAAAAATAAAGATGTACCTTTATTGAAGCAAATTTATTTTTTAATAATCCACTGCCTTCAAAATCACCCTAACTTTCCAAGTACAACAAAATTTCTTATTCATTATATTTATTACAACTTGTGAATGTCTATCCACCTCAATATAATGATATCGTCCAACGTATACCTCTAGATACTAGCAAGGAGGGCCTCCATCTCCACTTCATCATTCAATTTTGTGCCTAGGATTTTAGAACCTCTTAGGAAAAAAGAACACTAGTAATCTTTAATCGTAAAACTTGCATCCACTATGCATTAATTGTCTTTACAGGCTCTATCAATACTTAACTTTATCCCTTCCTTCAATACAAATCATTCATCCTTGCAACCATAATTCTTATTCATTATAAACCCATGAACAAACATTAATATGCAACTATTACTTTTGTTAATCTAAAATACTTTAAACTAAATTATATACATTTTATTTGATTAACCAAAAGAAAATCTTCCTTTACACCATTGTAATCTTAATTATGCAAAAAATCCTTGCTTTTAACTCTAAAGTTTTGATTTACAACCATTACTATAAAATAAGCAAGTCAACAATTTTAAAAATTGAAGGTCAAAAAGCATTAAAATTTGAATATTAGATGCAAATTTCATGTTTCCATGTATTCTTTGTCTTATAATGTTTAATACCATTAAAAAAGAAGGGGCATGAACTTCATTCTTGCACTAACTCTATTTTAAGGTTCTAGATTTAAACTATAAAGTAAGATAGTTGGTATAAATATTTAAACTATGACTAGAAAAGTTTTGCTGCTTATTTAATAAATAAAGTTATACTCTAAAAGTTTAGCTTTAAGAAAGTACAGTTAAATATCATTTTGAAATTATAGCTATACAACTAACATATACTATTTGAACTCTTTACATTGAATCCAATAAGAGGAGAGAGTGGGAAGCTCCACCTCTACTAACTTTTTATTTGTAATTTAAAAAGTAGATTTGGTAGGGTATTCAATTATGGTATGTGATAACACCAAGATTCTAGAAAAGAGGAGAATATTTAAAAATTATCTCATCTTTAACTTCACGTGGCCATCTAGAATGAAATTAGTATTAATACTTAATTATGATCACCTTCCATAAATGAGATACACATGAATGTAAATAAATAAATCCACATTTTAATGGGCGACAAAATAATAAAAATTTATCACATGTATCAACTTTTCAATATAGTAATGGTGAAACTTCATACCATGGCTTTTTCTTTTTTCTTTTGGTTATTTTATTAGGGTTTTCTTTAGTTTATGACTCGTGTGCAAGTGCTATACTTTAGTAGTAAAGCTAGTAAATAAATTGAGTTTTGTTTGACTTGACTTTATATATTCTTAGGGATTAATCTTGATTTATATTTTAGGTATAAAATTTTATAGGTATAGAAATGAGTTTTAAATATTTAAAATTTAAATTTAAATTTGAGTTTTCATCGACTATGTTTATTTAATGTTATGTGTGTCAATTTAAGTAAAAAAATTATTGTGTTAGGATATTGTAATTAAGGACAAATCTTAATTTATTATTCATAATTGAAGATTATTTAGGGTGACATGAACATTCAAGTTTCAATCATAGCATCATCATAGGACATCAACATTCTAGATGTCATTGTATGTTTTCTTATTGTCTTTGACCATTACTTTCACCAACCTATTAAATCAATAATAGGGATTGAACCAAAAAAGAGCAACCATAGCCTAACAAACTCCTCAACAATGTTTACTGAAGCAAGAGGGTACTCCCCTCTGTCCACAACTATTCACAAAATACAAATCACGGGCAATAAGCTACCTTATTCAACAATTCAATGAATTCAATTGCCAACAAACTTTATTTTTTGTCTATTAATTGCAAATTACAAACTCTTGACCCTTCATGGCCACATTCATTTTGAACCACCAATTGGCTCCTATTACTGTTCAGGACATTGGCCTTCTCTTTGATGATAGTTACATCAACAATATTATCACTCCATCTTTGGATCTACACATGAAGATTTACACATGAGGCTATTCATGATATCACTTATTGAAGACGCCAGGGATTGGTTCAATAGCCTACCAGCAGTCTCTATTGATTCTCTCCAAGGGTTTCAGGATCGATTCCTCGAGCAATATGGGAATCCAAGTGCACTAGATGCTACTCTTCATGAATTAATACGGATTCAGAAAGATCAAAATGACACAATTTATGATTTTAATCAGAGATTCAATAAGTTGTAGAATAAAATACCTCCTAGATCAAAGTTGTCGGATCCTATAGCACTAAGTATTTATTTGAATGCTTTTGATCCTAAAATGGGGTATGAACTAAGAAATAGATTCCCAAGAGACTTAGCTGAGGCTCAGAAGATGGCACTGACAATTGAAAACAATAGGAGGGTTGCAGGGATAATTGATAAAAGAGACAATCCTAAGGTTCCTCAGCAAAGCAATAATCATCATTACAGACAGGAGAATACTTACAGAAATGAGAGGTCGAGGTTGCATGGCATGCCTTATAATACAGACTGGAAGGACAAAAAACCTATAACAGCTAGGCCTAGAAACAAGGAGGCTCCTGATCCATTGACAAAGAGTGGAACCTATATAGTAAGTAACAATTACTTCTGTGAATTTTGTGATAAGCCACATTCCCCAGATTATTGTGTTGTAGCCCAAAGAATGCAAGAAGAGGGAATGTTGATGGGAAACAGTGGAGAAGATCACATAGTATATTTGACTTCAAATACTTTTCACCATGTTGAGGAGGATGATGATACAAGAGATTTCTCTTGCATAACAGATTGTGACAAGGAAATCAGTGCATGTTGTGAGGAATCCAGTGAATACTCAGATTATGATGATGAACCTAAGGATTTTGATTTGCAGTCATGGGATTCTTCTACCTCTTATGAAGATTAGGATGAATAGGCAATGGGAAATATTGATCCATCTGATAGTAGGTATACAATA
The DNA here is from genome assembly GCA_007258455.2 of Sequoia sempervirens. Lineage (NCBI taxonomy): Eukaryota > Viridiplantae > Streptophyta > Pinopsida > Cupressales > Cupressaceae > Sequoia > Sequoia sempervirens. The sequence continues at coordinate 71,503,515 of VDFB02270651.1, forward strand.
CCTCTAGCTATAGTTGAAAGCTATGAAGACACATTTGATGAAGAAGAGATTTGTACATCTGAAAATGGTTTCCAAACTTTTTCAAACCCATTGTATGATGAAGAGTTAAAAGAGGATCAGATGATATTTTGCAAAGGTATGTCCAAGAATGAACTTCAGGTATTTTCAAATTCACTTTATGAAAGAGAGGAGCTAATTTCAGACAAGCAAAATGATGGAATAAATGACTGCGCTGATAATGTTTCTGATTTCTCATTCTTTGATGGTCTTGGATTTCTTTTGGATGATGACAAAAGTGAAGAATATAACTGTACTGATGAAAATGTTGAGACTTGTTCACTCAACAGTGAGCAAATTTTAGATTTATTAACTCTTGAATACCAGGGATGCGCACATGAGGGTGATCTTGAAGATTTGTGTCCAGCTTACATTTGTTTTGACAGTGAAAGATCTTTGTGTAAAGATTCTTATGACTCCCTGTGCATTTCTTGGAATGATGGTGAAACATTTAACGTTGATCAAAAGTCTGTTTCCATTCAGGATGAGGTATGCGATTTTGAAATTTCTAATTCATATGAAGAAGATGTTTATTGGCATGCCCAGGATGATAGAAGTCCAGATTTTATTGGTTCACATATGCATGATATTGAGGATTTGAGTCATGATCCAGTGTTGTCTCCAAATAGAGATACTGAAGAGGTGGAAAAGGTTTCAGATTTGTTTGTTTCAGACAATGTTGGTTTGACAGAATTTTTTGATTCTCAAGAGAAGCACTTTGATGATGAATTTTCAATACAGCTGGGAGAGTGTTCCATAATACATAATAGTGAGAAAGATAATGAGGAATTTTGCATTGAATATATTTGCATTTTGTATGTTCAAAATAACAAGGGTATGTCCCATGATGATGAAGAATTTGAAATACGGGATGGTATAGGGAATTTGGGCCAAGCTGAGCATAATGATTCTCTAAAAACTTTCAGTGACAGGGAAGATTACATGAGTATCTTCAAGAGGAATCTGATGAACTCAAGACAAAACCAGGTATTTGACAGGGGAAAGTATGGTTTGAGTTTCAGATCACTCAGAACAGGTGAAGCAACACAGAGGATTAAGGGTTGCCAGTGCATGGACAACTCTTGTTGGTTCTCTTTAAAATTATTTTCCATGCATAGTAGTTTAGGGTTTTGGTTCACCTCCATCTTGCATTCATTTTGCATTCATTCCACCATGCTTCATTTCCATTTCCATTCTGCTCACTTTTCATCATTCTGTGTCTGGTCTGCTCACCCAAAGATTTGGATCCTTGCAATGATCTCACTATCACTCATCCCCAGACGGAGCCACTGTTGGAACTATAAAAATCTGATGATTTTACATATTGATTTTACTCATAAATTTCCAGATTGGTTCTACCGTGTGCATATTTCACCCTTTTCTTGCCATATGGTCTCATTGTTCCATTGGGTCTTGCATAATTCACATCATGGTCTGTATCGGCGTGACAATATCAGCGTCTCCCCGATCCTTTTTTCTGCTTGTAAACATCTGTGTTGCCTATCGGCAAGACATTTTCTATGTCATAGTGATTGGATTTTACTCACTGGCAGTTATCGGCAAGACTTTCACATTGTTTCAGCGACTGAGGAGAATACTCATCGGCAAGAGTTGCGGCATCGATATGAGGTCCTGGCGAACTCTTTTGGTCTCAGCGACAAGCACATTAAGGATTTACTTTGACCAAACAGGTTGCTTTCGGTATTATGTCTTGGCGAGTATCTTTTGTCTTACCGACCGGTGGCGGGAGCATACATATTGGTAAGAGTTGGAGCTATCGACATGAGGTCTCGGCGAGTGATCTTCGGTCTCACCGACATCACATATGGGGTTTCGTTTCGGCCAAACATAAAGGTCTTCAGTGAGTGGTCACATGGAAGTGTATATGTCTAACCGACGAAGCATAAAAGGTTTCTCTCAAATGGCTTTCGGTGAGAGGTTAGTTGTGTCTCGCCGACTGACAACATAAAGGGACGTGGTATCGGTATGAGTTAAGGTTCTCGATAAGAGGTCTTGGCGAGTGACCTTCGGTCTCGCCGATGGAAAACAATGAAGGACCTTGTCGGCGAGAGTATGATCTTGTATCGACGACTCAAAATGGTTGGGGTCTTTCAGTATAACAAAGTAATCTGCAAGAGGTCTCTCTGATACCATTAAGTTACAGCGATAGTGAATGAAAACAAAAGCGCGTCTTGGTGAGAAAGACTCTTATGTCTCAGCGACTGAAACAAATATAACAGAAATGTGATCTCGGGGAAACATAAAGGTATTCGATATGATTTCTCCCCAACGGTAGAAAGTCATGGCGAAAGTGAATAAAGCACGGGGCGGATGACTAGCGATTGAATTGCCTTCGGCATACTTTCTGGATGTCTCAGCGATTGTTCCATTGGCGATTAACAAGAATTCAAACACTGTGGCCGACATGTGAATTTCTAAAATACCGTTGCAAGCCTACATGAAATTTTCCCGAATACTACAGTTGGCCGACATGAATTTGAAGTGATATGTTTCCTAATGCTGGTGTATAAATATGCACTCCCGATTGTAATTGGAAAAAGAGATTTGAGATCAGATCTTATAATAGATACAGTAGATTAGGAATGGACACAGTAGAATAAAGTTCTCATTCCAAAGACTATGTTGCATGTTTTCAAATGGCGATTTCAATGAAATTCAGCTGGTGTGGTAGTTTATTTCTAGTGTCAATTGTCTGTTGAATTTATTGAAAAGTATTGCTAAGCTGTCTCCAAGTTGATTCTTTCTAGTTGTTTAAATTGATAGAAAAAGCTTATTTTCAGTTTATCAATGCACATTTGTTGTATCTATGTAGTTAATTAACTGGTTCTCTCAAGGAGAGATTAAATCCTTTTGGTTGATTACAATAATCAAGGAGATTCATCTAGATTATTAAAGTACAGCTTAGTAGTCATAATCCTTCATGTTTATACAAGTTGTAAACAAAACATATGCCATAAATTTGATTTTTTGCCAGAATAAGTTGCCCACTTCTGTTTCATTTGACTCCACATACCAAATAAGGCACTGGTCTCTGCACTTCATCATTTTGAATTCATTCAGTTTCTTTATATCTATTAATTGAGCACTTTAGGATTTAGATTAGAAGATTGTTATTGCTATCAGGATTGATTTCATTTGTTCACTTCTATCTGCCATTGTGGACAAAGTATTTCAGAAGGATAATCATAAGTCAAGTCTGCTTCATTCAGAAAGGTACACCTGCCTAGGTTTAGCAGCACCTGAAGAGTAGAAGGTTGAATTCTTTCAACCTTGTCTGTTACCCTAAAACGTATCAGGAGATTGGCAGCCTCTTGAGGTATCTTTACTTGCATTTTTGAGAGCTAACGGGTCCCTTACATTGCCTAGTAGTTGAGACCAATCTTCCTATTGCATACATTACTCCCTAAGTTGCACTTAAGGGGGATGCTAGTGTAAATAGGATCGTTTTACATCTAGTTAGCATACCACCCTTTCTAGGTTTACCTATTAACACTAGTTAAGTCTTTACTTAAGGAATTTTATTTTTCTCTCACTTCATGTGGTTGAGACATATGTACTCACCTTTTGAGAACCTATTGCATGGACCCTTTACACATGCTCACACACTTGTCATATGAGGATACATGGTTGCACCTTTGGAGGGGTATTTAGTTGTTCAATCCTACCTTTCTACCTCCTCTACTTGCCTATATATGCAAGGTTTTCATTGTACATTTACACACTCTTTATAATACATGATAGATATTCTCTTGTTTTTATTATTTCACTAGTGGAAGATATCAAGTTATTGTTCTTTCAAATATTTAATTCTCCAACAAATACAAATCAACATCATCAAGAGCACATCCATTTGCATCTCTATTGGATTTTTTTGTGTATTAGAGTAAATTGTTATTTTTTTTTAATTTTATGATAATTTTATATGTATTCATTTGGCATGCCTATCGGGGCCTACCCACAATTATATATCTATTTTTATGTTGTTTTAACTAACTTGTTGGTGATGATTTACAATCAAGAAAAATATAACACTTATAATTTTTAGATGATAATCGTAATAAAAACACCTAAATATCTCTATTTTCATGCCATATATTTCTAAAGTTTTTTCAAATTTAATGCCTGGCTTCTACTTGAGTTTAGAGTTTTGGTTTTATTGATTTGTAACAATAAATGAATGATTTATGGTTCCTCTTTTTATAAAAATATATAGAGGGATATTTATAACAAATATTAAATGGTCAAAATGCTAAAATTGTTACTATTATTCATTTTTACTAGATAGATCATATCTATTGTCTATACGTTTTTTTATTGTTTATCGTATTCAATAATTTATTTTCATTGTTCAACTCATAGTGCCATGAATGGAATTAATAAAGCTTTTTAATTGTTATTTGATTTAGAAATTCATCATCTCCCTACTTCTTATCTTGGAATGCCCCTCACTCAAGGAAATATTCATATCTCTACCTAGATTAATCTTATTGAAAGGATCGAAAGGAAACTTGCAGCCTATATTTAGTTATTCTATTAAGCTATGGTTTCAAGCTTTAACTAATAAAAGCTTCTCTAAAAAGAGACTTGGTTTACTTACTTTCTTTATTCAAAATATCTAGATATATGGCTAAGAATATTAAACAAATTCAGAGATGTTTCCTTTGGAATGGAACTGAACAAAAATATATATTTTCCCTTGTTGTATAGGATGTTGTTTGTTCTCCTATAGAAAATGATGGCTCGGGCATAAGGAAGATTAATTCTATGAACATATCTATTTTGGTCAAGGTGGTTTGGTGTCTTATCAAGTCTAACATTGAATGGAATAATATCATGAAGGCTAATAATTAAATGGGAGAGATGAGATTCTCCTTTTCCAATATCAACACTTACCTCTGGGTCCTAATATCTAGAACAACATAGTCAAGACTAAGGTTACACTCTCTTTGGGCCTAAAATGGAAAGTAGGTAATGTTGTTCATGTTAGATTTTGGGAATATCCATAGATTTCTATGCTTCCTCTTGAATATCACCCTATTTTCTTTGCTATCTAGGAAGATTTAAAAGGAAGACTGTGTAACTTTGTGAAAGACCTCTAGAGTCTAGATGACAACCTTGCTTCTTGGAGGGTTTTACCCAGATGGTTTGATCCCCCTTTGAATATTGTTGCATCTAAAATTATAAACATAATTTCTAATCACATGATTAATAGAAGATCCCTTCTAGATAAAATTATTTGGGTTGCTAATCACTCAGGGAACTATTCAGTTAAATCTAGTTTCAACACGATTGATCCTTCTCAGTCTATTTCCTTTAATTGGAAGAATGTTTGGATGCATAAAATTGTCCCTAAAATTTTTTTTTTTCTAGTGGATAGTTTTTCATAAGATTTTGACTATTGAAAACTTAAAAAGAGAGTCTTTTAGATGGGGAATAGATGCTCATTGTGTGAACAAGCTGAAGAGAGCATAGACCATCTTCTCATCCACTGCAGTTATTCTTGGAATGTCAGGAAAAAAATCCTTGGTGACTTTTATATTTCTTGGGTTTGGTAGGACAATATTTGAAGTATTACTGATAGCTAAAATCCCCCTTCGTTCATCCCTTAATAATGGAATTATGGTGACATGATTTTCTCCATGTTGCTTGGGGCCTATGGAAAGAATGAAATAAAAAAATTACAAATTAATCCAAACCTTGGGAATTTTTGGTAGACTTAACTTTCCACAATATTGCTAAGAACTTTAGGGTGGATGATCTTTGAAAACCTAACCTCAACCCCTTAGACCTTAAAGAGAAGATAGGTAAAAGATGGAGTGTTTCTAATAAATTGGCTAAAATGGACCTTTTAAAGCTAGTTTCTCATAAGACTACTATTTAGACCCCCTCTAATCCTAGTTGGTACAAACTTAACTTTGATGACTTTGCTAAGGGTAACCCATGTCAAATAGTTCTGGGTGGTCTAGTAGGGGATGATAGGGGGTAAGTGCAAGAAGTTTGGTCCACAAAATGTTCAAAAAGTGGAAGTGTTTTTCCTGATTTTTTAGAATTTTTCACAATTGGACTGAAATTTTGAAGCACTTGCACATCAAATCTTAAAAAAGTCTAGTAATATGAAATTTATTAGTTTGAGTCAGTTTTAAAATATGCAACTTATTCTAATACCCAGAAGATACAAAATAATTTTTAATAGTCATGTATAAAAACCACTTTTTAAAAGATGTTTTTATGACCATAGCATGCACATGTACGCACACCATAATTCGACCTAAATAAAACTATTTTTCTAGTTCCTTTTGGAGAAATATGTGTATTATACTAAATATTGATGAGGACATTTTTTATAATTTTTTTCTAATTATTTTTTTAATTAATTTTTTATTGGCCCTAATTTATATTTTTGAAAACCCTCTTGTACAAACACCATAATTTGACCTAAACTAATCATTTTTTGAATTTTATTTTTTCATTCGGTAAATAATGGTTTGTAGATTGATGTCACATAATTTTTTTACAAGAAAATTAACAAAGTAAAAGATAGTAAAAAAATATGAAAAATCTAACATTTCAAGTTTATGGACCAATTTCATCATAAATTAATTAAAAAATAGAAAAATAATCCAATTATTGAAAAAATAACATATTTAAAAACTAGATATCATCATCTATAATGGGTTTTAATTTCACAAAATAACTCTAAAAAAAATGTCAACCATATTGCTAAAATCATTTTTTCTTTTGGCATTGCCATGACCTTATACTTGCAAGTCTAAGGCTAAGGATTGGGTTACCATGCCATTTCCGAGCCTAAATCCAAATGAAAAACATGGATTGTGAGTTTCAAACTTTTTGGAACAAGTACCCACTTTAAAATGTGTACCTATTCTAAAAAATGAATGGGTACCTATTTTAAAGCTTAAAAATGACACTTTCCCTAAACATGGACTCAACTTCTTGCACTTACCCTAGGGGTCAAGTGACTTGTTCTTATGCTAGGAAATTGGGGATTCAATCATGTAACTTTATTGAATATGTTGTTATCCTCCAAGGTATCTTATTGGTTGTGACCAAAGGCATAAGAAAATTAATTTTAGAAGGTGAATCTAAGAATGTGACTGATATGATATGCTCTAAGGGCATCTCATGTTGGTATTATGAATATTTAATTGAAGAGATAAAACTTAATTTGGTTCTCTGATGAAATAAAAGTTCAAAATGTATGTAGGGTGGGAAATTTCTTGGGCGATGCTCTAGCCAACCTAGGCACTAAAATTAATGACATCTTAATTTGGAATTATTTCATGTCACTCTTGGATCAAATCGATCTCCAAGTGAAAAATGAGGCACAAACTAATAATTATTTATCAGCTGGAAGATGCCATTAGTGGTCTCCTTGGCACGAGTGGTAGAAATATTCAGAGAATTAGTAATAATGGAATTGAGAGGGGAAGTAATATCTATACTTCCTCATTTAATCTTTACATCCTTACTTTGGTATTCAAGCTTTTTATCCCCTATCATTTGGAAGTCCTCTTTGTGTTTTGGTTTTCAGCTATTATCTCACCTTAATTATGGGTGGAGACCTACTAAATATATTGAACCGTCTAGTTATAAAAATGGCAAAAATGTTGAGGAGTTTTGGGATATTCTATAGAAAAGGTAACCTTGCTTTGTATCTAGAGGCCAAGAATGGATTTGACATCATCATCTCTACAAAGTTTTCTAACTCTTGGAAGTTGAGCACAATCTATCTGCAGGTCATTTCAATGTCTCTAATGTGGTAATTGCTTCTACTACAAGGCTTCGTCAAGATGGTGTTCATATCCCTAAGTTTAGGTTAAGGGTAATTATTAGGAAGCCATTAAAGGTTTTTGAAGAGAGGAGGTGAATCAATCGATTGCAAAATGGTTTCAATAGGGAAGATCTTCCTAGGGTTTGGAAGAAGGTGGTGAGTCCTTATGCACTACATAACACTAAAGGAAAAGTGCAAGAGATTCCATTCTTACCTCTTTCCCATGCTTAATCATTTGGGCCATAATGTGTGGATAAATTTTTATTTATGTATTTACTCTTCTTTGGAAAAATTTATGCATAAATTTCTCCTGGGTGAAAAAGAATTACCCATGTATTAGGGGCTTGTCTATTGTCTTTACCGCTTCCATATTTCCCAAACCCTGGTCCCTCCTATCTGTTTGTGGGTTTATAACCCTTCTATTATCCATTTTGAGGAGGGTCCCACTACCAAAATTCCCAAATTTGTCAAACCCTCCCCCTCTATTAATCCCTAGTCCTTGTAGGCTAGTTTGGTGCACAACTTTGTTGTGGACCCTTCCCCTTCCTCTACTAGTTTCAAGAAGTTGAGGGTCTCCTTTAGTTATCCCTTGTGTGAAGCCTCTAACTACAACTATGTTGAATATTCCCCTCCTAGTTCTCATGAGCAGGGCCTTGTTTCCCCTAAATTTAGTCCCAAACCCAAAGACAAGGGAAATTTTTTATCCACCTCTTGTAGGCCCCCCTTGCTAATTGTCCTATCCTAGAGGTGCCCTTTGAATTTACTACCCCTCAAGTCCCTTCAGATTGTTCAAGGGTAAAGCCTCTTTATCTATTGGGGCCTCTATTGCCCATGGTTCATAGGAGGCATTCTCTTCAAGCTCCTTGGAGAGGAACCCCCACTATAGCTCCTGCCTCAGATTGAAGGAGAAGGTTAACACCCTTTTTAAGGCTATTAATATTCAAAATGATATTCTTAAAGCGCAGTTGGCTCAATGGCATGTTGCCAAAATGCAAATTCAACATTTAGAGTCTATCACCCTTGCTGAAATCCCTAACTAGTAGTCTGATGTGGTTGATATGATATTTGGGATTATATGAAAAATCTGGCTAATAAATTTGATAAATGGGAACAATTGGAGAAAGAGGTGGATTCTATCAAGAATAATCAGGAAAACATCAAGAATAATATGAAGGAAATTATTGCCTTTAGTAAAGAAATTGTGAAGAACACGACCACCACTCAGTAAGTGTTCTAGTCTGAGTTGGAAAATAAAAGAGCTAAGCAACAGGTAGATCACATCAAAACTCCTCAACCCGGCCTTGCTTTAATAGAAATTAGGCAAAACGATAGGATGCAAAGGGAAAAACTATTACTTAGATTGACTCCTTTCCTAACAATGATGGTGTGCACATCTGCAAGACTATGGAGGCAACCTTTGAAGAAAAAATGGAGTTTCTGAATTGTGAGTCACATGCAATTGGTTCCATTTGGTCTATTGTTGTCTCTATCATTTTATGTTGGATCCTATTTGTTTTGTTCTCTTTTAATTTTGTGTTGTAAGTTTCAATCTCACTTCTTGTGAGGCTCATTTTGTTCCTCTTCATAACTCCTTTATAATGGATGTGAACCCTTCCCATATTTTAACCTTAATCAAAATGATGAAAAAAATGAACATTTTAAATATCATTATTATATTTATTATCTCAAGAGTTTTAATGGCTATACTATCTCTACCTCTTTCACCTTTAATAATAACTATCCTTTCTAAATTCATTGGTGAAAGCTCAATAAAATTTAAAATATTAAAAATATAATCATTTTATAAACAATATTTAAAGATTATATATACTTAAAGACCATTATAAAACACGTGAGAAACAACTCTAATACCAAGTTTAGAACATCATTAAGGACATAGTTTGGAGAATTTCCTGATAAACTCAAATTTTATTGTATTTTATTTTAAGAGGTGTCTCCACACCTTTGGCTTAGATAGCTGAGTTTGGGTGATAAAACCACATAAAATCACAAGGATTTAATTAAATATATATATTTTTAACTTTAGTTTTAAAAGCGAAGGAATTGGTCATAAGGTTTAGTAGTAAATACATATGGCTGACTTGTCTACATATACTAAGATGAAGAAGACAAAATGGCTAACACATCATCTTTTCTTTTTCATCTTATTTTTGATATTTTGTCACTTTTGGCCGGTTATTCCATATATTGTTTTGCTTCTACTCATAGAAGCTGGTTCTGGCCATATTGTTTTGGCATACTTCTAGAATCTAAGTGCTAATTCATTTTATGTTTATGGTTTTTTATATAGAAAAAGTTAGTTTTTTATGGGCACATTAAATAGAATAATAACTATTTTTATAGTAACAAATTTTATTTTGTTATGTTAGTGGTTTGATAATGGTGATGGTTTTGGAGCTTCACATGTATAGAGTTCCTTAAAAAAGGACAAAGATATAAAATATTAGTTATTCATATAGTTAATAGCAAATAAATAGTTTGTTATTATAGAAATGGGATCAGAGATTCTTTATATAAATTTTAAAATTTGAATATGCTAGAAATGAAAGTACCTAGCTCATTTTGATTTCTTTTTCTTTGTAAGTTATAATTTTTTTAGTATTATTTAAATTATTAAAATAGGTGAATTCACTTTCACATTGTTAGAGGTAGGACAAATTAAAAGAAAATGATGTTCATTTGATATTTTGTTAGTGTCATAAATTTTAAAATATTGTTTTAAAAAAGTATTTTTAGTTCTAGTAAATGATTTTGATTTTATAGGTCATGAAAATTAGTTTTTAATTTAGTTAATTTTTTTTAAGATTTAGTTTTTTATTAGTTAAGTTGGGATTAATTAAGTCTTTATAATGGTAAAGGTCAAAATTGCATACCTTGTATATTTTTTAGTCATTTTAGGTTCATAATGAACAAGTTATCCTTACTACAATGACTACTGTATAAGTGACATATTTTAGCACAATTACCAACAAATAATCCAATCCTTACTTGATTCCATCTATACACATCCCTTTGAACTAGGTTTTAGCTTCAATTCATCCATTCTTTTACTCAAGCCAAATCAATAATCATGAAACTAAACCAATTTAAAAATGTAAGCATATAATTACTTAAATGATCAACATTCAAATTTAAATTCAGGCCCTCGCTAACTCCTTTTAACTAGCTATTATGCGTCAACTTAAGTGTAAATTTTTTTAACTTATTTGATAGAGTTTTATATTTCAAGACAAACCCTAATTTACATTTACATGTTTGAGCATCTATTTTTTCATCATAGCACTATCATTTAAGGATCATTCTTAAAGAAACAATGTTACATCCTTGTTCCTATTCATTTTTACCATGTTTACCTACTATTTTGATCATTATTCCATATTGTAGACATAGTAACAAAGGTTTGACCAAAGGAGAATAGTCCTTATCAAACAAGTTCCAAAACGGTGTCTATAGGAACCAACTCTTTATAGACATAGGGGCAAATAGGATTCAAAATTTAAATTTAGAAGAGTTCAGATTCATAAGTATGTCCAAATTCACAAATATGTAGAGATTAGTTTTGCAATCATGAAGTGAGCCTAAGTGAGACATAAAATTATATATTTAGAGGCATTCATCTAACATCAAATAGGGTCCTAATTTGATTAGTGAATTAACTAACATCTACCACAATATCTTTATCAAAATTCTAGCTAAATAGCTTTATTTTATTCATTTAATTTATAATACAAATGCATGGACTATAACTCTATAATACACCTAATTATATTTTTGAAAGTTTAGAATTTAACGTGAAAAAATAAAGAAAAAAGGTTGGTGTATGCATACCAAAGATCTTAGAAAATATTTAAATAATTCTTAATGCTACCTTAGAAATACAACACCAAGAATTATTTATAAAATCATACAACTTCATGAATCAACTTGGGCTAGCAGCACAACACGGGTCCATAGCTCATTCCCACATAGCACCACAATCCTATCAAATTTCAATTGAATGTAGACATTCCTACTTTTGAAGAAATTTTTGATACCTCAATGTTAGGTATTTGGATTCAACAATTTTAAGCATTCATCTCCCTCAACCACTTTACTGACACTTAAATCATTTCCTTTGTGACGCTAAAAATGCCCATTTACTTACCACATTAGTTGTAAGCACTTAGTGTATAGCATGATAGGGATCACTAACCAATTTTGTCATGTGATGCCTTTGTCAACATTTACAAGAGTAAAAAGGTGGACACCTCGGCTCATGATGTCACTATGGATACCCATGCCATTCAACAAGGGCCTGTGACTTTCGGAAAGAAGCTCCAGTTCGTGTCTCAAGAATGGAATGCAATCACTGGTCTCAAGTTATTGGGAGACTTGTAGGCGCCCTGTGGTTTTATGTTGGTCCCGACTTTGTGGGTTTTTTTTATCTATTTTATTGTTGCTTGAACATTTTAAGCTTTAGTATTTATTTACTTTTTTTGGTTTTCTCACTACTCGTGAGTTCCTGGTTTGCCTCTATGGTTGTTTTGTAAATGGGTACTAGCCCTTCTAGTTTTAATCTAATCAAAACATTTACAAGAGTAACTTTACCCATAAAAAAATATGAGGATGAATAATTGAAGTTCCAGTAGTTATGCCAACACAAAGAATAATTAGTAAAGGATTACACCAAAAATTATCACACACTCTACATATCAACATGGTAACCTTTCCAAGCAATACATAGTGCTCAAATACATTATAAAATTATCACTTCCTATCTACACTAAGATGGAGATCCTAAATTTAGACACATTGGGTCAAGTACTATACAATTCATTCAATATTTAATTCAAGGCTAAGATTAAACAAAATCCTCCCCACATGATAAAAAAACTCATCTAAGACACTAGTTACATGTCTTCATGTAGAAGCAATATTCTTGTGTGTAAAAGTAACCGTGATACTTTATGTTAGGCATATAAATCCATAGACCACCTTCACTATATTTACACGATAATTTTGATATAATTTTTATTTTAAAAAATGATTGAAATGATCTCTTCTAACTTTAATAATGTTGTATTTTAAATCATGTAATTCAAATCAAACCAAAAAAAAATATTTATACTTTAGATTTTTTATCTTATAGATTATTTAAATCAGAACATCCAGAAGTATATTGATTATTTTATTTTATGATAGTGGTGAAATTTTTTAATATTCTTTAAATCAAATAAATTTATTTTAATTATTTAGTTTTAAATTTTTAATGATGATCTATCTCTATTTAAGACACATCTCCTTATATTTGAAATAAGGTTATGATTTTTAGGTTAACATATATATAATTATTAAAAATAAATCATTCAAACACATTAAATTATATTTGAACTAGGGAAGAAATTAGAAGGTTAAACTTAACATAATAAAAGATATGTTTTTTACATTATTTATTGTTTAAAATTTATTTAAGATGAATTATATATTAAAATTAAATTAGAGTAATAGTTCAAAATAAAAATTAAATAAAGATGTATATTTTAAGAAGTGAATTATTACAAATATTATAAAAGAATAATAAATTTACTAAAAGATATATATAATATTTTATGTATTCTTTCATATTAGAAATTAAATTTTAGAGTGGATGTTAATGTTTTTCTTTAATATTTTCTTAATTTTGTAATTATTTTTTATATCGTAAATTAGGTTAAATAACTAACTTTTTAATTTAAGATAAATTTGTTTTAATATTGAGAATATAAATATCTACAAATGGCAAATACATAATTTAAAAAATAATTGAAAATAATTAAATATTAAGAATATAAATATTGCAAAATGACAATATATAATTACAAAAAAATCTTAATATTTTAAAACAAAGTTAATAATTTTAACTATATATATAGTAATAAAAGTAAGAAATGAACTCTCATAAATTGTAGAATTAGAGCTTGAAGTATCTTAAGATAAATATCATGTAGTGACCCTCTCTTTGTGACATCCTGTTTTAGTTTGTTTTCGGTTTGATTCTACCTGTTAAATGTTTTAGTTCATTGTGATACTATGTTGGTTGGATTTTGCTGATGATACATTGACATCTTGGTTATTGGATTGTGATTAGTTGATGATATTGAGATAGATTCTTACATGATATGGTTTCTTTCTTATGAATTTGCTTATGTTATCATGTTATGATTGTATATGATTGATCTTGCTCGTTTGTGTCGGTGGATAAGACAGTGTAGCATTACTCATTCGTGAGTACCCTGTTACGCTGCAATTCTTATTCACGGTGTGTTTTCTAACATGAGTATATATATATGTATGCTTTAACGTTGATGTTTCCCTGCAGACACAGGTACCGGGTAACGGCTCCACCTGCTTGTCAGGTCTGAGTGTACCCTAATTCAATATAAATATGTTGTCGAAGGTATTGACAGGTCCTTTTAAACCATCGTTCGTCTTCGAACGAGTATCTCTGTGTTACCCCGTGTAGTCCAATTTGTCTTGTCGTATTCAAATATTTATTGTTCTATGTTTATTTAATATTTATTTTATTAAATGTTTATCAATGTTTATACCAAAATTTGTGATTTAATTTATTAAGTTAAATTAAATAAGTGTTGAATTTATCAGTGAAAGTTATTCCTTTGCGATGTTTTAATTAAAATATTATTATTGTTGATTTAATTGTGCAACTTGTATTATGTGAAATAGATTTTATTAAGGAAAGATATTTTCGACGAGATATGAATCGCTGATTGTCAGTTAAAGGTCTGTTATGATATTTTAAAGAATGAGTTGAACTGAATGAGCTATTTACAATGTGAAATGAACTTTCAGTTAAGTTTTGTGATTGGAAAGTGATTTGCATGAATTAATATCTTTTGGAAAATTGGGTATTGTGCATACATTCACGAGAATAATTTTTACGGCAGCAGTTTTTAGCAAAATTTCTGTACGACAATTGTTTCAAAAGAACTTTTCCTTTTAGATTTTGTTTATAAGCGTGATTTGAAGCTGATTGATCTGAGTTTCATCGTTGAAGTCTGGAAAATTAATAGAGGAATCAGCAAAAGGTTTCAGATTTCGTTTCAGCCCAAAATCCAGATTAATCAGGTTTTCTTCTTTTTTTAAGTTTTTGCAAAATTACTTCTGTGAACGCTTGGAAAGATTAATGGTTTGTCAAACCTGCAAAATAAAACAGAAAAATAATGAGAATAGGCAAACAAATTTGATATAAAATACAAATAAATGAAGCTGCCAAGAATTCATGAAGATAGAAATTTAGTATTTGTTCTTAGAACTGAAAACGGTAGTTGATTTCTCCTGTGTATCCGATGATTTAGTGAAATATCTAATTTAGAGTATTGAATGAAATCTTGGTAGTATTTTAAAGTTTGCTTCCTTGAAAATTTATACAACACAATTTGAGGGTTGAATCACTGAATTCACAAATGTCGTCTCTTTATTTCATTCTTTTCTTTAATATAGAAATTATAGTTTCCCTGGTAGAGGCGTTGCTTTTATAAGATTGGAATCTTGAACTCTTGATATCATTCGGTTTATTAGGAAATATTCAGGAATGTCTTTTGTACAGATGGATCATGCAATTTTAAAAGAAATATGAATTATGAATTTTGGGCATCATTTAATGTCCTTTTCAAATGTTTAGAAATATCAATTTTGGGTATGTAATTATGTAGTTTTTGCCGCTTTCTTTTCTACTGTTATGACTAGAATAATGTTAAAGAAGTTATAGTTTCGTTTCTTCTTCAAACCAATCGAATTATCCAGTTACTGTTACATTGTTGTTTCCTGTGCATGTGCACGATTTGTATGATTTAGGAATTTTTTAACCTCGCTTTATCTCTGTTCTTGATAAAAAAAAAAACCTCCTGTAGTTTACAAATTTTCTTCATGTATCACGTTCTTTTCTTTCTTTATCAGCGTGGTTAGTTGAGACAATGATTTGTCCTTTGGAAGATGGTAGTCTCTTTAATTTCTTTTATTCACCATAGTATATCTCATCTAACGAAATTTGTGCCGGCTGTAGATCATGTTTGGAGACTCTCTGTCTGGGGAAATAAACTGTATAAATTAATCCACCCCTCTTTTAACATCTTTTATTCGTTAGACAGTAATTACTCCACTGAGAATCTGTGTCTCTTTCATCCCTATCTTCATGCGCATTGTCTGGTAAGTTCATGTCTATGTTTATTCTGCATTGAGTATGCGCCATAGGCATAGACTTTATTGAAGTTACTTAACCTACACTTCAATGAGATATCATGGCGGATTGCATGGAAATTCATAACTTTACTTTATCATAATTCTTTCTGTCATGCATCAGGAACTGAATGTTTATACATGTGGTCACTTCACATCCTCCATGCGACTTAGGTTCAAATTGTTGGTGTTCTTTTTATCAAATAGAAATAAGCTATTTTATGAATTCCTGTGTATGGCATGATTAAATCTTTATCCTCCAAATCTACGTTTTTGACTGAAGTAATCTTTTATGCTTTTGATTTTCTTTGGTATCTCCTTGGTCTATTTCTTTTTACCTTAGCCTTTCTCATCTGTTAATTTCCGCGCGTGCTATGGTTAGGGTTTGAAGACTTTCTTTTCATTAAGAGGAAATATACCTGTGCAATTTTAAAGTGATTCTCATTTGATATCTTCAACTCCACTCTTTGTTTTCCAACCTTAAGCGCCCAGACTTGTTCTACCTGTGCCTAAGTGTGTTTGGATATTCTTGTTTAATTTTCCTTATAAAATAGGTATCCCTGTCAGAATTTGTGCACAGTCTTGATTTAATGTGAATTTCTGTATAATCTTTAGTAGAAGATATATTTCGAAACATTGCGGTAGTCATTCCTCTATTATGGCAAACTCCTTTCTTTGAACTAACAAACCAGCTCAAAAAAAAATTATATAGATATCTTTAATGTATTGAACTATTCGCCCAATACAGTTGAACGCCTTTTCTTTGTACTTAAAACTCCCTGAAACTATATAAATTCTTTATAGCCGCTTAAGTTTATCAATCAGCTGTTTAACCATAAAAGAAAGGTCATGTATGTTCTTGGGAAAGAAGTCCTTTTGTTTGTATGGCGTGATATTCGTTTGGCTGGTATTCGAATATATAGCATTCTCTATGATCTCTGATGAAGAATGTTACCACCTGTTCATTCGCAACAAACAGAGGTAGTAACTGTAAAAAGGGCGTGCATGTCACAGTAACAGACCTACTGGAGTGTCGTTTTATTTAATTATCACTTTAGGCGCCCAATATTGGTTTTCCCTAAATTTCTCTCTTGTAATTTGTCCCATGCGTTGAATTCATGGTGTCATAGTTTAAACTTCTGAAGATATTATTTTGTCTTTTGTTTGACTCTCTTTTTACATGCTTGAACAGGCAGTTTCTTGGTGGATATCTAATATTAGACTATATGATAGGATTCTTACTAAGCGTAAGTGTGAGTAAAGTGTGATCTTTTGAACGAGAAAAGAAGAGAGGTTAGAAACGTATATTATAAGTTATAATGATTTATTTTATCTTCAAGGTGATTAAGTTATAAAATATATGGAAAATTTAATGTTCTTATGTTATAATGTTAGTAAATTCATATCTTGAAATTATTGGAAATATAACAATGTTGATGGATTATTTATTATGTAATCTCTTTATTTATAGGAATTAATTAAATAGGATTGTTTAATGTATATTCACCAAAGGGTGTAAATGCTTATTTTAATTCCATCAAAAACTAGTGAAGTGAGATTTGTATCGTAAACTTAACACACTTTAGTATATGTTAATCTCAATAGTTTGTTTGTCAAGAATTTTCAATTCATTGAGATTGGTTTAATAAAAATATTAGTGGTGTATATATTCTTAACGTTAGTAATGTTACTCATTTCTTTTAAAATCTTGAAAAGTGGAATTTGCAATAATAAGATTATTACGTTTTTATCATGAAGTTCATAATTACAATTATCTTATGTGGGGGTATAGCTTTGTACCATTTTGTGGTCTTTTGAAGTGACATCCTAGAGATTGTGATTTGCATCTAGTGAAGGACATAAACATTTTGGTTTTGATTATTGTGCTAGATAGCTACCCCTAGATTGGTTTTATGTTGAGTCATGTTATAGAAAGAGTGGCTTGCGGTAGGGGCCGAAATCCGGAAGTGATTGTCTGGGTAACCTATCGTAGGTGTGTTAATTCAATGAAAACTTAACTAAAGAATTATGGGTTGGGAAGTTATAAACATTAATTTAGATAAAAGTGTGCCTCGCCTATTGTATTAACGCTCGTTCAGGTTGAGAAAAGGCTGAGAAGGCCTGGAATGGCAAGTCATCATCTTTTCCTCTTGAAAGATGAAGTGACTCCACATTGGTCTGCATAGGGGCCGGGAATCGGTAGAGGCTACCAGGGTAACTCTTGGAGAGGGCCGGTAGTCTAGGAAGATTCACCAGGGTAACCTATCCCGACGATGTGATGACACTCTTAGTCTATATCATGATGGTATTCCTTATGTTTTGATTTCTATTTAATGTGATATGTTACTGGGATTGAATCTGTTCTGATTTGTAAATGTTATGTCGTGATGTGTATTTGTAAATCCCGTAAACATGATGTTCTATCTTCTTTGCTTGTGGACCTATTATTATCTCCTAGCACAGAGGGAGTGGACCTTCGGGTTCCACGTGGTCGGGAGGAAACCGTGCTACACCTTGTATTTTCTTGCAGATGATCCTATGCTTGCAGCTAGTTCCAGTTACTTCATTTTCGTGACTGTGGATGCGGAGCATGTTCGTGGATATGGATGTCAGTTGAGATATGATCAATTTATGTTTTGTAAAAGTTACCTCTTGTATAAGAGTGTTTATATTGTACCATCTTTGGATGTATTGAGATTTATTAAAATCTCTCTTGTTGTAATATGAACCTATGGATTCTCGAATGTAATAAGTCTTGCAAACTGAACCATTCTTGGCATTAAATTTGTATTATGTTTATGATAACGTGTTGATTTTATGTGTTAGGTTTAAGTAACGTTGTCTTGGAAACCTTATGGAAATTGTGTAAATTAAATATCTTTAAAAAAAAAAAAATTGTTCAGTTAACTTTACTCTTTACGCTATGTTATAACGGTAACCAAGGCGGGGCATTACATATCATATATATTTTTAGATTATAGGTAAAATTGGTTTTGAAGGGGCCTCAAAACTCTTTACAATAGAAAATAGCTAACATAAAAGCCAAAAAATAGCTTGATTGTAGTCAAGCTACCCTCCAACAATAGAAACCACATAAAAATAGCCAACCTAAGAATGATCAAGGATCAACAACCAATAAAATAAAAGAATATTGACCTACACATCACTAGGAGCTTGCCTAATAGCCTTACCTAAAGCATGTTTATTATAAATAAATATATGTTTAGGAAGACGTCTCTTCCACCTTTGGATGATAGTCTAGGACACCTCCTTTTATAAATCCTGGATCAAGGGGAAAGGAGAGGATAATCCTCTATTATCACCTTGATTGGCTATACAACTAATGCAATTGAGACTAAGGTCCCTTATCAGGTAGCCCAATCATGAAGCCAAAAATCACAATGAAAGAACTGTTGGGAATGTGAAGTCCAACTATCATGACTGTTTGCATTCTCAAACTCTTTGCTTGAAAACTTAATAGGATTGTATAAAATCATGTGTGTAGTCCATGGATGATGTAGTGTATTTGGATATTTACTAATGGAGTAATTCCCTACTTTCCTATGGATGTAACCATTTATGGTGAACCACATAAATATGATTGTTTTTATGTGTTTTTAATCTACTCTTCTTGTTTTTAGTTTGTTGTTTTCATTATTTGTTTTTCAATCAGCTCTTAAATTCCCAACAATTGGTACCAAAGCCATGGAGAATTTGTAATGCCCCGTCATTATAACCTAAGGAATGTTGCAATTGTGTTATAAAGGTGAAATAATTTTTTTTTTTTAAAGTATAATTATTAAGTTAATTAGTTGCATACATTCGTTAAGTTACACGACGTTACACTACTTCGAGTTTCCATAGACGACTTTAGTATTTCGCATTGCACATATTAATTTATAACATAAACATCAAAGATAAACATTACATTTGAAACTCCATTCAAGATAACATAAAGTACTAACATGTTTCATACATTGCATTTGATAAAGTATACAATACTCATCCATCTGATGAGGTAGTTCAATAATGATTACATTTTACAAGTGTTCACCTCATATACAATTGAGGGATGTTTTCAAATACATAATTTACAAAATTACAATGAAGAAGTATTCATAAGTTCCAAGTGCGAGCTCTCCATCCACGAAGCTCTCGATGCCATGATCAAACTGGGGACCCAACGGAGTAAGGTGCATGTTCCACCCAACCATGTGGTACCCGTAGGTCCACCCCCTGTGCTAGGAGATAGTAATATGGTTACCTAGACATAATCTACTAACCCTAGACACTAGTACAAAACAAACTATTGGTTACATTGCTTCCAGATTCTTTGACAATTGAATGTATGACATACACAAGGTTAACTGCTATTTTAGGTGGAGTGTCATCACAATATTGCAAAGGTTACCCTGGTGTTTCTTCCTAGGTTCCGGCCCCAAACATGGGTTACCCTGGTAACCTCTTACGAAACCCGGCCCCAATGCAAATCATTGTGGAATCGAATGTCTTTTGAAGAAAAAAGACACCGATTTTCCATTCCAGGCCTTCTCATCTTATACTCAAGACTGAAGTAGCTCAAGAGTCATAAGCGAGGCATAATCATCTTGTAAAGAGTTTTAATCTAACTACTGTGTCATTTAGTTATCACTGAGTTACTAACTTCTTGCAAGTTACCCTGACACCACTTTGTGTGTCGGCCCTTACAAAAAGCCACTCCCCTAAACATAACATAGGAATCTATGATCTCTGACTAAGGTTTACAAGGTGTACAAATAACCAAAATCAATCTAAAAGACCAAACACGTTATAACGAACATCAGTCATTGTTCATATCACAGGTGTCAAACCACCATACAATTCCATGTACACATCCTTAGTTAACATATAACCTCAACTTAACAATCAGAATCCCCACGGTATTAAATTGGTCTGGAAGACTTATTTATTTAAGATTTTCCCAATTTGCCCAAATCACAACAAAACAGGATTTAAAGCAAAATAAAAATCAATAGAAATCTACTATTTGGATATACTAAATCCTCTCAAGCAATAATTTGAAGTACCAAAATTATTCATCTAAGGTTTAATTCATCTTCCATGCAATACGAAAATCAAATCTACAATTAACCCAATTTCATAACCATATATTATAATGAAAATAATATAACTCCAGAATAACAATCTATTCTTAAAACAAATATCTAAAGCATGATAATTAATTATTAAAATATCTAAATCTAGATATTTAATAAATTAATTCTTTTAATCATCCCATTTAACATAATAATATTTTAATTTAATATATTTATATATATATATATATATACATAAATATAATATATTAAATATTTATTACTTTTCGAAATTCGCATAATATATATATATATCGAATTTAATAAATAATATATAAAATTCGCATTATATATGAAAATTGAATTTAATAAATGAAACATAAAATTCGCATTCTAAACTTTTGTTAAAATACATACAATTTATGGTAAGGCTCCCGCGGCCTCCCTGTGGGAGGACGCAACCTTGCCAGGGTTGTGCCCAGTAGCCACTGGCTGCTATGCGCAGCCTTGGTGGGCTGCGCCCACCACAGTATTATATGGGGAGGGTTTTTGCCCTCCCCTATATATTTACATTTAAAAAAAAAAAATCTATTTCACAATTTTGGTACAAACAAAAATAAAATAACGAATTTATATTATATCATTTTAAATAAAACTTTGACGAATTTCGCCTGTGGATTTAATTCCATACGGCGAATTCACAAATAAATTTTGATATGTTTAATAAAAACAAGCTTCTTTCACAATTCAATTTATTAGTATAATATATATATGTTATATATCTACATATATATAAACATATATATTTATTTAAACAATTCTTGAGGGTTTTCTGGAAAATTTCAGAGGGTTTTTTAGAAAACTCTACAGAAGTTCAACGGATTTAAAAAAAAAAAAGGGAAATAGGAATTTAAAAAAAAAAATTCAACAGGGATTTCAAAGGAGAATACACACAATTTTTCCGTTTAAAACCTAATTTACCCAGAGGTTTAATTTTCTCTTTCAACAAATATTTTCCCCACAAATTTTAAATACTTCCTACAGAGAAAATTCTACAGAAGCTTTCTGAAGCCATCAAAATTTCACACAACAAAATATAATTTATTTTCACAGACATTTCATTTAAACACAACATAATAAAAATTACAAGTATAATACCTGTGTTCCCTTGCTTCTGAAAATCAACTGGTGATGAGAATCCTCTGTTGCCTCTGTTGCCTATAGCTTCCAAATCCTTCCCGAGAACCAAAGCCCAAATAGCAACAAGAGCTTCCACAAGTTTGCAACAAAATACCCAAAAAGCATATACAGAGTTTTTTTAATAGAGCACAAAATAATTTCCCGTGAATGAAAAAAAAAGAATGACCTCTGTGATTTTCGAGATCCAATATTACCTCCATAAACATATTTCCTCAACCATAATCATTTAATGCACTAGCACACATGTCGAGAAGTGGTTACAAAATATCTTCTCCACCACTTCTCGGCAATCTTGCCAATTTCAATTGCATGCAATTAATTAATTTAATTTAAATTTACATCCAATATTCAAACCACATGCATTTATTTTTATTTAATTATCTAATTTTCAAATACAAAATAATTTACAATTCAAATTCCATTTCCACAAATAATGTTTAATTTTCAAATAATACTATTTACACACTTAATAATTTAATTTAATTAATTTATTTATTTAATTAAATAAGTTTAATCTTTTAAGATGAAACCATTTAACCAAATAAGCTAACTAATTAATTAAACAACATGTAACTAATTTCTTCAATATTAAAAATAAATTTAAATAACAGTAAGTAAGACATAATAAACTATTATTAAAATTGACCAGATTTTCCTATCAAAGCAATTTAATCCAATCAAGAAAAGACAAGACAACCAAGACTCAAACTAAACTGACAATGTATAGTGACCGGGTTATAGACCAGACTAGGGTGAACCAAACTACTATCTCTCGATCAACGTATCCGTTGAGTCTTGACACGCTCAGACTTGAGTACCCAGGTCGAGTCGGTGTCATGTACCTGCAATTCCTGCAACCAAGCAATAACATGCATATATATATATAAAAGCCATTGAACAGGCACACCGTGCAGAGAAAATCACAGATATCACAGGGCACTCACAAGCGAGTGATGCGATTCCATTCTCCACACTAATACACGTCACATCAGACTGACGAAATAAATAACTGTTAGTCCATCATAAACATGTACATAGCAATAATCATCTGAAAGTAAACACCTAAACTACCTCAAAGCATATCAGAAAACAGTAATCACCATACAATGTATCATCATGTCACAGAATAAATCCACTGTCGCTCAAAACAAGCGATCAAAATATCTAGACAAAGTATCATAGTCTAAAAGTGTGAAAACATAACAACAAAAAGCATAAGCAAAAATGGAGGGGTACTACAGAATTATTGAGCAAGGATGGAAAAAAATTGGGTGTTAGATCCCACAGTTGGGTGCTTTCATATAGTGAAGAAATAGGTTGAAGTGGGAGTTTTAGATGATTAAGCCTATTCTATCATTGAAGAATTTCTTGGAAATTTAAATTTGGTAGAAAGTAATGTGCAAGTGGAACTTGAAACAAGGCACCATGTTCATTGGTGGGATGACTAGAAAAATGAGAAGGATTTGACTGAAGAGGAGGAGGATGCTAGGTTTGTTTCCTTCTTGACTCTTGATGCAGTTGTGGCTGCAATTGGAAAAGAGAAAGAAGATAACAAAGAGGGTTTGAAGCAATCGCTGGTTAAAGAAGGAGAGACTATAGAGTTTTCCTTCTGAGATGAGGAGGATGCTATCTAGAACCAGGCGAGTGAAGATGAACCTGAGGAAGAGGCTGAGAACTAGGAGGAACATCTAAACAAAGAAATTGTAATTCTAAAGGAAGAGATTTTGATGCTCAGAGAGCGAATATTCTATATGGAGAAGGAAAAAGACAAATTTATGAAAGAGTGGGAGTTTTCTGGAAAGAAAAGAAATGAAGAATTAAAGAAGGAATTGGTTGAGATGGATATATTCCTTATCAAACTAGGCATTCAAACAAAAAAGAAGAAGATGTTTATATAGAACTAGAGCAAGTAGATCTCATTTAAGATAGTGAACTTCATAGAAGTGATCTGGAGAATAATATAAAGAAAAGGCAAGAGGAGGTATCCATTTGGGAAGAAACAAAAATTTCACCTGAGACAAAGATATCTCCTGTTACCGAGGTGCCTGTTGTTGCTATGGAAACCGAAGAGCCCCATCTGGTCGTGGCGAATGAAAAGTTATTCAAAGATGAGGCCACGGATGAGAAGGGTGATCGAGATAGAATGGCATCATTTATTGAGTGTGCCTATAATGCCTTAGAAAAGAGGGTCTAGGATAGTAAGGGGAATGCAGAGAAGTTCCATTTTGATCTGATGAATATTGCAATGACCACTTTGAGTTATACAATCCTTTCATAGGAGTTGGTAGTTGATGCAATCATGCGACTTAAGGGTAGAACTGCAAATTTGGAATCAATACAAATTATTAAAAGGGTAAGAGGTTCTTTAATTCCTGGATGAAGGGTTCATATTAGACAAAAGTATTGATGTTGGTTAGAAAGTTGCAGATCTTATTTCCAAAATTGTTGTGGTTAAGAAAGCGGTGCCAAAAGAGCTTTGTCCTAGCCCTACTCAGTTTCCTATTGGTGGATTTGGTTTAGGTGGAAATCGAGGGAACAATTTTAGTATTGGTTATGGACATGCATATAATTCAAGTCCTGTAGGTAGCTATTGGGCTAGGATAGACAATAGATACGAACCTAACTCTGGAGGTAGAGGTGGATATCCTACTTTTGCACATGCTGGCTATGGATTGAGTGCAACATTTAGACCTAGATAATTCTTGCATGTAGCCAATCCTGAAGGCAAACAAAGGTCAAGTTTTTTGGCAGTGATAATTGTGAGGGATTTTAGTATTATCTTTGATGCATATACGTCATTTGAGGAGAGCATGTTAGCGGAAAAGATGGAGACTTTGGGCCTTAGTAGTAGGGGAAAAAAGGGAGTAGTGGATATTGATCTCAAAAGAGAAGTTGATGATGGATTTCCTGATTATGAATTTATAGGTGAGTTTGCACCTGAAAAAGTTGTAGGAAAAGATGTCTTTGCTTCTGATCAGATTTGGAGATGACTAATATGGAGTGTTCGTGAGAAAATTTTGGCAAAGTTAAAATCTTCAATGGGTCTGGTTGTGATATAAAGAAGTGGAAATGCAGGGAATGTTAATATGCAAGACTATGTCAGTTGGACTTCAAGTGGGAGATTGTTGGGAATGTGAAGTCCAATTGTCATGACTATTTGTATTCTTTGACTCTTCGCTTGACAGCTTAATATGATTATATAAAGGCATGTGTGATGTCCATGCATGATGTAGTGTATTTGGATATTGATTAATGAAGTAATTCCCTGCTTTCTTGTGCATGTAACTATTTATGGTGAACCATGTAAATTTGATTGTTTTTGTGTTTGTAATTTTATCTTCTTGTTTTTAGTTTATTGTTCTGATTAATTTTTTTTCAATCTACTCTTAAATTCCCAAAAAGAACAACATCATAAATAACATATTTCATTATATTCATTCCACATCAGCTACAACATTATTATTCATAGAACAAAACCCTTCTAAATTCTATCATGATCATTCTTCAACAATATTTTCTATAGACACTCTCCATTTCTAGCATTCTCTTTCACCATTCTTTGTACTAGAAAACTTCTAAATTTCTATGACAACAAAAACCCTTCTCAATTCTAATACATTCTCTATGACACCCCTTTTCTATTTGGTCAAAAGACCCCTTCTTTAGTCAGTCAAAAACACCTCATGGCATGTTAGTTTTCCTTTTTTATATCTCCTTTCAAAGAAAGTTGAACTATTTTATGTTTTGTATTTTAAGAACTAAATTGACACAATCCTTCAACTATTGCTTCAGATGATCTCTAATCTTATTGTAGGTTCACATTTCTTCTTTATATTTCCTTGTTGGTATTTTAACTTCTATTCAAAACCAAGAACCATCCACTCTTAACTAAACTTCTAATCACATTTTTCCATGTGTCTACATGTGAAAAGGACCAAAAAACGTTTATTAAGTCTTTGTCAAGGCTTTCCACACTATTAGGAACTTTGTGAAAACTATCCAATGACTTTAGCCTTATCTCCTGATTTATCAAGGTTTTGAGACTCTTTGTGACCTCATGATTCCTTCTTATCAAGGTTCCCATTCCTTTAGACACTATCTCAGTTCCTTATCAGGGGTTTAGGATTCCTTAGAACCATGCATTCCTTCTTGTTGGGACTATTGTTCTCTTCCCTAGTCAAGGATCAGGGCTTACTTATAACCTAAACATTCAACCTTTTTAACATTGGTGTAGTGACTTCGTTGAGAGACCAACCCTCATGTTCTATTGGGGTTCAAACATTTATCATACACCAAACACTTATTCCCCTAGTTTTTCAAGGTTTCGAGCTTCCCTACAAACCCAATCATCTTCCATTCACAAGTCAAAGTGTCACCCTTTGGGGTTTTGGTATTTTCCTTCTTTGATTTTGTCTCTTGATCGAGAGCTTTAATGGGAATGGAAATAGTTGGGGATTCCTAATGTTTATGAAACTAATCCCACGTTTGACCCTTAACCTTTATCAACACTTCCCAATCCACCAATAAGTTTCATGAAAACACTAAGTCTTCTTTTTCAATGATTAGGGATCTTAAAGGGACTTAGTAATCATCAAGATTTCTACTAGTTCTTGGAATTGCTCTAGGTTTCAACTTTTCATAACTTTTTTCAAACTTCTCTATTTTTTCTCAAATTCAAAACATAGATAACCTTTTAGCTCCTTAGCAAGGTGGAATTGTCATAACCAAAAATCCAAATAATAAAATTTTCAGTAATTTCACTAAGAACTGGAACTTTTAGGGTGTTCTAGGGGTTCTTGGAACCTACTAAACCTCTAACTAGTTCCCAAGGAGGCCTAAACCTCTAATTAACCATAACTTGGATAATTTGACTCCATTATTTTCTAAATCAAAACTAGAGATACCAATTGGGGCTTTCTACAAGATGAAACCCTTGGATGATTTGATCCTAAAATTCCTCCAGAAGAAAACTTGAAAAATATATCAAGAAAACCAATTGAAATACACTTATATTGAACCAAAAAATGAACTAGAAAATAAATATAAACTGAAATGTTTTTGGATGATGCAAGATCGCCTATGGACCTAGATGCTCCTAAAGTAAAATTTCTATTATAAAAGCATCTTCTACAGTAAAAGTGAATACCATCATAATCAAACAACTACATCTATAGTCTACTATACATTATAAGGATTATTTCCCCAAGAAGAGCCTTCAAAATATCGATGGAACCAAAATAATAGCATAGATGATATGGCCAAAATTTGAACAAGTGGCATCAATCCTAAGAAAATAGTAAATCACATTGCCAACATCTTCAAGATAAGAGAGTCCCTAAAAATGGAGAGGAAGATTAGATAACCTTGCCAAAATTGGTAGGATATTGGGGTATTTAGAAAGAGGGTTGAATGTAGGAAACCAAGGCTTGAGAAAGAGGGAATGTTGATCACACATCTATAGCCTACTATCCAAAATGCTTCATTATCCTCAATAGATTGATAATTCATACTAAAGAATCCCTTGCAAGGATAGAGCTTGTTTCCATTCTTCATAAGAGGTCTCCAATACTTCAACACCTATTGATGTAAGTAATGAAGAGAGGGCCATATATGATTAAAGTTGAATATCAAACTTGTAGAAGTAAAAATAATTTCATCGTTAGTAAAATCATATCCATAAATGAGGCTAAGGGAGAATTCCAAACAATCTAGAGGTTTCTTGCAATACGGAGGGAGGGTTAGAAATCCCATAATGATTAGAAGGGACCCCTAACCCAACATTAGCTATAAGTGAAACATGACCAAAATCAAATATTGCACTCAAAACAATACCACTAATGGTGGTCATTGCATAATCACTAGGGGATCCCACCACAATATTAGAAGGTGCACCAAGAGATCCCATCTCAATAAAAATATAATAATCTAGGAACCACGTCACAACCTACCACTATTGTCATGATAGAGAGAACCCTAAACAGGGTGTGATAGCAAGCAAATCCATCATTGATAAAATCTCCACAGACACCATGAAGCATAAAGTAATGAGAAAGTATTGTTTGAATTTAATGCCAAGGTTCTAGGAGTGGGTAGAAAAGATGCCATTAATTTCAATTTGTTTACAATAAATAAATCACACATTATGCATTTTAAATAGAAATTTTGAATAGTATTTATAATAATATTTATAATTTTAATTTTATCTCTAAATTTTATCTTATTAAAAAACCTTTTAACTTAAGCAATAATTTGATTGATATGGTCCTTTAATTATCAAAGAATTTGTTTAACTTTAAAGATTATTTTATCTTTTAAGATTATTTTATTATTCTAGAATATTTCCTTATCTTTGCCTTAAATTTAAAAAATAAATAAAATTACAAGTCTTAAATGGTAATGTTAATGGTAATTTTGTGGTGATTCCAAATCATAGATTCATTTTTTTACTTAAAAACAACTTTAACTTTAGTGGTGATCTTCATTTATAGAAAATTACATTTAATAGTGACAAGTCTATCAATGTTTTTAAATGGTAATGTTAATGGTAATTTTGTGGTGATTCCAAATCATAGATTCATTTTTTTACTTAAAAACAACTTTAACTTTAGTGGTGATCTTCATTTATTGAAAATTACGTTTAATAGGGACAAGTCTATCAATGATTTTTATTTATTAAGAAGGTTATCATAGTATAGTACATATATAGTAAATTTATTAAAAACAAATTAAAAATTTACTTTTAATTTTAACTGACTTTTGACTTTTCTTGATTTAATAACAAAATTTTTAACATATAGTAATAATTCTATAATATAAGATTCTTTTATATATTAATTTTTTTCTATAACTTTAGTCATGATTTATCTATTGATATGTTTGTATGATTAAAAAAATAGTCATCTTTAAGCAAAAATAAGCATAACTTGAAGAATACATTTACAATTTAAATTATTTTTAAATGATTTTTTTAATCTTATTGTTATTTCCATTTATAATTTTTGAAAGTTGTTTCAAATCGTACAAACCAAATCAAACTAGAAAGAAAATATTTATATTATAGATTTGATCTTGTAAATTGTTTAATTTGAAACATCTAGAAGTATAGTGATTATTATATCTTATAATAGTGGTGAGAAATTCTAACATTTTATAGATCAAACAAAATGATTTTATTTATTATTTTTCAAAATCTTAATGATAATTCTATCTCTATGTTCCTTATGACTAAAACTTATGAATTTATTTATGAAAATATTACATTTTAAATTAAAACACTCAATAAAAGTTAAAATATTAAAAATTATAATTATTTTTATAAATTGAATTTAAAAGTTCAAAATATTAAACATTCTTTACTTATAATAATCCTTGATATACGTTATAATTAATATAATTTCAACAATTAAATACCCATAAATATAATTTAACATATAATCTATATTCTATTATTAATATTTTATTTATACCATTTTTACCAATCAAAATTCTTTTATTTTATTTTAATCATCTTTTTTGAAGATGGAGATAATTCTACTTGGTGGGATTACAAATCTTTATTTAAGAGAGTTTGGAATATGTCATGATAAACACAATTTTTATTGTATTGTATTTTAAGAGGTGTCTCCATACCTTTGGCTTAGATGAGTTGTGGCCAAGTCATAAGAATTATTATAGAAAAGGATGATGGTGCGTGGCCAAAAAGGAATATGGGACAAGACAAATAGGCAACATATCATCTTTTCTTTTTCATCTTAATTTTGATTTTTTATCACTTAGTGGCCGGTTATTCCATAGATTGGGTTGCTTCTACTTATAGGGGATGGTTTTGTCCATATTGTTTTGGCCAAGTTCTAGAATCTAAGGTTTGTTTATTATGGTTAGAGTCATATCTGGAAAATAATTATGGTTACATTTATAGTATGTAATTGATAATGAATCGTTCAATAAAAGATGTTGAGAGATATCAATTTCGAGGTGTTTGTCTATTTGCAATAACAATTTCTATAAAGATGACTTTTATATCTTTAAACATATTTTAAATAGATATATTTAGGATATCTATCCTAATTTTATTATAATTTTAAATTAATAATCAAATACTAATTTTACACTAAGATATTCACAATAATCATCCACGTCAATAGTGGCATGGTGCAATAGTTAAGTTGTTGTGTTGTTATTCTTGTCATCAAGGTTCAAACCCCATTGGGGTGTAATTGTTGAGAATTTATATTGGGGATGAAGTCTCCTATTTGTGACCTCACTGGTTCATAGCTCTGAGTCAAAAGCATTTACCCCTCTTAATAAAACAATAATCATCCACACTAATTGTATTGCGTTTCTTTTTATCCTTAAAAATAGTTTTAAAGTATTATCTTGGAAGTATTGAAGTACAACAATTTTTTTAATTACTATATGTTTGAAAAATTATCAACCGATTTGTTATATATATGTGTTTTTTTTTTTATACGTATATGTGTGTTTTAATTATTAATATTGACATTATTGTCTATATATTCTTCATAATGTCTTTTCATTATTATTTTAATATATATCAGCTATTTAATTTTTTTAATATGCTCATGTCATTACACTCCACCCCATACTGTCATTGTAGATTACAAATCTTAACGTAAAAATAAATTTGTTTATATTTAAATTTTATAATTTTTTCTATCTTATTTAAAATTTTCCTTAAAACTTTTTAATAAAAAAATGTGATAGATAAATTAACAATTTAAATTTAGTTTCTAATTTAACTTATGGTAGCATAGACTTGTAAACATCTACAGTCTGAAAAAAACATAGGATTGTAAACATATTTTACATTAAACAAAGACATCAAATTTAGAATAAAAAATATCCTTTATTTCATTTGATATATTTGTTGAGAATCAATGGTATGGATAAATTCAAACAAGCTTAGCTATGCAAAGTTTAATAAGGTTGTTTTAGCCTCTATCTAACATTTATCCTCAAGGTAGTGCCTCCCTCATTTAATACTTAAGCACACACACATAGAACAAAAAATTATCATAACTAACTTTCAATACTTTTGTATCAAATATTGTATTGGCTCTTCATTATTTAACTCTACATCACTTTATGTTTTAATTTCATCATATTCATATTTGATGAATGAGATCAAACCATATTACATTTTATTTCACATTCTAATCAAGATGTGAGCACATTATAATAGAAATTTGAGCATATATATAGCTTCAAATATATTTTTTTTCTATATTAATCTCTCATAGGGTTTCACTTAGAAGGTTGTATATGGTCTCTTCTCTTGGTGTGGTTTTTGGGTTAATCAACTCAAGAAAAAGAAATATTTTTCAATTACAAATCATGGTTTTGGTTCACATATGATGCAGGAGCATCAGGGTGTAAGGTAATATTGCATCACCAAAAATATTGCTATTTTATTTTGTTGTTTTCAATAAGTAGTAAGGTGTGTGAAAAATAAATATTTTAATTTGCAACATTATAATTTTTCCTTGTGGTGATTTGGAAATGTAATTTTTTGAGGATTTATATGCTTTGGTAAAAGTTTCAAAGGAAATTTAAATTGGAATATTCTTTTTGGAGCATCCAATTCAAGGTAGGGACCAATTTACATGCATGTTCTTGCATGATCATTTGTATACTTTGCATGCATTTGCATGTTGGGGCCACTAGCTTTGCATGTCGGTGCATTTCCTTTAGGCACTATCTTAGTTCCTAATCGGGGGTTTAGGATTCCTTAGAACCATGCATTACTTCTTGTTGGGACTATTGTTCTCTTCTTTAGTCAAGGATTGGGGTTTACTTATAACCCAAACATTCAACCTTTTCAACTTTGGTGCAGTGGCTTCGTTAAGAGATCGACCCTCATGTTCTACTGGGGTTCAAACATTTATCAGACACCAAACACTTATTCCCCTAGTTTTTCAAGGTTTTGAGCTTCCCTACAAACCTAATCATCTTCCATTCACAAGTCAAAGTGTCACCCTTTGGGGTTTTGGTATTTTTCCTTCTTTGATTTTGTCTCTTGATTAGGAGCTTTAATGGGAATGGAGATAGTTGGGGATTCTTGATGTTCATGAAACTAATCCCACCTTTGACCCTTAGCCTTTGTCAATGCTTCCTAATCCTCCAATAACTTCCATGAAAACACTGTCTTCTTTTTCCATGATTAGGGATCTTAAAGGGACTTAGAAATCATCAAGATTTCTGCTAGTTCTTGGAATTTCTCTAGGTTTCGACTTTTCATAACTTTTTTCAAACTTCTTTGATTTTTCTCAAATTAAAAACATAGATAACCTTTTAGCTCCTTAGCAAGGTGGAATTTTCATAACCAAAATTCCAAATAATAAAATTGTTAGTAATTTCACTAAGAACTGGAACTTGTTTGGTGTTCCAGGGGTTCTTGGAACCTACTAAACCTCTAACTAGTTCTCAAGGAGGCCTAAACCTCTAACTAGCTTAGATATCTTATATACATCTATCTAAAATACACTGAGAGATATCTCGAGGTGCCTATTTTAAATTGTTATTTAGAATAGATAGGTACCTCGAGATTGATATCTCTCGACGCATTTTAGATAGATGTATATAAGATATCTAAGCTAGTAGCATCCGCAATGCGCAATGTAAAATAATAATTTATCACATATTTTATTTTAAATAAATAATTATAATACTTTACAAATTATGATTCATATCATATGTATTCAAATGCACAAAGAGATGTGTACAATAGGAATTCATAATGAATGAGACAATTCATCTTTTATACCAAAAATTTAATATCAATATTAATAGAAGAGTTCACTTGAAAAATATATAGATCACATAAAAATGTTATGTTTCCAAAGATTTTAGTCTTTCTTCCTCTTCTTTTCTTTTGGTGAGTTGCTTTCCTGTCTTCATTTTTTCATAACGATCATATGTAAATGGTGGTGAGATTCTGATTCCATCTAGAGACTTAACACGTGATATAGCAACAAATGTTAATATTTCCCTTTCTCTTGGTCTTATATCAATTGTTTCCTTGGAAAGAGTTAATCCTTGTGATTTGTGGATCGTTAGTGCCCAAGCCAATCATAGGGGAAAATGACGTGTGCGGCCCCTTTGTATTGGTGAAATTGGAATTAAATTTGGAGATGCATCTTCAAAAGGAATTCCAGATTAATTATCAAATTCAACCGTAACATATGTAGGTGGATCTGGTGGGCCACATCTAGGTTTGTATATGATATTTCTGATGCATCCTAAAGCTCCATTGACAAGACCTACTTCTATCCATAAATTAGATGTTAACATGACCCTTTCATCCTTTGAAATTAATAATTCAACATCCAATTCATCATTCTAACCTTCTGTTGGATTAGCGCTACCTTGTTTGGTTGCAATGTCACGTGCTACTGGTCTTCTTAATGAATGTGAATTTTTTATGTCATGGCTATGCACATTATCATTTGTTGCAAATACATGAATATTATTATCAAAATCCTTAATTTTTGGATGTAATGAAGCATCTATTCTTTTCATGAGTAATTTCCAATCATCTATGGTTGGATGTGCATCTCTAATATTTATGAGTAATTGGCGAAAAAAATTTTGGTCTTCACTTTCACCTTCTTGTCTGAATACCTTATCCAAAGTAACAACTATCTTAAACTCTTCCCACATAGTTTTGCACGTACATTACTATCATAAGGTGGTTTGTCACTTACAGGAGGTAGTTGTCCCAGATCTCCCACCAAAATGATTGATCTTCAACCAAAAGTCATGTTTGATTTTTCAAGATAAGCCTAGTGTAGTCTTGAATCAATATTTTGTAACAAATTTTGTCCAATAAAACTCATTTCATCAATTAATATGTATTTTATATGTTGAATTTCTTCTTGAAGACTTGTGAGCCTTGTTCCTTCTAATTCAACAAAATCTGCAATAGGTATTCTTAAAGTTGAATGAATTGTTGATGCACCAATGCTATAGGATGCAACTCCAGTTGGTGCTAGTAATAATAAGGGAGAACGTTCTGGTTGTGATGCATCATAAAGAGTTGAGGAATTGCATTAATCAAATATGATTTACCTGTTCTAGCTATTCCTTGAGTTATCATGTATAGTGGCATCACATCATCCTGTTGATTATAATGTGACATATTAATATCAAGTGCTTTTTTTTTCTTAGCACCTAATATTCCATATGATATAGTTGACAACATATCATCAGGTATCAGTAAGCATTTTCTTTCATAGTGTTGATAAAATTTATTGCATTATTTGTGTAATCTTCTCCTTGATATTCAACACTCCATGGAGTTTGTCTATCAATATCTCTTCTTCCTAACATATCTATTTCTATTGCATCCATAATTTGTCCATGGTGTAATCTTGATATGATCTTCCACTCATGTTCAATTATATTATGATCATTTCATAAATTCTCCCCATCTTTAGAATCATTGTGATTTTCAGTTTCATTTGAAATAATTCTTCATTCTAAATTCCATGGATCATAATTGAGTGAGTCCCAATTTGACATAATTGTATTATCATCAAGTCCAATATCCCTTTGTATATTATGAAATGGCTTGTACAACAATAAATCTGACCAACAAAAATCAACCCACTTTTCTGATTGACATGTAGGTATGGTGGTAAATCTTGGAAACACTCTTACAATAGTTGCCATAGTCCTTGGTTCCCATTTGTTATCTCTTTTTCTTTTGGGATTATATGTCCAAGATCTAGCTGCATCTATAAGTGTGATACTTTCCATTGCATATGGTCTATCCATGCATCCTTGAATGAAATGTTTTAGATGTCCATCATCATCATTTTCTTCATTTTTTAGCACTAGCTTGAACACCTCTCTTGAAACATTTAATGTAACAAATACTCTACTACATTCTACCAATGGAAACTCCAATAACATATGACATGTTTCTTGTGCTCCAATGTCTCTCTCAATGAGGGTTTCTGTTAGAAGTCTCTTGTACGCCTTTGATGCCACTTCATCTCGGTTTTCAATATTTGCAAGTCACATTAAGATTTGATGATAAGTTTCTGAACTCTTTTATGCTTTTGCTGCATACTTTGCAATATAATTTATTACATGTCTTGAAAGAACTGGTTGCCAATCTACATTTTCTCTCCATAACTGAAGTATATTATGATTATGTGTGTTTACTTGATCATCATTTCTTGCAGGTTCATATACTTTATCTCCTATGGTTGGATCTTCAAATAATTTTGATCCACCTAGATGTAATGGTCATGGTGCAATGTACCTACAAACAAAGAGTAAATTGTTAGCTTATATAAACATTTTAGTTATTTATTGGTACAAAATATATGAAAGTATAAATATCTTACCTACAAACCATTCTTCCTCTTTTTTTTGAAGGCAAGCACCCTCTTTACATATTGTATGGTGTTCAACAAAATTGAGCAACTCTTCATAGTCACGTGCCAAGTCTATTTGGCTTAGTTGCATATTTCAAAGGCATAGGTGTTGTGTAAAATTTTGTAGGACCTATCATTCATGATATAACATATTTTATTAATTGAAATACAAAATTTTAAGTATCATATATTGTAAAAAGAATATATAATTGATAATTAATATCATACCTGTATGTTTCGTTGATGTGGGTCTCCCCATGGATTCCATGCATGAACAATAAAATCAAAATATTTTTGAACATTTTTTATTTCATCAACATTTCTCCAATTAAGGTTGTCTATGTTAGGTGCTCCATCTAACCATATGAATCCATGCACATGTGGTGATCCTCTATGCTTCCATTCATATCTTGACCAATAATCTTTTACCTTCATTCCCTTTTGTAGTATTTCCTTGCAAAATATTGTATATCATAGGTGCATGCAATGTGCCACAATATGTGGGTAGTCAATAATATTTTTTCGTCACCATTTATGTGCTTCTTGTGGGTTAGTTGGATGTGTCCCTGACATTAATGCATGCAAATCTGGCCAATACATATTTTTCGCACTCAAAGTAAAGAAAACTATTGGTGTTCCAATTTGATGCAATAGATCAGTTAATTCAGCTCAACATTTTTCCCAATAAGACCTTATACCCCTTAGCATTGTACCAAAATGCATCAAACAATTGGCTAGATGTGAATGAGGGACATTTTCCATATGTTCTCTTAACTCATTGATTGTGATTGGCATATCTTGCAAGCTCTTTTTGAAAAACATTGCTGATGAGTTTTGTGCATGATGTTGCATAATCATATTCATCATATAATATCTAAATCATGGGTGTCTTCCAAAATGATGATCTCTATATCTAAATAAATGCTTAACAAACTCATGCAGATGAACTCTCCTCATTCGTGGTTCTATCCAATCACATCGTCCATGTGGAAATAGTAACTGGAAAATCCATATCAAGTAATCCTTCAGTAACATACTCATTCACTGGAGATGGTCCAATTCCTGGCCAATCAATTAGTGATCCAGGATCTACATTAGGTTTATTTACCCATGCATGAATTAGTTCCATCTCTCTTCGAGCATTTGGTGGTCTAGAGGCCATTGATGTAGTGTGATTAATAATGTTTCCTTCATCTATCTCCAATATTGGACCCACATATACATACTCATCTGCATTTGAATTAAACTCCATATAAATAGAATTCAGTTGGTCAAAAATGTTTTGATCTGAATTGCATGTAAGTTCACTAAGTGCATTTTCATCAATTTGAACATCTTTATAGAACCTATCGTGTTCTATTTTATATTTAAGTGCTCTATATACCCTCTCTCTATTAACTATAAAATTATAAGTTTTTCCTCATTGATCCTTTTTTCAAACAATAATGACTGGTAAATCTTTTATTTGATGTGGTAAAATTTTAGCTATTTCTCTCACTTCTTGTGGAAAAATTATGGTATGTCCTTTATATTTGTATTTCCCTCCAGTTGTATGTGTTACTTGAAGTATTGGGTTGACACGTGCTATCAACATTTCCTCTGTTTGCGTTAAATTTGCAAGTTCTAATGGTTGCGGACTAAGATCCATATTGTTTAATGTTGAAAATTGATGTTCATTCCTCTCTTGTTGACATCATTGCAAATAGGGCCCTTAGGTACTTGTATAACCTTCATTGCAGGATAACTCTCTTCACAAATATAACACATACTTGGTGTAGAAAGTTTATCTAGTCCATGTTGAAGTATCATTTGTAGACTTTTCAAATAAATCTCAGTAGTTGTATTATTATTAACTACTTCTTGATCTTTTCTATTATCAACATTCTTTACATTTTGAACTCTATTATTTGGTGTTTGTAGCACACGATCTATTATAATATAATTCACCCCTTCAGAACTAACCCCAATGTTCCCACGAGATTGAAAATTTCTTTCAACCGATTCATGATTGCACACTTGTATTTGTTGTCTTTCTATCTCATTCAATTGATCAAAATGCATAGCTCTTTGAATTCGTGAATGATGTGTTATCATTCTATCTGCATGTTGTCTCATTTCTACTTCAATATCTTTCGTTGTCATATCTGCCCTATGTTTAATGCTTCTTTCTCTATCATTTTGGTTTCAACGAATCCTTTCTTCTTTTCTTTGTACATCAGTCATTTGTTCACGTCATTGTCTCATATAGTTCCGAGCATATTCTCTACTTTGTTCTCTTTGTTTCTCTTTAGTTATAAAACTCCTTACTTCCTCTCTTTGTGCATTAGCCATTTGTTCACTTCGTTATCTCGTATAATTTTGAGCATATTCTCTTCGATGCTCTCTTCATTGCTCTTCATTTTGAAAACTTGTCCTTGGACGATGATGCATCCTACAAATTTTAATAAAAAATATTAAATCTATAAAAGTGTTAAGAATTCGTAAAGACACTTAGTGATGTACACGGTCAGTCTAAAACAATTTAAATAATAGTTATCCTAAGAGAGAATGACAAAAAGTCTTTGAGAGTCTCTTTATTAAATAATTCAAAATATAAATTAATTGAAAAATATATTAACTTTTGAATCCAAATGAGAGTTGAACCCACAACCTTTCAATTATAAACAAAACACACTAATCCATTGCACTACATGTTTATTTTTATTTTTTTATGATTATAATTTTGTTAATTAATAACTTTTTCAAGAAAATTAGTAATAAATTACTTAATTAAAAAATTTATTAATTTTTAAACCCACAACAAGATTTGAACCCATAACCCTTCAATTACAAATTAAACCTATTAATATCAATTAGATAATTATTATGTTATATATTAAACTATTGTGTTATATCATAGTGAACATTATCACATAATATATATTTTATTAAAAAATTATTTACTTATAATAAAACAAATATTATAATGTAAGCATTAAAAACATTTTAATGAAATTAACTTTTTACCCTAAAAGAATAAAACTAAAAAAAATTAATAATACATTTCAATTTTATATTAAATTACTTTCTTATTTGTAATTGAAAAAGCATTATAATAGAATTACCTTTTTACCCTAAAAATAATAAAACTAAAAAAAAATAATAATACATTTAAATTTTATATTAAATTACTTTCTTATTTGTAATTGAAAAAGTATTATAATAGATTACCTTTTTACCCTAAAAAAATAAATCTAAAAAAGCATTATAATGCATAAGAATACTTTCACAATTGCAGAGATTGAAAACACTATATAGTCAAAATATAGTATTTATTTGCACTATTTACACCTGCTGTTGGTAATAATTTGTTTTTTATTCGCAATATCCACACCTATTGTCGGTAATAATTTTTTTTTAATCAACACATTCATTTACATTGTTTTTTACTTATTACTTACTATTTATATTAGTTCGAAAAGTTATGAGCAAAAAGATATAATATTTAATAAAACACTTTAGTTGTCAGTTTTTAATTTTTATAAATTAACATTTTTTTTAACACGGTCACGCTCCACCCATGATGTCACTATAGGTTACGCTTCTCAGCGTAATTAGCCATAACTTGGATCATTTGACTCCATTATTTTCCAAATCGAAGCTAGAGATACCCATTAGGGTCTTCTACAAGATGAAACCCTTGGTTGATTTGATCCTAAAAATTCCTCTAGAAGCTGCAAACTTCTAGAAATAGATACATGTTTAGGAAGACCTCTCTTCCACCTTTGGATGATAGTCTAGGACACCCCCTTTTATAAATCCTTAGATCAAGGGGAAAGGAGAGGATAATCCTCTATTGTCACTTGGATCGACTCTACCACTAATGTAATCGAGACTAAGGTTCCTTATTAGGTAGCCCAATCATGTAACCAAAACTTACAATGAAAGAACAACATCTTAAATAACATATTTTATTATATTCATTCAACATCAGCTACCACATTATTGTTCATAGGAGAAAACCCTTCTAAATTTTATCATGATCATTTTTTAACAATATTTTCTACAAACACTCTCCATTTCTGGCATTCTCTTTCACCATTCTCTATACCAAAAAACTTCTAAATTTCTATGACAACAAAAACCCTTCTCAATACTAGTATATTCTCTATGACACCCCTTTTCTATTTGGTCAAAAGACCCCTTCTTTAGTCATTCAAAAAGACCTCATGACATGGTAGTTTTCCTCTTTTATATCTCCTTTCCAAGAAAGTTGAACTAGTTTAAATGTTTTGTATTTTAAGAACTAAATTGACACAATCCTTCAACTATTGCTTCATATGATCTCCTTTAATCTTCTTGTAGGTTCACATTTCTTCTTTATATTTCCTTGTTGGGATTTTAACTTCTATTCAAAACCAAGAACCATCCACTCTTAACTAAACTTCTAATCACATTTTTCCAAGTGTCTACATGTGAAAAGGACAAAAAAAATCTTATTAAGTCTTTGTCAAGGCTTTCCACACTATTAGGAGCTTTGTGAAAACTATCCAATGACTTTAGCCTTATGTCCTTATTTATCAAGGTTTTGAGACTCTTTGTGATCTCATGATTCCTTCTTATCAAGGTTCCCATTCCTTTAGACACTATCTCAGTTCCTTATCAGGGGTTTAGGATTCCCTAGAACCATATATTACTTCTTGTTGGGACTATTGTTCTCTTCCTTAGTCAAGGATTGGGGTTTACTTATAACCCAAACATTCAACCTTTTTAACATTAGTGTAGTGGCTTTGTTAAGAGATCAACCCTCATGTTCTATTGGGGTTCAAACATTTATTAGGCACCAAACACTTATTCCCCTAGTTTTTCAAGGTTTTGAGCTTCCCTACAAACCTAATCATCTTCCATTCACAAGTCAAAGTGTCACCCTTTGGGATTTTGGTACTTTTCCTTCTTTGATTTTGTCTCTTGATCAAGAGCTTTAATGGGAATGGAAACAATTGGTGGTTCTTGTTGTTCATGAAACTAATCCCACCTTTGACCCTTAGCCTTTGGCAATGCTTCCCAATCCACCAATAACTTCCATGA
The DNA here is from genome assembly GCA_007258455.2 of Sequoia sempervirens. Taxonomy (NCBI): domain Eukaryota; kingdom Viridiplantae; phylum Streptophyta; class Pinopsida; order Cupressales; family Cupressaceae; genus Sequoia; species Sequoia sempervirens. The sequence goes on from VDFB02270651.1 coordinate 71,544,365, forward strand.
AAACACTAAGTCTTCTTTTTCCATGATCAGGGATCTTAAAGGGATTTAGAAATCTTCAGGATTTCTGCTAGTTCTTGGAATTTCTCTAGGTTTCATCTTTTCATAACTTTGTTCAAACTTATTTTTTTTTTCTCAAATTAAAAACATAGATAACCTTTTAGCTCCTTAGCAAGGTGGAATTGTCATAACCAAAAATACAAATAATAAAATTGTTAGTAATTTCACTAAGAACTGGAAGTTGTTTGGTATTCTAGGGGTTCTTGGAACCTACTAAACCTCTAACTAGTTCCTGAGGAGACCTAAACCTCTAATTACCCATAAATTGAATCATTTAACTCCATTATTTTCCAAATCAAAACTAGAGATACCCATTAGGGCCTTCTACAATATGAAACCCTTGGCTGATTTGATCCTAAAAATTCCTCTAGAAGCTACAAACTTGCAAAATATAACAAGAAAACTAGTTGAAATAAACGTGTATTGAACCAAAAAATAAACTGGAAAATAAATCTAACCCAAAATGTTTTTGGGTGATGCAAGATCGCCTATGGACCTAGATGCTCCTGAAGTAATTTGTCTATTATAAAAGCATCTTCTACACTAAAAGGGAATAGCATCATAATCAAATAACTAATTCTATGGTCTACTAGACATTATAAGGATTATTCACCCAAGAAGAGCCTTCGAAATGTCAATAGAACCAAAATAATAGCATAGGTGATATGGAAAAAATTTGAACAAATGACATCAATCCTAAGAAAATAGTAAATCATGTTATCAACATCTTCAAGATAAGAGAGTCTCTAAAAATGGAAAGGAAGATTAGATAACCTTGCCGAAATTGGTTGGATATTGAGGTATTTAGAAAGAGGGTTGAATGTAGGAAACCAATGTAATGCCTCGTCACGCAAACCCCAAAGGACAACTAAAAAAAATGCAACAATTTTTTTTTTGAAAATATAGAGAATAAACACTAAGTTTACTAAAGCAATTAACATAACTAACGTTTACAAGTTAAACACTTAAGTCCCTTGGGGTACACGAGGTGACATTACGTAATCTATCCCATAACAAAGTTGATAAAAGTAATTATCAATTCTACTAACGTAGCCCATTCATTCACATATCTTCATTTAAACATTTGTTAAGGATAAACAATGTGTAATGCCCCGCCTTGCAAACCCCAATGGAACTAATAACAACGGAACAATTTTTTTTTTTTTAAAGAATATAAGATTGTATTTAAGTATTCTAATATAACAATGTATTAAGTTACATGAATAATTCCATTGGGGTACACGAGGTGACATTACTATTCTAACCCATAACCAAGACAACAGATTAAACAATAGTTAAATAGTTACATAAATCTATTCATTCCCATTTCATCATTTAAAATATCTATTAAACAATAACCATACTCATAACATATGTACATAAGACAACAAAAGATACTATAAAGATATGAAGCATTTATATTACCACAGATATAACACAACTTAACACAACTATTACAAATGATCATTCCTAAATAAATACATTGCCTAAATAAACATTACATCCAAATGATAGTAAAATACAACTGACTGAATATACATCTCAATAACCACATATACAATTTACAACAAGGTCATCCCAACACTTGTGGGAGAAAATACATCAATGACTACATGACATCTGAAGTATAACATACATCTAGTACAAAGAATTACTGGATCATCAACATCCGCCAAAACCCTGCAATAAAGATACATCTGCAACAGAAAAGGGAACCCAACGGGGTGTGAAGCACGTTCCACCCAACCACCCCCATGCTGGGAGTAGACAAGGAAGGATCCCCGACCAAGCACGCCTAACAATAACAAAGACTAACTCCAAATAGACAACTTAACATCATAGACCACTTAGAAACTCAACAATGACAAATCCAAAAGGCACAACACAAACCACTTCAGAACATAACAACTAGTCATAATCACAATATCAATGAAACTCAAGACATATTATCAAAGACTACATCCAACAATAACCAAAGACAAATCAATAAATCACTTAACCACTACAGACATAATATCACTTAACACGAGGTTACAATGCTTCCAGAGAACAGTGATCATATACATCGCACAATAACTGGCTGACTGTTGACATAATAAGAGTGTCATGCATAAATTTCCATGAGTTACCCTGGCTCAACCTTCCTAGGCTACCGGACCCCCATCCTGGGTTACCCTAGCTTGCCTCTACCGGCCGCAGGACCCTCACGCAAAACTGTGCGTCCCATCTCATCTCGAGCCTTATCACTCACTTGCTTCACGAGAGAGACATTCTTTATCTTTATTAGTTGGAAAGATCCCCATTAATTCTTTTAGATTATCACTTAGTTAAACTCTATGTGAGTTACCTTGGCGCCCCTTTGTGTGTCGGACCCCCACAAAGAGCCACTCTCCTATCGACAACACAAAAGGTACAATACCACAATAGGTAACTAGACAACATAACCTCTCCAATCAAAGGAGGAAACAAAACAAGGAAACTCACTCCGAACACTGGAGGAAACCAAATACGAAAAGACACTGTAACGCCCGCCGTGCAAGCCCCAAAGAAGAAACAACTAAAGAACGCAAATATATATATATATTTTAAACAAAACAATAATAATCAACATACCCAAATATTAAATGATCATATACATACACATATACTTCATTTCATTCCAATACAAACAACATAATCAACTATGTCCTTTGAGGCCCACGAGGTCACATCGAAATAGACATTACTAAACATCAACTCATAAGATATCAAAAGGAACTATAAATGACAACATTATATATATATATATATATATATATATATATACACACATAGATTCCATCACAAGATAAAACCATGAGAAATTACATAGCCAAATAAAGTTACAAAGTAGATAACTACATTACAACATCTTTCAAATTTTCCATCATATCCATATAGTTACATCATGAATTCCCAAACATGTGGGAAGAATACAATATACAAGATTATCGAAATACAAGAAGATCAACTGGAATAAATCTTCAACTGAATGAGACTGAAGCCAACGAACGTTGATGGGGAACCCAACGGTGTGCAGAGCACGTTCCACCCGACCACCCCTGTGCTAAGAGGTGACAGAGAAATAACTCCGACCAAGGTTGACAACAAAAGTACAAACATACAAGAAGTACCAACATGGATCCATAATACAACACTCCAAATTATAATGAACAACAATAACATCATATCACAGTACCATAAAGATACAAGATCATAAATCAAATATAAATGAAATCATACAAGACCACAAAGCATACTAAAGATATATTAAAACAATAATCATAAATCAATTTAAATCAATTCAAACAACAATCTATGCCAACTCCCATAACCTACTTCTAGAGGAACACAATATAGTAAAACACATGGGCAACTAGGGGAGAGTGTCATCGCATAGTCCTACATGGGTTATCCTGGCTCTTCCTCCCAACTGGAGGCGCCGACCCCCATCTATGGCTATCCTGTGCCCTTCCTCCCAACTGGAGGCGCCGGCCCATAGGGTGACTCATGCGGAGCCGTAGACCTCTCGTGAAGACGAGGTCACGACCTTGCCAACCACGACCTTCTCAGCCTTCCATTAGTTTGCAAAAGCACTAATGAAGACGAGGCATCCATTTTTTTTAAAATCTTATAATGATATTACTACCCAACCCTCCTAAGTTAATTATTAGATTTTCACTTGTTTACTAACTCACTCGTGGGTTATCCTGAGCCCTTCCCCTTAAATGGGGCACCGGCCCCCACGAGGAGCCACTCTCCCTAGAGACCCAACCAAAATAAAAAGAAACAGGGGTTGTACCATTCCAATCTTAACATCGAAATGCAACAACAAATATTACACGAGGCATAACTCATCTCGCAAATTAAATACCATAACATAATCTCAAAATTCGGTACACCCCACATATAACACATAACTTAACAAAACTCAAGATGAAAAGATATCAATTCTATAAAGTCTTGATCCTCTGGAAGACTAAAGTGTTAACACAAAAAGGGTTCCCACATCAATGAATTAACAATGTCCCGAACCCAACAATTCAACAAGACTCAATTTCAAGAATAAAAATAAAAGGAATAACTTATTTAATTCCAAAATAGATTCCATAATAAATTCCATTCCTAAAATATATTCACACTTAAAAACCAGAAATAAATAATCAATGTTGTCATATAATCATAAATTGAGTTTCTTACTAAATTAACCTCTTAAAGTTTGTAATTTAACAAATCAATAATAAGGATAAACAAAAGATTTCTTTCTATTTTATTGTTTCCACTTTAACTAAATTCTGTTTTATTTTAACTAGGAAAAGAAACAGAATATTGATTGACAAAAGTTAAATGGTTACAACAACAGTTAAATCAGTGAAATCAGAATAAATGAATTAATAATTAAATATATATATATACATATATATATATATATATACCATATATATATATATATGTATATATATATATATTATATATACATATATATATATATATATATATATATATATATGTACATATATATACATATATATATATATACATATATATATATATATATATATATATACATATATATACATATATATATATACACACACACACACACATATATATATATATATATATATATATATATATATATATATATATATATACATATATATATATATATATTTATTTATAAAAAGAAAGAATACATGAAATATATATATATAAAAGTAAATTTACAGTGAATAAAAAAAGAATCAAAATTCGCGTTTTCCAAAATTCAATATTTATAATTTTCGAATGGAAAGTTTAAACCATAAAGAAACACGGGGATAAATGCCCTGGCTGTGGGCAGTCTATGGACTGCTCACGGCAGTCCTTCGGACTGCCGTGGACAGGCCGCAGACTGTCACAGGGTACCCTCGGCGGTGTGGTGGGTACGGCCGTGGCCAAGCCACCACATAGCCCCAATATAATATAAAAAAAAAACTGAAATTCAATACAATGCACAGTGCGACGGAAAAATAACGAAATTCAATGAATTTAATTTTCATTCACTATTTACACATATATATATATATATATATATATATATATATATATATATATATATATATATATATATATATTGGAATCTGGGCATTTCGAAATTAGGAAACAAAATAAACATTGTACTCTGTACAAAGGAAATATTTTATAACAAGAATATCACAATCCCAAAATTTCATTGAAAGGAATTTTGCTCCTTAAACATGTATATATATATATATATTTTTAACAAAAAATAAAATAAAAAATGAATTAACAGAAATACTGTTCATTTCCAGATTTCAACAAAATCCCTTTTCAGTAAACAACAGCCCAGAAACCCTCAGAAATTCCATTTAACAAAAACAATTCCCAATACCCGACTAAATTTTCTTTGATTAAACCATAACCCCAATAGATTTTCTTCCCACACTTATTTGATTTCCAACCCTAGATGAGAATTTTACACACAGAGAACAATTCCTATTTTAACAGAGAATAAATAATAAAAGAAGATAACCTGGCGTCCTACGCTTGTAGAAAACTGTAGAAGCTTTGTCCCTCTTGCTGAACTAATTCCTTGCTGCCGATCTTCCAGCAACAGATCCAAATCTTTCTTCCTCTTCACCAATTTCTCCAGAAAACAGAAAAAGAAACCAAGGACAGAAAATGATTGAAAGTAAAATTTCTCCACCATTCGAACAATCTTCTCAAACAAAGAAAACCCCTTATTAAAATCCATGCCCGGGAAACCCTTTCAATTTCCTCTTCCCGTGAATACCAGAGGTCACATTTCAAGAAATAAATCCAAATAATATTTAATCCTTAATTCCTTTTGTTGCCTTTTCATGTATTTATATTTCATTTTCTTTTATCATGCATTTTGATTAAACTAAATAAATTTAAATCCACAAAAATGAACGTTTATTTATATATATCTATATATTCATCATCTCCTCAATACTTTATTAAATAATTATTTTCATATTAAAATAATTAAAATCAACCATTGTGGGACTTAAAATAAATGTAATATTTTTACTACTACTACTAATATTTATCCATTGTTTTAATTTATTTATTATTTTATGGTTTTATTTTATTAATTGCTTAATTATTTAAATCACAACATAAAACCATACACCACATTAGCTAAATCATAAAATCACAATAACATACAAAGACCAATGCAACAACACAAATGATTATGACCAAGACGCACAAACTAAGAAGGTACAAGACTATTGACACCTTGGAACAGAGTTACTTTTTATGTCACCTTTATTCAACTTCCTGCCGTTGGGTTGGTTCACTGCTCGCCCAGACCTATCGAAATAGGTGGAATCGAGTCTTATTCCTGCAAAGCCTGCATCCAACAAGGTGATATACAATATACATACATATAATCAATTACACAGCATTGTGAGAAGGATTCACAGTGTAGCAGGGCGCTCGCGAACGAGTGATGCTAATTGTCCCCTCACCAGAACATATCATCATATAAATCATTATAAATTTACATTAATTTGCATTAATATCGTCAATTACTATCTTCTAGTCTACTGAATTCCAAATAATTTCATCAAACGATCATAATAAAATATCTTCATAATATCCATGGCATCATAAGAGTATATAATCAGTAACAGTCTAAGCTACCACAACACGATATCAACAGTACCATCAAAACCACAATGTGCCAAATAAAAACCACAGAGAATGTCAAGAATCAACCTGTAACATGAGGGGTATTACATCCTACCCCCCTAAAATTCGGCTTACTCCTGGAAGCCAGTAAAAAGATAAGGATAAGAATCCCTGATACGAGAGGCATCCTACCAAGTAGCTGAAGCCTCATCATTCGGGTCCCACTGAACCCGCACCTGATCAATCTCTCTGCCTCTGAGGGTAAGTCGCCGACACTAAAGCATGGCCACGGGCTTGAGTGCCAGCTGCCCGTCCTCAACCTAAAGAGCATTCCAATCAAAAACATGAGTAACATCAGGAAAATATGGTCTAAGAACAGAAACATGAAATACATCGTGGATCCGCGACAAACTGGGTGGCAAAGCTAAACGGTAAGCAACAGGTCCAATCCGCTCCAACACCTCAAAGGGTCCAACGAAGCGAAGCGCAAGCTTCAAACCCTTTCCGTAACTAATTGGGCTCTTCCGCGGGCGCACTCGAAGGAACACCCAATCGCCAACTGCAAACTGCCGATCAACTCTATGAGCGTCAGCATACTTCTTCTGTCTATCCTGGGTAGCTACAAGATGCTCCCGAATGCGAGACACCTGCTGCTCCATATCTCTAAGCATTTCGGGCCCAAGAACCACCCTATCCTCCAATCGATCCCAACTCAGAGGAGTACGACAAGGATGACCGTACAACGCCTGAAAAGGAGCCATACCAATAGAACTATGGTACCCATTGTTATATGCAAACTCAACCAAGTACAGATATTCCTCCCAACGTGATTGTTGATCCATGACATACATACGAAGCATATCCTCAAGCACCTGGTTAACTCTCTCAGTTTGACCATCAGTCTCAGGATGATAGGCAGAACTGAAATTCAACTTAGTTCCCAAAGACTGCTGCAAAGATGTCCACAAAGTAGACATGAATATCGGGTCTCTATCAGAAATGATCCTCCATGGTATCCCATGCAATCTAACTATATCATTCATGAACACCTTAGCAACATACGATGCTGTATACGACGATCGAACAGGAGAAAAATGAGCTACCTTATTCAATCTGTCAACTGTGACCATAATAGCATCATGCTGTCTAGATGACATAGGCAACCCAACAATAAAATCCATGGAAATAATATCCCATTTCCATTCTGGAACAAGGTGAGGCTGTAGCAATCCTGCTGGATGATGATGTTCAACCTTCACTCTCTGACATTCAAGACATCGAGCCACAAAGTCGGCGATATCCCGCTTCATTCTTGACCAAAAATAGAGCGAACGCAAATCCGCATACATTTTCTTGACTCCAGGATGTGCTGCGTAAGGTGCCCGATGACCTTCTGTCAAAATAAATGTACGAAGACCCTCTGAAGAAGGTACATACAATCGTCCAGAGAAACGCAATGCACCATCCGAATCTAACGAATAACCAGCAAATTTCCCTTCCAAAGCTCTACCTGATTCTACCTCAGCTTTCACCTCTAAATACCAACTATCTGAAGGAAGGGCTGTAAGAATCTGACTCTTCAAATCCACCTCAAGAGACATTGCAGAAACCTCATGCCTACGTCGACTTAGAGCGTCAGCCACCACATTTTCCTTACCCTGAATATACTTAACCTCAAAATCATACTCACACAAAAATTCCATCCACCTTCTCTGCCTTGCATTCAAATTCGGCTGCGTGAAGATGTATTGCAAACTCCGATGATCTGTATGCAACTCAAATTGGTGCCCTAACAAAAAGTGCCTCCATCTCACAAGAGCATGAACAACTGCGGCCAATTCAAGGTCATGTGTGGGATAATTGAGTTCATGATCTTTTAGTTTCCGAGATTCATAGGCAATCACTCTCCCATCCTGCATCAACACAGCTCCAAGACCCTCCAACGAGGCATCAGTACAAACCACGAAATCACCTGAAGGATCCGGCACTGCCAAAATTGGAGCACTAGTCAGTTTTTCCTTAAGGGTTTGGAAAGCTAACTGACACTGTTCTGTCCAAAGAAATTTCTTTCCTTTCCTCTGAAGTGATGTGATAGGATGCACAATCCTCGAAAAGCCCTGTACAAACCTCCGATAATACCCAGCTAAACCCATGAAACTGCAAACTTCTGAGACATTAGTGGGCACGGGCCACTCCATAATAGCCTGGATTTTAGCAGGATCAACAGAAATTCCCTCACCAGAAATCACATGACCCAAATACTGAACTTCAGTCTTATAAAAGTCACACTTTTCCAGATTGGCATACAACTGGTTATCCCTTAAGCACTGCAAAACCTGCTTTAGGTGCACCTCATGTTCCTCCATAGACTTAGAATAAATCAAAATATCATCGAGAAACACGAGGATGAACCTATCCAAGTAAGTTCGAAACACCCCATTCATTAGACTCATAAAGACTGAAGGTGCATTCGTTAACCCGAACGACATCACTGTAAACTCGTAGTGTCCATACCGAGTGCAAAATGCAGTTTTATGAATATCGGCCTCTGCTATCCGCAACTGATGATACCCTGATTTAAGGTCGATCTTGGAAAATACCTTTGCCCCTTTTATTTGATCAAAGAGGTCATCAATCCTGGGAAGGGGATAACGATTCTTTACTGTTACCTTATTCAATTGTCGGTAATCAATACAAAGGCGGAGGGACCCATCCTTCTTTTTGACAAAGATCACTAGTGCTCCCCAAGGAGATACACTAGGGCAGATAAACCCCTTAGTTAACAATTCTTCTAACTGCAGACGAAGCTCTTGGAGCTCCTGCGTGGTCATCCTATAAGCAGCTCGAGAGATAGGCTCAACTCCAGGTACCAGATCTATCTTGAAATCCACCTCTCGCCTAGGAGGCATACCATGAATCTCACTAGGAAAGACATCAGAAAATTCTGCAAGGAGAGGATAATCATTCAATGACACCTCACGACTATACTCCGACTCAAGGTCACTAACCGATACTGCAAAGAGCTGACAACCCTGACGAAAACACCTTTTTAACTGCATAGCTGAAATCATTCTCAGAGAAACAGGCCTCTGAACACCCACAATTTCCACCTCTTTACCAAAATCATCCACACACCCCACTGCTTTACGGCGACAATCTATGAAAGCATGATGTGAGCTTAACCAATCCATGCCCAAAACCACATCATATGAACCAAGTGGAAGAATTCTGAGGTCCACCTTAGTCGACATTGCCCCTAACTCTAACCTACAACCTTGAACCAACTTCTCGACCACAACCTTGGATCCTGAAGCTAACTCAACCTGCCACTTTTCACTTTGCTTTATTGCCCCCAGTTTACATCGCTCAACAACTAAAGGAGAGATAAAAGAATCAGATGCACCATAATCAAAAAGTACTGAAATGTTAAACTTATGTAATGAACCTGTAGTCTCAATGACGGTGCTCTGATGATCCGCCTGCCGATTATCCACTGTTGCGAAGACTCGGTGAGATCTCCCTGCGTCTCCCACTGTTGGCTCGGACAAAGCTGGTTTCTGACTAAACTCTGAAGCACTCTTTTGAGGACACATCCTAGCAATATGCCCCTGCAGCCCACACGAGAAACATCCAGAACCTCGACCAAAACCTCTTCCCCTGGATGGAGCATTCGATTGCTGGAAGCTCCCACGACTAGGTGGGGACTAAAAACTCAAAGCAGGCTGCTCCTGACGAGCACGATTCCGGCTCCGATCCCTGCAAAACTGAAACTGACCACCTTGCTGAGAAGTAAAATTCTTGTGCTTCGGCTGAGAATGCTGCTGGTGACCCCCTCTTGAAGGCCCAAAATGACTCTTAGAAGGTCCTGCTGACTGTGTCTGACCCCCTTGAGAACCAGCTCTAGGAGTGGGCACACTACCAATCTGAACTCCTACATGACCTCCCAACGCCATAGCCAAGTTTTCCTCTACCAAACGAGCCTTCTCGACAGCAACTTCCATGGTCTTAGGTTCGAAGACCCTTACACCACCACTGATGTGTGCGTTCAAACCTCGAACAAAGTGCTGAACCAACATTCCTTCATCATGACTAATCCCTGCATATTGTTTCAGCTCATAGAAGCGGCGTTCATACTGTTCTACTGACATTGCCATTTTCTTAAGATCGTGGAATTCATCTGCCCTGCGCTGCCTCTAATGATCTGAGAGGAAGCGAGCCCTGAACCTTTCCAAGAAAAATTCCCAAGTGACCATACTGATATCCATATGTAACTTTTGTTCCTCAAGCTGCCACCAAGTGGACGCGAAACCCCGCAAATGCATAACAGCACATCGAGCCTTGGTATTACTACCGTAGGGGTGCATTGCGAAGCATCAGCCCAAATCAATTAACCAGGTCTCGGCTTCCAACCCTCCTCCAGAGCCATCGAAGGTAGGTGGATGAGCTCTCATTAAATCCCTCATATGACCTGCTAATAAAGCATCCTGATCAACTGAAGTTTCCCTACGCCTTGGAGACCTTTCTCTTTCTCTCTCAACCGGCTGATCCCCATTAGGTCTAGGGCCCAATCTATCAAGAAGCTCACCCAAAAGATGCTACAACTGACCATCCAACCCCGGCTGTTTCGGGTTTGGTCCACCACCTGACGGATTGTTCTGAGAATTCTGTTGCTCCTCATACTCAGGACCGTGAGAACTTGGCGGTGAAGGATTCGGTTGGTTGGCCCCACCGCCACCACCTCGGCCTCTTCCTCGGCCTCTACCTCTACCTCTACCTCTACCTCTGCCTCTAGGCATGCTTCTGCACAACAAGACAAAGGTACACATGAGCTCAAGAGCCAACACGCAAAGGTTACCTAGTGGACACAACTACCCAGAGACCCCAACGTGTGCAACCTTGGCTCTGATACCAAGTTGTAACGCCCGCCGTGCAAGCCCCAAAGAACAAACAACTAAAGAACGCAAATATATATATATTTTTTAAACAAAAAAATAATAATCAACATACCCAAATATTAAATGATCATATACATACACATATACTTCATTTCATTCCAATACAAATAACATAATCAACTATGTCCTTTGGGGCCCACGAGGTCACATCGAAATAGACATTACTAAACATCAACTGATAAGATATCAAAAGGAACTATAAATGACAACATTATATATATATACATAGATTCCATCACAAGATAAAACCATGAGAAATTACATAGCCAAATAAAGTTACAAAGTAGATAACTACATTACAACATCTTTCAAATTTTCCATCATATCCATATAGTTACATCATGAATTCTGAAACATGTGGGAAGAATACAAGATACAATATTATCGAAATAAAAGGAGATCAACTGGAATAAATCTTCAACTGAATGAGACTGAAGCCAACGAACGTTGATGGGGAACCCAACGGTGTGCGGAGCACGTTCCACCCGACCACCCCCGTGCTAAGAGGTGACAGAGAAATAACTCCGACCAAGGTTGACAATAGAAGTACAAACATACAAGAAGTACCAACATGGATCCATAATACAACACTCCAAATTATAATGAACAACAATAACATCATATCACAGTACCATAAAGATACAAGATCGTAAATCAAATATAAATGAAATCATACAAGACCACAAAGCATACTAAAGATATATTAAAACAATAATCATAAATCAATTTAAATCAATTCAAACAACAATCTATGCCAACTCCCATAACCTACTTCCAGAGGAACACAATAAAGTAAAACACATGGGCAACTAGGGGAGAGTGTCATCGCATAGTCCTACATGGGTTATCCTGGCTCTTCCTCCCAACTGGAGGCGCCGGCCCATAGGGTGACTCATGCGGAGCCGTAGACCTCTCGTGAAGATGAGGTCACGACCTTGCCAACCACAGCCTTCTCAGCCTTCCATTAGTTTGCGAAAGCACTAATGAAGACGAGTCATCCATTTTTTTTAAAATCTCATAATGATATTACTACCCAACCCTCCTAAGTTAATTATTAGATTTTCACTTGTTTACTAACTCACTCGTGGGTTATCCTGAGCCCTTCCCCTTAAACGGGGCGCCGGCCCCCACGAGGAGCCACTCTCCCTAGAGACCCAACCAAAATAAAAAGAAACAGGGGTTGTACCATTCCAATCTTAACATCGAAATGCAACAACAAATATTACACGAGGCATAACTCATCTCGCAAATTAAATACCATAACAACATCTCAAAATTCGGTACACCCCACATATAACACATAACTTAACAAAACTCAAGATGAAAAGATATCAATTCAATAAAGTCTTGATCCTCTGGAAGACTAAAGTGTTAACACAAAAAGGGTTCCCACATCAATGAATTAACAATGTCCCGAACCCAACAATTCAACAAGACTCAATTTCAAGAATAAAAATAAAAGGAATAACTTATTTAATTCCAAAATAGATTCCATAATAAATTCCATTCCTAAAATATATTCACACTTAAAAACCAGAAATAAATAATCAATGTTGTCATATAATCATAAATTGAGTTTCTTACTAAATTAACCTCTTAAAGTTTGTAATTTAACAAATCAATAATAAGGATAAACAAAAGATTTCTTTCTATTTTATTGTTTCCACTTTAACTAAATTCTGTTTTATTTTAACTAGGAAAAGAAACAGAATATTGATTGACAAAAGTTAAATGGTTACAACAACAGTTAAATCAGTGAAATCAGAATAAATGAATTAATAATTAAATATATATACGTACATATATATATATGTGTGTGTGTGTGTGTACATATATATATATACATATATATATATATATGTACATATATATATATATGTACATATATATATATATATACATATATATATATATATATATATATATTTATTTATAAAAAGAAAATTTCGCAATACATATATGAAATATATATATATAAGTAAATTTCGCACAGTGAATAAAAAAAGAATCAAAATTCGCGTTTTCCAAAATTAAATATTTATAATTTTTGAATGGGAAGTTTAAACCATAAAGAAACACGGGGATAAATGCCCCGAGCGTGGGCAGTCTACGGACTACTCACGGCAGTCCTTCGGACTGCCGTGGACAGTCCGCAGACTGTCACACGGTACCCTCGGCGGTGTGGTGGGTACGGCCGCGGCCAAACCACCACACAACCCCAATATAATATAAAAAAAAAACCAAAATTCAATACAATGCACAGTGCGACGGAAAAAAAATGAAATTCAATGAATTTAATTTTCATTCACTATTTACACATGAATAAATATATATATATATATATATATATACATTTATTGGAATCTGGGCATTTCGAAATCAGGAAACAAAATAAACACTGTACTTTGTACAAAGGAAATATTTTATAACAAGAATGTCACAATCCCAGAATTTCATTGAAAGGAATTTTGCTCCTTAAATATGTATATATATATATATATATTTTTAACAAAAATAAAATAAAAATAAAAATGAATTAACAGAAATACTGTTCATTTCCAGATTTCAACAAAATCCCTTTTCAGTAAACAACAGCCCATAAACCCTCAAAAATTCCATTTAACAAAAACAATTCCCAATACCCGGCTAAATTTTCTTTGATTAAACCATAACCCCAATAGATTTTCTTCCCACACTTATTTGATTTCCAACCCTAGATGAGAATTTTACACACAAAGAACAATTCCTATTTTAACAGAGAATAAATAATAAAAGAAGAGAACCTGGCGTCCTACGCTTGCAAAAAACTGTAGAAGCTTTGTCCCTCTTGCTGAACTAATTCCTTGCTGCCGATCTTCCAGCAACAGATCCAAATCTTTCTTCCTCTTCACCAATTTCTCCAGAAAACAGAAAAAGAAACCAAGGACAGAAAATGATTGAAAGTAAAATTTCTCCACCATTCGAACAATCTTCTCAAACAAAGAAAACCCCTTATTAAAACCCATGCCCAGGAAACCCTTTCAATTTCCTCTTCCCGTGAATACCAGAGGTCACATTTCAAGAAATAAATCCAAATAATATTTAATCCTTAATTCCTTTTGTTGCCTTTTCATGTATTTATATTTCATTTTCTTTTATCATGCATTTTGATTAAACTAAATAAATTTAAATCCACAAAAATGAACATTTATTTATATATATCTATATATTCATCATCTCCTCAATACTTTATTAAATAATTATTTTCATATTAAAATAATTAAAATCAACCATTGTGGGACTTAAAATAAATGTAATATTTTTACTACTACTACTAATATTTATCCATTGTTTTAATTTATTTATTATTTTATGGTTTTATTTTATTAATTGCGTAATTATTTAAATCACAACATAAAACCATACACCACATTAGCTAAGTCATAAAATCACAATAACATACAAAGACCAATGCAACAACACAAATGATTATGACCAAGACGCACAAACTAAGAAGGTACAAGACTATTGACACCTTGGAACGTAGTTACTTTTTATGTCACCTTTATTCAACTTCCTGCTTTGGGTTGGTTCACTGCTCGCCCAGACCTATCGAAATAGGTGGAATCGAGTCTTATTCCTGCAAAGCCTGCATCCAACAAGGTGATATACAATATACATACATATAATCAATTACACAGCATTGTGAAAAGGATTCACAGTGTAGCAGGGCGCTCGCGAACGAGTGATGCTAACTGTCCCCTCACCAAAACATATCATCATATAAAGCATTATAAATTTACATTAATTTGCATTAATATCATCAATTACTATCTTCTAGTCTACTGAATTCCAAATAATTTCATCAAACAATCATAATAAAATATCATCATAATATCCATGGCATCATAAGAGTATATAATCAGTAACAGTTTAAGCTACCACAACACCATATCAACAGTACCATCAAAACCACAATGTGCCAAACAAAAACCACAGAGAATGTCAAGAATCAACCTATAACATGAGGGGTATTACACACACTCCTTCCAAAGGAGGTACAAATCTCAGTACCCACTCCTATTTCCTAGGAGGCACAAATCCCAGTTCGTGGAAATCGGGTACAACATCATAGTACAACTCCACACCATTCCCAAGACAATCCACAAATTGAACTTCTACACAAAACATCCCACTCTAGAGAACTTCTCTGGAAGACTTACATAGACCCCTAACCCCATTTTCCCGACATGGAGAATGAAAGAAACATGATAGCAAAGCATTCCATCTCTGGAAGCCCTTAACAAATAACTTAAACTCTTACGAATGGTGAGGTAAACCTAGGGTTTTCCCATACGACCCAATTAAACAATGAAGAGAGTACCTCAATAGACTTAACGAATAACCTCAAGAAAACAATTACTTAAAAAACAACTCCATAAATAAATATTTCCAAAACTCAATAATTTCATCAAACAAATAAATCAACAATTCGAGATTTTTCGATTCAAAACAAAACACACTGTTAAATTCAAATTCGCACAATTACATTATAACATCATATCTTTTAATTTTTAACTATTCGATTTAATTATAATCACATAACTTATTTCCAATTTCCTCAATTAAACTATATCACTATATCTGGTAAAAATTATCATATTAAATTTTTTTGTTCAAAGCATCACAAAATTAATATATAAATATATCTAAGAATAAAATATTTTTGTAAAAGAATCATTATATCAAAAACATATTATAAAATTTATAAAATATCATTTAGAAAAATATATATATATATATATATATATAAATTAATTATATAAACTTTATATTATCAAACAAATTCGAATTGAATTATAAAATTATTTTATAAAGCAAAATTGAATTAAATTAAATTAAATTAAATTTACAAACCTTTAAATAAAAATTACGAATTTTTTTAAAAACATAAAAAAGAAATTTAAGGTAGGAGGTACGCCTCCATTGAGGAGGCTGCATACCTCCCATTAGGGAGGCCGCGACCTCCCCAATGGCTGCGCACAGTAGCCAAGGGCTGTCGTGCCAGCAGCCACTTGGGCTGCTAGGTACGACATTCCTTGACTGCCGCCACCCATAAAAACCACGCGACGGGGGGTACAGGGGGGGTACGGCATGGCCGGCCCCTCCCCACTGAACATTTTATTTTATTTATTTATTTTTTCTTAAATTTTATTTATTTTATATTTCCAAGATATATTAAATTCATAATTTAAGAAAGGACACGAATTTCCAGAATTAAATCAAATTCGCTCAGACGTATTTTCTTTTTAAAATATAAATATTTTACTCAATACACAGAAACCGAGGCCCGACCCAGCATACAGGGATATATATGTCTATTTATTTATTTATTTTTGCCCAGAACATGTTATTTAGATATATATATTTTATATTAAAAATTAATTCATAAGAAAAATACAGAAGAGATTATAAAAGAGTCATGAAATTAATTAAATAAATTATATTCAATACCCTCTATATAAAGTCTACAATAGAGATGACTTTTATTCTAATCTCATGAAATAAAATTACAGAGGTACATAATAATTATAAAATGTATTTAAATAACCCAATAGTATTGTCACACAAATATGTATATCAAATTTTGTTTAAATATATATAGGAGTATATATATATATATTTTCAACAGAGATTCAGAAGAATAATAATGTAAACAAATAGATTTTACGAGAGACCCAATATAAATTTGGCACGTAGTTTCAATAGTAACATGATTTTTATTTCAAACACAATAAATTTTCACAACTAAGTTATATTGAAGAAATTTCGGATAGGCTGTACTAAGTTTCCTACAGAAGATTTGAGGGTTTTAATACAAATGAGTTTTCAAATCATAAAACTTCATTCAAATAATTTTCGAAAACCTAGCAATTAGATTTATTCACAGAAAAGTAAAATATTAATAACTTAAAAGGAGAAAACCTGGAGTCCTTTGTCTGAAGAAGAATCCCTTCTGTAACCTCCTCTCGATCTCCTCCAGCCGCTCTCTTCTCCAATCTCACTTTTTTTCAAAACCACAATAATTTCACCCAGAAGAACCCAAAACCCAAAACTGTCTCTCTTTTTATTTTTCTTTTCCAGATCCCAAAACAACAGAGCCCCCCCCCAAAAACTTCTGTCTGAATGATCTCCTCCTAAAAATCATAAATCACAATAAAGATTCAATAAAGCTCTTCCGCTTTCTTTTCTCAAAAATCCCCTTTTCTTATTGGTCCTTTTTCCAGCTTTTAAAAGCACAACTTATCTACAATTTTTAATTAAAAATTAATTATTTACACAAGATATTTTCCACACAAGATTTTCTAATTTAATATTAATAAAAAGATAATATCTAATTATTCTCAACAATATTAATTTAAAATAATTATTTACATTTTTAATTAACTAATTCACTTTTAAATTTACAAAATATTTAAATTTAATATTTTACCAACGCACAATTAAATCAAATAACAATGCAACATTAATTAATTATCTTATAAAATAAGATTAATTAATTAAACACTAACCATAAATTAAATAAATACACGACAATCAACTACACGATAACAAAGACAAAACTTCAGTCATGACACAACGACTCACTACAGACAACGAACTTGGGACGGGGATAATTCCAAATCTACTACCTTTTTCAACATTTACCCGTTGGGTAAATTTTAATGCTCGCCCTGTCCTGCCGAAGTAGGTGGAATCGAAACTTATTCCTGCAATCCTGCATCCAAATAAACGTCAAGTAGTACATGTATATATAATCAAACATCCTATCGTGAGAAGGAATTGCAGTGTAGCAGGGCACTCATGAACGAGTGATGCTACACTGTCCTCTCACCTAATCTATTCTAATAATTACAATATCAATGATGAACTAACATTTCTAATCAATTTGTTCATAAGATAACGTGATTAGTTAACTACTGCATCATAACTAATTATTAAACCATTGCATTATAAAATAATACTGAATTAAATAACATCACCATAGAATCATCACATCAACATATAAAACATTAACAAACAACTATTCGAATAAACAATAATCCAATCAACACACAAAGTATCATAAGTCATACTAATAATGTCATATCAAATGATCATGTCCACTAAAGGAATAACAACATCATCAAACTTCAAACCAACCAAATCAAACAATAATAGTATCATCATAGAATCAACGTATCAAGTTAAAGCATAGGGATTAATAAATCCAAACAGTAAGAGGAGGGGTATTACATCCTCCCCCCCTAGGACATGGCTTACTCCTGGAAGCCATTAAATAGATAAGAGTAAGCACACAACAACCACGTAGAGAACACGCCACAAATATCTATAACTAACCACATATTCATTCATTTCCTATTACCATATTCCATAATTCCATACAATATAACACGCAAAAGCAACTCCAAAACCACAAAGGGTCCATCAGGCAATCGCTTGCACAATGAGGTAAAGCACAAGAAGACATACAAGGGTGGACATAACAACAAAGCTGGTTGTCATCCACCCCACACAACACACAAAATTCACACACAACACAATTGTCCATAATGCATTCTTCCAGTAGGAAGGATATCGATGCATTGTACACTACACCGAGGGTCCTATCCCTTCCACTAGTTTCCTGCGCCATTAGACCTACACCACGTAACAAGTTCTGGGTAGCCAAGTCAAATCAACCCAAAAAGGAAAAACATAAACTAACGAACAAAGCACCTAGGTCAACACCATGGCTCATAATGCCTGGAGTATTACCTACACAACTAACAACTTAATGGGTCCACATTATCCCAGAGCGCTCAGTGTTTAAACTTGGGCTCTGATACCAAGCTGTAACGCCCCGCCTTGCAAACCCCAATGGAACTAATAACAACAGAACAATTTTTTTTTTTTTTTAAAGAATATAAGATTGTATTTAAGTATTCTAATATAACAATGTATTAAGTTACATGACTAATTCCATTGGGGTACACGAGGTGACATTACTATTCTAACCCATAACCAAGACAACAGATTAAACAATAGTTAAACAGTTACATAAATCTATTCATTCCCATTTCATCATTTAAAATATCTATTAAACAATAACCATACTCATAACATATGTACATAAGACAACAAAAGATACTATAAAGATATGAAGCATTTATATTACCACAGATATAACACAACTTAACACAACTATTACAAATGATCATTCCTAAATAAATACATTGCCAGAATAAACATTACATCCAAATGATAGTAAAATACAACTGACTGAATATACATCTCAATAACCACATATACAATTTACAACAAGGTCATCCCAACACTCGTGGGAGACAATACATCAATGAATACATGACATCTGAAGTATAACATACATCTGGTACAAAGAATTACTAGATCATCAGCATCCGCCAAAACCCTGCAATAAAGATACATCTGCAACAGAAAAGGGAACCCAACGGGGTGCAAAGCACGTTCCACCCAACCACCCCCGTGCTGGGAGTAGACAAGGAAGGATCCCCGACCAAGCACGCCTAACAATAACAAAGACTAACTCCAAATAGACAACTTAACATCACAGACCACTTAGAAACTCAACAATGACAAATCCAAAAGGCACAACACAAACCACTTTAGAACATAACAACTAGTCATAATCACAATATCAATGAAACTCAAGACATATTATCAAAGACTACATCCAACAATAACCAAAGACAAATCAATAAATCACTTAACCACTACAGACACAATATCACTTAACACGAGGTTACAATGCTTCCAGAGAACAGTGATCATGTACATCGCACAATAACTGGCTGATTGTTGACATAGGAAGAGTGTCATGCATAAATTTCCATGAGTTACCCTGGCTCAACCTTCCTAGGCTACCGGACCCCCATCCTGGGTTACCCTGGCTTGCCTCTACCGGCCGTCGGACCCTCACGCAAAACTATGCGTCCCATCTCATCTCGAGCCTTATCATTCACTTGCTTCACGAGAGAGACATTCTTTATCTTTATTAGTGTGGAAGATCCCCATTAATTCTTTTAGATTATCACTTAGTTAAACTCTATGTGAGTTACCCTGGCGCCCCTTTGTGTGCTGGATCCCCACAAAGAGCCACTCTCCTATCGACAACACACAAGGTACAATACCACAATAGGTAACTAGACAACATAACCTCTCCCATAAAAATAATACAACCCAAATGTCAACTAAATATCACAACTATAGACAAAATAGGCGGAAGTATCAAATTAAAATATCATAATTACCACATTATTTCCATGCCTCTGGAAGTCCCTAACAAGCAACTTAAGCTTCTATAGAAGTGTAACTAACTTAAGGGTTTTCCTCATGACCGCAATCCAAATAAGTGAAAACAACAGTTAATACAATACTTCAAGAATGAAACAATCACATACTCAAGTATTCCATAGTTTAACACATCTCATTGCAAAATTTTACCAAGAAAAAATAAATAATAATTTACCCAATATCATTCAACTTAATTTAATTAACAATGCCCATTTCTAAATAAATCGATCTCACCATAATATCCAACATTGCAAATTTTAACATCATCTAATATTCCCATAATTACAACATATATAAATATATATATACATATATATGTATACATGCTTTTACACGTATTTACATATAAATATACATATATATAATTTATATATTTAAAATCATATATTTAAATTGCATTATAAAAGTAACATTGTAACCTTTACACATAGTTACGCACACACAGATATATATATATATATATATATATATATATACATATATATATACATATATATATATATATACACATATATATATATACATACATATATATATATATACATATATATTAAAATATATAAATATATGTATATGTATATCCATATATATATTAATTCAAACAAATTAAATAATTTTTTTTAAAAAGACACATGCACAAGGGGAAGGTTGCACCTAGCAGCCATAGGCTGTTGTGCACAGTCGTGGGTGGCTACATCCCCCACATCATGCATAGCATGCACAGCAGGGGCATGTCCCAAACCTATCAAGAAGGTGGAGTCAATGTCCAGTACCTACATCCTGCATAGAAAGAAATGTCAAGTAGCATGTAAATCTCCATTCCGTGAAAGGTAATCGCGGGGTAGCAGGGCACTCGTGAGCGAATGATGTCACTTCATCCTTTCACCAAGACTCGCTAGCAAACACATCAGAAACCATAGCAACATAGAATCACAACATCACCACATATATTATTAAAGAAAAACATAGCATGGCCAATAATATAATCACCACATAATGTGTCATCAAACATCATAAGTAATGTCAAGTGCAGCAAACCAGCCAAACTATGAATCCACACACAACCAAAATGGTGAACTAATCACCATCATAAACCAAGTACAAAACCAACACAAAAGAGTATCAGCAACGTGAGGGGTATTACATCCTCCCCCCTAGAACATGGCTTACTCCTGGAAGCCACTAAATAAATATGGGTAAGCCTCTCTAATACAAGATGCATCCTCCCATGTCGCCGAAGTCTCATCATTCGGGTCCCACTGAACCCACACCTGTTCAATATCTCTACCCCTTAGGGCGAGTCTCTGATGTTGTAGCAAGGGAATGGGCTCGAGTGCTAGCTTCCTGTCCTCAACCTGAAGAGCATTCCAATCAAGTACGTGAGTAACATCTGGATAATGTGGCCTAAGAATTGAAACATGAAAAACATCATGAATCCGTGATAGACTGGGCGGCAATGCTAGGCAATAAGCAACAGGGCCAATCCTCTCCAAAACTTCAAATGGTCCTACAAATCAAGGTGCAAGTTTGGGACCCTTTCCGTAACGGATTGGGCTCTTTCGTAGTCGCACTCTCAGAAAAACTTGATCACCAACAAAGAACTAACAGTCAACTCTATGTGCATCAACGTATTTCTTATGTCTATCTTGAGCTGCCACAAGATGCTCTCTGATGTGAGCTACCTGCTATTCCATGTCCTGAAGCATTTCGGGACCTAGGAGAACTCTATCCTCAAGATGGTGACAACTTAATGGGGTCCTATAGGGATGACCATATAGCGCCTAAAAGGGAGCCATACCAATCGAGCTATGATATCCATTATTGTAGGAAAACTCCACCAGATGCAAATAATCCTCTCAATGTGTATGTTGATCCATCATGTACATACGAAGCATGTCCTCAAGAACCTGATTAACTCTCTCTATTTGAACATCTGTTTTAGGATGGTAAGCAGAACTAAAGTTTAGTTTTGTTCCTAAGGCATGCTGCAGTGATGTCCATAATGCAAATGTGAACACTTGATCTCTGTCAGAAATTATTCTCTATAGAATACCATGCAGACGAACAATATCTTCCATGAAGATTCTATCTACAGAAGAAGCAATGTAAGATGATCATATGGGGGAGAAGTGTGCCACCTTGGTCAATCTGTCCACTGTGACCATGATAGCATCATGACGTCGAGAAGTCATAGGCAATCCCACAATAAAGTCTACATAAATTATGTCCCACTTCCATTCCAGAATGAGATGAGGCTGTAAAAGGCCTACAGGATGTGGGTGTTATGCCTTGACCCTTTGACATTCCAAACATCTAGCCAGCAAATCTACAATATCCCTTTTCATGCCAGCCCAATAGTACAGCGCATGAAGATCTACATACATTTTCTTAACTCCTAGGTGAGTAGAGTAGGGAGCTCAATGCGCCTCAGTCATAATTAGAGTTTGAAGACCCTCAACAGAAGGCACATACATGTGACCCAAATACCTCAAAAGACCATCCAACTCCAATGAGTACCCTACAAAATTTACTTCTAAAGCTCTGCCAGATTCAATTTATGACTTCACTTCCTGATACCAGCAATCCGTGGGAAGCGTTGCGAGGACTTGACTCCTCAAATCCACCTCAAGGGCTATTGCAGAAATCTCATGTCTCCCCCAGCTCATAGCATCTGCCACTACATTTTCCTTTCCCTGAACATACTTGACCTCAAAGTAATATTCACAAAGGAATTCCATCCATCTCCTCTGCCTGGCATTCAGGTTCGGCTGCGTAAAAATGTATTGCAAACTACGATGATTGTTGTGAAGCTCGAACCTATGACCCAATAAGAAGTGTCTCCATCTCACAAGGGCATGAACTATTGCGGCTAACTCCAAGTCATGCATGGGGTAATTTAGCTCATGATCCTTGAGCTTACGAGATTCATATGCAATTACATGTCCTTCTTGCATCAAGATGGCTCCTAAGCCCTCCAAGGAAGCATCAGTGCACACCACGAAATCCCCAGTAGAATCAGGAACCGCTAGTATGGGTGCACTAGTCAACCTATCCTTAAGAGTCTCAAATGTTGACTGGCACTGATTTGACAAAATGAACTTCTTCCCTTTTCTTTGAAGGGAAGTGATGGGATATGCGATCCTTGAAAATCCCTATACAAACCGCCGATAATAGCCCGCTAACCCCATAAAACTGTGAATCTCTAGAACATTCTTGGGTGCTAGCCAATCAACAATAGCCTGGATCTTTGATGGATCCACTGTGATACCTACACCTGAGATGACGTGTCCCAAGTATTTCACGTCAGTTTTGTAGAACACACACTTAGCCAAATTAGCAAACAGCTGATTGTCCCTCAAGCATTGTAATACCTGCCTCAGATGTTCCTCGTGCTCCTCCATTGATTTAGAGTAAACCAGGATGTCATCGAGAAACACCAACACAAACCTATGCAAATAGGTTTGGAAGACTCCATTCATCAGGATCATAAAAACTGATGGTGCATTTGTTAACCCGAACGACATAATAGTGAATTTATAATGCCTGTAACGAGTGCAAAATACAGTTTTATGAATATCAACTTTGGTTATTTGCAACTGATGATAGCCAGAATTAAGATCAATCTTGGAGAAAACTTGAGCTCCTTTTATCTAATCGAACAAGTCATCAATTCTCGGCAAAGGATACTAATTCTTGTTCGTCACTTTGTTGAGCTGCCTGTAATCAATACATAATCAGAGTGAACCGTCCTTTTTCACAAATATAATCAGTGTTCCCCAAGGGGAAACACTAGGATAGATGAATACTTTTTTTAAAAGTTCCTCCAACTGCAAACAGAGCTCCTACAATTCCTATGTTGTCATCCGGTATGGATCCCAAGATATAGGCTCAGCGCAAAGGACAAGGTCGATTCTGAAGTCGATGTCATGCTTTGGTGGCATTTGGAATTTCACTTGGAAAAACATCAAAATATTCCTTAAGAAGGAGGTAGTCATCCAATGAGATCCCTTGACTCTCTTCCAAGTCCAAATCATTAATAGACACTGCAAATAGCTGACAACCCTATGTAAAGCACCTTTTTAAGTGCATAGCTAAGATCAAACATAGTGAGATAGGTCTCTGAATACCAATGATCTCAACCTCATTACCTGCATTGTCAACACAATGCACAACCTTATGTCGACAATCAATTATGGCACAGTGGGCACTCAACCAATCCATACCTAGAACCACATCATATGAACCAAGAGGTAGGATTCGAAGATCCACCGTAGTCATGAGTGACCCAATTTGCAAATTACAACCTTGAACTAGTGACTCAACCGCTACCTTTGCCTTAGAGGCCAATTCGACTTGCCACTTAATGCCTTGCCTTGCTGCCACTAGTCTACAACACTCTACTACTAAAGGAGAAATGAATGAATCTGATGCTCCAGAATCAAAGAGAATGGAAATCCTAGTGCCATAAAATGCACTTGATTTCTCAACTACAGTGTCTTGATGTTCAACTTGGAAATTGTCCACTACCACAAATATCTAATGTGCTCTACCTGCATCGCCCACTATCAGCTCAGAAGTAGCTAGTCTCTAACTAAACCCTGTAGTGCTCCTTTGTGGACACTGTCTGGCAATATGTCCCTGTTTCCCACAAGAGAAACAACCTGTGCCTTGTCCAAAACCTCTAACACCAAACGGTGCACTCGACTGTTGGAAACTTCCTTGAGAAGGTGCTGACTATGTGCTTTGTGCAGGCTGCTCAAAATGATCTTGTCTAATTCGCTACCAACTTCGGTTCTTCCTGCTCTAAGATCTGTCTACCTGTTGAGACTGTGATTTGTTCTATTTTGGCTATGACTGTTGCTGCTATTGTGGACCACCCTTAGAGGGTGCCCAAAAATTCCTGGAAGATCTTGCAGCTTGAGGTTGTCCACCTCTAGAACCAAAACCTGATACTAGGGCACTGTCGATCTAAACTCCTATGTGACCTCCCAATGCCATTGCCAAATTTTCTTCTACCAAACAAGCCTTCTCAACAGCTACTTCCATTGTCTTCGGCTCGAAGAATCTAACTCCACCAATGATTCGCGCGTTTAAGCCCATGACAAAATGTTGCACAAGCATCGTCTCATTACCAATCCCTACATACTGTTTGAGCTCATAAAAATGACGCTCGTATTGCTCCACATACATTTTCATCTGTCTTAACTCGTGGAATTCATCGGCTCTACGTTGCCTCTAGTGATTAGAAAAGAAACGGGAACTGAATCTCTCCATAAACAATTCCCAAGTCACCATGCTGATGTCAATATATAATTTTTGTTCTTCCAACCGCCACCAAGTGGATGCGAAGCCTCTGAGGTGCATGATGGCACACCTAGCCCTAGTATTACTGCCATAGGGATGCATAGCAAAGAATCTATCCAAATTGATTAGCCAAGTCTCTGCCTCAAGACCCCCACCAGAACCATCAAATGTGGGAGGTCGTGCTCTCAACAGGTCTCTCATGTGACCTGCCACTACTGCATCATGTTCAGCTGTTATTTCCCCACGTCTAGGAGATCTCTCCCTTTCCCTTTCCAACCTCCATTCTTCCACTTGCTTAGGTCCTAAACGACCCAGTATCTCCTCCAGTAAATGTTGCAACTGACCATCTAAACCTGGTTGTACCAGATTCTGACCACCTCCTATCGGATTGCTTTGGGAACTCTGTCATTCCTCACGCTCTGAACTGTGGGAACTTGGTGGTGATGGACTTTGCCAGTTGGCTCCATGGCCACCACCCCGGCCTCTACCTCAGCCACGACCTCTACCTCGAGGCATGATCCTGCACAACAATTGGGGTTATGTGAGATAGGGGAGGATTCCAAACAATCTAAAGGTTTCTTGCAATATGGAGGGTTAGAAAGCCAATAATGATAGAAGAGACCCCTGACCCAACCTTAGCTACAAGTGAAACATGAGAAAAATCAAATATTGCATTCAAAACAATACCACTAATGGTGGTCACTACAAAATCACTAGGGAATCCCACCACAATATTAGAAGGTGGACCAAGAGATCCCATCACAATAAAAAGATCATAATATAGGAACCACACCACAACCTACCACTATTGTAATGATAGAGGAAACCGTAAACAAGATGTGATAGCAAGAAAATTCATCATTGATAATATCCCCACAAACACCCATGAAGCATAAAGTAATAAGAAACTATTGTTTGAATTCAATGCCAAGGTTCTAGGAGTGGGTAGGAAAGATAATGTTTACAATAAATAAATCACACTTAAATAAACTATTGTTTACAATAAATAAATCACACATTATGCATTTTAAATAGAAAATTTGAATAGTATTTATAATAATATTCATAATTTTAATTTTATCTCTAAATTTTATCTTATTAAAAAGCCTTTTAACTTAAGCAATAATTTGATTGATATGGTCCTTTAATTATCAAAGAATTTGTTTGACTTTAATGATTATTTTATCTTTTACTATTATTTTATTATTTTAAAATATTTCCTTATTTTTGTCTTAAATTTAAAAATTAAATAAAATTACAAGTCTTAAATGATAATGTTAATGGTAATTTTGTGGTGATTCCAAATCATAGATTCATTTTTTTAATTTAAAAACAACTTTAACTTTAGTGGTGATCTTCATTTATTGAAAATTACATTTAATAGTGATGAGTCTATCAATATTTTTTATTTATTAAGAAGATTATCATAGTATAATATATATGGTAAATTTATTAAAAAAAAAAATTACTTTTAATTTTAGTTGTCATTTGACTTTTCTTGATTTAATAACAAAAATTTTATGATAATTCTATAATATAAGATTCTTTTATATATTGAAATTTTTCTATAACTTTAGTCATGATTTATCTATTGATATATTTTTATTAATTTAAGAAAAAAATAATTATCTTTAAGCAAAATTAAGCATAACCTGAAAAATACATTCACAATTTTCATTATTTTTTATTTTAATTTTTTTAAATGATTTTTTTTAATCTTATTGCTATTTTCATTTTTGTTCTAAAAGGTGTTTCAAATCATAGAAACCAAATAAAATTAGAAAGAAAATATTTATAATTTAGATTTTATCTTGTAAATTACTTATTTAAAACATCTAGAAGTGTAGTATTTATAGTAATTATTTTATCTTATAATAGTGGTGAGAAACTTTAACATTTTTAGATCAAACAAAATGATTTTATTTATTATTTTTAAATTTTTTAATGATGATCCTATCTTTATGTTCCTTATGACTAAACTTATAAATTTATTTATGAATATATTACATTTTAAATTAAAAAATTCAATAAAAATTAAAATATTAAAATTTATAATTATTTTCATAAATCAAATTTAAAAATTTATAAAACAAATTTAAAAGTTCAAAACATTAAAAAATATTTATTTATAGTAATCTAACTTGATATGCATTGTAATTAATACAATTTTAACAATTAAATACCAATAAATATAATTTAACATATAATTTATATTATATTATTAATATTTTATTTATACCATTTTTACCAATCAAAATTCTTTTATTATATTTTAATCATCTTTTTAAAGATGGAGATAATTCTACTTGGTGGGATTACAAATCTCTATTTAAGATAAATTGGAATATGTCATGATAAACACAAATTTTATTGTATTGTATTTTAAGATGTGTCTACATACCTTTGGCTTAGATGAGGTGGATATTTTAACCTTTTAGAGCCAAGTCATAAGAATTATTAAGGTGGTGAGTAATAGAAAAGGATGATGGTGCGTGGCCAAAAGGGAATATGGGACAAGACAAAGAGGCAACACATCATCTTTTATTTCATCTTAATTTTGATTTTTTATCACTTGTGGCCGGTTATTCCATAGATTGGGTTGCTTCTACTTATAGGGGATGGTTTTGTCCATATTATGGTTAGAGTCATGTCTATCAAATAATCATGGTTGCATTTATAGTATGTAGTCAATAATGAATCATTCATTAAGAGATGTTGAGAGATATTAGTTTCGAGACGATTATCTATTTGCAATAACAATTTCTTCAGAGATAAGGTTTGCTTCTCATGGTTAGAGTTATGTTCAGTGAATAATCATGGTTGTATTTATAGTATGTAATCGATAATGAAAGACGTTGAGAGATATTAGTTTCAAAGCGTTTGTCTATTTGCAATATCAATTTTGATAGAGATGCATCTTATATCTTTGAACCTCTTTTAATAGATATATTTAGAATATATATGCTAATTTTATTATAATTTTAAATTAATAATCAAATACTAATTTTACATTTTATCACAATAATCAACCACACTAATTGTATTACATCTCTATATCACAAAATAAATAGAATCTAAAAAATTACTATCAACTTCAATAAATTAAATCTTATTTATTTATAATATAGAATTTAATCCTCTTAAAAAGGTTTCCTTAACAAATCAAATATATGTAAACAATTCTTTAATAAATAAAATATACATAGTAAGATAAAAAGTCAAATTTTATTTATAAGTTATGTTTTAAATTTTCCTTTTAACCTTAAAAATAGTTTTAAAGTATTGTCTTCGAAGTATTGAAGTACAACAATTTTTTTAATTATTTTATGTTTGAAAAATTATTAACCAATTTGTTTTTGATATAAAAAGCAGCAAAACTAGGGTGTTGTCCCTTTAATACAAGGCACCACCGGCCATCCACAATAGAGACACACTAACAACACAGTAACACCAGGTCTAAAAACCAAACCATCACCCTAAGCAGATCATATCAAAAACATCCCAAAAACTATCACAAGAGCTAAAACTACTAGTTATGTCCATCATAAAAACATGATTTAAAACAGTCTTAACCACAAACCACCAAGGGTCATACAAGTCATAAGGAAACATAAGAACATTAATAATGTCTTTAGCAAAATAAAACATAAACGAAGGTTGATTCAGCCAACACTAGTCAAAAAACCAAAACCCCTAGAAATCTAATTCTTTTTCCTGTTACATGGCTTAACTAAAGTTACGGTAGCCCAATCATTACTGAGGAACTTAAGAAGTTCCATGTTGACAGCTTCTCCATCCACATCGTCTGCAGACTTGTCCTTCTGCAACAGACATAGAATAGTGGCAGACCTGTGCATAATCTTCAGCGCAAAATGTGTAACATCCAGTAGTCTTTTCTTCAAACTCTCAACTCTGCTTTTAAGGTTGCAACCTCCTCCTAAATAGCATCCTACTTACTGCAAGCTTCCTCCATGGGAGCCTTTCCTTCAACAATGTTCGAGGCCCGAGACTTGACCTCCTTAATTTTAATGCTAGCAGGACCCCTTTTAAGACTTTCAGAAACATGGGAGGAGCTACTAGCAGAAATTGAAATAGCCTCCTCCCCAACATCCTTTTCCTCTTTACTCTTACTCTCACTCCCATCCCCATTGTCAGAGTCTGAGGCCTCCTTAAAAATCGTCTCTTTTTCTTGCTTGATTACCAGTCTGTTTGACCTGCGAGGGGTACTAGTCTCCTCGGTGATCTCAATGTCAGAGTCAATTTGCTGAAGTCTGAATTTTGTCTTCTTGGAGGCTTTGGCCTTAGTTTTTGGGGTGGGAGCTATGCATTTTTTATCCTTTTTCTTCACCACAGGCCCCTGAGAGGGGGAAGTGTCATGTGGAGAGGCTTTCGGGGCAAGGTTTTTAATGCATTTTTTCTTACTAGGGCTAGGGGTGTCCATAATGCTAGGTATATATGTGTGTTTTAGTTATTAATATTGATATTGTCATTTATATATTCTTTATAATGTCTTTTCATTATTATTTTAATATATGTCAGATGTTTATTTATTTATTAATATGCTCATGTCATTACACTCCACCCCTTATTGTCATTGTAGGTTGCACATCTTGATGTAGAAATGAATTTGTTTATATTTTAAATTTTATAAATTTTTTGTATAGATTAGAAATCATAAATAAAAGATGTGTAAATCATCAAATGGTAACCACAAACCATAAGATCTAAGCAAAACAATTCTAATCTAACAATGGATCAAAAATATGACATAAGAAATTTGAATTGAAATAATGCAATTATACCTTCCTATGTCAACAATGATTCATCTCCATTGCTCTTCTCCTTTTCACTTTTGAAGCTTTATAATGTTGCTCTCAATTTTCTAAGTGCACAAATTTGACAAGCTCAAGATGATAATAATGGAAAAAAATTGAAGATTGTGGTTTGTTTAATGTGAAGAAGTGATAATTGAATATATAAAAGATTTTTTTTAATTTTTTTGGTACGTAAGTGAAAGTTTGTATTGCAGCAAAAAAGTTTACAGATTGTCTACTATGTAAGAGACACCAACCCGACACCATCAACTAAATGAACCAATGAAACCCAACTATCCAAAAAACCATACACTAGAGTGTAGACCAAAAATGTTGAATTGAATTCCATACACTATCAAACCATACATTATAACAAATTGAACCTAGGAACCCTAAATGCCATGCATATACCAACCCAACTATTACCAGATATTAACTATTTACAGACCCCAATCATAGAACTTACAAGAATCCATTGGCTTTAGCAAAAGCTTCGAATTTCGACACCCATTCAAAATCATTCACAAGCTCCAATTGCAATGCTTTCTTGAGGTAGTTTGCTCCATACGCCACCAGTTGCCTATGCCACACCAGAGCCATGCCATTCAAATCCAACAATAGGGGATAATACTTGATTACTTCACCTAGAACCTTCCACAGAGCCATATCGCACGGGCATGGAGCACCAGAGCCAAGAATTGTCATTTGAACAATCTCCTCTAAGCCACCCAATAGATTTTCCTTGAAAATATTTTGCACTGGGGATTTTGCTTCTGTTTTGGTCGTGCGAATGTCTAGCAATCCAGTTGAGAAACCTTGAAGTGATATGGGTGTTAACCCGAAAAGTTTCACGGTTCTCCACATGCCCCTTACCCAACACCATTTGCACTGTGACTGGGGTAAGATGGTTGATGTTAAGCATTATTCACTTCAGCATCTGATTAGTGATTGCTTTGAAGGCGAGCTGCCTCACCTTACAGTCCAAATGAATGGGTGTATCAGTGTTGAGACCCACAAGCGATTCTACCGACATGTGCACCACAAATTTTGAACATTCTGCCATGGCCAAACACCAAAATTTGCAGATGAAAAAACTAGAAATTGTTGGATGCAATAGCACTGCTACCTTTGGGGTTTTAATAAATTTAGATGTGTCTAATCTCACGACCATTATTACTCTGTAAAAAGTGTGTGAGCTCTCCCGATCGCCATCCTATGAATCGTAACCAAGCCCCCACCCGGACGTTGTAGTACTTGATGAGGTGTAGTGGAGCTTCGATGAAATGACCTATAGTATCTACCAAATCCTGATGCTTGCTGAGAGATTATTATACCCACCATACAAGCACATGGAAAACTTACGTCAGTATTTAACATTTATCATTGCCCCATTTCCAATGAGATGGTTGCCACCTCAACCAGCCCACGTCAACCATACCCACAATACACCAATCTTCCTTCTTACTTGAATCAATGAACATACTATTAGCTTATCCAATACAAAGAAAGGTGCAAATACACTTTTAACCTTCAAGAGATCAACAAAAGGAGAACTCCAACCTTTCCAAGAACTCATAGAGAACATGCGAATGAATAAGAAACTTTCTCTTTTCATTATTTCATTGAACATATATGAAAATCATCTCTTTAAACTTGCAATATCACAAATAATATTGAGAAAAGAAATGATTTACATGCCAATGAACAAGGGTTTTCTCTCCACCCAACCATATTGGAATCATGAAGCCTCATGGGCTCTAGACAAACCCCCGAGCAAGAAGAAGACTACCAAATAATCTTGCTATTTTAAAATAACAATTAAGATAGCTTATCAACAAATCCTATTTATTTATTTATGCTTTTGCAGCCTATCATAGTTTGAAGTTAGCTCAGTCAAGAGGGTATGATAAGGTGTGGGTTGAGGGTGATTCCATCAACATTATTAATAACCTTAGGAAGATTTCTTAGCCCTCATGGAAAGTGGAAGACCTCATTAATGATGCCTTAAATATTTTGGAATCTTTTGATCAATGTTTCATCTCCCATGTTTATAGAGAGGGGAATAAGCTTGTTGATTTTTTTGTCAATTATGGGGTGAATGATTTTTTGGAATGGGGAGAACATGACCTTCTTCCCCTGGAAGCTCGTTCAATAATTAATCATGAATCACAAAGGTGTTGAGAGGGGAGGTCCTTATATGATGGTTATTTATCACATGATCCTGATGTGGCATCTCCTTCTGAGGTGTAATTCTCTTAGAGGTAATGCCATGTGGTATTCTGATGGATTGGTGGTACGAATGACTAGGCATTATTTTTTCATTATTCGTCTATGTCATCTTGTCCAATCCACATGGATTGTGGGTATTCAGAGAGATTTTTTTTTCTCAAGGTTTCCTTTTTTTCTCTACAAGTTCTCTAGTTTTCTTCAACTCATTTGATAATTCTTCTTTCTGTTGGGTTGCATTCATGCTGCAACGATGGGGGGTAGTCGAAATAGAACTGAGCCCAAATCCTATGATACTGTGAAAGCTAATAAGAAGGTTTGGGAGCTATTAGAGGTTGGGGGAGTGACCCCATATTTGGAAAAGCTGCATGGGTATGATATGAAGACTTTGTAGGAATTTATTGAGGGCTAGCATAATTGAGTGTTACAAATTGGGGGAAAGGAGTTTAATATCATTGAAGATCTTATTGCTGAAATCACTGGTTTGTCGACTGAAGGGAATAAATTCTATAAGATAAGAATGAATCTGGTCTATCCATGGATACTTTCTTCAAAGATGATGAGAGGAGGAAGCTGGAAAGGGAAAAATGCGGTGGCTATTATTGTTCTTCTATCAAGGCAATTTGGAGAGATGTTGCAGAGGAAATAATGAGGTATTTTACCCTCGATGGTCACTTTTATGTTATATTTGGGAATCATTTTGTTTTGATTAACCATTTTAGGTATAAGAAGAAGGTGTTGTTCCCTTTCTATTTACTGGTTTCTTTGGAAAATGGCATAAGAGATCATAGGCACAATCCAAAAAACCCTAACCTCCATGAAGTTTTAATTATGTTGATTTCTGAGTATGTTAAGGCCTTTACTATCCCTCCTCAACCCAATATTTCCAATGTTGGGAAGAAGAAGAATCTTGAGTATATGACAGGGTTAGAGGATGATTCTAATGATGAAGATTATTCTCCTCGGTTTGATGTGTCCTTCGATGTTGAATCAAAATCTATCGCCATCTCTGAAGGTAAGAAAATAAAAAATAATCTATCCCCTATCTCCTCTAGGGTGAAGGGCATGAAATGAGAGATGAGGAAGAGGTGGTTTGGTCCTACCAGAAGTCTAAACCTATGAAGGGGCCAGGTGGCAAAAAGCTGAAGGGGATGCTTTGGGAAATTTGAGCAAGGAGGACTCAGGTAACAGGGGTCAGCTGGGGGTTTCCCCTGTTTCTAAGGTGCAAAAAAAAGAGGGGTCCAAGAGGATAAAGTATCCTTTGAATCAGGGGAGGGATGAGCTGCAGGAGCATGATGTCAATTTGAAAGGTGTTGAGGACCGACTGTTGGAGCAGAATTTGGCTAAAGGTGCCGCTATCTCTGATTGAAAAGGGAAGGAGACCATGGAGAATGATACTACTAGCAGTGATTCCCAAGAAGCTTATGTTGTGGACAAGGATGGTTTTAACTTTAGGAAGGAGATTATGCCTAATTATCTTGGTTTGGTTAAAGAGAGCTCTCTTTCCTTGTTCAATCTTTTCAAATGGGTGTTCCATGAGATGAACTCCACTAATGTTTGAGTTAGGGCTACGAGCAATAATGTTGATGAGTCCTCTTAGATTCTAAGGGGTCTAATGTGTAGGCCCAGGTTAACAAGGTTCAACCCGAGGTCAATCAATTATTTGACACTCTCAAAATGGTTGTTGATGAGATGATCAATATGGAAAATACCTACGAAAAAAAGATTGCTACCCTTGAAGGAGGGTTGGAGAGTGTCAATCAAAAATTGGAAAAGGTTCTAGAGGTCTGTAAACATTATATGTGCAATGAAGCCGAGAGTTTTTTTTTCTGAATAAGAATGCCAGGAAGTGGTTGGGGGACAATTCTAGAATGAAAGACATGGTGGTTGGTGGTGGTGTGCAACAAAAGATGACTAGTGATACGTGGCCTTCTGTTAACCCATAACAAGATCAAATTAAATACAAAGGTTGGTATTCCTATTGAAGAGGTGGTGGAAATCATGAATGTCCATTATAAAGTGATCTTGAAGCGGCATACACTCTTGAGAATATCTAGTTCGTTTTTATTTTCTATGTTTTTTTCTAGTTGGTTGTGTGTTGGTTTTTGGCTGCTTGTTTTGTTTTTGATTATTTGATGAAGCAACAGTTTATCTTGTAAAGGGTTTCGGGGCCCCTTCAAAACTTATTTTTCCTATAATAAAAAAAAAATCCTATTTATCATCAATTAAGATAGCTTATCAACCAATCCAAAATAGTTTGTTTGCTATTTTGTTAGGTTTGGCTGGTGTTGTTTCCCCAATCTATTTTGTCGTCTAGTATTTTGGCTACATTGTTACCATAGGATTAGGGCCCTTCCCTGCTTATATAATAAAAAACAAATCCTATTCACCCATTTCACCAAACAAACTCTCAAACCACATACTTAACCAATTTGAACTCTCCTCAACTTAATTTCAAATAATAATAAGAATAACACAACAATAAGTTTTTTTACTAAAAATAACTTGATAGCAACAAGAAAACAAGATCTGGGGTTGGGGCCCTAGCTCAGTTGGCTAAATATTTCTTGTTGCAGGAGGTTGGTCACGAGGTCTAGTCTCCCCCACCCCCGTGGTACCGGAGGGCGTGTCGTGCCAGTGCAGCCGGTCATGTTAAATTTTTTACCAGGCGTACTACAGTTTATAGGGGGTCATGCTCCCTGATTCCTGCAGTCTAAAAAAAAAAACAAGAAAACAAGATCTATCTCTAAGGTTATGCTTCTTCAACACTACCATCATATGTGAGTACTCCTTCCTTCCCTTTTATCTCCAAACTCAAAAAAAGGATTCTCCAAAAGGAGAAGTGGGTAACAAAAACATCCTTCATTCACAACCAAGATATAAATAAGTTTCAAATTGAAAACCTTGCATGGGGAGGTGACACTTGTCACCTTCCCATCCACTTCTCCATAAGGGTCTTTTCCTCAATAAAGAGGGGAAAATTAAAGGAAACACCATTCCCCCCAAGTTTTGACTCATAATGAGGTATGGGGGTAGGGTTGGTACCATCAAGTTCCACCTACCCCCATCAACCTCCAAAATCATCACTCATATTAATGAGGACTTTTGGAGTGGTAAATAAACTCATAGGACTTTTATTGTGTAACTAATTGGCCACACCTCAAGGGTATAGACCCTAGGGATCTATTTTTTATTTAAAACTAGAAATTTGACCAAATCTTACCCTCTAAAGACCCATTTAAAAGTCCATCCAAATTTTAAAGCTAACTAAGGACCCCAAATCCTAACCCTACTCACATCACATGACTTACAATTAATTTACCTCTCAAACACATTTAATTTGACCCACAAAATTAAACCCATAAACACAATTTCCCCAAATAATGATAAACCCCCATTTCCTTCTAAGTCCTTAAACCCATATGTACACAATTTTTGATTTGGTATAAATGTTCCTTCTTTCTCTTATTGGCATACTTACTTTCTTGCACAACACAATCCTAAGTACAATTAAACCACAATAATAAATCACATTAGTTGTTACGAATCCTCATAACTTTACTTGTGAACCATTTACATAGCTAATTTCTCATCAAAATATAATATAATACGGCAGAACAATCTGTCTTATAATTTCAATTCATATCTAATATTTACATGTGCATAAATCTTCATTAAGTAGAATAATAATGATAAATCATAATGAAATACAAGGGTTATCAACCCCCTATTAGATGCCATATATAGAGCTTGTTCAAATTTCATCCTAATTTAAATACATTCTCCTCATAGAGTTTCAAGAAAGAGAGATACTTAACTTTTAACATATTTACCAACAACATCAAGAATATAGCCAACATGACACACCCACACACAATCACTTTATTTACGACCTTAAATCTAACCAACTGAATATCCTAAACTTTAACTATACAACAACCCATTTATAATTTTAATTCATATTCCATAATTTACGAGTGCATAACACCTTTATGATAATGCCAATAAAACATAAAGTAAAAATTAAATGCAATATTGTAGCCACGTCACATCCTACTAATACCATAACAATAAAGGAAACCCCACATAGGGTGTGACAACAAACAAGGCCATCACTAACTAAAGCCCCATGAATGTCCAATTAAGCATGAAGTAACAACAAATTATCATTTGAACTCAATGTCAAGGTTCTAGGAGTGGGGAAGAGAGATGACATTAATTTCAATTTGTTTGCAATAAATAAATCATACATTATGCATTTTAAATAGAAAAATTAAATAAAGTTAAAAAAATTTAGTGATGATTTTGTAGTGATTCTAAACCATAAATTTATTTTCTTATTTAAAATTAACTTTAACTTTAGTGATGTTTCATTTATTGAAAATTACATTTAATAGGACAATTCTATCATTTTTTATTAATTAAAAAATTATCATAATATAATGTATATTAAACTTATTAAATACAAATTAAAAAAGTTCTTTTAATTTTAATTGTCGTTTGACTCTTCTTAATTTAATAAAATATATTTTAACTTATAGTTATAGTTTTATAGCATAAGATTATTTTATATATTAAAAATTCAATGTGTTTAGTAATGATTTATCTATTAATATATTTGTATTTTTTAAAAGTAGCTATCTTTAAGCAAAAATAAATATAATTAAAGAACACATTTATAGTTTTGATTCATTTTTATTTTAAAAAAGTTATTCAAATGATCTCTTTTAATCTTATTAATTTGTTAAATTTTTTTGGTAGCATTAATATAAATAGATCTTATAAATTTTGTAATGACCCGCCACGTAACCTTAAAGAATGACACAAACACAACGGAAGTGTAACAATTTTTTTTTAAAATGTAATTATAATATGTAAAGTGAATTACACTTAACACATACATTCCCTAAAGTACATAACAATACATTACATTTGAACCCCTTTACATGCAAGAGTAAACTAATCATAACATACTAATATTAAATTCATGATATAAACAACATACATCTATAGCATATAATTATTCCTCATGAAATAAATTACATATAAAGTATTCAATTCATCTTATAAGATACAAAGTACATAAAGGAACCATTTATAGCTTGCATTCATTTCATAAAACAATTACAAAGCTCATTTCAAAAATGAAGAAAATTATACAATATTGTTACAATTACACTGATACAAAATTCCTCCTCGAATACAATTGAGGAGTAGTACATATACAAGGTATCCCATTGATATAAATGAGACATAAGAGAAAGTCATATCCATTGGTACACACGAGCTCTCCAATCAGGAAGTACCTACCATCACGAACATGAACTGGGGACCCAACAGTGTAAGGTGCACGATCCACCCAACCAAGTGGTACCTGAAGGCCCATCCCCTGTGCTAGGAGATGGTAAAAAGGCTCCCAAGGAAAAATCAACAACCTCTAGACACAAGAAAACTCAAGACTAAACTACACAAGTACAACACATAACATGATGGTTACATTACCTCCAGAATAAAAGAATCAAGTACATCCACTGTACAATACAACTGACTATTGTCATAGGAGGAGTGTCACACATAATTTGATATGGGTTACCTTGGCACAACCTTCCTAGGCTCTGGCCACCATCTTGGGTTACCCTGGTGACCTCTACCGACCGTTGGACCCCCATACAAACTGTGTCGGATCAACATACCTTCCAGTCGGACTAGGCAGTTGACCTTGCCATTTCAGGTCTTCCTGTCTCATCCCAAGTCTAAACAAGCCCTTGAGCCCGTGAGCGAGGCACAATTACCAAGTTAAGTGTTTTAAGCTACCATTTCCCCTAATACATTTATTTACTTACTAGTGAATTAACTAACTCTCCATGAGTTACCCAAGCACCACTTTGTGGGTCGTCCCCCATGAAGAGCCACTCCCTTACTAACAACACAAGGATCTAATCCACAAACCATGGTTAGACAAAGTGCACAAAATGGATAACAAATATCCACCATTAAGCAATAGGCAACACAACTTGTTCGTAGTAACTAGGTGTTCAAACTAAATCACACATCCCATTCGTAGTAACTGGGTTTTCAAACTGAATCATAACCAAGTGCACTACCCAAGGTAAATCAAAGGGTTGAACTACAATTGTAATACCCCTCATGTTGTTGTTTGGACTTGATACTTCTGTGGTTTTGCTTGATACTTTGAGACTTTGGTAATTACTGTTTGTTGGTTGGATTGGTGGATTAGATAGTTTAGACTGCTTGATGACTATGCTACTTTATTTTATGACATGGATATTATGATATGACATGATGGTTACACTTGATTTGGTAATGTTTAATTTGATGCAGTAGTATATTGTAATGCAATAGATTAGTAATTATTTTATGATGATACGATGTGATCAGTTTAGTTTAGCAATGTTACTTTATACTTAATGTTGTAGTTGTTATTGTAGCTTTGGTGAGGGGACAATGTAGTACCACTCGTTTGCGAGTGCCCTGCTACACTGCGACTCCTTCTCACGATGTGATGTATTTGATTATATATACATGTTACTTGGCGTTTATTGATATGCAGGAATTGCAGGAATAAAGTCTCGATTCCACCTGTTTCAACAGGACATGGTGACCATTAAATTAACCCAATGGGTACAATGTTGAAAAAGGGAGTTGATAAGGAATTGTCCCCGTCCCAAGTCCGTCATCTTGTTGTGAATTTTGTTGTGTCATGATTGAGGTTTTGTCCTTGTTTTTGTGTAGTTTGATTGTTGATTAATTATTTTATTTATGGTTAGTGGTTATTTAATTAATCTTTATTTCATAAGATTAACTAATGTTGTTTTGTTACTTGATTAATTGTAAGTTAGTAAAATGTTGAATTTTAATTATATAGTAAATTTAAAAGTTATTTAATTAATTAAAAGTGTAAGAAATTAATTTAAACAAATAATAATGGTGATGATAATTATATATTATCTTTTTCCTGATATTAAATTAGAAAAATCTGTAGAGAATATCTTGAGAAAATAATTAATTTTTAATTAAAATTGTGAGATAAGTATGTGCTTTT
Source organism: Sequoia sempervirens (assembly GCA_007258455.2). Taxonomy (NCBI): domain Eukaryota; kingdom Viridiplantae; phylum Streptophyta; class Pinopsida; order Cupressales; family Cupressaceae; genus Sequoia; species Sequoia sempervirens. Next base: position 71,584,819 of record VDFB02270651.1, read on the forward strand.
AAAAGCAAGAAAAGAACCAATGAATGGAGAGGATTTTTGAGGAAAAAAATGATGAGATTTATTAATATTATTATTTATTTTTATTATGGGGGAGTTTTACACGCACAGGGTTTTTCTGGTTGTTTTGGTTTGAAAAAAAAAGAAAAGAAAAGATAGGTTTTTTGTTTGGTGCTTCTTGGTGAAAGTTGTTTTGTAAGAAAAGATTAAAAAGATTGATTCAGGAGAGAGCTGAAGGAAGGAAAACTGAGAAGAAACTGCAGAGGGGATTCTACTTGCAAAGAGGAAGAAATCTATTGTGTTTGGATTCTACATCGAATGAAGGACTCCAGGTTCCCTAAAACTTATTGTTTTCTTCTTTTTGATTCTGTAAACAAATCTTGTTTGCCATGTTTTGAAAATAAATTTCTCTATGTTATGGAAAAGGTTTCTGTGATTGAAAATGTGTATGTAATAAACCTTTGAATCCTCTGTAGGAAATTATAGTGAAACCTTCAAAATTATTTAATAAAACTTAGTGGTGGAAATAATTGTTTAAAAAGAAAATCATTTTTATTAGTGGGTTGAACTTGAATGCCCAGATTTATATTGGATCTAATAGAAAACTAGTTTATCCACATTGTTTATTTTATATTTCTGAGTATATATATATATATATATATTTATACAAATACATACATATTCATTTGTGAGGACCTGTTTGTATTTTAATAAAATATATTTTCGTTTCTCGGGATCTATGTTCACCACTATTTATGACGAAATCAGATATAAAATAAAAAATAAATATGAAAATCTTTATTAAATTAATTTTAAAAAAAACAAAAGAAAATTGTTATTGGGGAGGGGTCGGCCATGTCGTACCCCTGTGTTTCCTCCCTGTTGGGTGTTTGGCGGCAGTTAATGGCTGCCAGCAGTCAAGGACTGTCGTACGCAGCAGCCCAAGTGGTTGCTGGCACGACAATCCTTGGCTGTTGTGCATGGCCATTGGGGAGGCCGCGACCTCCCTAAAGGGAAGTTCACAACCTCCTCAATGGAGGCACTTTATGTTTATTTTAAAATTTATTTTATTTTCTTTAAATTTCATATATTTTTTAAAGTTTATAAATTTTATTAAATTTAATTTAATGTTTAATTTCATTTATATATCATATATATATATATATATAATAAAATATATATGTATATGTATATATATATATATATATATTATTATATATATATATATGATATATAAATCTGAATTAAACATTAAATTAAATTTAATAAAATTTATATATATATATATATATATGTATATATGTCACTGTGAGTATTTTAAATATGTTTATATAATGATTTAAAATATATGATTTTTTTTATATATATATTTTGTATATATACTCTTATATATGTATATATGTATATACACGTAAGAAGTGTATATATGTGTGTGTATATATATATATATAAAGATATATATATATATATATATTTATATATATAGTTGTATGGTGATAATTTTATATGTTGAGGACATGGATAAATTATATAATTTCATAGGTTGTAATGTTGGAAAAATTGTATAAATTTGTATTATTATAGTGTAATTGTGAAAATTAGAGATAAACTATGTGTTAATTAATTAAATATTCTCAAGTAATTGATTTGTTTAATTGGCGAAATTTATTGTGTATTGAAATGAGTTGTATAGCATTGTGTTATGTAAATTGCTTACTCTTGAGACTATTCATTGAGTCTGTTGTGTTTTCTTTTGTTCGGGTTTATGTCTTGCGGGAAAACCCTAGAGTTAGCTTATCCTGTTATAGGAACTTAAGTTGTTGATTAGGAACTTCCAGAGGTGGGGATAGTGATGTCATTATTGATTTTACAATTTGATACTTGGCCTATGCTTTGATTGTGGTTGTGATTTTAGTTTGCACTGGGATTATACCATTTTGTGAATGTAATTCAGATGATTTTGGCGAGATGGTTATGCCTCGCGGATGTTCCATTTGTTGGTCAGTACTTCTTGTTGATACAATCCTTTTGTGTTGGATATTTGTGTTTGAGTGTCTAGAGAGGGTGGCTCTAAGTGGGGGCCGACGCACAAAGGGGCTATCAGGGTAACCCACGTAGAGTTAGAGTAATCAGTGATAACCTAAGTAATTAACTATGAGTGGGTGGTTAAACATTAATAAGATAATTATGATGCCTCGTCCGCCTATTAGTGCTAACATAGACTAAAGGGGACCGAGAAGGCTGTGGTTGGCAAGATCGTTGCCTTGTCTTCACGAGAGGTTAACGATTTCACATGAGTAACCCTATGAAGTGGCACCTTGAAATAGGCTGTTAGGAGAACCATAGATGGAGGCAACACCTTGAACTAGGTTGTCTGGATAATCCATGTGAAGCCATGCGATGACAGTCTCCTCTAGCATTCCATATGAGTTGTTTTTATAGAGGCCCTCTAGAAGTAGTCTATTGATATTATGACTTGGGATTGATTGATGATGTGTTTTGTGAATTATTGTGTAATATTTGGAAAGTGATTTATTGTTGTCTTTTGGTGATTTATCGTTGTTTAGTTTTCTATGTGGTATTTTGATATTATGTTATCTTGTCTGGAGTTAGTCTTGTGTTATTGTTAGAGGTGCTTGGCCAGGGATCCTTCCTTGTCTACTCCCAGCACGGGGGTGGTTGGGTGGAACGTGCTTCGCACCCCATTGGGTTCCCTTTGGATGCAATTGTATCTTTCTTTGCAGGGTTTTGGCAGATGCTGTTGATCTAGTGTTCTTATGTACCAGATGTATGTTTATACTTCAAATGTAATTTATTTATTGATGTATCGACTCCCACGTATGTTGGGAAGATTATGATGTAATTTGTATATGTGACTATTGAGATGTATTTTCAGACAGATGTATTGTGCTATCACATCTTATGATTCATTCTTGTACTACCATATGTAAACATTGTTAAGTTGTGTTGTATCTTTCAAAATATATATACTTTATATCTTTATAATTTCATTTATTGTCATAGGTATGTATGGTTTTAATTGGTATATTCACATCTTTCTTGATATCGTGAATGAATGTTTTAATTGATGTCATGATGATTGGGTTTACGTAATTGTATATATAATGCTTAATCTGTTATCTTTGTTATGGTTGGTTTAGTAATGGCACCTCGTGTACCCCAAGGGATTTTGTTGTGCAACTTAGAACATTGTTATGTTGGAATACTTAAGTACATTTATTATGTTCTTTTAAACAAAAAAAATTGTTGCAATTTTATTTGTCCCTTTGGGGTTTGCGCGATGGGGCGTTACAACAATTCACAACAACCCTCTCACAAAATAGCATCTGGAAGACTTACAAATACCACAACAAACCAATTTTCCCAACGTACGTAAACAAAAGAAATCTCAATTACATAAGCAATTTAAACAATTAATAAAATCTATCATTAGGATTTCCTAAATCCAAATTCTTTTCAAGAATACAATCTTACATTGTTCAGATTAATCTAACTTAAATCAATATCATTATAGACAATCAAGTATTTAAATCTAATTGTTTAAATCAACTTCTCAATTTCATCAATTTAAAAATCAATTTTCATTTCATAAAATCAATAATACATTGCTTAAATTAATCTAATTTAAAGCAATATCAATTACAACAATAAAGAAAATTACATCTTATCATTTGAATCAATTTTCCAATTACATCTATTTTAAATTCAATTTTCTCTTTTAAATTATAACATTCTAAAAATAATCCATTTCATGCATTTGCATGCATCTAATATCAAAATAAATTTAAATAAATATATATATTAAATATATATATATATATATATAATATTTAAATTTTTTAAATTTTTATTTACAATTTCCAAACAATACTAGACATAAAACCAATTTGTTGTGACTTTAATAACTTTCTGTGTGCCTTGGAATTTTACCCTACTCTAATGTGCAAAATAACTAAAAATGCAAGTGATAAAAGACTAAGGACACTTCAAGATTAGCCTAAAGAGTGGTAAAACAAGAAGGAAAATAGATAAAACAAGATGCAAATGGTTATACCTTCCTTGTTGTTGAAGACTCCTTGGTTGGCCCTTGATTGAGAAGATTTTGTGTGCTCCTTAAATGGTTTCTTGAGTGGCTAAATGCAAGATCAACTTATGCAAAATGATTAAAATGGATGGCTAGATGATAGTAAATGATTGAGAATGCAAATTGGCAGCATAAGGTTGCTCAAATCCAAAGTGTTTAAAATGCCCTTGAAGAGGGGGTATTTATAGAAGAATTTGAATTCTCTAGAGAATTCAACGGTTGAGATTGATCCAACAAGGTCAAGATGAAGGGCTACGGTGGGTTGAGAACTCACAAGCCCTCACATCCTGACATGTGGATGGTGAAGTGGCTAAGGGGAGATGAGGTGTAAGTGATGTGGCCAAAAGGTACATGAGGTGGAGGAAGGACAAGTACCTTCCAAGTACATTGGGAGATGGGAAGAATCTTGGGTGAATAAAAATGAATTTTAAATTCACAATGATTGGAAGAATCTGGTGGATAAGACAATGTTCCCAAAAGGCAGGAGTTTGTCACATGTGACTTGATGTGACAAGTCAAAGGTTCTAGAAGATGCATGGGAAAAGGGGATTCTTGGAGGAATAAAAAGGAATTAAAAATTCCTTGGGGGATGGAGAGAGTTGACCAAGGTACTGATTAAGATTAATTAATCAGTAATTAGGAGATAAATGAGGATTAGAAGCCAACTTGCAAAAGTTGGAGGATGTGACACCTCTTAATCAAGGATTAGGCATGTGCACATCCTTAATGAAGAGATTAGGAGATGGATTAGGATTAGATGAAAATGAAATGTGAGGAATTAAATAAATGTAATATTTATTTAATTCATTTGATGAAAAGAGGATTAAGGAGGGTAAGGTATTTAATTATTAATTAAATAATAGTAATATTACTTAATTAACTTGGATAAGAGGATGTTTAGACGAAAAGTGATAAATTTGGATAAATTAAGTGTCCAAATTTGGATGTCTACATCTTGCCCCTCTTTGAGATGGTGCTATGAAGTAGCATCATTTCAAAGAATATTAAAATATAGAACTAGAAGAAGATGGTTGGATTGGGAAAGATGCCCCAGTCATCAAAGGATTGATTGGGAAAAAGGATGATGGGGATGAAGATGAGGATGAGGGATTAAGGATGCCCCCTCGAGAGGACATGCGGGTTGAAGAAAACACGGGTGGGCTCTCGAAATAGATGATGTGATGCAAGGGGAGATGATGAAGATGATGCAAGGTGATGGGTAAGAGAGTAAGAGAAGCGACAGGAGATGGATGAAACACAAATGGATTTTAGGACAAAAGGTGATGTTGCCCCAGTCAAGGTACAAGCCAAAATGGGTTGATGATGGATGGAGTGTTATCAATGAGGGAATTAAGGATCCCGAAACAACACGAGGATAGGGAAGGATACATCCCACTGAGTGGTATTGATGAGGGAAGGATACATCCCAAAACACCACTAAAGGATAGGGAAGAATACCTTTCGATGATGATGATAAAAGTGTTGTTGACGAGGGAAGGATACATCCCAAAACAACACCATAGGGATAGGGAATGATACTAATGGATGATGATGATGATGGGTCAAGGCTGGTAACGAGACTAGTGACAAGACCAAGGATTTTATTAGGTGATTTGTACGAGATTGAACAGATGAGGAGAAGATTGATATGTGAGATGGAGAGAAGGATCTTAAGATTTGGTTTGATATCCAAAGATTTGGACTGTAGATGGACTAAAGCTCAAATTAGGGTTTTGGTTAAACTTAGATCAGGATTGGATTGAAGACTAGAATGATTGAAAGATATGATTGGATTGATTCTACACCGAGTTCCAGGGTTTAAAGGGCGTAAGATGTTGATAATCAAATTTTTCCCGATTTGGCAATTTTCAAAAATTGTCAAATTTTTCCATTTTAGGAAACCTCATGGATATACTTTTGGGAGTCCAAATTTTTTCCAAGAAATACCCAATATTGAGATAGGATGAATTGCCAACTAACATCCCAAATTTGAGATATGCATTTCGAGTTATGAGTGAAAACAATTTTTCAAAATGCTGGAAAAAAATATTAAATTGCGATTTTGAGGGTCAAGATGAAAGTTTGAGGCCCCAAAAATGTGGAAAAATGGGTTCCAACATCTTTTAGAGAAACTAGTTGGGAATCTACTTGTTATCTCATAACGCAACCACCCATCAAATTTCAGCTCAAACAGACACCCGAGTCAAAAGTTATGGCCTCCGAAAGTTTCGATGTAAAAATCAAAAAACAATTTTGAAAATTTCAACACATGGGTTTTGTTAAGTAGCAAAATTAAAAAACTAGGTCGAGATTAGATTGTTTTAAAAAAAACCAAAAATAGCAGAAAACCTGAGGAAAGTAGGGCTGGAAGATAGTCAGCCTCTCTCACCCGTATTGCCACTGGCCGAGGGCTGAGCCGCTTCTACTGCAGGATGCGATCACCGAATTAGGGCGTGTCGCCCGGCCAAGGGTTACGCTCGCTAGGGCGGTTCTGCCTCGACCGGGTGGTGTGTCGCCGGTCGAAGTACGGGCGTTCACCGAATAGAAGGTTCGCCTCGCACACGCTGTTCCGCCGGGCGGTTCCGCCGAGGGGCGTATCCTGCTTCCTACTAATGACGTTAAGGTTCCGCCTCATCATGGGTTCCACCGCCAGAGTCTAAGCCAACCTAACCGGGGAGAAAGAAGAATATAAGGGGAAAGAGAAAGGGCAAAGAGATAGGAAAAAAAGATGGAGGGATGGGGGGATTGTGAAGAAGGATGAAGGGATGGGGGATACATGCAAGATGATAGAAATGAAATGCAATCCTAATGTAAGTTGCCATCTTCGGAGCACTGAGTTTTGCTATAGCATAAGACACCAAGTGCCAAGATATTAGGAACCAAGGCGTAATAGTGGCTAATGCATGAAATAAACACAACAGACAAGAAGGCTATCCCAACACCCCAAAGTCACAAAGACCTTGGTCGGGCCAGGTATTGAGATAACCACAAGCACAAAAGGATGCCCCAGCATAACACAAGACCTCGGGGATCTTGGTGGTACTATGTGGGACAACCAAGAAGACACAATCAAACAAAAGAGCAAGATATGCCCCTATGTTAGACCAATCAAAACACACCATAATATGATGGATCATGGCGCCTTTGACAAGTAATGATAGGGAGCTCAAATGATAAACAAAAGCCAAAAGCATCAAAAGATCGCAATCAATTTCAAACGTCCTTTGCCATAGGATCAAGGGGATGGATGGGATTGATGAGGTCTGTTAGGAAGGATGCATCCTGTTGAGACCAAGATGATGGATACGAAACTAAAAGATCGTTATGACGTGGGATGTTCAAAATCGATTGGATCTCATGATACAAGTGGATCTCGTTTGTGAAGAACTGGCTAGATAAGGGCATAGCTTGATGGCACGACACAAGGGAGACAAGACATGAGACTGACACAACCTAAAGACCTAGGGGGCTCGGGGGCCGATCAAAGATTAGCCTTGCCTACGTGAAAACATAGAGCCCTCGTAGTTTGGTAAAAGGTTGTCGACTGACCATGGATAAAAGTAGAAAGAGGATGATGAATGATGATGACAGATGACAAGGAAAGGAGAGACAAAAGCCAAGACTAATGATAGACGAGATAGGAGTGGACGGAGAAAGCAGAAAGACTGACGCTAGATGATAGAGGAGCGGATGGACAAAGCAGAATGACCAATGATAGACAATAGAAGAGTAAAGTGGACAATGAAGATCGATGATGGAACCCTGGGGACGGATCAAATGATCGACCTTGCTTACGTGAAAGCGCAGGGGCAACGTAGTTTGACAAGACCAAAGGAAAACAATGGATAAAGGATGATAAGATGATAGGATAAGTGGATAAAAAGATGGGACCGATACGACAAGATAGGATAGACCTGTTGGATTGGATAGGATGATGACGATCACATAAAGCTCAGGGATGGGATAGTTATCCAAAGCATTAAAATGGCTTGGGAGGATGATATGATAGCTAGATGAGTGATGAAAAGTGATAGGGGATTGAAAAGATGTGTAAGATAAGCAGGAGGGATGATGATTAGATAAATGGCATGGGGTTGCATGGAGGGAGGCCTATAGCTAGATACCAATGACAAGGGATTGTGAGATGGGATGAGATGGGATGAGGATAAAGATGGAAGAATGGATAAAGATAGAGGGAGGGGGGATGGGAGGGATTTTTTTGGATGGATAGGAATATAAGGATTGGGAGATGAAAGGGATGCTAGGATAGATGGATTAAGATAAGGATGGGGAGATGGAAGGATGTTGTGATAGATGGATACAAAGATAAGTGGATGGGGAGACGAAGGATGTTGTGATAGATGGATAGGATAGAAGGATTGGGAGATGAAAGGGATGCTAGGATAGATGGATACGAAGATAAGGGATGGGGAGATGGAAGGATGCTATGATAGATGGATGAGGATGAAGGATGTTAAGGATAGGATGATGTCTCCAAGGACTATGCCTCACAAAAGGAAGCAGATGCCCCCACTCTAGATAATATGTCATATATGAGGAGGCATGAGGGATGGAAGACGAAAGTGGATGGGAAAATAAAGGAGATAACTAGATGAGGATAGGATGGGTGACTAAGGAATATGATAGAGCATGGATGAAGGGAATGTATACCAATAGGTGTCCAAAGCATGCATAGATAGGTGCCCCTATTTTAATCAAGATCACAAGAAGGATGGAGGGAATGGGAGATAAATGGGATATGATGGTAGGATGCGGAAGATAGGTGGGATGGGGGGGATTTATGAAGAGGATAGATAATAAGAAGACGGGTGCATAGATGGAAGTATAGCGGATGTAGGGAATGCATATCAGGAAGTTGCCCCCAAGTGCAGATGGGGATTTACGCATGACGCCTGTTTGCCAGGTTTTCATCATGATACTTATACAAGGCGCTTGTTTGCCAAGTTTTCACCATTGGATGAATTATTTCTCTTTACTTTTTTTATTTTTTTATTTTTTGGATTTTTTGACTTTTTTTGGATTTTTGTGGATTTTTTGACTTTTTTGGATTTTTGTGGATAGCAAGGGGATGAAAATGGATAAGGATAGGGATGTTGATAAGGGGATTTAGAAGACATGCGATAAGGATATGGATGAAGGACTCAAGGATCAAGTTCTATACGAGGTAGTAAGAGCCCATGTTCGAACCAACTATTGGATGTTGGTACAACCTTATGAGGATAAATGGATTATGCAAGAGGATGAATTAGGGGGATTTGAGAGGGGAGATACATGGGATAATGGATGGGATGCTGCAAAGGGTATGGATGGAATGATGGGGTGGATATGTGATGGGAGATGTGTTCGGGATAGTATTGGCACATGTGGTGAAAAGATAAGAGGATTAAGGGATGGAGAATGTGGGGATAATGGGGGAGATGGAATGGTGAATTTCAGGACATAGGGACCCAAAACAAACTTAGGAGATGAAAGGGGTGTATGATTAGCTTTTGGATTAGCGACTTTGGATGTTCTTACTGATTTTTCATGTGATGGCATTACATCTTTTTTCTTTGGGATCCACATGGTTTTGATCTTTGCTTTGCTGGCTCTTTGTGGCCTCTGGTTTGATTTAAGATTTAGACTTTCTTCTCTTCACCATGTCTTTTGGAGGGGACGTGAGGAGCCTTAGATTCATGTGGATGTTTGGATTTATGCATTTTTTCTTTAACAACCAAAGTGCTTTTAGTAGCAATGGGATGGGTGTGAGGAGATGGATGATGTGGAGTGATGGAGGTAGGAGCATGGGGATTATGTGTAGATGGAGGATGTTTAGGTATGTGCCTTTGTTGATCCTGATTATAGGATATGTGAGAGGGATGTTTATGATGGATGAGATGGATAGGTGTTGGACGGATGAAAGGATGAGACAAAGGAGGTGATCTTGGGATATATGGACCGAAAGCAGTCATAGTGGGTGGAGGGACATAAGAACCCAAGATGGATGGAGTAGATGAAGGGTGGGAGATGGTGGATGGAGGGATGTAAGGACCCAAAATGGATGGAGCAGATGAAGGAGGAAGATGGACGGTTGTTTTGAGGTGATATGATAGAGGAGGAGGGATGGTGGCATATGGTTTGGTGGAGTGATGGGAAGAGCTAACATTTCTTTTGGAAAAGGCTCGTTGAGGACGTCTAGAGGTTGTACCAATATTTTTGGATTGTGAGTCGTGATTAGTACATCCAAGACCTTGCGGATAAAAATGTTCTTTGACTTGGATGGGCTCTATAATACCTTGCTCATGAAGGCCTAAACCTTTTCCTTGATAGTTCATTCTCTTGAGCATTCGATCTAGGACAAGATTTTTGTTATTCTGGAAGAATGATCTCACGGGATTCATTATTAGGTGGAAAGAGGAGGGTTGGTGTATATGCTTTGTTTTCTTACGCAAGAGACCACCATGGAGAATCTTGAGACCAAAGGGATATGCAGTGGTGTAGGTATAGTAGTTTTAGGCGATGATGGGGGATCATGAGAGGGAGATGGCAGGATAGCAGCATGTGGATAGATGATATCAGGAGAGGGATTAGGGGATATGATAGGATTTGGATTTGTGGTAGTGGGATCGTGCAATGGAGATGGAGATGGAGCAGTGGAAGCTTGAATGACAAGGGGATCATGGGATGGAATGGATGGGGGACTGTGATCTTGAGGTGGACTAGATAGGATGGTAGGATCTTGGTCTGGAGAAGGGGATATGTCGGCATGCTTTGGATTAGACTCTTGGCATGATTCATCATGTGCAGGAGGCATGATAACAGAGTCTTGTTGGGACTCTTCAAGTGGGGAAGATGGAGGGATGGAAGATTCATGAGGTTCATTCGAATGGGTTTTTGTGCTACTAGGAGTGGGAGGAGTGGATTGGATTTGGGTGGATCTAGGAGTAGAGGGAGTGGATTGGAATTGGGTGTCTTCGATGGATTCGGTGGTTCTTGGAGTAGGAGATGGGGGTTCAATGGATTTAGTGGGTTCAATGGTTTCAATGGTTTTGATCAAGCTAGGGTGGCAACAACAATGATAGGTGTGTGTGGTATGGAGAAGGCTCTCATCACTAGTTACCGTGGATGATGGATTGGGATGGCATGGTTCCATGACTTCCAGATGTGGAGTTGGGGATGGCTTCTTTGTAATGAGTCCTTGGAGAACTTCTGAAATGAGAGACTTGCATATGGTTGGCTTGGCTAGGGTGGTAGAAATGGATGAGGGATTATGGATTGGTGTACTAGGGTTAGATGGAGGAATGGGACTGAATGTAGGACTATGAGTAGATGGGGGATTAGGATTGGATGGAGGACTAGGAGTAGATGGATGAATGGGATTGGATGAAGGACTAGGAGTAGATGGATGAATGGGATTGGATGGAGGACTAGGAGTAGATGGAGGACTAGGATTGGATGGAGGGTTAAGGTAAGGATATTGGAGTGGTGAATTAAGATAGGGGGACATGGATTGTGGATTAGGACAAGAGGATATAGGTGGTGTAGTGGGACAAGAGGATGTGGGGGATGGATTATAATAAAGGAATTGGGATGATGGATTAGGATTAGGATATGTGGGTGTAGGATTAAGGTAAAAGGGTGTGGATGGAAGATTTGTATGGACAGACTGGGAAAGGGGATTAGGATAGGGGGTCATGTATGGGGAATTGTAATAGGAATATTGTGATG